>OY757190.1:67026885-68248135 GCA_963583895.1 Melanophora roralis | reverse complement strand
ATGTATGTATGTATGTATGTATGTATGTATGTATGTATGTATGTATGTATGTATGTATGTATGTATGTATGTATGTATGTATGTATGTATGTATGTATGTATGTATGTATGTATGTATGTATGTATGTATGTATGTATGTATGTATGTATGTATGTATGTATGTATGTATGTATGTATGTATGTATGTATGTATGTATGTATGTATGTATGTATGTATGTATGTATGTATGTATGTATGTATGTATGTATGTATGTATGTATGTATGTATGTATGTATGTATGTATGTATGTATGTATGTATGTATGTATGTATGTATGTATGTATGTATGTATGTATGTATGTATGTATGTATGTATGTATGTATGTATGTATGTATGTATGTGTGTATGTATGTATGTATGTATGTGTGTATGTATGTATGTATGTATGTATGTATGTATGTATGTATGTATGTATGTATGTATGTATGTATGTATGTATGTATGTATGTATGTATGTATGTATGTATGTATGTATGTATGTATGTATGTATGTATGTATGTATGTATGTATGTATGTATGTATGTATGTATGTATGTATGTATGTATGTATGTATGTATGTATGTATGTATGTATGTATGCATGTATGTATGTATGTATGTATGTATGTATGTATGTATGTATGTATGTATGTATGTATGTATGTATGCATGTATGTATGTATGTATGTATGTATGTATGTATGTATGTATGTATGTATGTATGTATGTATGTATGTATGTATGTATGTATGTATGTATGTATGTATGTATGTATGTATGTATGTATGTATGTATGTATGTATGTATGTATGTATGTATGTATGTATGTATGTATGTATGTATGTATGTATGTATGTATGTATGTATGTATTATACACGTGCACAAATAGAACAAATAAGTATTACAAAAACAGGTATATCTTGTACATCCATGTACATACCAGTTCTTTTTGGTGTAAGTGTGTGAATAAGTGTAAATGATATTGTATGGTTTTGCTTTTGCGCGCTTACTCTACTCTTATAAACAAATATTGTTGTTTATGGTTTTGCATTGAGTGTGGAATGTATTTGTTTTTTTTTTGTGCTGAATAACAATGGTATAATAAATATTTTCTTATTACTGTTGATACAACAAATACACAAGACCGTTTATATAAAAGGTTGTGAATGAAAAAAAAATTTGATTTTTAAAGTTTTTTGTAGCTATAGTGTTTAAAAATGAATAAAATAAATTTAAAAAAAGCATTTTTTTATCTCAAGCTCAAAAATTAAGATAAAATAATATATATTTATTTTGTATTTTTTAATAATTTAAATTTTAATTTTAAATTTGACTTAAATGTATATAGTAACGATGCAGTTTTAATTTTTTTTAGCTAAATTTGTTTAATTTATTTAAAGAAAATTTAAAAAATAGAAAAACTGGCTCATGTAGCCAGAATAAGAAAACACACCAAAAGTACATATGGTTAAACATCATTATATGTATGTAACTGTTTCAACGAAACATAGAAAAACAAATTTGTTGCTCTTGCTCTCATTTTACCAAATCACACCATATTTAGTTAGAGAGCACACCAATACCAACTTATAACAAAAACACAAAGCTACTTATCAATACACACTAAAAGCTGAAAAACACACAAACTGGTTGTTAAAGATATAACTTTGCAAGAGTTTAGTATGTATGTATTTATGTATGTATGTATGTATGTATGTTTGTATGTATGTATGTATGTATGTATGTATGTATGTATGTATGTATGTATGTATGTATGTATGTATGTATGTATGTATGTATGTATGTATGTATGTATGTATGTATGTATGTATGTATGTATGTATGTATGTATGTATGTATGTATGTATGTATGTATGTATGTATGTATGTATGTATGTATGTATGTATGTATGTATGTATGTATGTATGTATGTATGTATGTATGTACATATGTTTGTATGTATGTATGCAGGGTTGGGCAGTATTTCAAATACTTGTATTGTATTTGAAATACAAATACGTATTTTGTATTTGTTTTTGAAATACCACCTTCTAATGTATTTTGTATTTGAAATACCTAACACTGAAGTATTTTGTATTTTGTATATGAAATACTTATGGTGTCAAAATACATTTTTCAAAATACATTTTTTTGTGATACAAAAAGTTGTCATTAGAAAAATTTAAAAATGTTACAATTTAAAAAAAAAAGAATGGAAACTTTGTCTTCGTATTCATTCACGTCTTCGCGTGAGCAAGGCCCGTTCTTTTACAGGTCTCACTTATTCAGGTAATATCAAGAGCTCAGCGGATATTTGGAAATGTGAATGTCAAAAAATTAAATTTTGTACAAAAATCAAAATTTTTTTGACATTCACACTTTTAAACACAAGTTAGATCGCTATATTTGTCTGTGTCGAATCTTAAATACCCCGCACATTGGTCTTTTAATATACCCAGCCGAGTTATTTTGTACTGCAAATAATATAATAAAAAACTTTGTGCAAGTTTTAAAGTCCATAGAAAACTTCATAAAATGTTGACGTACGTACTCGTATGAGTAATAGAAATAGATGTAAAAGGTTTTTGGTCGAGAGTTATAAAAATTTTCGACATTATTCGTAATAAAAGTTGTTAATTTTTATGGGATCTTCTAGTCCCCCTGCTCCTCTCCAACTTTTTTTCCGAAATGTAGGTCTCATCATGGAATTACATTTTGTAGAACACTAGAAGTCGATAGCTGTAGAGATATAGCGTACCGAAAATTTCATTGGAGTTGTTAATTTGTATGGAAGCTACCCCTGTGGCAAGAATGGCTATATTTACTGAGATATATAGGGACATATGCACGGATTTTGTCCTAAAAAAATGGGTTATTTTGGGTTTTCGCTTATATCTCGGTCAATAGTCAACCGATTTTGCTAATTTTAACTAGCGACTGTCTCCAGGATATCCAGTAGTTTGACACCAATAACTGGACCGTATTACTTTATTTGATTCCGGAAACTTGATTTCAACAGACGGACATGGCTTTATCACTTTCCCTATCTATAAGGATCCAGAATATATATATATTTTATGGGGTCGCAAATGGATTATAAAGAAATTACAAACGGAATGGCAAACTGATATATACCCTTATCACTATGTGAAAGATATACAAAAGAAATGCAGAGGGCGAATTTTTGAATTCGCTTGATGTTACTTAATTTTACTTCACTTTTAATTTAATTGTTTTTTGCATACAGAGAACTGTTTTCATAAAATTTAACACCAGTCTGTGCTTATCAGGACCTGTAGAAAAATTGGGTTTCTTTAGCAGGATTTATATATTTTCCAACAAGAGGCTGCTTATCTGATTAAACTTTTAATAATCGGGTGTTCATAAAAGGAAACTCATGTTTTACCGATTGATTAATGGTTATAAATGTTTTTTTTGTATTTCAAATAAAAGATACTAAAATACCGTATTTTGTATTTCAAATACTCGACTTGAAAGTATTTGGTATTTTGTATTTGAAATACAAGCGAAACAAGTATTTTGTATTTCAAATACAGCAAAGCATGTATTTTGCCCAACTCTGTGTATTACCAACAAAATGGTAGGCCTCTGGAATAAAATCACTTTTATATGGCAATGTCTGAACAAGTTTTGTTAATATTTTCATTGCATACCATCGGAAAGGTTAAATTATTTTGTTTCTTAGCATAAAATATTTTTTTTTTGCTTAAGAGATAATTTTACATAAATAGCAAAAAAATCAAAATAGAATATACGACAAAATTGGAAAACCTCTACCTTGAGTTACAAAACATTAATTTTTATAGATCCCCCATATGTATGTATGCATGTATGTATTTTTGTATGCATGTTTTTATGTATATTTGTATGTAAGTATTCATGTATGTATGTATGTATGTATGTTTGTATGTATGTATATATGTATGTATGTATGTATGTATGTATGTATGTATGTATGTATGTATGTATGTATGTATGTATGTATGTATGTATGTATGTATGTATGTATGTATGTATGTATGTATGTATGTATGTATGTATGTATGTATGTATGTATGTATGTATGTATGTATGTATGTATGTATGTATGTATGTATATGTGTGTGTATATATGTATGTATGTATCTATGTATGTGTGTATTTATGTATGTATGATGTAGAAACGGATATAACTAAGTACATTAAATTATTTCTTACTTTCCGATAAAATCTAGCTCCAGTTACTTTGTAAAAACTTTTTTTGTAAACAGCTTGAAAATCATCAGGGTGTGAGAATTTAAAAAGAATTCCGCTTGGAGTTTTTGTCAAGCTGAAACATCCCTTAAAGGTATCTTTTTCACAAGTTAATACCGCGCGTTCCATTGACAATTCATACGATGGCGTTAAGAGAAAGGCACCTTTAATTATAAAAAGATGTTTAATTCTATAATTATTATTTTGATACATAAGAGATAAATAGAGAAAATAACGAATACTTTTTTAAATACTTTCATTTCATATTAAACTAGATTGATGGTATTGCGATAACGTAAAAGACTGTTATAGTTTAAATTTTAACTGCCCAGCAAACATATTTGTTTATACAACAATTTTAAATATTTTTGCCCTGAGGTTGATTTCAATTTTACTTAGCTTATTTATATTCTTTAAAAACTTTAACATTAACTTTAATGGCAATTTACTATAAAGCTTTTCCTTCAGAAGCAAAAATCGGTAAAATATTTTTATTGCGCAAGGAATTTGTTTTTTGGATTATTTAGCTAGGTTTTTAATGGCTAGTCATCTTGTCGCGATGCAAAGCCCTTGTACCGCATGTTGTGTTGTCATTTGGAAAGGTTCAGCACAACCTTGATGTACTACTTCGGACCTGGCCTTAAATTCCAGCCCACTTCATGGCAGACAGTATAATAAAGAACTACCAAAAACCTGTGATAAATGGAAAAAAGCGGGTTGTAACGAAGGCGAAGGAAGGAATCCTTATCGAAGTCTCAGTCGGAAGTGCGGTCAATTCAGCCTAATAGACGACCTTTCTCTTTATTTGATGAGGAATTGAATGATATTGTGGTGTTTACCTCAACGGATAGTAGCAAAGGGGCGGGCACAGGTAACGAGAGCACTCCTCTTGCTGGTACCATTGATACAGACAGCAAAAAGTCATGGCAGCACAAACTTGCTAATGCCAGTTCCGCAGTCTTGGTCGACAAAAATAAATGAAAAGAGTTTTGGACACTGTCCAAACAAACAACACAGCAAAAAACAAAGCAAAAGAGGGCTGCAAATGGCTACAAGATTTTATGATTCTTCCTTCCGTATTTTGAATTTAAGAATCTAACTCTGGTCACACAGAGAGAAAGAAGTGGAAGGCAGTTATCCGTTCCGAGAGGGTTAATACAATGATCTCCAAGGAACACGACCATGTAAGCTCCACTTCTCCCATAAAGATGATCAAAAAAGGTGGCATGACTACCAACGTCAGAGCATATAAAGATAATAGTACGGTCACGGCCTCAAAGAATGGTAAAGCCAACCTATCCTTTCAACGATACGGACAAAAAGCAGGTTCGGGACAGATTTTCTTACTCTCGTTTCAGTGCTCCAGGTCGCAACAGAAATTTAAAGACCAGCTGGGGAAGGTCCAGGGAAGAACCTCAGTCTGATGCCAAAAGGCATAACGGCAAGGCCAGTCCAGTCAGGGAATAATCTATTTTATTAACTTCCCCCCTGGTGACATCCAATGTTAAAACAGCTTCCACCAAACAGCCTTCTAAACGGAAAAATGTTGGCAAGGCAGCTTAACCATAAATGAGACTAGGTGGGAAGAAATTACGCCTTCCTATTTCCACTAGTGAAATTTTGCCAGGGGATTGATTAGAGTAAGTGTCAATAGCTGCCAATCCATTCAGAGCGGGGTCTCCGTAAGGAGGGTTGTCACCAGGAGCATACATAAGGGGGAGTTCTACCGCCGCTACCACAGTGCCTTGTCATTGATGGGATTCTGTGAACCTTCAAAAAGGAGAGAAGGAGAGTGGTACTTGTTGGAGTTAGATTTCTATCTATCTTGACAAATCTCATGCAAAGGGCGTTAAAAAAACTCTCACGCTGGGCTAACTGCAATGAACTTGGGGTGAACTCGATGAAGACAGAGTTGGTACTATTCCCCGACAGACATAATATCGAAGGATTTCGTGGACCGATCTTAATGACACGGACCTAAAGCCTAACTAGAAAAGGAACATCGCGGAAAGAAAGAAGAAGAACCGTCTGAATGTTCTATATGTTTGTAGTAACTATGTTGTAAAAACTTTGGGACTAAGACTTAACTCTATGCACTGGATATACGTGGCGATATTCCATCCTATAACTACCTATTGTTACTTAGTCTGGCGAGATATTATCTCAAGGGACTGCCACCATAGGATATTGAATAAGATTCAAGGGAGTGCCTCGGGTTTTATTACGGGAGCTCTTGGAAGTACTCCACAAGCTGCACTCGATACGATACTGAGTCTACTTTCTCTGTAACTTTTTGTTTGGAGCCCTGAAACCAGGAGTGCTTTGAAACTCAGAGAGGCAGGTACATGGCACGATTTTCGTTCAGGACATGCCAGCATACCGACTGAGGTATGAAGAATCAAACCGTCGCGCCTTATAGCCAGTGAGTTTGACTACTTGTCTTCATATCTGGACCTCACGTTAAGCGTGAGGATACTTATCCCGGACAGATTGGCCTGGGTAAATGGACACTTACCGCTTGAGGGAACAGTAGCGTTCACCGATGGGTATAAGACGGATACTGGGACTGGTATCTTCATTGAATCTCCCGCGTAGTGATATTTGCAATAACACGAGCCGCGCACTTATCTCGGCTGAACAGTGGTCTAAGAGGAGAGTTTATTGCCATTAACGTGGAGAGCCAAGTTGCTCTTAGGATTCTGGCTTCAAGTCTAGTGAGGCAAAAATCGGTCAGAGACTGCAGATCTGTTATCCAGAAACTCGAAGGTATTATAATCTGCTGATTTGCGGGACACTCTGGGGTAACCGTAAATAAAACTTCAGATACATTGGTGCGAAGAAGATCTCAGGCAAATGCCAACATGTTAACTTCCTCGATTTGTTTCTACCCTGCGCAAACTCTTTGGTAAGATCGAGCGACACTTCAGGGAGAAGGCAATCAATGCGCTGGACTGATGCTGCAGGCTGCAGGATATCGAAATCTCTATTGTGAATACCGTCAGCCGAAATGACGAGGATACTCCTGTTTATACGAAGAAAAGTCCTGAGGCGGCTCAGCGGTTTTTTCCGTTGAATATATTATTTTAAAGAATTAATGTATTTAACTATTTAGCTTAACTTTGAATTTATATTAATTATTACTGTGATTGTAGTTTTGAAATATGAATTTGGTTTCTATGTAGAAAATATTTCTTCCTGTCAAATTTTTTTTAGTCAATGAAAATCAATTGTTACAATAGGTTATGTGCCCAGTTTATGAATGTTTTAATAAAGAAATTAATCGGAAATAATTTTTAAAGGGAAAAATGCAACTTTCAAAAACGATCTAACCCTAATCAGGTAAGACAGACTGGCCAATATGAAAAAGGAAAATCAAGGATCTTCTTGAGTCCTATGAGGGCTCTTTAGGGGTGGTTGAAAAGAAATTGAGTAAGCCAGAGCCCATACAAACTAATTCATCGGAGATTCATATAAGAGATCATAAGAAACAAGAAGATTTGTATCGAAATGCAAATAGCTATGCAAAAAGTCTAATTACCAGTACAATAACAGATGAAATCTATTTTAAGGTTTTACTTTTTTTTTCATTTTATTTTCATATTTTTATTATTGAATCTTCGCCAGTGGCGAACTAACAATAAGTACTCAAATCTTAAAACTAGGTAGTTAATATTAGTCCAGCCAGTGCTAGACTAAAATTTAAGTTCTCATATTAATTATCAAGCTTCTTATAAGCGCAATAGTATCCCTCTTTTTCAGACGGAAGTGTCCACTATGTTGCACTATGTTTCGGGCGAGCAGATTTGGGTGAGTTTCCAGCTTATTTAAGTACTTGTCCACATAGTTCAGGATATCGCATTTAACTAGTGGAACTTGTAGATCCTTGTGGATGTTGCTGTTTTTAACATACCAAGGAGCACCAGTTATCATTCTTAGGATTTTGTTTTGACGGCGTTGAATTTTTTATATGTTGGACGCGGAAGCAGTGCCCCATAATTGAATACCGTAGCAGCAAATTGGTTTCAAAATCGATTTGTAGAGTAGAAGTTTACAATCAAGACGAAGCACAGAGTTTCTGTTGATTAGCCAATAGATTTGTGAAGCTTTAAGTTTTATTTGCGTCAACTTCGAATCTATGTGGGACTTCCATGTAAGGCGACGGTCCAGGTTAATGCATAGGTATTTCGTCTCAAATCGTTGAGGCACCATATGGTTGTTAATAAGAATTGGAGAGCACGTTTCCTTGCGCAAAGTAAAAGTTACGTGAGTACATTTTTGCCATTAACTTTTATTCCCCATAATTTTGCCCATTTCTCTACTTGGGTTACGTGTTGTTGCAATTGGTACGAAGCCTCTTTAGGGTCTTTATGAATACTGAGAAAAGCGGTATGATCAGCAAATGTAGACGTATGCCTAAAACAGTTTGTTGGCATATCTGCCGTGTAAAGCAAGTACAAAGTTGGACCTAGTATACTCCCTTGAGGTACACCAGCCCCAATTGGTTGAGAAAAACTTATTTGATTTCCCTCTTTGATCATAAATTATCGACAGGTTATACTTTGTTTAACAGGCCTTCTTGCCATACTTTATCGAAAGCTTGAGAGACATCAATAAAAAGCGCGGAGCAATACTTCTTTTCCTCAAATGTTTTTCTTATAACCTGCACCAGTCTGTGAGTTTGTTCGATTGTGCTATGTTGACTTCTAAAGCCAAATTGGTGATCTGGGATGCAATTGTTTCCATTCATGATCGGAGTCAGCTTGTTTTTAAAGAGCTTTTCAAACAATTTTGACAATGTTGGTAACAAACTTATAGGCCTATACGATTCCACCTTCGAAGGATCTTTACCAGGCTTAGGAATCATCTAAACTAAGGCAAATTTCCATATTGTCGGGAAATGTTCAAACCGAATTATGGCATTAAAAATTAAAAAAATAATTCCTTTAGCGATAAACGGTAGCTCAAAAAGCATTTTGTTGCTTATTTTATCAAAACCAGGGGCCTTTTTATCAATTAGGTTAACGATAGCCCTTACAACATCTGAAAATCGGAAACTTATTTTCATAGGACGTCTAGCAACAACAGGCGCTAATTCCCTCACGTCAGTACACGTGTTGGGAGTAAACACATGCCTTAAGTGTCTTGCGGACAGATCGCATTTTTCTTCGTCATTTATAGCCCAGGATCCTCTCAGATTACGCAGTGGAGGTTTTGCGACAACGGGTCTTTTTAGACGTCTGGCAGCTCGCCATGGAGAATAATTTGTCTAAATATTTATTCAGTGATGCCATTTTGTGCACCTCTAACAAGTTTTTTAATTGGTTTGTGCATTCTTTCAGTTTACTTTTAAGTTGAGGCGATCTATGCTTTTGCCATTCTCTCAGGGTTCTCCTTTTTTCAGATAAAAGCTTTTCAACATCTGCAGAAAAATGTTGTTGTACTTGGCATGACGATAAGTAGCCGAAGCATGTTCAACGGCTTTTAAAATGTTTTCATTAAGGCTGTTCAGATAATCGTCGATGTCTCCGGGTGTTTTTAGTGGTTGGTTTTCCGAGCAGTGGGTGCTGATATATTTTTTATATTTCAACTAATCTACCTTCTTAATTAAGAAAAAATCACTAGTTGCTATTTGATGAGGACTGCAAATAGTGATTATTGTTGGCGAGTGGTCAGAAGATAAATCAAAGGAGGCTTGGGCCTCAAAAAGCTCCGGGGATATACCTTTTGCTACGCCAAAATCTATTACGTCTGGTATTTGATTGTGGTCTGTTGGCCAATAGGTTGGTTGTCTAGTTGAAATAACGAAAAGTCCCATTTCAGACACGGAATCATACAAGACACGACCTTTCGGACCAATTACGCGGGAGCCCCAGTACGTGTGCTTAGCGTTATAGTCTCCAGCAGCTATAAAGCGGGGCCCTAAAAATTTTTAAAAAATGT
The DNA here is from genome assembly GCA_963583895.1 of Melanophora roralis. Classification (NCBI taxonomy): domain Eukaryota; kingdom Metazoa; phylum Arthropoda; class Insecta; order Diptera; family Rhinophoridae; genus Melanophora; species Melanophora roralis. The sequence goes on along the minus strand of OY757190.1, from coordinate 68,237,916 downwards.
TGTACTGATCCTTCGTTATGGAGAATCTGGGTGGACAATAAACTGACGAAATAACGAGATTATGGTAAAGCTTCTCAATGCAGACGTTTGTTGCTTGTATATAACTTGCGGAGAGACCACAAATCCACTGGTGTTTGATTCTTGATGTAATTAATATAGCTGAGCCACCACATGACCTATCTCTGGGATCTTTTGAGTCGTAAAAAGTATAGCCACATATTTTGAAAGTGCTTCTGGATGTCATATGAGTTTCGGAAATCAACATGACATCAATTTTTTGGTGTGTTAGAAAATATTAGAGTTCGTTTTTGTATTGGCGGATGCCGTTTGCGTTCCAGAAACAAAATCCTGAGAGCAGACTGCATTTTTTGAATTTCTTGCATCATACCAGCCATTTACGCCATGATCTGCGTAAATTGTTTTACCAGAGCAGGAACTACTTTTGGCTTTGATAAGCGCCTTACTAAATCAAAAACAGGGCACCCTCTATAGTTGGGAGTATGATCTCCACCGCAATTGCTGCATTTCTTCACACGAGGATCATCTTTTGGTTTGTCGCACTTTGTCGTAGCATGCAAGTCTCCACACATCACATAAACAGAAGGCAATTTGCAGTAAGCCTTAGTGTGACCATATTCTTGGCAATTTAAGCACTGCTTGGGCCCAGATCGCTTATGTGGCGCTTTAACCACAACTCTACGTTGCAAAATATATTTTAGGTCATAAATAGGGTGAGTTTCATTTTTGTTCAATTTTACATCACCAGGCTCAAGCTCCACTCGAAATAATGGTTGGGGATGCCTTTCCCTGTTTCTAATGTTTGACACAGATTTGGCTTTGAAGCCTTTGCTGCACAAACTGGCCTTAATTTCTTTCAGGTCCACATTTGAATCAGTACCCTTAATCACAATCTGGAGGCCTTTTGCGGCTTTTAGTTGGTAGGTGTAAAAGTTTTTTTTCTGTTTTTCAAATTCTGAAACAGTGTTACGGCAATCGTTTTCGTGATGAACTTGAATTTTGGTTTCATAGATGTTACCACGTTTTATGTTCGACACAAAAAAGTTGTTTTTACCGATCAATCCTACTAAAAGCTCAATAAGGTCGTGGGTGTTTCTCTTCCTCAAATAAATTGGGGGAGGCTTAAAAGTCATTCTCTCGGGTAACGGAGCATCGTTTTTCTCCTGCAAGATGGCAAAACGGTTTTGCGATGACGTTGTCCTTTTGTCATCTTTTAAAATTTTTGCTGGGTTGTTAATCTCTGCTAATTTGGGGCTTCTTCTCCTCTTAAGAACTGTTATATAACGATCCATTCCTACCTGGACCTTTGGAGCTTGTGAAGAAAAATTACCGTTACCGTCTTTAGCAGCTGCTTGTACAACACCAGAACTTGATAAGGATGAGCGCGATGAGGATGGCACCTCGGTTTTTTTTATAATTTTTAAAAATAGATTGGGCTAAGTTTGTCTCTTGTGCAGTACACTTATTTAAATTATCAGCACTTGCACTTAAATTGTCTTTAATTATTTTCGGTTTTGCACTTAAAAAGTTTTTATTATATTCAGGGTCTCTGATGTTTTCATTGCTAACGCTTGAGCTTAACACAATGTAAGCATTTCGGCTACTAGGCCCACTGTCACGGCGATTACTGTTATTCATTAACCTTTCGCTTTTTTTTATTATTTAGTTTGTTGTTTTTTTTTCTTTTCTCACTAATTTGTGTATGTAAGTATATTAATAAATTCTTTTGCCACTTATTACAAATATTACCTATTACCAATATTACACTCGCGTAGACACGTCCGCATACTACGAGATTAAAATTGCAATATATTTTAAGGTGATGGAAAAGGATTTTGCTAGTGAAGAAAGCTACATCCAAAGACCAATTGTGCAAGATGTATGCAAAGATGATTCAACTTATTTGAATAATGCTAGTCTGGAAAATAAAGAGAGACAAATATAAATAAATACCAGACTTTATGGTTTTGAAGAAGCTAATAAATCTAACATAAATGAATTAAATGACAGTGTTGAATATGATATTTTAAAGAATTAATGTATTTCAATATTAAGCTTAACCTTGAGTTTAAATTAAGTTTTACTATCATTGCAGTTTTGAAATATGATATTCTCAACGACCACTGCAAGATGAGGTCAATATCGGTTAGGTGGCAACCAGGTAAGGTTGAATGCTAACGCTTGTGTGAGAACGCAGACGAGGTCGAGACGATGGAACACCTACGCAGACGGCACTTGTCAGAAGACGAAGGCGTCACTTTGGCGAGTACTTCATGGATCAACTATCGACTCTGTCGGACTGGGAACTCTACGAGATGATGGGGTACGCTAATGGCCTTAAATGGCTCACGAGCGGTGTATAACACTTTTCGTTCTCATTCTCTCTTTACTCGTTCTCATTTTCTACTAGATTTGTTGCATTTTCTGCCTAGCCGGACATTAAGCCGAAATGGAAAATTAAGAAATGTAACAAAATTCTTTATCGGATAGTGAATTTTCAAATCTTTTGCTTGCAATTTATCGTTTTGAGGCACTGTCAAAGTCAGGAAAGTTCAGTAAATTTGCCTGCAATTTATTAACTTTTGATGGTTTTGAGAGGTTAACAATATATTTTTTTGTAGCTAAACAAAAAAAGATTTTACATTGATTATTTTTCTCTGCGAAAGATTATATAAGCAACTACCTTATTTTATTTTTTATTTTAAGTTTAATTTAAAAAAAAAATTCCATCGAAATTAAAAAAAAGAGATTTTTTTGTTCATTATCCTAAAAATCTTTTTTACTAGAATAAAACCTGAAATCTCTACTTTGAGACGAAAAAAAGAAAACGTTGCGCGTTTTTGCGCCATTTTTTTTGGCGAATTTTTGAAAATTTCACTTTTTTTCTGTTTTTTCTCATCTTATGTGTTTACATATGAGTAAGAAACTTTTTTGTGGGTCATAAAACGTTTTGATAATTAATTGTTTTTTATTTGAATGAACAGGAAAATTGGGATTAAATCCTAAATATTTTGAAAAATGTTGTTTAACAACAAGGTTTTGTTTTCGGTAGCCCCTTAATACATTTAGTAATAACCAATGGTTATTCAAATGTAAGGGGAAAAAGAAAATCAAAACAAGCGAATAGCGAATATTGGTTTGTTGGATTCTTAAAAAAACTTGAACGTTTTGGTTGCTTATAGTAATTCTCATTTTGTTTAATGAGGTTATTATATAACGACAAAAAATATTCATGAGTTTTTTAAGAATTTGGGTTGAAGTCTACTGATGAGTTGGTGTAAGAACCAATGAAATGCATATAGACAAACTTAACCAACAACAAACCCTATAAATTAACAAGAAAATTGGGATTAATTCCTAAATAATATTTTGAAAAGTGTTGTTTAACAACAAGGTTTTGTTTTCGATAGCCCCTTAATACATTTAGTAATAACCAATGGTTATTCAAATGTAAGGGGAAAAAGAAAATCAAAACAAGCGAATAGCGAATATTGGTTTGTTGGATTCTTAAAAAAACTTGAACGTTTTGGTTGCTTATAGTAATTCTCATTTTGTTTAATGAGGTTATTATATAAAGACACAAAATATTCATGAGTTTTTTAAGAATTTGGGTTGAAGTCTACTGATGAGTTGGTGTAAGAACCAACGAAATGCATATAGACAAACCTAACCAACAACAAACCCTATGAATAAAACATTAACGTTAAAACAACATAATAAATTAAATCAACGCTTAAATACTTAGTAGTAGATGTATGTTTGGTAGAATTTGTTTGCGATAAAAGGTGTATTAACAAAAAACTTAAAAATTCTTAATGTATCTTTTGTGCAAAAGTATTTGCTATATTTTAATGTTTCTAATTAAGTATACGTTCCTACTTAACAAATTTCTCGTTCCAAAGACGTCAGGCCTGTTGTCGTAGGAGCTTGAGATTTGATTGATAGCGAAGATGCTTAGCCTTTATTTCAAATCTTTGATTTGATGTATCTAGCTAAATTTATTAGTTAAGAAGTTGTAAAATTGGTCATAAAGAAAAGAGTGGCTATTATTTATGATAATGTATGTGTGTGTGTGTGTGTATGTTAATTAAGGTAAGTAAACATCATGTATAGTTTAAAGTGTCCCAATGGTTGTAAGTCTTGTAAGTTAAGAGCTAATGAAATAAAATTATTATTAATACAGAATAGATTAGAGATTACGTTGTTTAAGTCAACTTATCTAAATTATTTTTTTAGTATTGTAACGTTAAATTTTTGCCACCGCCAAGAAGAATTTAGAGATTTAAGATAACTTTGCTTGTATCTCTGATTATGGTTCCGACTTCGATTTTGATTCAGAAATAAAAAAATAACCTGGTCAATTATCCTTTCCCGTCCCACCTTTACTAAAAAAGAATATCTGCGCCAAGGCTTAACAACGCCTATACCAATTGATTCCCAGGGTGGTTGTTTGTACGTGCGTCTTGTGAACAAACACAACTTGGACACAACCCTGTGCAATTGTCTTTCGGCTTATACCACAATCCTCACCAAAGAAAAATAATGCTGCAACAGTCTTAAGTGCAATTGATATTGTATTTTTAGGGCCACACTCAAAAACACCTATAAAAAAAAGTTGGTTTTCTTAATATTTCTCCGCGAGTTATCTTGATTTCTGATAAAATTCTTAATAAGTATCAGAATAATTAAAAAAACGATGTTCTATAACCAAATTGAATTGAAAAATAAAATTTTAAAATTTAAAACATTGAAATCAAAACTAACTTTAGTTTTACTATATAACATTCAAAAAAATTTTGTTTGTATTTAATTGATATAGATAAGTCTTAGAAAGTATTTTTTTTTGACCATGTCCTCACAAATCAGAAAAAGCTTGAGGTTTTACCAAAACGATAACTGGTTCTGTAAAGGACACTATGTTTGTTACAGCCTATATACTACAAATCACTTAATATTTTTTATAATGTCATGTCCAAATATCTTTTGCGTGGTAGATTCCTGTATTGTCACTGTCCAAGTCCTGCAGTTCATAATTTACCTGACCGATTCTCCGAATAACCTTTGCTTTACCACCTACTGGTGCTAATTTAGAACTAAAGTATTCTTTCGAACTTTGTCTAAAATTCCGTCGTATTAACTTCTGTCTCACTTTAAAAACTTTCGCTCTAGATCGTAAATTATAACACCGGACGTTCTTTTCATATGCTTTTTTAATAGATTCTCTGATAGAATTTCGTATAAGTGAAAACTCATCCTGCCTTTCAATTCGCAAATCTGATTCAGCCAAAAGGTTAAGTTGTTCCAAAAGTTTGTAGTCCTTACCGTGCGTTATCATGGTCTGTCCGAAAACGACCTGATAGGGAGTCTTTCCTATAGTTTGGTGGATACTTTTAAGCAATGCATAATTTACAAAGCTTATATACAGGTCCCAGTTTCTTTGCTCGTTTCTTATATAAGAACGAAGAACTTCGTTTATTGATCTATTTACCCGTTCGCTCGCATTTGCCTGGGGACTATATACCGCGGTAACCATATGTTGAATCCCATAATTGTCCAAAAATGTTTTAAAATCCTAATTTTTAAATTGTGTTCCATTATCTGATACAATTACTTCCGGCACTCCATAACAATCAAAAATTTTAGTTCTAGGGTAGTCAATTATTACTTTTGAAATTGGTTTCCTTAAAGGTTCTAAAAGTGTGAATTTTGAAAAATGGTCAAGTACTATTAAAATATTAACATTGCCATTCTTTGCCCTCGGTAGCGGTCCAATAAAGTCTATATAAAGTCTTTGAAATGGTCGTTCTGTCCCTACCATCTGTCCTAGAGGTGGCTTCAAAATCGCCGTAGGTGTCTTTGAAGTTTTGCACAGTTCACAATTTAAAACGTAGTCCTTAACATCTGTCACTAGTTGAGGCCAATAAAAAACCGTCTAATTTTTTCCAATGTTTTACTTATTCCACCATGGGAGGAATTTGGAATATCATGTGCCGAATAAATCACCTCCTTTCGAAGTTCTGTTGGTACATACAGTTTTCAAGAGTGTGACTCGCCTGCTACACCCGAAGAAAAATTTGTCCGTCTTTAAATAAATTTGTCAATAATCTTAAAGTCCGGCAAATTTGAATTCTTAATATCTCCACGAAGTTTATAAAACTCCTCAGAATCAAATGCATCTAAGTCCAGATCTATAACTGGAAGCTTTTCTATCTCAATAGCTTCTACAAAATTTTCTCCCTCGTGAGCTCGCGACAAAGTGTCAGGATCAACATTTTGTTTACCACTACGGTCTTCAATCGTGAATTTAAATCCTTGAAGTTTCAACGACCATCTGGCTAAACGACCGGAAAGTTCCCTTTGTCCCATTAACCATTTTAAACTTACGTGGTCAGTTACCACCTTGAATTCATGTCCCTCTATGTATGGCCGAAATTTCTCAATTTTAGAAACTACAGCGAGATACTCCAACTCAGTGATCGTGTAGTTTCGCTGTGCCTTATTTAATTTTTGCGATATAAAAGCAATAGGTTGTTCCTTCCCCTCATCGTCCTCCTGAGCTAACACAACACCTACTCCATAGGTACTAGCATCACATTGCAAAATGAATGTTCTTTCATAGTTAGGATGTACAGTGCGGTTGATAGTTGATTCTTTAAATCTTCAAAGGCTGTCTGCGCTTGTTCAGTCTAAATAAAACTTTTCTTTTTACATAATAGCTCTGTCAATGGGAATGTCTAGTCCGAATAGTTATGTATAAAACGTCTTAAAAACCGTCGTAAATGTTTAATTGATTTAGGTACGGGAAAGTCACGTAAAGCCTTAACTTTGTCATCATCAACTTGTAATGTTCCGTTTCCTACGATGTACCCTAGGTACTTAACCTTTCTTAATGCGAAACTACTCTTCTTAACATTAATGGTAAGTCCTGCTTTCCGTAATTGGGTAGCCACCTCCATTAAGTGTAATAAATGTTCTTCAAATGTCTGAGAAACTATAAGTAAATCGTCAAGGTAAACAAAAACCCGTGATTATAAATTATACGGAATGACCCGGTCCATTAGTCTGCACAACGTTTGCGGTGCATTACACAGTCCAAACGGCATTCTTGTAAATTGATACAATGGCCGATTAGGGACGGTAAAAGCTGTCTTTTGTTTAGAACTGTCCTCCAATTTAATTTTCCAAAAGGCATCTTTTAAATCAATCTTTGATATAAAGTAAACTGGAGGAAGTCTCGCAATAAGTCCGTCTAAATTTGGAATGGGGTACGCGTCTTTTACTGTAACTGCATTTAACTTGTAGCTATCTACACACGTTCGAACCTTACCCGGTTTAACCACTACAACAGTAGGAAAAGACCACGGTGAAGTAGAAGTTTCTTCTATTACACCCAAAGCCAATATCCTATCAATTTCCCCATTTAGTTGTTTCTCAACAGCAGGCGAAATTGGGTAATAACGTTGCTTTATAGCTTTTGCATCAGCAGTGTCTATCTGATGTTCAACAAAGGTTGTACACCCCAAACCATCTACCTCCGAATTAGGAAAAGCTTTAATCACTCTATCCAAGTTTTCCTGTTGTTTGTATATTAATTTAATTTTGTGTAGTTCCCTGTTAGTACAATCAATTTCACTTATTTCGGGTACACAAATTTTCAAACCGAAAGTAGTCCAGAAATCATATCCCCAAGTTATATCTTGTCGTATTGAAGGCACTATAAGTAGCTCCATTGCTTTCATTTGTCCCTGGTAGCTTATATCGAGAATAATTGTGCCTAAAACTGTTTGCCTTTTCCCGTCTGCTGTACATACATTGCCTTTACAACGTTGAAAATTTTTAAGATCCTGAATCTAAATTGCCAAATTACCTCCTATAACACTCTTGTTAGCGCCACTACCTAATAGAGCAAAATGTGAAGCGTCCTTAATTTTTAAATTTACATACGGTCTGCTGTCCCTGTCTTTATTAACGATCGTGGAAATTACACATGCTTTATACAATTTTAACTTTCTATAAAAATTTTTAATTCTTTTCGAAGATCTTTTAATTGGTTTTGAATTATTAATAATACGATTTCGAGTCTTTTTATATTCTATTAAACGAATATGATACGGTCTCATTAAAGGATGTAAGGATATAACTGCCTTTGTAACACAGTTCTGTTCAGTGCTATGTTCTTTTCCGGATGCCCGCACTACTTCCACCGGACATCCCTCTGGTAGTTTCTCTGGTTCCTGCTACAGGGGGGACAAGTAGGCTTATACACATTCCTTTCTCCACACCCATAACAGAACACTTCTCTGATATCCATACAGTCCATGTACGTGTGTCCAAGTTTATCGCAGTTCCAGCACTTCATCTCCTTTGTACCACAAATTTCGTCAACCGCGTTGGTTGACGTACATACGGAATTTTCTTCCTCTTGCCTATTTAGTTCCGAAACATGCCCTTTGTTTGTCCTCCGAGCATCCATTACGTGAACATCCTTCATAAATTTTTCGTGGTTTCTCACTTCATGTCGTAATTGAGAAACACTGGAAATATCGAAATGAAGAAGTTCCTGTCGAACTTCCTTTCTAAGATTTCGTAATAAAATTTCACAAAAGTCTTGGTCAGTAATTGGACTCTTTAATTTATCAGTCATTGCAGATTTTATGTCTAGATAGTCGTCAAAGTTTTCGTCTTATGTCTTCTAAAACATCTATGTCAGCATAATGAACTTTGTATTGTCGTATTAATGCATTTGTGACAGTTATCCATTCGATGTCATCATTGTGTTGCCGTTGGAAACGCCAGAACCAGGTAAGTGCTTTCCCTTCAAACAAACTATGGACATGTCTACAAAATAACTTAAAATCACCTTTTAAGCTATCTGTAGTCAGTATATTCACCCGATATATAAACTCATCAACTGTCATTTCATTATCGTCACCACTAAACTTTAAACGCCAATTTCGTAAAATATTCAGAACTTTCTCCGCGGAAAAAGTTTCTGGACACGAGTCCGGGTAAGTCCTTGAGGATGCATCCGGTACCGATCCAGGTAGATATGATGTGCGGTTATTATTATTTGAACAATTGGGAATAGCAGAATCTGATCCAATATTGAAACTGTGAAATATTGAGCGCATTTCCCTTGCTATGAATTTAGTTATTTCACTACGAAAACAACTTAACAATTCCGCAACTATTTCCCTAATACTAGTATTATTTGATGGTCCATTTTGAGGTAAATTTAAATTTTGTGTTCTAGGTATATTTTCCAAAATGTTGCCTTGATGAGATTTTACCCCCTGAACACTATTTTCTTGATCTAAATTAACCGTAAAACTCACGCCAGCTGGTCTATTTGAATTTACAAAATTCTCCTGACTTCTTGTCAAAACCATATTATATTTTTTTTTTATTTTATTATAGGAGTTGCTCTCTTAATCTCGTAATGTACGGACGTGTCTACGCGAGTGTATATTTGTAATAGGTGATATTTGTAATAGGTTACAAAAAAAAAATTGTTAATATACATACCTACAAGATATAAGTGAGAATCGAAAATAAAAACAAACTAAACAAAACAAAAAAACCAAACGGTTAATGAGTAACAGTAATTGTTGTGACAGTGGGCCTAATAGCCGAAATGCTTACATTGTGTTAAGCTCAGCAAGCGTTAGCAATGAAAACATTAGAGACCCTGAATATAATAAAAACTATTTAAGTGCAAAACCGAAAACAAATACAAATAATTTAAGTGCAAGTGTGCCTAATTTGAATAAATGTACTGAACAAGGGACAAATTTAGCCCAATCTCTGTTTAAAAATTATAAAAAAAATACCGAGGTGCCATCTTCATCGCGGTCTTCTTTATCAAGTTCTGGTGTCGCACCAACAGCTGCCAAAGGCGCTACGGGCCCAATTTCTGCGTGTGCTCCTAAGATCCAGGTAGGGATGGACAGGTACGTAACAGTTCTTAAAAGGGGAAGGAGCCCTAAATCGGCAGAAGCATCTCAACCTGCAAAAATTTTAAAAGACGATGAAAGGCCAACCTCATCGCAAAATCGTTTTGCAATTTTGCAAGAGGATAATGAGGCCCCTGTTAGTGAAAAAAGTCCTTTAAGCCACCTCCCATTTATTTGAGGGAAAAAAACTCAAATGATCTCGTCAAGTTTTTAGTAGGTTTGATTGGGGAAAATAACTTTTATGTTTCAAACGTAAAACGCGGTAACTTATTTGAGACAAAAATTCAAGTGAACCATGAAAACGCCTACCGCGCCACGGTTTCGGAGCTCGAAAAACTCAGAAAAAACTTCTATACCTACCAACTCAAGACCGCAAAAGGCCTTCAGGTAGTTATTAAAGGCATTGATTCTAACGTTGACCCAGAAGAGATCAAGACCAGTTTGCTAAACAAAGGGTTTATGGTTAGGACGGTATCGAATATGAGAAACAGGGAAAAACACCCACAACCATTATTCCGAGTGGAGCTTGAGCCTGGTGATATCAAATTGAAAAAAAGTGAAACTCACCCCATCTACGATTTAAAATATATTATGCACCGACGAGTCACTGTGGAAGTGCCACATAAGCGATCTGGGCCCGTACAGTGCTTAAACTGCCAGGAATATGGCCACACTAAAACTTATTGTAAGTTGCCTACTGTTTGTGTTGTGTGTGGGGATCTGCACGATACGACCAAGTGCGACAAGCCAAAAGATGATCCTAGGATAAAGAAATGCAGCAACTGCGGGGGAAATCACACTGCCAACTATAGAGGTTGTCCTGTTTTTAATTCAGTTAAGCGATCAACAAAGCCGAAAAGAGTTCCTGCCCCTCCCCAGCCTTTAAATATACCAACTACAAATATGCCTCCATTGGCACAACCAACTACAAATCAAGTTTCTTACGCCGCCGCATTGAAGTCTAACCAGCATAATTCACGTAAGTCTACCCAGCCTACAACACAACAAGAAGTGCCATATAGCGAACCAACCGGGCCTAATTTTAGCCGCCTGGAAGCCGTAATTGACAATATGGTCACACAATTTACGCAGATTATGGCGCAAATGGCCAACATGATGCAAGAAATGCAGAAAATGCAGTCTGCTTTTCTGCACGCTATGCTTAAAAGACCATGAACTGCCTCAGGGTTTGTTTCTGGAACGCAAACGGCATCCGCCAACACAAAAACGAGCTCGAATATTTCTTGATGAACCAAAAAATCGATGTTATGTGTATATCTGAGACTCATATGACATCTAGAAGCACTTTTAAAATAAGTGGTTGTTCTTTTTACGATTTAAAGGATCCTAGGGATAGATCATGTGGTGGCTCGGCTATTCTAATCAAATCAAGAATTAAACACCAACGGTTGGGTGGCCTCTCGGAATGTTATATCCAAGCTACGAACGTCTGCATTGATGAATTTTTCCATAATCTTGTTATTTCATCAGTTTACTGTCCACCCAGATTCTCCATAACGAAGGATCAGTACAGCAGTTTCTACAAATCATTAGGTCCCCGCTTCATAGCTGCTGGAGACTATAACGCTAAGCACACATACTGGGGCTCCCGCCTAATTAGTCCCAGAGGTCGTGTCTTGTATGACTCAGTGTCGGAAATAGGATTTTTCGTTATTTCAACTGGACAACCAACCTATTGGCCAACGGACAATAATAAAATTCCAGACGTAATAGATTTTGGCGTGGCAAAAGGTATATCCCCGGACCTTATTGAGGCTGTAGCCTCCTTGGATTTATCTTCTGACCACTCACCCACAATAATTACTATTTGCAGTCCTCACCAAATAGCAGCTAGTGATTTTTTCTTATCTAAAAAAATAAATTGGTTAAAATATAAAAAATATATTAGTGCCCACTGTTCGGAAAACCAACCGCTAAAAACTCCCGGAGACATAGACGATAGTCTGAGAGTCCTAAATGAAAACATTAAAAAAGCCGCTGAACATGCGTCTTCTACCTATCGTCAGGTCAGGTACGGCAAAATTTTTTCTGACGATGTGGAAAAACTTTTATCTGAAAAAAGAAGAGTCCGAAGAGAATGGCAAAAGAACCGATCGCCCCAACTTAAATCTAAGCTGAAAGAATGTACTAACAAATTAAAAAGCTTGCTGGAGGTTCACAAAATAGCTTCACTTAAAGAGTACCTCGAAGGTCTAGACGCGACTCCTCAGACAAATTATTCCCTATGGCGATCAGCCAGACGTCTTAAAAGGCCCATTATAGCAAAACCACCACTGCGTAATCTGAGAGGATCCTGGGCTAGAAATGACGAAGAAAAATGTGATCTGTTGGCAAACCATTTCAAAAACGTGTTCACTCCCAATACTTGCACAGACGTGAGGGAATTACCACCAGTTGTTGCTAGACGTCCTTTAGAAATACGTTTCCGATTTACAGATGTTGTAGAGGCTATTGCTAACCTAAATGGTAAAAAAGCTCCTGGCGTTGATAATATAAGCAACAAAATGCTCTTAGAGCTACCTTTTACGGCAAAAAAAATAATTATTTTTATTTTTAACGCAATAATTCGGCTTGAACATTTCCCGCCTATATGGAAAATTGCCTTAGTAAAGATGATTCCTAAGCCTGGCAAAGATCCTTCAAAAGTAGAGTCTTATAGGCCAATAAGTTTGTTACCCACAATGTCAAAATTGTTCGAAAAATTGCTTAAGAACAAGCTGACTCCGATCCTGAATGAAAACAACTGCATCCCAGATCACCAATTTGGCTTTAGAAGTCAGCATAGCACAATCGAACAAACTCACAGACTGGTGCAGGCTATAAGAAAAACTTTCGAAGAAAAAAAGTATTGCTCCGCGCTTTTTATAGATGTCTCTCAAGCTTTCGATAAAGTATGGCACGAAGGCCTGTTAAACAAACTAAAGCTAAACCTTCCATCTAATATTTTCAACCTTTTAGAAAAATACATAACCGGTCGACAATTTATGATCAAAGAGGGAAACCAAATAAGTTCTTCTCAAACAATAGGGACTGGTGTACCTCAAGGGAGTATACTAGGTCCAGTTCTGTACTTGCTTTACACAGCAGATATGCCAACCAATAGTTTTACACACACGTCGACATTTGCTGATGATACTGCTTTTCTTAGTATTCATAAAGACCCTAAAGAGGCTTCAAAGCAATTGCAGCAACACGTAACCCAAGTTGAAAAATGGGCAAAGTTATGGGGAATAAAGATAAATGAACAAAAATGTACCCACGTAACTTTTACTTTACGCAAAGAAACGTGCTCTCCAATTCTTACTAACAACCATATGGTGCCTCAACGAACCGAGACAAAATATCTTGGTATTCACCTAGACCGCCGCCTCACATGGAAGCCTCATATAGATGCGAAGTTGACGCAAATGAAACTTAAAGCTACACAAATTCATTGGCTAATCGGCAGAAACTCTGTGCTTCGTCTTGATTGTAAACTTCTACACTACAAATCGATTTTGAAACCAATTTGGTGCTACGGTATACAATTATGGGGCACTGCTTCCGCATCCAACATAGAGAAAATTCAACGCAGGCAAAACAAAATCCTAAGAATGATAACTGGTGCTCCTTGGTATGTTAAAAACAGCAACATCCACAAGGATCTACAAGTTCCACTAGTTAAATGCGAAATCCTGAACTATGTGGAAAAGCATTTAAATAAGCTGGAAGCTCACCCGAATCCGCTCGCCCGAAACATCCTGCAACATAGTGGGCACACCCGCCTGAAAAGGAGGGATACTACTTCGCTTATATGAAGCTTGATAATTAATATGAGAACTTAAATTTTAGTCTGGCACTGGCTGGACTTATATTAACTACCTAGTTTTAAGATTTGAACACTTATTGTTAGTTCGTCACAGGCGAAGATTCAATAATAAATATATGAAAAAAAAAAAAAATTTATTATAGTCCATTGAACATCACAAATTATATCCATTCTTATTTTCCTCCTTGCTGCTAGTGAAAGCAAATGACTGAGCGTGGTGTAAAAGACAGTGGTAGTGATGATCCCGCCCAACCAGTCTCCCAGGAGGATAATCAGTCAGATTTAGGTCTGATTGGTGATCTTCTTGGCCGCCTGGATATAGCGGAGTACGAGGACGCTCTTTTGGATTCCGTTTCAGAGAGCGGAAACGTAACCGTCATCTATAATCCAGATAATGGTGAAGGTGACGCAAATTAATGTTCACCAATCTAAAGCAGCATCTGCTGCACTTGTTCTTCGTGCCGTAGAGTGGAGCGAAGACTTTATAGTAGTCCAGGAACCCTGAATCTCAAGAGGCACAATTCGTGAACTCAGTGCTAGAGGCTACAAGCTATTGTATGCGAATGTACATTGTAAGATAAGATTTTGTATAATGGCCGAAAGGAAACTTAATATCTTCATACTGTCTGTTTACAGCGATGAAGATACTGTAACTGAAGCTTGGGAGATAAATGGTAAAACATGATGGATCCTCACAAGCTACATGGCGCACAACCGCAAGGACCCACCACCACTCCATCTTGTCCGTAAAATGGTTGGCGCTGCGAAAGCAAATCAGATTGCTGTCATCATTGGAGCCGATGCAAATGCCCATCACCAAATCTGAGGCAGTAAGAACACCAATATTAAAGGTAAGTTTTTGATGAACTTCATACTAGAGACTGATTTGGCAATTGTAAACAAAGGTTCAAAACCTACTTTTGTTGTTGCTAACAGACATGAGGTTTTGGACATAACATTGGTCAGCGTAGAAAGTGCCGACCTTTTTAGGGACTGGGGTGATGTTGACTGTTCCTTCTCAGACCATGGGTACCTTGAATTCTCTATTCTGGGAAATCGGGACAGAGCGACTCCGTACGTGAATAGGAGGAGGACAAACTGGCAGATGCAGAATGCCTTTCTGCGAGACATGCTACCCCCGGCACCCACTATCGTCACAGTTGGTGGCATAGAGGATGCTGTACTGACGCTATCGAGTTCCTTTAGGGAGGCTATGACAATTTTCTGCCCCACAACCCTTCCCAGGGGCAGGAAAAAACCGCCCTGGTGGACATCCATCATAGATAAGACCCGCACAAAATGCAGGAAACTTTTTAATGAGGAAAAGAGGACGGCCAACTGGACTCTGTACAAGGCCGCACTGAAGAAGTTTAAGAACGAAGTGAGGAGTGCTAAACGTGGTACTTGGAGGAACTTCTGTTGCAGCGTTGAGAACTTGCCTGAGACGAGCCGTCTGCGCAAATCTTGTCCAAATCGCCCATCGTCCCTGACTATATCCAAAAGGATGACGGAACTTGGACTAAGGACAGCCACGAAACTCTGGAAGTACTGATGGACACCCACTTCACGGGATCTCTCAATGTCTTGGATAGGGTGCCCACGAATACCACCTTTAACCGGTCATCCACACCGATTCAACTGGATAATCATATGCTGCTTTGGGCGATCAACAGCTTCAAACCATTTAAGTCAGCTGGACCGGATGGACTGATTCCAGCTGACTTACAGCGTAACGTTGAGCTAGTTACTCTATGGCTTCTCAATATCTACAAAGCTTGTTCTACCTGGTTATATATCCCCACACAGTGGACGGAATCCAACGTTGTCTTCATACCTAAAGGAGGTAAGACATCGCACACAAAAGCAAAGGACTACAGACCAATAAGTCTCACGTCTTTCTTGCTTAACACACTGGAGAGGCTGTTCGACGTGCACCTTAGGGCGTCAATCCACCCCAGCCTCCTATTGGGGTCCCTACACGCCTATACCAAAGGCAGATTGGTGAAGACGGCTCTCCACTCGCTAGTTGGTTATATTGAAAAGTCTCTTAAATTTAGGAACTATACACTTGTGTTGTTTCTGGATATAGAGGGCGCTTTTAGCAACGTCAACCCACCTCCGGGCCTTGTGCGAGACAGGGGTTGATGACTCTCTGGTTGCATTCATTTCCAACCTGTTGGAACATAGGATAATAAATTCCACATTTGGTCAGGCTGAGGTTACGAGATCAGCTAATAGAGGAACCCCTCAGGGAGGTATCCTATCACCATTGCTGTGGAACATGACACTGAACTTGTTGCTCAGAAATATGGACTTAATGGGACTAAGAACTTTCGCATACCCGGATGACGTGGCAGTTGCGATGTCTGGAATCCATCTAAATACCATCTCTCACGGGCTCTAAAAACACTCAGCGAGTGGAGCGGAGAGAACGGGTTATCTATCAACCCTTCTAAAACGGAGCTCGTACTATTCTGGAACAAGTACAAGATTCCTTCATTTAAACTCCCGATGCTGAACGGGGTGATACTGACTTTGTCGGATAGTGCAAAATATCTACGAGTCATTCTGGACAGTAAGCTATCCTGGAGGCTGGACGTAGAGGCGAGGGCGGCGAAGGCACAGACTGCGATGTATATGTGCAAACGTGCCATTGGTAGGACCTGGGGACTCAGTCTCCGTAATGTAAGCCGGCTCTACAGGGCGGTAATAGAGCCGGTTCTATTTTATAGAGCCATGGTTTGGTGGAAGGCTATTGACTCTGTCACGAATTGTTGTCGTATTGAGAGAGCGATGCGAAATGCGGCGATCCTGATAACAGGCGCAATGAGGACGACTCCAACTAGGTCACTGTTTACCCCACTCAACTGGCTCGCAGAGGATCTTCTAGCGAGAAAGCCGGCGTTGAACACCGCGATAAGGCTGCATGCTGTGGGAGGATGGAAGCACAGGACAAGCCGCCACGCAAGTATTATCAGGACGGTCGATATTGTTCCTGATCTCATTAACTACTGCACACCGGAACCTTTCATCCGCAGGAAATTCTCCTTCGTTGTTTCAGAGGGAGAGGCGGATGAATTGATCTCCTCGGGACTCATCAATCTGGAGGTATACACGGATGGGTCTAAGGGGAGAACTGGTGTTGATGGAGGCATATACATTGTTCAGGCAGGAGTTCGGATTTCATTTAGATTTCCGAACGAATGCAGTGTTCTGCAGGCTGAATTGTCGGCAATATGTAAGGCGGCTAACTGGCTACGGTATTAAAGGATATTCGGCAGGAATATCGGGATCTTCACTCATAGCCGTGCTGCCAGCAGGTCCATTACTGATGTATATTCGACATCACAACTAGTGCGTGAATGCCAGGCATCCTTGAACTGGATGGCGATGCATTCTGACATCACCTTGGCGTGGGTGAGGGGACACGAGACCAATGCGGGTAACTGTGCTGCTGATGCACTTGCAAGAAACGGTACCGGATTGGATGATCGGGCAATTGACCACTTTTGTGGCATTCTCCTCTCCTCTTGCAAATTCTCTTGCATGGATGAACATTCTCGGGGAATTGCAGGGGCTAGATGGTCTGATGAACCCAGGTGTGGAACTACTCAGATAACCTGGCCGAGAATAGATCCGGGCCGTTCTAGGTCTCTCCTTGATTTGGATAGAAGAAGGATAAGGGACACCGTGGCCGCAATCACTGGCCACTGCCAATTTTCCACCCATTTCGAAAGATTGGGATTGCCTGTGAACGACTTCTGTAAAAAGCTGTCAAGACGAAGAGAAGACTGAAAGCGTACAGCACCTCTTGTGCTTTTGTCCGGCGCTAGAGGACATTCGGATCAGGCACTTTGGTATCGGTAGACTGAATGGCCTGTCGGACGTGGTCAACATTCGCCTAGCTAACCTGGCGTCCTTTATCAGGGATAGCGGTTGGTTCGGGGACAGCGGCCAGTATGGGACGACTACCACTAACCTTGCACGATAACTTTCATTCTATCTCTCTATCTTTATTTCTATTTTATCTAATCTAATTTATCTTTTTCCGAGGACCGAGGAAACGGACCCAAGTGGGCTGCACAACTATCACTTTATCACTTCCGCAGCATCCTGTTCTACCTAACCTACCTAACCTTACTTATTTTCCTCCAAACAAAACAAAAGAAAACTAAAATTAAAATAAGTATGTGGAGATCTGAATTTTGTCATGAGTTATCATACACAACTCCTGTTATATGATAAAATCTCAAACAACATATATTCAGAGCTAGGCCAAAATTAAAAGAATATCTGAATTTATGTTTCATATGAGAGTAGGTATCCAAGATTTTAACTCAGATACAAACAATCTCCATCATAATCATCTACAAATTTAATTTGACAAAACATAAAAACAAGTCCAAATTATGTACGTGAGTCGAATTACGCACTTGTAAGTGTACTGTAAAATTCCAAATCTCAAACGTAACTTTCGCTTTCCATCTACAACTTACTATGCAACTTTTGGTATATACATCCTGCGTTCTAAAAGTCCAAAACATTTGCAAATATTGAGAATTTAGAAAAGTCCACAAGAAACCTATCAAATCTATGTGTTAAAAAAAATTGAAGCAATATCAAACTGATATTATACATAATAGCAATTATATTTTCCAAGAGATGTAAATCTTTTGTTTCCGTATTTGCTGTGCCCCACGTTGGGCGCCATTTAATTTATGTAACGAACGACTAAGTGTACCATATTGGACAGGCATATGCTACCTATAATACCAGCTTAGCTCGTCGGAAATTAGAGAGATTCTTTAGCCTCGCCAGATATGGTTTTATTCGCCACAATAAAATTAAAAATTAGGTAGCTTTAATATCGTAGATAGGTCTACTGAAATCGGAAGAAATCAAGGGGGGAAAAATAATAAAACAGCTAATTAAATAATGTTGGGGAACTTGGGAACGAATCTTTTGAAAGAGAAATAAGATAACGATTATCTCTTTCTTCTGTACCCACCCATACCTTTGCTGATCTTTTTTGGTTCTGACCAGCCCATAACGAATCTAACTTTTAGTAACTAAATGTTTCGTAAAGAAATCTGTTTCAATTTAAGTTTCCTACCTAAGGTTCAAAAACCGTTTATTTTAAATACATCATTGCAAAATGTATAAAATAAAACATTAACGTTAAAACAACATAATAAATAAAATCAAGGCTTAAATACTTATTAGTATGTTTGGTAGAATTTGTTTGCGATAAGAGGTGTATTAACAAAAGACTTAATGTATCTTTTGTGCAAAAGTATTTGCTATATTTTAATGTTTCTAAAGCTACCTTCACACTATTCTACAAGTGTTTAGATTTTTATTAGATTTTGAGAGAGGCAAATAAAATGATTTTCGGTTTGACTGTCAAAAAATCAAATAAGAACTATCACATTTGAAATAAAATTAAAATCTGTGTAGTACTTAAACATCTGTTTTTGAGTTAAAAAAAAACTTTAACTTTTAAAGCAAGTATTTTTTTATTTGAATTTAACAAAAGGGTAAAAAATACTGTTAGGCAATAAAAAGTGACGTTCAGACTTGCAGTTAGTTCATCAGACATGTTTTTTTAACTAATTTCTGCAATAAATTCTTAATTTCACTTTTAATATTTACTATTTGTAAAAACTTTTGCTGGCGCTAAATCATTAAACAGCTGTTCATCAGGGATGGAACTTTTAGTAATATTTTAAACTTTTGCACATTCTTCGGGTGATTATTGGTTTGCCGCATAAACCAATTTTAAATAAGGAGGTTGAAACTTAGGCCCGTAATAATTATAAATTTTCAGATGTAAAAAAGTTTTCGAGCATCGCTTTTAAAACTTGTTTTATATATATATTTGTACATATGTGTGTATATGCCTTTAAGTTTTTATGTGGTATTTTTATAATATTACTGGTTTTTAAAAGCGAGCTATAAAATCTAGTGGAAAAATTTATAATAGTTATCATAAGTTTACTAAGACCATATTTGTCAGCCATTACATACATTTTTGTTAATAAACCTACCATAAGTATTTTCGCATAGTTTTCATATATCAAAAATTACCATAAGGTTAGAATTTATTTATTAAAAGTTGTGTTTCAGGTACATAACAAAATAGTCCAAACTCACACAAATTAATCCAAACCTACCCAAAAGCGTTTCAGGTAACAAATTTTCCACAGCAAAGAGAACGTTTGAGATAAATTTCCTTTCCTGTACAAGGGTTTCAACAAAATTTTTGTTGTAGTTACATTTTTTTTATAAAAATCTGTAGATTTCTTTAATATAAAATGTGATTTAGAACATTTAGATACATTCTATATATGATGTATATGCTATGTTTTAAAAATTCTATGGGGTGTAATTGTCTAATTAAAATTTTACTTTTTAACTAAGCAGCATGTGAGCATTTGAAAATTTTCAATTATAGTTTTTTGCGTTCCAGCTATTTTGAGCAACTTTGGTAAGCTTGGAGAGTAATTTCTTTACTCTCATATGTCGGAACAAAATCGAGATCTTTTGGAACACGCTTAATATTTGTTAAGACTTTATAACTGATTAAAACAAATAAACAATGTTTTAAAAATTTTCTTGATTGGCTTTTGCGGGTTAATTATTAAAACGCTTGTATATAATAAATTCAACCAAAAAAAAATGTTTTTTTTTATACAAAGTGAGTTTATTTTGCTAAAAGACTCCACTTTTTGACACCTATCGATTTTTTAAAAAATATATAAATATACATATCAAAAGTAATAATTTTACAACACTTTTAATGAAAAAAAATTACTTTTACAACTTTTTAATTTAATTTCAATTAAAAATATTAATAATATTTCCTAATAAATAACTTTAAATTTCATAAAAATATTATTAAAAATTATTTTACAATACCAAACTTTATATAAACTTTCCATGCCTGATTTTCTTTATGGCTGCTGTAAATATGCAACTCTGATACATGCAAAATTTAATGGTTTAGAAAAATTTTTTTAAATGAAGAGAGCCATACTACTGTCAAATTTCTTTAGGTATTTTTTGACATTTCATAACATAATGTCTTCACACAATTATATTTTCTCATTTTATTTGAGTTTTTTGACAAGTGCTTTTACCCAGTATTATAGTCTGAAGGCACCATAATTAAGTATACGTTCTGACTTACCAAATTTCTCGTTCCGCAGACGTCAGGCCTGTTGTCGTAGGAGCTTGAGATTTGATTGATATCGAAGATGCTTATGTAGGTAAATTTATTACTTAAGAAGTTGTAAATTTGGTAATAAAGAAAAGTGACTGTAATGTATGATAATGTATGTGTGTGTGTGTGTGTGTGTGTGTAGGCTTATTAAGGTAAGTAAGCATCATGTAAAGTTTTAAGTGTCCCAATGGTGGTAAGTCTTGTAAGTTAAGAGCTAATGAAATAAAATTATTATCAATACAGGATAGATTAAAGATAACGTTGCTTAAGTCAACTTATCTAAATTTTTTTTTGTATATAAGTCTTAGAAAGTATTTTTTTTAGCATGTCCTCACAAGCGTTACATTTTGACCCTTTTTTCTCAGAAATCTCTTTCTTTGGTCACTTTTTTTTCAAAATGCCCTTTTTGTGTCCCTTTTTAGAAATTTTCAACGGTAACGCTACCTGTCTAGCTGTATTTTTTTTTTGTTGTTGAGTAAGAGTATTTAAAGTAATGTCTTTTTAATTTCTATTCATTACAATTTGAAAAATGGCTAAGTACACTCGCTGATATTTTTTTTCAACAAAATGAAGTGCGCGATGTGGAGTTGCATATACTAAGCAATAAATTTTTTAAAATATGCAATAGCGATGAAATTGAACTACACTCACAAAAAATTTAAAATTTTGCAAAGGTATTTAAAAAACGGTACGTTGAATGCTCTTACAACAAGAAAAGGATGTACGAACGTCACCATGAATAATTGTCAAAGGAACTTGTTTTTTCTACAAATGCAACAAATGTGGAAAACAGGGTCGACCAGCAAAACGAAGACGCAAACTTCAAAATATCAATTAAGAAATTTCTCCAGTAATTATCAAGGACTCATTTTTGCATTAAATGCAACCAACACAAAATAAAAAACAAAAATTGAGATAATTGAAACAGTAATAGAAGCAAGTCCAAGGTGCACAAAGAGAATTTTGAAAAATATTCCTACACCAAATGAAGACAAAAAATTTACTCCAGAAGATGCGTTAGCGCTATTTTTGGACTTAAAGTCACCTAAAAACCAGTATAAGGAAATGCGGAAGCGAACCAATAAAAAGACTTCTGGGATTTTTCCAGAGTATAGAGATTTAGCCGCAGTCAAAAAAGAATGTTAACCTGCTCAAACTGATATAACTGTCACTTCCACTTCAGCAGAAATAAAATTGCAAGATCTTCTTGAACACACTGCCGAGTGGTTGTTAAATACGCGTAATGCTCAATGTTTTAAAAAACTTGGAAATGGCAGCATTACTTTAATTTCTAAATGGGAATGTTATGGGTTCTCTGGTCAGAGACAATACAAGCAATGTAATGCCGAAAATTCATCAGATGCTAATTTATTTATGGTATCTTTCGTTCCATTGCGCTTAACAAAAAGGTTTAGCTCCGTCAACTAGTTAGAGGCGGAAACAGTGCCCCATAATTGTATACCGCAGCACCAAATTGGTTTTAAAATTGAGTTGTATAGTAAAAGTTTACAATCCAGATAAAGCACTAAGTTTCTACCCAATATCCAGTGGATTTGAGCAGCTTTAAGTTTCATTTGCGTCAACATCACATCTCTATGAGACTTCCACGTTGTGAGGTTGACCGTATCTTATGTGAAATTTGTGTTATTCTGGAACGCAAAAATGTAAAATGTTTTGGAAGTCTACTTGTTTAAATTTAACTTTTTATATTAAGGGTTCATTTTTTTGAGGAGCTTTGATTTTTACTTTAGAAAAAAAAAAAGAATATTGTTGAAGGGGTTGAAAATTTTTGTTATTACTTGAAAAAAATATTTAGATTGAATCAGATCGATAGAAAATAATTTGTTATAAACGTCCATCGTCTAACTTAAAGGAAATAAAAAGTGAAGATATTTTGAAAATAAGAGGCTGATAAAAAGGGAATACTTAGTGCGACGTAGTGGAGATAAGATATCTGTTTACTTTGGTAAGGAAAATTATTTTGGGATGGTGTTTTGGTGGTAAAATTGTACGATCTAATGTGTTATAGGTGTCGTGATCTTTTGAGCAAGCAGCTGAAAGGTTCTCAACTCTAATAAGATTCCAAATCTAATCTGGATGGAAAGAAGAAAAAATTCACATTCCGATAACATTAAAGGGAATTGGTGGTACAAATGTTCCTAGCCTGCTGACTTCAGTCCTTCAGTACAAATATTTAAAACCTGTTTTCTGGCTTAAAAAAGCTTCGTTGACATAATAATATTTAGACGGCCATTCCAAGTGAAGGGTATTGGGTGTGCGGGCAAAGCGAGGACTGCAGCTACTTGAAGCAAAGGCTTAAAAGATATTGTCGCGTTTTAAAGCTTTAATTTTTTTTACCCCTGGTCATTTAATTTGGTTTAAATTCTCAACATAAATTCATTGAAACTTCGTTAGATGTTAATTTGAATAGTTTCTAAATTCTGAAATTTATTAAGCACTTATTTATTTTTTTTTGATCATATTCACTGCTGTAATTAGTAAATTTTTTTCCTTTTGTATAATTACCAATTTTCTAAATTTATAGTTTGATCACCTAAACTTTCAGTCAATTCCTTTTTGTTAACAAACATCATTCACACTTTTTAAACGCCCTTATAAAAACTTTAGCAATTTCCCGTCGTTTCCTCGACATTCAACGGTCACCCGGCGCCTGCTGACTTTGGATGGACAAAATAAAAACGTAAGTTGTATTGCTTTTCTTCTTAATTCAATTAAAGAAAACCTTATGCACCTATACATTTCAGTTACAGTTACACATTACATTAGTTAAAAAAAAAACATATGTACGTATGGGTAATGCAATATAATTAATTACCCCTTAACTTGTTTAAATGACTAGGTAAGGGTACCATAATTAGGACAATTTTTTTTTTGTTTAGTTTTGCTTCACGCAAAACACGTTATTTAAAAACTATATTGCATTACTAAACTTAACTTAAAACCCTTCAATTGTAAGTTTTTTTTTGCGCAAATTTACGAACTATTTTATTATCTTAATTGTTAATTGATTGAAAAAAAAAGAAACAGAGTTTGAAAGGTGACTTATATTGCCTAATTTTTTGACTCGAAGAATCGTTACAACGTATGGTGGCGATCTAGGTGAATACCAAGAAAATTTGCCTGTGATCGTTGAGTCACTATATGGTTGTTAATAACGATTGGGGAGCACGTTTCCTTGCGTAAAGCAAAAGTTACGTGTGTATATATTTGTTCATTTATTTCTATTTCCCATAACTCTGCCCATTTCTCAACCTGGGTTACGTGTTGTTGCAGTTGGGTTGAAGCCTCTTTAGGGTCTATATGAATACTAAGGAAAGCAAATGTCGACGTATGTGTATAACTATTTGTTGACATATCTGCCGTGTAAAGCACGTACAGAATTCGACGTAGTATACTCCTTTGAGGTACACACAGTGTTGCCACCTTAGGTGTAATTACACATTTCATGTGTAATTTTTCCTTTCATGTGTAGCCCATGTGTAATTGGCTGCATGTGTAATTCATGTGTAATTTAAAATTTTATCATTTTTGATAATTATTACTTTTTTATATATAAAAAAAGTTGTTTATACTTGTATTTAAAAACAAGTAAGACCGCTATAATCGGCTTTGCCGAATCTAATATGCCCTTCACATTGATCTTTTTATAGCCATCTGGTCTGACAGAGTTATTTGGTAATGCAAATATTATAATAAAAGTGGATAGCTATTCTAGCTTTAAAAATAGTAAACTTTAGAAAATAACAACGTTTGTATCTATAATAAAAATACCATGTAGAAGGCTTAAGGCCAGCAGTTTTCAACTTATTTCGTATTAAAAGTTTAAGTAAAGTTGTTCATTCGCATTTTTTTCAAAGAGTATGCATTATTGTCCAGTTACTTATTGTGGAACATTTGAAGTCGATAGATGCTATAGTTTCCGAAATAGCGTATCAAAAATTTTACAAGAACTGTTAATTTGAATGGCGGTTGCTCCTGTCCTTGCTCTAATCAGAAAAATTTGTTTTTCAAAATGCAGGTATTATTTTAAAATTACTTGTTGTAGAACACTTGACTTCTATAGCTGTCATTAGATAAAATACTTCCCAAAATTTGTGCTTCTACATGAAAAATTTTTCCCTAATTTAGGTCTCTATCTTAAAAGTATCCGTGCTAAGCTTTGTGGTTATTTCAGAGTTTCGCTTTCATCTTGGTCAATAGTAAACAGATTTTGCTGATTTTAAATAGCGATTAAATCAGGTATATTTCTGATTATTTTCTGAGCGACTTTTTTAAGGTTTGAAAACATGATTTTTAAAGACACACAGATGGACAGACATGGCTTTATCGACTTACCTATCTATAAGAATCCAAAATATTTATACTTAATGGGGTCTAAAATTAATATTGTAAAAATTAAAAATGGAATGACAAACTCATATATACCCTTATCACTATGTGAAGGGTATAAAATTTAAAAAAATGTAAATCATTATTTTCTTACACAAAAAAGTATATGTTTCCAACAAAAATTTTTAAGTAATTAGTCATTACAAATTTCTTACTTTTATTTTTACTTTTGCTATTACATGCCGTCTGTATAACTAAGCAGTTGTTAGATAATGAGTTATTTCTTATCTAAAATTTAGGCTTATAGTTTCAGTTTGACAATTTCTTAACATATTCTAACTTAATATTTTAAGCCAGCTTTAACCAAAACATCACAGAAAAACAGTTTAAAGCAACAAAGAGTAACTGAGGGCTACAGGAGAAGGTTATTATAATGCCAATAAAGTAATAGCTTATTTACCTCCCTCTTTGTAAGCGAGCATGGTAAGTACCTGCCTCCAATATCATCTCTATGTTAAAATAATGTGTTAGAATGCTAATGAGTAAGAGTTTTTTTTATTTTAACTAGTTTTAAAGCAAGCTTTTGCTGGGTTATTAAATTTAGGACAAAAACCGCTTAAAAAAAAAGCATGTGTAATTCGTAATTTCATGTGTAATTTTGGGTTGATCCATGTGTAATTTAACATTTCATTGGTGGCAACACTGGGTACACAGCGTCTTTTGGTTGAGAAGAACTTATTTGGTTTCCCTCTTCGATCATAAATTGTCGGCCGGTTATGTAGTTTCCTAAATCATTGAAAATTTTAGCTGGAAGGTTGATCTTTAGTTTGTTTAACAGGCCTTCATGCCATACTTTGTCAAATACTTGTGAGACATCGATAAAAAGCGCGGGGCAGTTCTTCTTTTCCTCAAAGGCTTTTCTTGTAACCTGTACCGACCTTTAAGTTTGTTTGATGGTAGTATATTGACTTCTAAAGCCAAATCGGTGATTTCGAATGCAGTTATTTTTATTCAAGATCAGATCCTGCTTGTTTTTAAGCAGTTTTTCGAACAATTTTTTATTATGGTAAGAAACTAATAAGTCTATAAGACTCCACCTTCGAAGGATCTTTGCCACGCTTAGGAATCATCTTTACTAAGGATACTTTCAATATAGGCGGGAAATTTGCAAGGCGATTTTTTTCGTTAAAAATAAAACAAATTATTCCTTTAGCTGTAAAGAACCTCTAAGAGCATTTTGTAGCTTATTTTATCAGGAGCTTTTTTACCATTAAGGTTAGCGCTAGCCTCTACAATATCTGTAAATCGGAAATGTATTTCTAGAGGATGTCTAACAACAACATGCATGTATTGGCAGTGAACACGTTTTTTAAATGACTTGCGAACAGATCACGTTTTTCTTCGCCATTTCTAGAACAAGGTCGTCTCACAATATGCAGTAGTGGTTTTGCGATAGCGAGCTTTTTAAGGCGTCTGGCTTGTCGCTATAGGGAATAATTTTTCTGACCAGTCGCGTCTAGATCTTCCAGATACTCTATAAGCCATGCCATTCTGTGAACCTCCAGCAAGCTTTTTAATTGGTTTGTAAATTTTTTCGGCTTAGTTTTAAGTTGGGGCGATCTATCCTTTTGCCATTCTCTGCAGGCTCTCCTTTTTTCAGATAAAAGCTTTCCCACATCGTCAGAAAAAGTGTTGTTTTACCTGGCCTGATGGTAGGTAGAAGACGCATGTTCAACGATTTTTTAATGTTTTCATTTAAGACACTCAGACAATCATTGATGTCTCCGGAAGTTTTAAACACTTGGTTTTCCGAGCAGTGGGCGCTAATATTTTTTATATATTTCAACGAATTTCCTCTTTTAGATAGGAAAAAAATCACTAGTTTCTATTTGATGAGGACTGCAAATAGTGATTATTGGGGGTAAGTGGTCATAAGATAAATCCAAGGAGGCTTGAGCCTCAATAAGCTCCGGAGACATAACTTTTGCTACGCCAAAATCTATTACGTCTGGAATTTAATTGTGGTCAGTTGGCCAATAAGTTGGTTGTCCAGTTGAAATAACGCAAAGCCCCATTTCAGACATGGAATCATACAAAACTCTGTGAATAATTAGGCGGGAGCCCCAGTATGTGTGCTTGGCATTATAGTCTGAAGCAGTTATGAAGCTTGGACCTAAATATTTATAAAAACTGTTGTACTGATCCTTCATTATGGAGAATCCGGGTGGCCAATAAACTGACGAAATAACTAGGTCATGGAAAAATTCATCAATGCAAACGTGAGTCGCATGGATATAACATTCCCTTGGGCCACCCAAACATTGGTATTCAATTTTTGATTTGATTTATATAGCCGAGTCACCACATGATCTATATCTGGGATCCTCTGAGTCATAAAAAGTATAGCCACTTATTTAAAAAGTGCTTCTAGATAACATTACATAAATTTCTTGGTTTATTAAAAAATATTCGAGCTCGTTTTTGTTTTGGCTTGTCGCACTTGTTCGTATTGTGCAAATCCCAACACACCACACAAACAGAAGGCAACTTATTATAAGCTTTGGTGTGGCCGTATTCCTGGCAGTTCAAGCACTGTACAGGCCCAGATTGCTTATGTGGCACTTCCACAGAAACTCGTCGGTGCATAATATATTTCAAATCAAAGATGCGGTGAGTTTAATTTTTCTTGAGTTTAATATCACCACTCTCAAGCTCCACTCGGAATAATAGTTGAGGGTGTTTTTTTCTTGTTTCTTTTATTGGATACCTTTCTAACCCTTAATTCAGTTTGTTCAAGTCTTTATATCTCCGAGTCAACATTAGAATCAATACCTTTAATAACTACCTAGAGGCCTTTTGCGGTTTTAAGTTGGTAGGCATGAACGTTTTTGCTGAGTTTCTCGAGCTCCAAGACTGTAGTGCTATAAGCCTTTTCATGATTTACTTCAATTTTCGTCTCAAATATGTAACCATGTTTAACGTTTGATACATAAAAGTTGATTTCCCCAATCAAACCAACTAAAAACTTGACGAGATCATTTAATTTTCTTTCCTAAAATAAATGGAAGGGGGCTTAAAGGACCTTATTTTAGAGTGGAGGCATTATTGTCCTCCTGCAGAATCGCAAAACGGTTTTACGATTAGGTTGACCTTTTGGCGTCTTTTAAAATTTTTGCAGGTTAAGATGCCTTTGCCAACTTAAGAACTGTTACATACCTGCCCATCCCTACCTGGACTAGCGCCTTTAGCAGCTGTCAATGCGACCTTGTTCAGTACACTTTTTCAACTTTCACACTTTCACTTAAATTATTTGTATTTATTTTCGGTTTTGCACTTAAATAGTTTCTATTAAATTCGAGGCCTCTAATGTTTTCATTGCTAACACTTGTGGAGCTTAACACAATGTAAGCATTTCGGCTGTTAGGCCCATTTTTACGGCGATTACTGTTACTAATTAATCGTTTGCCGTTTTTCTTTTGTTTGATTTTATTTTTTATTCTCATTGATTTTTGTGTGTATGTATATTATTAAATTTTTTTTGCCACCTATTACAAACATTTTTGTTTTAATTAATACTCGCATAAGCACGTCTGTAAACTACGAGCTAAAGAACACTACTGATGTAGACATTTGGCAGCAGAAAAGTGGGAAGTTCGACGCCCACAAAAACTTAATAAAGACTCAAGAAACTATAATGGGTGTAAAAAAGGATACTTATTCCATGTTGGTACCTTTTAAGTACCATTTGAAATAATAGAAGTAAAAACACAATGTTTAGGTTAATAAATGAGCTAAATCATTTATATTAATACAAAAATTGTGTGGTTACACCGGATATTTTTTTTTGCCTGTCAATAAAGACTCAACTGTACTAAAATACTTAGTTTTAAAACTTTTCACTCTCTTTTCAATATACTTCTTTTTACAACTATAGCTTAAAACATGACAATTTACCTACTTGAGTAAGTTTTCAAGTCACAGCACTCAAGTGAACAGCGAGAAAATGAAGAATTAAACCTAAACCCTAAGTTATCATATAAAGTATGTTCTTTAGATCTCATCAAGGAGTACTTGCGGCTCTGCCTAAACATTTTGTGGACCAATCGAACCCGATATTCTAACCCCCTTAAATAGTTATAATACCGCAAAGTTTTTATAGTTTAAATTCAATAGCGATAAAAAAGTTAAAATGTCAACTTAGTGCTTTTAGCACTATTTTTGGTGCTAAAAGCACTAAACGCCAGATTTCTGAATAACCATTGGTTACCACCAAATGTATTTAAGGGCTGCTGAAAACCAAACCTTTTTGTATTGCAACAATTTCTATATATTGGGAAAATTGAGATTAGCTTAATAAAATGCTTCTGAAGGGTGTATAATGGATAGGATTTAGTTTAAAAGAAGGTTATAAAGATATGCAAAATTTTGTGGAGAGGGATATTTAAATCAGTTTAAGCCCCAGGAAACACGTGAACGGCGTCTCATCATTTATTTCCATTTTCCATAACTCTGCCCATTTCTCAACCTGGGTTACGTATTGTTGCAGTAGGGTCGAAGCCTCTTTAGGGTCTATATGAATACTAAGGAAAGCGGTATCATCAGCAAATGTCGACGTATGTGTAAAACTATTTGTTGACATATCTGCCGTGTAAAGCACGTAGTATACTCCCTTGAGGTACACAGCGTCTATTGGTTGAGAAGAACTTATTTGGTTTCCCTCTTCGATCATAAATTGTCGGCCGGTTATGGAGTTTCCTAAATCATTGAAAATTTTAGCTGGAAGGTTGAGCTTTAGTTTGTTTAACAGGCCTTCATGCCATACTTTGTCAAATACTTGTGAGACACTGATAAAAAGCGCGGGGAAGTACTTCTTTTCCTCAAAGGCTTTTCTTATAACTTGTACCGACCTTTAAGTTTGTTCGTGGTGATTTGGAATGCAGTTATTTTTATTCAAGATCAGATCCTGCTTGTTTTTAACCAGTTTTTCGAACCATTTTTATATTGTGGTAACAAACTTATAGGCCTATAAGACTCCAACTTCGAAGGATCTTTGCCACGCTTAGGAATCATCTTTACTAAGGATACTTTCCATATAGGCAGAAAATTTGCAAGACGAAATTTTGCGTTAAAAATAAAACATATTATTCTTTTAGCTGTAAAGAATCTTTAAGAGCATTTTGCAGCTTATTTTATCAGGAGCTTTTTTACCATTAAGGTTAGCGCTAGCCTCTACAATATCTGTAAATCGGAAATGTATTTCTTGAGGACGTCTAACAACAACACGTTGTAATTCCCTCACGTCTGTGCATGTATTAGCCGGGAACACGTTTTTTAAATGACTTGCGAACAGATCGCGTTTTTCTTCGCCATTTCTAGAACAGGATCTCCTTACAATATGCAGTGGTGGTTTTGCGATAGCGAGTCTTTTAAGGCGTCTGGCTTGTCGCTATAGGGAATAATTTTTCTGACCAGTCGCGTCTAGATGTTCCAGGTACTCTATAAGCCATGCCATTCTGTGAACCTCCAGCAAGCTTTTTAATTGGTTTGTACATTTTTTCGGCTTAGTTTTAAGTTGGGGCGATCTATCCTTTTGCCATTCTCTGCAGGCTCTCCTTTTTTCAGATAAAAGCTTTCCCACATCGTCAGAAAAAGTGTTGTTTTACCTGGCCTGACGGTAGGTAGAAGACGCATGTTCAACGGCTTTTTTAATGTTTTCATTTAGGACGTTCAGACAATCATTGATGTCTCCGAGAGTTTTAAACACTTGGTTTTCCGAGCAGTGGGCGCTAATATATTTTATATATTTCAACAAATTTCCTCTTTTAGATAGGAAAAAAATCACTAGTTTCTATTTGATGAGGACTGCAAATAGTGATTATTGGGGGTAAGTGGTCATAAGATAAATCCAAGGAGGCTTGAGCCTCAATAAGCTCCGGAGACATAACTTTTGCTACGCCAAAATCTATTACGTCTGGAATTTAATTGTGGTCACTTTGCCAATAAGTTGGTTGTCCAGTTGAAATAACGCAAAGCCCCATTTCAGACATGGAATCATACAAAACTCTGTGAATAATTAGGCGGGAGCCCCAGTATGTGTGCTTGGCATTATAGTCTGAAGCAGTTATGAAGCTTGGACCTAAATATTTATAAAAACTGTTGTACTGATCCTTCGTTATGGAGAATCTGGGTGTCAATAAACTGACAAAATAGCTAGGTCATGGAAAAATTCATCAATGCAAACGTGAGTTGCTTGGATATAACATTCCGTTAGGCCACCCAACCATTGGTATTCAATTTTTGGTTTGATTTATATAGCAGAGCCACCACATGATCTATTTCTGGGATCCTCTGAATCATAAAAAGTATAGCCACTTATTTTAAAAGTGCTTCTAGATTACAAGACATAAATTTCTTGGTTTATTAAAAAATATTCGAGCTCGTTTTTGAGTTGGCGGATGCCGTCTGCGTTCCCAAATCAACCTTTGAGGCAGTTTATGACTTTTTAAGAGTGGTCTTCAAAAGACCAGACTGCATTTTTTGCATCATGCTAGCCGTTTGCGCCATTATCTGCGTTAGTTGTTAAACCATATTGTCAATTACAACTTTCAGGCAGCTAAAATTAGGGGCCGGATGGCACCTCTTCTTGCGTTGTTGTCTAGTTGGGGTACGTGTGTAGGGCTGATTAGACTTAAATACTTTGGCTAATGGGGCCATGTTTGTAGTTTGTATATATAAAGGCTGGGAAGGGGAACGAACTACTTTCGACTTAGAAAAGCACCTAACAGAATCAAAAACAGGGCAACCTCTATAGTTGGCAGTGTGGTTTCCACAGCAATGGCTGAATTTCTTAACGCTTGGATCATCTTTTGGCTTGTCGCACTTGTTCGACTTGTGCAAATCCCCACACATCACACAAACAGAAGGCAACTTATTATAAGCTTTGGTGTGGCCGTATTCCTGGCAGTTCAAGCCCTGTACAGGCCCAGATTGCTTATGTGGCACTTCCACAGAAACTCGTCGGTGCATAATATATTTCAAATCATAGATGCGGTGAGTTTAATTTTTCTTTAGTTTGATATCACCACTCTCAAGCTCCACTCGGAATAATAGTTGAGGGTGTTTTTTTCTTGTTTCTTATATTGGATACCTTTCTAACCCTTAATTCAGTTTGTTCAGGTCTTTGTCTCTCCGGGTCAACATTAGAATCAATACCTTTAATAACTACCTAGAGGCCTTTTGCGGTTTTAAGTTGGTAGGCATGTAAGTTTTTGCTGAGTTTTTCGAGCTCTAATTATTTAGTGCTATAAGCATTTTTATGATTGACTTGAATTTTCGTCTCAAATATTTAACGTTTGATACATAAAAGTTGATTTCCCCAATCAAACCAACTAAAAACTTGACGAGATCATTTAATTTTTTTTCCTAAAATAAATGGGAGGGGGCTTAAAGGACCTTTTTTTTAGAAAGGGGGCATCATTGCCCTCCTGCAGAATCGCAAAACGATTTTACGATTAGGTTGACCTTTTGCCGCCTTTTAAAATTTTTGCAGGTTAAGATGCTTCTGCAAACTTAGGAACTGTTACATACCTGTCTATCCCTACCTGGACCAGCGTCTTTAGCAGCTGTCGGTGCGACCTTGTTCAGTACACTTTTTCAACTTTCACAATTGCACTTAAATGGTTTCTATTATATTCAGGGCCTCTAATGTTTTCATTGCTAACACTTATGGAGCTTAACACAATGTAAGCATTTCGGCTGTTAGGCCCATTTTAACGGCGATTACTGTTACTAATTAATCGTTTGCCTTTTTTCTTTTGTTTGATTTTATTTTTTATTCTCATTGATACTTGTGTGTATGTATATTATAAAATTTTTTTGCCACCTATTACAAACATTTTTGTTTTAATTAATACTCGCATAAGCACGTCTGTAAACTACGAGTTTAAGAACACTACTGATGTAGAAATTTGGCAGCAGAAAAGTGGGAAGTTCGACGCCCACAAAAACTTAATAAATTTTTTAGTGTTGCATTTAGCAGGACTCAAGAAACTATAATGGGTGTAAAAAGGATACTTATTACTTGTTGGTATCTTTTAAGTACCATTTCAAATAATAGAAGTAAAAACACAATGTTTAGGTTCATAGCTGAGCTAAATTATTTATATGAATACAAAAATTATGTGGTTATACCGGATATTTTTTTTTTGCCTGTCAATAAAGACCCAACTGTACTAAAATACTTAGTTTTAAAACTTTTCACTCTCTTTTCAATATACTTCTTTTTACAACTATAGCTTAAAACATGACAATTTAGCTACTTGAGTAAGTTTTCAAGTCACAGCACTCAATTGAACAGCGAGAAAATGAAGAATTAAACATAAA
The DNA here is from genome assembly GCA_963583895.1 of Melanophora roralis. NCBI lineage: Eukaryota > Metazoa > Arthropoda > Insecta > Diptera > Rhinophoridae > Melanophora > Melanophora roralis. The sequence continues at coordinate 68,204,162 of OY757190.1, read as the reverse complement.
CCCTAAGTTAGCATATAAAGTATGTTCTTTAGATCTCATCAAGGAGTACTTGCGGCCCTGCCTAATCATTTTGTGGACCAATCGAGCCAGATATTCTAACCCCCTTAAATAGTTATAATACCGCAAGGTCTTTATAGTTTAAATCAGTGGTCTTCACAAAGAGAAACGCACTTAAAATGAGAGTATTATTGTCAGCGTTGCCATTATTTTTTTTTATAAAAACTGCAAATTTGGAAAAAACAAATCTGCATTTTAAGTGAAAAAACAGATTATAACAAATTATATATAAAAAAAATAAAAACATAGCACAATATATCGCGCTCATTCAGTAATACAGTACTAACTGAAAAATGTAAAAAAAACCAAAATAATTCATTTTTGTAAAAAAAATAAAGTATGTTTTTACTATATTTGTTTTTGTGTATCAGTGTTTTGTAAGCTTATGTTTTTTTTTTATTTCAAGGCAAAATATAAAATTATTAATATTTTGTTTTATTATAACGATATTTTTTAGCTAATTCTAAGCTGATGATATGTGAAGCCTTGATTTGGCTTTCTGTATTGGTAGAGTTATTTGAGCCTATTTTGGATACAAAGGTTTTTGAGTAGAAAATCTTCTTTTAGTTTTTTTATTATTTGATTTCTCTCATTTCCTGAAACAGAATGAAACTCGATATGCATTGTATGCCGCTTAAGGTGCGATGCAAACATATTCTTTAGTAACTGGTTGCATACAAGGCACTCAGCCTCTTTGAATATGTTTAAAGAAAACAAAAAAGATTTTCCCACTTAATATCCCACATAATTATTATAAATATTTTTTTCTAAAATGCTGTAAAAAATTTATATGTATGTCCGTAGGTTTTTACCTGAATTATGAAAAAGTTTTAAAATTGCATAAATTTATGTAGCTTGCTATCAATTTCTTACTGTAATTATCAAAAAAAATTTTAGCTCTACCTATATTGCACACATAAAGAGCTTCAAATTATTTTCGGTTAATTACACACTAATTGGCAACGCTGCAGTGCAGAAAAAACATTTTTAGCTCTCTCTGAAAAATAAAAACATGCGACATACACCTACTCTGTTTGAAAGCTAACAAGCTACTAATTGAAATTTTTTATTTTTCATATGTTTGTTGTTTTGATTATGATTACCATTTGCAATGTTGAAAACAAAGCGTATGGATTTTTTAATTATGAAAGATTGTGTAATGTTGATAATTTATTATGTTTTCTTAAGTTTACGATCGAAAAATAAAATAAAAATAGCTCGCCATGAATTATAAAAGCAATATCAGTTAACAAAATACGATATTTATTTTAAAATACAATTTAATAAGGATTAGTTATTCAGTTGCTGTTGGCATATTTTAAGAAACATTTTGGTAGGAAAACAATTTATTTTGGAAAACCCTGGTTGTAATATTCACGAAGAGAGTAAGTAAAAACCCGAAAATCTTCGTTAGCTGGGTAATATGGATGAAGACCACTGTTTTAAATTCAATAGCGACAAAAAAGTTAAAATGCCAACTTAGTGCTTTTAGCACTATTTTTGGTGCTTTTTAATGCCTTCAGAACGCCAAATTCCTGAAAACTAAACCTTTCCGTGTTGCAACAATTTCTAAATATTGGGAAAATTGAGATTAGCTTAACAAAGGGCTTCTGAAGGGCGCACGGTGTATAATGGATAGGATTTAGTTTAAAAGAAGGTTATAAAGATATGCAAAATTTTGTGAAGAGTGATATTTAAATCAGTTTAAGCCCCAAGAAACACATAAACAGCCGTCGGATAAACAAACAGATCGGCATGCTTTAATCGACTCAGAAAGTTATTCTCAGTCCACCGGTAATAGAACAAGTGGGTCTTATGCTATTCCTTTAGGGCAATACAAACATCTGCACAAATGCTTGGAATCCCTTCCACGTTTGCAGTGTGTGTTTTATAAGTTAAGTGCTTTTTTATGCTTTTCTGAGTGCAATGTTACGCATTTTGGTGCCTTTTTTATGTACGATGTGCTTTTTGCTTTAAAATGTTGGCATCACTAAACAAGTCATCTCTTTAATCTTGTTAAAAGAGGATATCATAATAGTTTTCTTTTAAAAAAAAATTAAATATACAACAGCTATGGCTGCCAGATTTGACAATTTATCGTCATTTTGACGATTTTGGGAGCAAAAATAGGCTTTTGACGGTTGGACGATATTCGCCCGGAATTTGACAATTTTTTGACGAAAATTAAGGATTTACGACTTTCATAGAAAAAAATTAGAGGCAGTAGAAAATTTTTTTCATTTAATAAAATAATATTTATCTTAGCGACTATTTCTTTATATAAAAAAATAAAGCTATTAATAAAGGATTTAAGTTGAAACATTTTTTTAATATAACAATGATTAGAAATATTTTAAAAAGAGCCTTTTAAAAAATTTTATTTGCAAAATATATTATCCGAAAGTGGCGTTTAAAACAAAAATGTCAAACAACTACATTTGAAAAAAGCACCATAAAATATTTTTCAGATTTTCTGTATATATATTTGCAGTTTATTTTGCTTAAAATTACAAGTTTTGCTTTTAAATTTGTTACTATTTTTGAAGAAACTACTTAGTTAGTACTTCGTGACAAATGTGCAATGTACAATGTTTTTAAATTTAAATTAAATATTATGGTTGTTTTTTGTTTTGTTTTTTTTTTTTTGTGAATAAATGTTAATGTTGTGTAATATAAGATTAAAAATTTAATAAACACTATCCCTGAAGAAGTTGGGAAATTCCAACGAAACGTCGGGTAAAATATTAAATAAATAGTCTTTTTATTTAAAACTTATGACCTTAGAAGCCCAATAGAAAATTTGAGAAATATTATTAGAAAAAAAAGGTCAATATATAAAAATTTGAAGCACATACTACTTGTAAGCATTTTGTATCTCGAATTTCTTTTATTATTAAGTAAAAAATTTAAAAAGAAACATACATTTTAGGGTTGACGATTCGTTGGCGATTTTAAGCAGTTGTCTTGACGATTTTGATGATTTTTGTCCTAAAATTTGACGATATTGAACCAAACTTATCTGGCAGCTATGACAACAACAAGCAATATTGTGTAATTTAACATTGGATGTAGAGTGACCGCTCTTCGACTAAAGTTGCATTTTGCAACCTTTTCAAGGGCCTGCGACTTTTTGTGCGACTTTTTTATGATGACACTATTTTGCCACTTTTTTAAATTTTAGCAACTTTTGCCCCTTTTTTGTTACGAAAGTTTAACAAATTCTATTATTTGCATATGCGAATACAAAAACACATACCTGGCCTGTGTGGACATTTGTTTTATTCCCAAATATCACATTCCATAGTTTTTTTTTATATTAAACATGCTGAAAGCTTTTGGCATACAGTGGGTTGTTTAAAAAATTATTAAAATGAGCCATTGTCTTCAAATTTGTATAAAATAGTTGAGTATATTTTTACATTACCCTATAGCAGCGCATGTGCTGAAAAAATTTTTCCTAAGTCAGGGCTGATTAAAAATAAATTGGCAAACAAATTAAAAGTTCAGACCTGTAATTCAAGGATGTCAGCTTTACATTTATTAAATACTGAACTAGAAGACTGTATTCCAGGTGATGAACTAAAACACAAGTACAGAAACGAATTTTCAAATATGTAATATGAAAAAAATTAAATATATGAACTTGTGTATTATTACATTACATCCCCAGAGATAAAAACCAGTGGGTAGTTCAAATGTGCTATATGTTTTTTACTTAGACTAGTTGTCTGTCTGTCCTTGTTTCAACCAAATTTTAAAAACGATATTCCGATATTTAAGGAACAGTGCATTCGATTTTTTATAATATTAAAACTATATAAAAATTAAATTCCTTTTTTGCAATTTCAAATTTATTACTTTTTATGTGTCTTCGTACAAAAACTCGTTTTTAATGAATGTTTTCTTTTTGATACATTTCTTATTTTTAATTTACTTTGATCAAGTTTTTTTGTGTTGTTGAATTATTGATCTGTTTTTGTTTTTATTAGTTGTAAAAACATTAATAGAAAGTTGAATAAGGGCTTTAAAAAAGAGTGCAACTTTTTTTTCCAAAAGCGACTTTTTTATGCGATTTTTTTTCCTAAAACGACTATTTGTGCAACTTTTTTAAAATTCTCGGCGGTCACACTGATTGGATGTGCTCTTAAATTATGATTAGTACCATTGTGATTAATCTCTTACAAATAAACTTATATACAGATCAGAGAACGGTTTGAATGCGATATTTTAGGCTAGTGGATGCATTTACAATAAATTAGTGCGTTGTTGTCAATTCACATCGTTTCAAAAAAGCAAGACACGGCACACAGTGGTAGTTTGGTGGCAAAAAAGCCAATTTTTGACTTATACTTTTAAAAAATCTAATGATGCTATTTTATAGAAAAGTGTTTCACTAAGAAAAATCAATAATTTTTTTTAATAAAAAATTATATTTTGTTTTAGAAAAAGTTTAGTGAAATCACGTAAACCGAAAACAGATAAAAATATTCATGAAACTCAGTAGCTTACATATACGTGAAAGATATTTTAATTGCTAATATGTATTTCAATGCCGTTTTTATTGGATTACATATGTAGTTTAGTAAATACAAGAAAATTAAAATAGTTTTATAAAATTCGGTGTTTGCAGTTTTCCTTCTTTGAATTTACCCAAAAAAAATCACCGACTTTCGCCGATGGTTGAACAAACTTGTAAATTTTTTAAAAAAAGTCAAGAATGATGCTGCTCAGGTTTTTTAATAAAATGTGTTGCATACATTAAGGCTTAAACTATTTTAATGATATTTTATTTATTAACTATAATAACAATTGTTAAAATCGGCATTCTTGCGCAATTTGATGGTTAACAAAACCGTTTGAATAAAAAATTATAAAAGCAAAAATATATCAAAATTGTCTAACATAATTAAATATAAAAATGAGTTCATTTTCTGTATCATATAGCGAATTGTGTAAGGAACTTATTAATTGCCATAATAATGTTGATGTATTAACTGATTTTATAAAAGCAAAGAACCCAGTTCTTACGGTTAATAAAATCGAAATAGTGAAAAAAAGCAATTCAGAAGCGATTTCTCAGTCATTTTTAAAAACTACTCGGGGAGAAATCGTACAAAAAAATTCGTATTTCTTTAAGAAAAATTCTGTTTGGGTAAAAAGTAAGGTCTGAATCAAAAATCACTCATTGTGAATTTTGAATGCCACAACATTTTTTTTAGATATATTCAAAGTATCACTTGTTGATCTAGTTGTTCAAAGAAAAAGGGCAGACCTGTTAAGGAATTCGATGATTGCAAAGGAGGAAGTAAAAGGTTCAAAGCTGCTGATTCAGCATCCCAGTACACCCAACAACAATTACTGGTGGCTAGTGCAGTAACGAGAGCAAAAAGTTAATCGCAACCATATATTCCTTCGTCAACTGCACTAGCGTTAATGTTAGATGTAGAGTTAACAAAACATAAGTAGGAGACAATAAAATATGTTTTGGAAAAATGGGGATATGATATATTTCCACCTTATAGGCACTAAAAGAGAAAAAAATGTTATCCCAATGAAGTCCGATTATCAGAAAAAAAGGCATCTATAAGCTTGCAAAGTTTGATGGATCACACCAAAAAGCCAAATCAGTGTTTGCCAACTGACGCAAGCGACAGGAGTCTGCTATTAGCATCAATAATACCTTTAAGTTTAAAATCGAACACTGAAAAAGAATATTTGCGTAATAAAAGTCCATCATCAACAAGTACTGTCGTCCAATTTTCGTCGAAATTACTAAAGAGACTAAAGAAAAAGTTTTAGCGGTTGTTAAGAACATGAAGTCCGATACTGCTGCTTTGGAGAAAACAAATGTTGTAGTATGCGGCAAATAATTCATTGTAAGACACACTTTAGTGTGCACGATGCTAGATGGCAAAACGGTTCAGTCCATTACAAAAACTGCTTCAGCAGAAATGAACGATTTGGATACAATTTTAAAGAAAAGAAATGATAATGATGCTTGTAAATTGGGCATTTCATCATTAAACACTCAAATAAATTAATGGAGTGTATACTCCATGTAGCTTATAAGATGCCTTTCAAAAAGTAGTCTGCGATCGAAGCAAAAATCAAGGTTTTTAAACAAGAATCGAATTTAGGCGGCATTTAAAGAACGAATGAGCTTGCGAGTGGATGTTGTACCACAAGGACCTGTCTCTTCGAACGATGGCAATACCTTAAGGCGTTTGTTCTTCAACCCTGTACTTTTTGCTGATATGATGGTGTTAATGAAGAACTCATAGATCGCTCCCTAATTGTTCTTCAGATAATAACATGTGACCAGAAAATGGATACTGTGAACTATTTGTTAAAAAATACAACTGGTACTACATGCGTAAATATACACTATGATAATGAAAGTATTAATTCCTGTTACTGTCTATAAAATACTGATACATAGAAACATTATTGATGCAGCAGTACTTCCTATTGGTATGCTCTGCGAGGAAGCCGGAAAAGCTCGTAATAAAGATGATAGGAAGTATAAAATAATGCTTTCTAGAAAGTGCAATAGAATTTTAACAAATACTGATGTTTTGCATCGTTTGCTTGCATCATCTGATCCGTACATAAGTAGTATAAAACGTCAACCTTACAAACATTTTTTAGAACTAGATGATGTAGTTAAGAAATGTTAGTTGACGATTAATAAAATGTTTTATTATTATAGACTCATTTTGTTTATACATACTTATATATGAATATTAGGGTGGTTTAATAAAAACCGATTTGGTGTAAAAATATGATTGTAAAAAATTTACCTAAATCGGACATTGCCTTCCAATGCCAAAAAATCCCTGAAATTTTAAAAATCGATTACAAAAATATTACCACTTATTAATTTTATTAAACATTTTTATAGTTTAAATTAAGTTTGGATTAAGATGATAATGCAGTAATATGCAGTAAAATATATTTTCAATAAGGCTATAAAAACTAAAATAGGCTGATGTCATTGAAACTCTGCACACAGGTTTCGTTTTTTATGCATGAGAGGTGGGTGTTGCGGATGTAAATAAAACTCTGCACACAGATTTCGCTTGTTGATGTATGGCAGATGTTCGGTGGGCGGTGGGCGTGGGCAATTTGGACAAAATTCTATTTTTTTCTTAATTCAGTCAATACAATGCTCAATGCCAACTTTCAATAGTTTAGGACCTCTCCTTCTATTTTTTGCACAAAAATGTACGAAGAAATACCACTGTGCGGCACAATCACGAAATTTAAAAGCAACGAAAACGTTGCAGTGCTATTGCTTGCCTTCTGCTTATACGTCAAAAGGCAATGAATATCAAGCTACGCAACAAATAAAAAGCAAAAGCAATGAATATGTTATTAGTTTCGTTGCTGATTAAGTAAAACTAAACATTTAAAACATTTTACCTTATTTTTTGTATTCATTATTTATGTAAAGCCATATGTACATTGTTTTTTAGTAAAACTGAATAAAAAAAATCAACCTTTTCACATTTTATAAAGCTTTTAACGATGGCAACGAATGTTTTACGAAGCAGTGAATGGTTATATATATTTAATGCGTCATCTTTACAGCTCGTTGCTTGACATGCAATGGCATTTCTTAAGCGAGTGTATAAAAGGCAATCATCAAAAAATATTATTGGTTGCACTGCAAAAGCACTAGTAATTGTTGTTGAATAAAAACAATGCAATAGCACTGAATATTTGAATAGGCAATAAAAACGAAATCATTCATTCCGTTTTCCAATACAGATCAACTCAGAAGCGCTTTTAAAACTTTGCTTTTACATACATATATGTTTGTAATATAATTGTCACTAGTTTCTAGCAACTGATAAAATACACATGCACATATGTACAACAAAACAATTTATAACACAACAATCCTATAATTCTGTTTATTTATAAATTGTATTAATTTTAATAAATAAATAACTAACTAAGCTAACTGGCTACGGTACTAAAGATATTCGGCATTGGTGAGAACAGATTCTTTGGGATAGAGAAGCTCAATAAAAACAATTATTACAATTGGAAATCTAAAATGAAAATGTGCTTATTAAATAAGATCTGTGGTACACTCAAAAAAGTATTAATGTAAAATCTACTAGAAATGGTATTTAAAATAACTGAATATTCATTTAAAAACCCTCCGACTAGATATTCATTAAAATCAACAAAATATTTCATTCAAATTCATTCTGAATGTCTTTGTATTTTCTTAACATTACATCAAATTCATCAATACGTATGTACCTTGATCTCATTGTAATTACGATTAGGTCCAGAAATAAAGTTTCTTTTTTAACTGCTCAAATGTATTTTTTTATTCGGCATTTTAAATGATAATTTTAACTTTTAAGTATTGGTTTTTTTAAATATATGCTTTAGTTTCCGCACAGTCAATTGATATCTTTTTTTACTCTAATTAATTTGATATTAATGAGTTTCAATTTGTAGGTATTTTTTTTCTTTTTATTAATAATAAATTTAAGGTTTACTGGTGGCTATTTTCTTTTTGATTCTAATCATAAATGTATAGTGAAAATTAATTGAATCACTGATTTTATTCTTGTCAGACTTTAGTTAGAATATTAGACACTGTTTATTGTTGTATTTTGAGTATTATAACATGTGCACAGATTTCTATTGTTAGATTTAAAATTCTAATTTGTTATAGGGTTGAAAAGGTACTGTTTTGATTCTTGTAAGATTTTTAATAATAATAATGTTTAGATTCTTTTGGATTTCAGTTGGAGTTTGAATAGGTACGGCTATGGCGTTACGGTTAAGTCACGTCTGATTCAAGGTTGCTTTATACGTGACTTAACAGTAACGCCATAACATTTCCTATTGAAAATCCAACTGAAATCCAACATAACCCAATTAGAACTCAATCGGGAACCAATTGTATTTTCAATTAGTATGGCTATGGCGTTACTGTTAAGTCACGTATAAAGCTACATTCAACCTTTAAAGGTTGCTTTATACGTGACTTAACCGTAACGCCATAACCTTTCCTATTGAAAATCCAACTGAAATCCTATTCCATCTTATTGGAAACCAATTGCATTTTCGAAAACAGTAAAGAAGTAGAATATGTTTTGGTGATCGAAGAACCTGAAGAAAATCAAGCTACTTGGATAACAGATTCGGGCGCATGGCAACTTGATAAATAATAATTCAGCGAAATTGGTTACAAGGACAACGGTCAATTAATTTGTGTTGCAAATGGAAACATTTCTCAAGCTCGAGGTAAAGGTGTATGCAAAATAAAGATTCGAGATATGTCTATAGTAGTTTGTTATGTATACTATGCTCCCGATTTTAATTAAAATTTCTTGTCAGTAAGGAAAATTTTTTGAATTTGTAACAAATTAATATGTTGTATAGAACGACTCTAGGATTATTAAAAAGCTGATCTTTAGAATACTTTGTATACACTTAATGCAACTTTTTAAAAAGTTTTTTCGGTACATTATTTTTTTTTATTTTTATTATTGAATCTTCGCCTTTGGCGAACTAACAATGAAATTAAAATCTTAAAACTATTTAGTTTATATTAGACCAGCCAGTGCCTGACTAGAATTTAAGTTCTCAGATTAAAATTAATTAATTTCAGTAGTTTCATCTAAGCGCAATAGTATCCCTTCTTTTTAGAAGAGTGTGTCCACGTTGTTGCAAGATATTTAGAGTGAGCGGATTTGGATGTGTTTTCAGCTTGTTTTAAATACTTGTCCACATAATTTAAGATTTTGCATTTAACAAGTGGAATTTGTAGATCCTTGCTGATGTTGCTGTTTTTAATGTACCAAGGAGCACCAGTTATCATTCTTGAATTTTATTTTGACGGCGTTAAATTTTTTCAATGTTGGAGGCGGAAGCGGTGTTCCATAATTGTATCCCGTAGCACCAAATTGGTTTCAAAATTGAGTTGTAAAGTAAAAGTTTACAATCAAGACGTAGCGCAATATTTATACCAATTAGCCAGTGGATTTGGGCCGTTTTAAGTTTCATCTGTGTCCACTCCACATCTAATGTGTCTTCCATGTGAGGCGGCGATCCAGGTGAATGCCAAAATATTTCGTTTCAATACGTTGAGGCACAGTATGGTTGTTAATAGGAATTGGGGGGCACGGTTTCCTTGCATAAAGTAAAAGTAACATGGGTGCATTTTTGTTCATTAATTTTAATACCCCATAACTTTTCCCATTTTTCTAATTGAGATACGTGATGTTAAAGTTGTTTTGAGGACTCTTTAGGGTCTTTATGATAACTGAGAAAGGCGGTATCATCAGCAAATGTCGACGAATGAGTAGGATTGTCTGTGGGCATATCTGCTGTGTAAAGCAAATAGAGAATTGGACCTAGTATACTTTCTTGAGGTACCCCCGCCCCTATTGGTTTAGGACAGCTTAAGTAGTTTCCTTTTTTTATCATAAATTGTCGGCCAGTTATGTACTTTTTCAAAGGTTAAAGATATTCACTGGTAAGTTCAGATTAAGCTTCATGACAAACTTTATCAAAGGCTTTAGAGACATCTATAAAGAGCGCGGAGCAGTATTTCTTTTCTTCAAAGGCTTTTCTAATAGCCTGTTCCAATCTGTGGCTTTGTTCGATGGTACTATGTTGATTTCTAAATCCAAATTGGTGATCTGGAATGCAGTTGTTTTCATTCATGATAGGAGTCAGCTTGTTTTTAAGCAATTTCTCAAGCGATTTGGAGATAGTTAGTAACAGACTTATAGCCCTGTAAGGCTCCACCTTCGAAGAATCCCGGCTTATGAATCATCTTTACCAAGGAAACTTTCCATACTGGCGGGAAATGTTCAAGCCGTAATATAGCTTTAAAAATAAAAAAAAAAAATTATTCTTTTTGCTGTGCAAGGCAGCTCTAAAAGCATTTTTTGCTGATTTCATCAAAGCCAGGAGCTTTTTTTTTTAGCATTTGATAGCTTCTACGACATCTAAAAGTTTAAAACGTATTTCCATAGGCCATCTTGCAACAACAGGCGGTATGTCAAAGCATGTATTTGGAATAAACGCATTTATTAAATGAGCAAATCACGTTTTCTTTATCATTTCTTGGCCAGGATCCTCTCAGATTACGTAGTGGTGATTAAAGTGGGAGAGTGATCTGAAGATAAATCCAACGAGGCTTGAGCTTCGGTAAGTTTCAGGGATATACCTTTTGTTACGCCAAAATCGATAACGTCTGAAATTTTATTGTGATCAGTTGGCCAATAGGTTGGTTGTCCAGATGAAATAACGCTAAGTCCCATTTCAGATACGAAATCATACAAAACACGACTCCTGGGACTTACTAGGTGAGAGTGTATTTTTAGCGTTATAATTTTTATCAGCTATGAATCGGGGCCCTAAAGATTTGTAAAAACTGTTGAACTGATCCTTTGTTATGGAGAATATGGATTGGCAATACACTGACGAAATAAATAGGCCATGGATAAATTCATCAACGTTAACGTTTGTTTCTTGTATATAACATTCGGAGAGACCAACCATCCATTTGTGTTTGATTATTAGATTTGATTATTATAGCCGAGCCACCACATGATCTATCTCTGGGATCCTTTGAATCGTAAAAAGAATAGTTTCTTATTTTGAAACTGCTTCAAAATGTCATATGCGTCTCAAAAGTCAACATGACATAAATATTTTGGTTTCATAAAAATATATATGAGTTCGTTTTTGTGTTGGCGGATACCGTTAGCGTTCCAGAAACAAACCCTCAGGCGTTGGTTAATGCTAATGGAGGCATGCTTGGAACTAATTTCGGCTTAGATGAGCGCTTGATTAATCAAAAACAGGGCAATCTCTATAGTTGACCGTATGTCTTCCCCTGCAATTGCTGTATTTCTTCCACCGAGGATCACCTTTTGGTTTGTCGCACTTGGTCATAGCATGCAGGTCCCCACTCACAACACAAACAGAAGGCAACTTGCAAAAAGCTTTGGTGTGACCATATTCCTGGCAGTTCAAGCACTGTACGGGCCCAGATCGCTTATTGGGCGCTTGAACTACAACTCTACGGTAAAAAATATATTTTAGGTCATAAATGGGTTGAGTCTCATTTTTGTTTAATTTGCATCACCAGGCTCAAGCTCCACTCGGAACAATGGTTGGGGATACCTTTCTCTGTTTCTAGTGATTGATACAAACTTGGCTTTAAAGCCTTTGCTGCACAAACTGGCCTTAATCTCTTCTGGATCAACATTTTAATCAATACCTTTGATAATAACCTGGAGGCCTTTTGCGCTCTTAAGTTGGTAGGTGTACAAGCTTTTCTTCGGTTTTTCAAGTTCCTAAGCCGTGGTGCGGATAGGTTAAATTATTTTGTTTTTTAGTATCAAATATTTTTTTTTTTGCTGAAGAGATAGTTTTACATAAATAGCAAAAAAATCAAAATAGAATACACGCGAAAATTTGAAAACCTCTACCTTGAGTTACAAAACATTATTTTTTATAGATATCCATTCGCATCCCACTAAGCGACTTCCAAGCTCTTCAAAGGAAAGACCTAAGCTTTCTTTTGAGCAAAAAAAAATGGGCACATTTGGAAAAAAAAATTTTTTTCTAATTATTTTATAAAAAAAAATAAAAAAATTTTTTTTTTAATTTTAAAAATATTTTTTTCTGGAAGATTGAAAAAAAGCTATCGAAAGTATTTGGGACGAATTTTGTTAAAAGCAAAAGGTAATAAACTACATGTATTAGAAAAAACACCTATTTGCCGAAAACGTCAAATTTTGAACCCCTCTAGCTCAGAGAGTTCTTGACCGATCGTGTTAAAAAATTGTGTCTAAACTACTCTCTGCAAGAACTAACTTTGGTCCAACTTTCTTTTGAATCGAAAAAAAAAGTTGGGTCACTTGACATGAAATCCCTCATAGGTGAAAATGTTAAAAATTTTAAATTTAATGTGGAACGGAAATTCAATATTGCGTTCCATATAATCCACAAGAAAACGGTATCGCAGAAGAAAAAATCGTACCTTCATTGAAATGATAAAATGTATGCTACTTGATTCGGGCTTACACAAATGACTTTGGATGAAGCTCTAATGACGGCGAATGTTATACAAAATCTGCTACCTTTAAAAAGTATAGCGGAAACGCCTTACGAAATAAAATATGGAGGAAACCCATCGTTTAAGTGTTTTCATATATTTGATTCTTTATGTTACGTGCATGTTCCCAAAGAAAAGAAGAATAAACTCGATTTTAAATTAACTCGTAAAGTTTTTATTGGATATGGCCTTAATTCAAAGGGATATTGATTGCTTGATCCAATAACGAAAAGATTAAAATTTGACGTGATGGTATCCTTATGGGTACAAAAGTTACTTGTAATGATAGCTTACTTTTGAAAACTATGTATACAGAAAAATAAAAATATGATTTATTTTCCTGTTAATACTCCTTAAGACAATATACATATAGAAGTGAACAGTAATAAAATCTAAAGCGAAACAGGTATTTCAAACTAGGCTAATAATCAGAAGAAAATAAAGTTTTAGACAGTACCATAGTTAGTAGTGACCTTTTTATATCTGAAGAACAAAATTCTGATTCTGAATGGTATTGTATTGGGAAAACATTTGAAGATGCAATTAAAAGCACGGAACCAGTTCGACTTATATCGAGTAGAGCCAATATAGGAGTATGGGAAAGTAGTTATCAAATCAATTCTTAAATTTTTTTTCAAAATTGAAGTAATTTCAACGAAGCCATTTTATTTAAGAAGAAGAAGTCACAGTGAATTTAGGATATTGTAGATCTTCCATCCGATCGCAAGGCAATTGCCTGTAAATGGGTGTACAAAAAGAAGTTAAACAAGGAAGGCCAAATAAATCGTTTTAAAGCTAGCTCAAAGATTTAGTCAAGAATTTGGTATTGAATATGATTCAGTTTTTGCTTCTGTTGTTAGACAAAAAACAAAAAGAATTCTTTTCTCAATTGCCGGTAAAGAAAAAATGCATTTATATTATCATCATTTATTGATGTAAAGATGTAAAGACAGCATTTCTTAATGGTGATTTGAAGGAAACAATTTATATGAAACAGCCCCCAGGTTTTACATAAGAAGAAAATCCGAATAAGGTGTGCTTGCTAATAAAGAGTTTATATGGTTTAAAACAAGCTGCTCGTTCCTGGAATCAATGAATTTATAAAGCGTTAATTGAATTTAACTAAGCAAGGTTTATTGGATTTTTGTTTATATATAAGGCAAAGCAAAGATTACATAGACTATATTTTAGTATATGTTGATGATATGATTGTCTCAAGCAAAAATGTAAAATATATTGAGGAAATTTTTAAAATGTTGTGTTCAAAATTTGTAATGTCTAATCTTGAAGAATTAAACATTATCTTGGTATGGAAGTTACACAAGATAGAGATGGTTGTTTTTTGTTAAATCAAGAACTTTATGTTAAGAAAATTGTAAAAGAATTTAGATTCCAGCAATTAAAACCTTCAGACAGTGGATTCAGAAAAACTTTTAGATTATAATTTATATCAAACTGCTAATCGATGTGTTTTATATATCGGTACACACAAAAGCAGATATTGCAGCCAGTATAGACCTATTATCTTAAAAAATCCAAAAACCAACAAAAGAAGGTTGGAATGAAGGGAAACGTGTTTTTTATATTGAAACTTATGTGCTATGATAATATTGTAAAAAAAATTTTTGTATTGTGATTAAATAAAATTTCGAATCTGAAATATCAATTACAATAAGCTGTGCCGCTTTCAGGTCCATTACTAATGTGTACTCCATATCACAACTAGTCCGCGAATTCCGAGTATATTTGAACTGGATTGCGACGCATGCTAGCATCACTATGACGTGGGTGAGGGGACACGGGACCAATGCAGGCAACGGTGTTGGCGATGCACTACCCAGGAATCATGCAAAATCGGATAATGGGGCAACCGGTCATTAACCACCCACCCCTTTCTTTCTGTAAGCTCCGCGTGGACAAATATTCTGGGATAATCGAAGAGGCTAGACGGCCGAACGAACGTTAATGTGGAACCATCCGGTGGGCCTCGCCGAGGATAGAGCCGAAACGTTCCAGGTCTGGAAAAATGGAAGATAAGTGGCACTGCTTCCGCGATTAATGGCCACTGCTAATTTGGTGCCCATGCCAGCAAATTGGGATTGCTTTCCAACGAGTTCTGTTGAAGCTATTAGAATGCAGAGGAGGCTGAGAGTATACAGCAACACTTGTGCTTCTGGCTGGCAATAGACGATATTTGGGTAAGACACTTTGGTACTGACTGACTGGATAGCCTGTCGTATGTGAATAACATTGGCCCAGCCAGTCTATCATCCTTGATCAGAGAAAGCGGTTGGTTTAAGGACAGGGACCACTACGGGAGGACCATTGCCCGCCATATACATTACTTCTCTATTTCTAAATAAATTTTCTTACTCATGTAAAACTTACCTAAATTGTAGTGACGTTGACACTTTGCACTGCTGTGGAATTGGAATACAATTGCTCATGAATTGCAAGGCTGCCTGAATTATAAGTACGTGTGTAGTGTAAACCATGTGTGGGAAAAATACTGTACCCTACTTAACGGAGATCACATTACTTCAGTTTATTTTGACTGCAAGTCGTTTGGTCATAAATACACAAATCATAAAAGGCACTTGAAAATATGAAGTACCGTTGGGTATTACACACACATTTATAAGCACCCAGACAGTGCAATTCATACAGTGGTATCGGCACGCTTCAAATATCTTTTTATTTCTAAAGTTCCCACGACGCACAGTGCTGTGTCCCATAGACAAAAATACAACAAAAAAAAAGGTTTTATATTGTAGATAAAAATATATAGCTCGACAGATAACAATAATTTTTAAATAAATTTTAAAGAATTTTTTAGATTTATCTCTTATTGGTGGCGCTAGGGGGCGCCAAAGTCAAATAATTTAAAGTAAAAATAGCTAAACAAATACCCGAGTCTTACATGCTTCAGGAAAACAGTTGTAAAAAAATCATTTTTTGGAGTATGAGATTGAAATTTTTTTCTGTGATTTCTCTATGTTTTTTTTTCTGTTTTCAAAAACCCATACCGTTTTCTAATAACAACAAGAAAAAAAATTACCTTGGGTTTTTATTGTTTTAAAAAAATAATTGTAAAAATTTATCTTTTTTGAACTAGGAGATTAAAATTTGTTCTTGTAATAGATAACTATATTCGAAACCAACTGTAAAAAAATTTTTAGTATATTATTTTCCTATATGTATATAGTTTTTGTTGGTTTAAAAAATGCTTATTATTCACTTAAGCTCTAAAAATTTTTTAACTTTGATGGAAAATTAAAAAAAAAAAAAAGAAAAATATGGTCTTTGGGTTTTTTTCTGTTTTCAGAAATCCATACTGTTTTCTAATAACTACAAGAAAAAAAATTTTAAAAAATTAACCACAACTTTAAAAAAAATTAATTTTAAAAATGGCCATTTTCGTGATTTTTTCTGAAATTTCGACAGTTTTCTGGAGTTAAAGAATAAAAAAAACTAACAATATAATAACATATAAAGCCAAATTGATACCATTAGATTAGATTAATTAACGAGATAAATTAAAAAAATAGGTATAAAATTGTGTTTTCCTCTTGTTAACGCTACAAGATGCCGCTAAATTAACAGATTGACGTTGGTGTTTCATTTTTTTACCTCCCAGCACTGTTGCTAACTTTTTTCCCAAAAATATAGATAACTTAGTTTAAAAAATCGCTAGAAGTTAGCTAAATTTTAAAAATGTAAGCTATGAACTGCCAAAAAAATTGTTTTTTCCAGGTCTGTTGTGACTACTTATAACAAAAACAAGATCAAAATAAGACAAAAATTTAATGTTTTTCATAAATCTTATAAAACTTTACATCAAAACAAACTAATACAGCAATTGAAAATCGCTAGATTTGACTCCCACCTACAAATACTATTTACCGTTATTTTTCATTTAATTTTTTTATATTATTTTTTTTTTTTGCAACATCCTTTGTAGTAAGCAAAATTGTTTGGTGGAGTATTTGCAAATATTGCACACAGACATAAAATGTTCAATAAATTTATATGCTTATAATTAATTACTTTTACAAACGAGTAAAAGTGAGGGCGCGTGGTTGAATAAATTAACGTGCACATTTCTTATCATAGTGTAAACAAAGATTTTAATAAAACATCAAGTAATTGGTCAAAACAAATAACTTAAAGTGATGGATTTTATTTTATAAATTTTTAGTTGACTACTGAATAAAAGCAACTTCTGAAGATAAAGAACCAGAGGTATATAAATATGTTGAAAGAAAAATAGTCGAGTCATATTTTGACAAAAGTAAATTATTACAGTGTTTATTTCTTTCACATCGAAATGAAAAATTTTTGGAAAGAAAGCCCCTGCTTTAATACTTAAAATTTTTTTGATGCTAATGATGTAAGTTTTAAAATTTTTAATTGCTACTCTAAAATAAAGATATTATTAAATATATTTCATTTAAATTCTTAGCAACCAAGCACGAGGAAAATTGCTTATGAAAATGTGCTGCTTCCCACTCCAGAATGTGATACAACAGTGGCTTTACATGCAACAGAAACTTTATGTAAAAAACGTGGTAGACCGACGAAAGATTTTGGTAGCACTACAGTCAAAACTAGACACCGAAGAGTGGCAGAGTTAGTATTAAAATGTTCCCTTGCGGAACTAGAATTTGCAGTGAAAAATTTTAAACGGGAATCTTATTCTGTTTTGCAAAGCCTAATGTCGAATTCAAAATGCTTACCAGCAACAAAAGCTTTGGCGCTATAAATGAATTTAGATTTGACCGAAAGAAAATATAGTGTACTACGTAATAGAGGTGAGCGATCCCGTGATTTTTAGGGAATATCGTTAATAGTGAATGCGATTTTAAAATCACCGGTTATTTAAACAGTGACGGTGATCACTGTTTAGCATTTTTCACTTCTTGTAAAAGAGTTATTTTAATCTCTGTTAAATTATTATACATAATGTTATTTTAAGCAGTGATTATGCGATTTTAGTTCTTTTTAGCGAACTCCTGAACAACGCATTGGAGAAATATTATAAATGATAAATAAGAATTCAAAATATTTATAATAAGAAATATCAATTTTCAATAGGTATGTAGTTACAACAATATCCAAATTTATATTTTAAATTTACTTTAAACAAAATTTTGATATACAATTTAAATTTATACCTTTTGAGATAAGTTTTTAAGCTCTCTTGGAGCATTGAGGTAAAGCTTTAATTTAGAAAAGCAGCTTACAATTCTTGTTAGATAGATTCCAAACATAAAAATATATAAAAATAGTTGAAATTCATTGTAACAAAAACAAAAACCTAAAAAAACAAATAACACAAATTAAGCTGTATATGTACATAACACAACTAAGTATAATATAACATTTGTGCTTTTTCTCGTTTAAACGCGTTCGTCGGTCATTTAGGACTTGTCCAGCTTTTGAAAATATTATTTCGCATGGAACTGATGATCCTAATGCACAATAATTTTTTTGATCTATTTGAGAAAGATTTGGATATTTATAATTATTTGTACTCTACCAATCAAAAATATTTTTATTTCTTGATAATTGAAAGTGAAATTCAAAAAGCCTGATCGTAATAACTAAAATTTCATTTCAGCTAACGATTTATATACATATATCGCTTATTTACTCATATGTCGTAATTCTAGAAATGCGTTTTTGGGGTTAACGATTCAGAATTTTTTGTTATGCTATGCTTTATTTCGTATATAAGTTTCATATTGAAAATGTTTCTACTTATAACGTGTTAAAAAAATTTAATTAATTTATTAATTCATATCCATGTTTTTCGAAATATTTTTTTTATTACTGCGTTGGTTGCAGAAATGAGCGAATTGTTTATTGTTGTACCCTTACAAAGATTTTCGCTTCTCGTGTAAAGTTATATTTTTGTTAGTTGTGCCTTTTTTCATTTTAGCTAACGATATGTATTTAAAATAAATGTGTGTATAAATCTGTTTTTGAGTATTAATGCTTTAGCCGGCTCATAGCCGAATTTAATCCGCCAACGCGGACAAACAGTGCTCGGCGCAGATCTCTGACGACATCTTTCTGGTAAAGTTTTTAACACCACTTTCACAAACACACATATAACAAGTAAGAGCGTTATATTCGGCTGTGCCGAATCTTATATACCCTTCACATTGGTTTTTAAATATACCCAGCCGAGTAATTTTGTACTGCAAATAATATTGTTACGGAGTTAAATGTTGACTGGGTATGTCAATGTTTACTGGGTATGTAACATGATTGGCGGTTGTTGTCTGTGCTAAGAAGTTATTTAAATGTAACGGCCATTCGCTAGAAAGTTCTAGGGTGCTATCGAATCTTGTGGAACATTACAGCGTATTACCAACCACTTTAAATAGTCGAGTAACACGAATGCCGCAAGCAGTTTAAGTTTAACCGTGAGTTGAATAAGTAAACATTCAAAAGTGCTAAATAGTAAAAGTGAATAACTTTAAGTGTTTTAAAGAAGATTGTAAATAAGTATACGACAGTGTGTTTTAAATAAATAAAGTTTTGTACTGTTAAAATAAAATTTCAAGTGTTTATTATTACTTTTGCAATAAAAAGAATCCCGGTTTATTTAAAGGAAATAAACCAACGTTTATAAAAGGTATAAACGTAACAACTGGTGTCAGAAGCGGAATTGCATTTTAATAAACATGAAATTCGAGGAACTTAAAGTTGAGCAGCTCAAGAGAGAGAGTTGAGCAAGCTGACATTACCTACAGCAGGTAATAAGGCAGAGTTACAAAAGAGGCTGATTGAGGAATTTAAGCGGCGTAATATCGACATTGATGCTTATGAGTTTGACGAAAAGGAAGAACTGGAGGTTGTTACCTGTACAACAACAAACAATGTCGATATAGGCACAATGCTTGCTGCTATGATGGAAAAAATGGAAATGAAGTTCCAGGAAGTTCAAGAAACTTCTAAAATGAATTTCCGTGAAGCTCAGGAAACTTCTAGAGTAAACAATGAAAAAATAGAAAAGAAATTCCAAGAAGCTCAGGAAACTTCTAGAGTTATTAGTGAAAAAATAGAAAGAAAATTCCAAGAAGTTCAGGAAACTTCTAGAATGAATTTCCAGGGAGTTCAGGAAACTTTTAGAATTAATAATGAAAAAATAGAGATGAAGTTTCATGAAGTTCAGGAATCTTCTAAAGCTATGGAGTTTAAACTTCAAGAAATTTCTGAAGCTGTAAACAACAGAGTAGAGGGCATAGTAAAGGAAGTCATTAAAATCGATAAGAAACTATCTCACCTTGAAGATGGCATGGTTGCGCAAGCAAGTGACTTTAATAAGAAAGTCCAAGATGTTGACGAAAAATGTAAAAATCTAGAAACAAGAATTAATAGTCTTCAAAGTCATGAGGCACCAGTGCGAGTAATTCCAGAAATGTCGAACAGAATAAAGGCCCCTACTTTTGACGGTAGCGCACCATTTAATGTTTTCAAATTCCAGTTCGAGACAGTTGCCAATAGAAATGCGTGGAACAATGAAGAAAAGGCCTTAGAGTTGATTTTGGCCTTAAAAGGTAACGCAGCGCAACTTCTAGAAAGTATACCTATTGGCTGCAGAGAAAACTACGAAGAGATAATGGTTGCACTACAACGCAAGTATGGCGGTGAGCACAAACGAGATATATACCGAATGGAATTGCGAGGTAGAGTACAGAAAGCAAACAAATCGCTACAAGATTTTGCAACAGAAATCGAGCGGTTGGTGCAGTTGACATATCCAGGCGAGAACCATCCATTTTTAGATCAATTTAAAATAGAAACGTTTGTGAGTGGAATACGCGATCCCGAGATCAAGCACGCAGTATTTGGCACACAGAAGTCTACTTTTGCTGAAACCGTATCATACGCGCTGACACAGGAGACCGCAAAACTACTCTCTAAGCCGCAAATACATAAGGTGAGAAATCTCGAAATTACCGCAGAAAAAGACGGAAATATTGTCGATGAAATAAAAAATGCAGTTATACAGGCGTTAGAAGAAAAGCGAGGTACAGCCAGAGTCAAATGCTATAACTGCGGTAAGAGCGGCCATTTTCAGCGAAATTGTAAAGCATCAAGAAAGCGGGCTAGATCTGTTTCACCACCGAGAAACAGCAAACGCGTTAACATGAAATCAGCAAACGAGTCACCGTTAAACTAACACGAGCTAGCACTACGGGGCAAGAGCTAGCTCCCGTAACCGAGGGTCCCACAATCTCCATATCAGTCATGCAACAGAAAAATAGCAACCTTACTGCTTGTGGGTATATCAATGGTCGAAGGCATATTTTTACTATAGACACAGGAGCATCGCAATCCATTATCAGACCTGATATAATCAAGAAAACAATTGAGCCGTTATATGGCATAAGTCTACGAACAGCAACTGGAGAGCCTGCTACTGTCTATGGTAAAATAAACGTAAAAGTAACTATTGCCAACATAAGTGTGAATCATGTATTCATTGTTGCCGACATTGTGGACGAAGTAATCATCGGTGCAGACTTTATGATCAATCATGGAATTAGTCTGCATATGGGACAAAAGACAATGATTTGGCAGAATATTGAAATACCCCTAGATGTTGGTTACGAAGATAAATCGCCTGTAAGGAAGCTGTTTGCTATAGAACAAGAGAAAATACCACCACAGTCAGAAAGTGTAGTATGGGCGCGTATAGAGGGAGATTGTGTCGACAACCGGTTGTGGGTGGTAGAACAAACAGATAGAAAAAGTGACTTAATAACAGCAAAAGCCCTCGTGAGAACCTGTAACAACGGAAGAGTCCCTGTTAGACGACTGGTCAGCGGCACAAAGGGACGATCCCGTACTGGCGAAAATTATTTCGGCAAAGGAGGAAGACAAAAGGCCAACCCGTAACCAAATATCAGCGGAAAGTCCACTGATGAAATCATACTGGGCGCTGTGGAAAAGTCTGCAGCTAATTAACGGGTGCCTTTATCGCCAATGGGAAAGCGCTGATGGTAAATCGAAAACGAATTTAATTGTGGTGCCATCCTCTAAAATCGAAGAGGTAGTAAAGGAGTTTCATGATGGTCCTAGCGGTGGTCACCTTGGTGTAACAAAAACCGTAGAGAAGATTAAACACCGTTTCTATTGGGTTGGATGTCAACAATCGGTTGCTGATTGGATAGCAAACTGTGGACGATGTATCGCAGCCAAAGGCCCAGTAAGAAGAAGTAGGGGACCACTGCAGCAGTATAATTCAGGTGCTCCCTTTGAGCGAATAGCGATGGATATAGCAGGACCTTTTCCTATCAGTGAGGCGGGAAACCGTTACGTCTTAGTGGTAATCGACTACTTTAGCAAATGGCCAGAGGTATACGCTATACCAAACCAAGAGGCTAAAACTGTCGTAAACACGTTTGTAAACAACTGGGTGTGCCGCTACGGTGTTCCGCTAGAATTACATTCTGATCAGGGGAGAAATTTCGAATCTTCGATATTCCAGGAAATGTGCGAGCTATGCGGTATCCGAAAAACGAGGACTACGCCACTTCATCCACAGTCTGACGGCATGGTCGAAAGATTTAACCGCACGTTAGAAGAACACCTGAGAAAAGTGGTCAGCTCACACCAAAGGGACTGGGATGAGCACATACCTAAATTTCTGTTGGCATACAGGTCAGCCGTTCATGATTCTACCTCAAGAACACCTGCAAAAATTATGTTTGGAACCGAACTGAAGCTGCCAGGTGATTTAGAATTCGGTAGTAAGCCCACAACAATAGATGAACACGAAGACGACTCTTCAAGGGAACAAAAAGATCTAAACCAAGTTCATGAATTCGTACGTGGCCGGATAAAAATGACCAGTGACAAAATGAAAGCCAGATACGATCTAGCAGCGAATTCCGAAGGTTTTAATGAAGGTCAGCTGGTTCTACTATATAACCCCCAACGGAAAAAGGGATTGTCTCCTAAACTACAAACCCATTGGGATGGACCGTATAAGGTAATAAAAAGAATAAATGATGTCGTGTATAGAATTCAAAAATACAAAAGCCCAAGATCAAAGATGAAAGTGGTTCATCTCGAGCGCCTCGCCAATTATGGAAAAAGTGAATCTATGCCTGTTCGGGACGAACAGGCTTAAGCGGGCGGTAGTGTTACGGAGTTAAATGTTGACTGGGTATGTCAATGTTTACTGGGTATGTAACATGATTGGCGGTTGTTGTCTGTGCTAAGAAGTTATTTAAATGTAACGGCCATTCGCTAGAAAGTTCTAGGGTGTTATCGAATCTTGTGGAACATTACAGCGTATTACCAACCACTATAAATAGTCGAGTAACACGAATGCCGCAAGCAGTTTAAGTTTAACCGTGAGTTGAATAAGTGAACATTCAAAAGTGCTAAATAGTAAAAGTGAATAACTTTAAGTGTTTTAAAGAAGATTGTAAATAAGTATACGACAGTGTGTTTTAAATAAATAAAGTTTTGTACTGTTAAAATAAAATTTCAAGTGTTTATTATTACTTTTGCAATAAAAAGAATCCCGGTTTATTTAAAGGAAATAAACCAACGTTTATAAAAGGTATAAACGTAACAATATAATAAAAATCCTTGTGTGAGTTTTAAAGTCCATAGAAAATTTTACAAAATTTTAACGTTCGTATGAATAATAGAAGCAGATGAGGAACGTTTGAGGTCGACAGTAATGCAAGTTTTTGACATTTTTTATATTAAAAGGTTAATAAAAGTTGTTAATTTTTATGGGATGTTCTAGTCCCCCTGCTCCTCTCCTACTTTTTTTTCCAAATTGTATGAATAATTTGATTATTACTTTTTGTGGAATATTCGAAGTCGATAGTTGTTATACATAGATTTCCAGATGTGGCGTATCGCAAATTTCACAAAAAATTCTTAGTTTGTATTAGAGCTACCCCTTCCCCTGCCCCTGCCCAAAAAAAACTTTTTTTTGAATGTAGGTCAATTTCTGTTATAATTTCCTAAATTTAGCATATCGAAAATTTCATAAAAATTGTTAATTTGTATGGGAAATCCCCTTTGTCCATTCTCCACCCAAAAAATTTTTTCTTCAAATCGTAGGCTTTGTTGTCGAATTACTTTTTGTAGAACATTTGATTTCGATATCTGTTATAGTTTCCGAGATATAGCGTATCGAATATTTCATAAAAATCGTTAATTTGTATGGGAGCTACCACTTTTTTTGCCCCCACTAAAAAAGTTTTTTCCTTAAAACATAACCCTTGATGTACTTACTTTAAGTAGAACATTTGATGTCGATAGCTGTTATAGTTTCTAAGATATAGCGTATCGAATATTTCATAAAAATCGTTAATTTGTATGGGAGCTACCCCTTTTTTTGCCCCCACCCAAAAAATTTTTTCTTTAAAGCGTAGAACTTGCTGCCCAATTACTTTTTGTAGAACATTTCATTTCGATATCTGTTATAGTTTCCGATATATAGCATATCGAATATTTCATAAAAATCGTTAATTTGTATGCGAGCTACCCCTTTTTTTGTCCCCACTCAAAAAACTTTTTTTTTTAAGTGTAGCCCTTAGCGTACAATTACTTTATGTAGAACATTTCATTTCGATATCTGTTATAGTTTCCGAGATATAGCGTATCGAAAATTTCATACAAATCATTAATTTGTATGGGAGCTACCCCTTTTTTTGCCCCTACCCAAAAAATTTTTTCTTTAAAGTGTAGCCCTTAGCGTACAATTACTTTTTGTGGAACATTTTAAGTCGATAGCTGTTATAGTTTACGAGATATAGCGTATCGAATATTTCATAAAAATCGTTAATTTGTATGGGAGCTACCCCTTGTTATGCCTCCACCCAAAAAATTTTTTCTTTAAGGCGTAGCTCTTATTGCTCAATTACTTTATGTAGAACATTTCATTTCGATATCTGTTATAGTTTCCGATATATAGCATATCGAATATTTCATAAAAATCGTTAATTTGTATGGGAGCTACCCCTTGTTTTGCCCCCTATCAAAAAATTTTTTTCAAGAGCGTAGCCCTTGATGACCAATCACTTTCTGTAGAACACTTGGTTTCGATATCTGTTATAGTTTCCGAGATATAGCGTATCGAATATTTCATTAAAATCGTTAATTTGTATCGGAGCTACCCCTTTTTTTGCCCCCCCCAAAAAATTTTTTCTTTAAAGCGTTAGCCCTTATTGCCCAATTACTTTTTGTGGAACATTTGATTTCAATATCTGTTATAGTTTCCGAGATATAGCGTATCGAATATTTCATAAAAATCGTTAATTTGTATAGGAGCTAGCCCTTGTTTTGCCCCCACTCAAAAAATTATTTCTCAAGAGCGTAGCCCTTATTGCCCAATTACTTTTTGTAGAACATTTCATTTCGATATCTGTTATAGTTTCTGAGATATAGCGTATCGCATATTTCATAAAAATCGTTAATTTGTATGGGAGCTACCCCTTGTTTTGCCCCACCCAAAAAATTCTTTCTTTAAGGCGTAGCTCTTATTGCCCAATTACTTTATGTAAAACATTTTATTTCAATATCTGTTATAGTTTCCGAGATATAGCGTATCGAAAATTTCATACAAATCATTAATTTTTATGGGAGCTACCCCTTTTTTTGCCCCCACCCAAAAAATGTTTCCTTTACAGCGTAGCCCTTATTGTCCAGTTACTTTTTGTAAAACATTTGATTTCGATATCTGTTATAGTTTCCGAGATATAGCGTATCGAATATTTCATAAAAATCGTTAATTTGTATGCGAGCTACCCCTTTTTTTGTCCCCACTCAAAAAACTTTTTTTTAAAGTGTAGCCCTTAGCGTACAATTACTTTATGTAGAACATTTCATTTCGATAGCTGTTATAGTTTACGAGATATAGCGTATCGAAAATTTTATACAAATCATTAATTTGTATGGGAGCTACCCCTTTTTTTGCCCCCACTCAAAAAATTTGTTCTTTAGTGCGTATGCCTTACTGCCCAATTACTTTTTGTAGAACATTTGATTTCGATATCTGTTATAGTTTCCGAGATATAGCGTATCGAATATTTCATTAAAATCGTTAATTTGTATGGGAGCTACCCCTGTTTTTGCCCCCACGCAAAAAATTTTTTCTTTAAAGCGTAGGCCTTACTGCTCAATTACTTTCTGTAGAACATTTGATTTCGATATCTGTTACAGTTTCCCAGATATAGCGTATCGAAAATTTCATACAAATCATTAATTTGTATGGGAGCTACCCCTTCTTTTGCCCCACTCAAAAAATTTTTTCTTTAAAGTGTAGGCCTTGGCGTACTATTACTTTTGGTAGAACATTTTAAGTCGTTAGCTATTATCGTTTCCGAGATATAGCGCATAAAATATTTCACCAAATTTGTGCAATTGTAGGAAAAATACCCCTTCCCCTGTTCCTATCTGAAAAAACTTTTTCCATTATTTAGGTCCTTTCTTTAGGAGTATCCGTGCCAAGTTTTGTGGCAAGAGTTACTATATTTACTGAGATATATAGGGATATATGCACGGATTTTGTCCTAAAAAAAATGGGTTACTTTGGGTTTTCGCTTATATCTCGGTCAATAGTGAACCGATTTTGCTGATTTTAAATAGCGGTTGTTAGCGGGATATTTCCAATAGTTTGACACCATTAACTGGTCTGTATCTTTTTATTTGACTCCGGAAACTTGATTTCAACAGACGGACATACGGACATGGCTATATCAACTTCCCTATCTATAAGGATCCAGAATATATATGCTTTATGGGGTCGCAAATGAATAATAAAGAAATTACAAACGGAATGACCAACTGATATATACCCTTATCGCTATGTGAAGGGTATAAAAACATAAGCGCTTTACTTCTTTTATAGAACAAAATGTAAACATGAAGCACAAAAATGTTACTTTACATTTTGCAAAGTTTAACATAATAAGAGTAACATCGCAGGTAAGAGTTACTGCACAGTATTTCAAAATGTTACTTTGAGTAACATAATAAATTAAAAGTGACACTATAGTAGAAACAGTTACTTCACGGTTTATGTCACTGTCGTTACATGTCAAAATGTTATTTGAGTAACACATTAAATTAAAAGTAACAGTAGCAGTTACTTCACAGTTTATGCCCTGAACACAACCGGAACGAACGCCTAATTTTTCGTTGCGAATATTCGTCTTAAAAAATTAAACACATTTGTGTATATGAAAATGCACACAAACAATGCGTAGACTAAAATTCGTCATGCGTAACAAACTCTGCGATAGGTTTATTTCTATTTCTTACGCAGACGAACGACGAATAATTTGGCACAGAGTGACCATTTTTCTTTTATTTTGTTATTA
Organism: Melanophora roralis; assembly: GCA_963583895.1. Lineage (NCBI taxonomy): Eukaryota > Metazoa > Arthropoda > Insecta > Diptera > Rhinophoridae > Melanophora > Melanophora roralis. The sequence continues at coordinate 68,176,634 of OY757190.1, read as the reverse complement.
AATAATGTTTTTTTATACCTTAAGAATAATTTTCACTTTTTATTTGTTGCATTAAATACAATTAGTGTATTTTAAGTGTTGTATTTATATATTTTTTAAATAGTTTTTTTTATTATTTTTTTTAAAATAGTGCTTTTTTAAGAAATATGGTCTCTCTATCATAGCTGTTTTATTCGTTCTAAATGTGTTTCACTAAACGAATTAACGCAACGAATTTTAACAGACGAATTCGTCGTGTAGTGCGAAATTCGTCGTTCGTCCCAATTGTGTTTAGAGCATTATGTCACTGTCGTTACCAGTGATTTGCAAGTCACAGGTATAAAATCACAGGTACGGAAATATCGCTCATCTCTACTACGTAAAGCCTGGTACTCTGTTCGATTTTACGAAAAAAGTTGAGGAACATTAGTTATTTCGTTTGAAAATTTGACACGCAACATTCTTATATAAACCCTTAAAATATGCTTTATTTTTTATATTAAATAGACAAAATCCATATGTTTGTATATGTTGCTTGCTAAACAAAAGTTTATTTGATAAATTTCTTATTTTTTTTATAAAAAATTTTCAATGATTTTATAACAAGTGTAATAGTTTATAAAAAAATTCAGAGTTTTATGTTTTTTTTAACTTGACATCATGCTTAGTATAATGGAAATCATTAAAAATAATTAAGATATTTTGTTTTTTTTTTATGTTTTTGTCTTGTTTGCATTTGCATACTAATTTTTACCTTTTTCCCATATTTTTTAAAAGTTTTTTTTTATTAATAAACGATTCAATTACGTTCGATTTTAAGCTATTGAAAAAATTTCGTGCGGAATAACATAAGCTGTAGTTATTTCACACGAAAAAATAAATGTTGATTGAATGTTGCCAGGTACATTTCACATGTTTTACACACTACGAACAGAGTACCACACATGCAACATTATTTCACAGATATTTCGTACTAATTTTTTCTACATAGAGTTTGACAACATTTCGCACGAAATGCCGAACACAATACCTAGCTTAACACAATAAATGAAATACACCCAAATTGTTTTCCGTCTCTGTATGCGTTACAAACTGAGAAAAAAAAATGTGTTCCGTCTATTGTGGTATCTGAAAAAAAATTTCAGGGTGCTTGTCTGAAGAAGCATTGGAAGCCAACCACATAATCGTGAGAAAAGCAAGACTGTCCCATTTGAGGAAAACGTCACGAAAATACACTAATAAAGATTTAATGACTTATTTAATACTATATTCAGATCCGTTTTTGTCTTAAAAACGGAATCCAAAGACCAAAAAAATTTATTGTTTGCAGATATTGATATATGTACTTAGAGAAAATGCCAATGAGCCAGTTGAAGACGACAAGACAAATGTTTTATTTTTTGGGAAGAGTCCAATACTGAAAATGATTTATTGTAAATTAAAATATATGTATACAAATTATAAAAAAAAATAAAAATTATTATTAAAAAAAGCACTTATACGTATTTTATATTTAATTTTAATTTAGAAAGATTGTAATTGTTTATCTTCACGTTGTCGTCAAAATCATAATGTAGAAGATTTCTAGCCAATTTGTATTTTATTCTATATTTTTATAAATAAATTTTAATGTAATTTGGCACTAACATTTGTTTAACACATTATAATAACCATACCACCCAATTTATTTAGTATCGGATAACTTTTGTAACAGTCTTAGCTTTTTTTTGAAAAAGGATATATGACAGGACCTAGAGTCCTTGCGTCAATCCCAATAAAAATTATCACATAAGTTACTAGCACGGGATGTAAATGATCTACGCACTATTGTTACTTTCTGTGCAGTTATGTAGTCAAAATTGCAAATTTCGTCCTTTCTATATATGGGCGGTAGGCGTGTCCTTTGCCCGATTTTTTCAAAAAATTCAATTTTTCTTAATTTAAGTATTTTATACTAGTGTACCAAATCTCAAAACTCTGGGACCACTCCTTCTATTTTTGTCCCATCACTATATGGGATCAAAGCACTGTGCGCCATCTGAAGGAAATTCAACACCGGATCATATTTCGTCTGGATAAGTGCAACGTGGGAATGGCATGCGAATGACTTAATTATCAAATTAGTTATAAAGAATTATATTTTTAATTATAAGGTTAGTCTTATTTGGGTGGCGAACCAAAACGTTAAATAAAATTTATAACGAAATATTTGAGGGGTTTTATTTAATCAAGTGGACAGTGGCGGTCCACTATAAAATATTTATACATATATATATATATAAAACAAATTACATCAACAAATGTGAATAACAAATCTCTTTTCTCTTTTTCGTCATACAGGTTAAGGACAAATGCTTTTATTAAAATGGAGGCAGGTATATATATTGTTACGTTTATACCTTTTATAAACGTTGGTTTATTTCCTTTAAATAAACCGGGATTCTTTTTATTGCCAAAGTAATAATAAACACTTGAAATTTTATCTTAACAGTACAAAACTTTATTTTTTTGAAACACAATGTCGTATACTTATTTACAATCTTCTTTAAAACACTTAAAGTTATTCACCTTTATTATTTAGCACTTTTGAATGTTCACTTATTTAACTCAACTGTTAAACTTAAACTGCATGCGGCTTTCGTGTTGCTCGCCTTTTTATAGTGGTTGGTAATACTGTTCTACAAAATTCTAGAACTAGATGGCAGTTCCAGTTATTTCGAGAACTAGATGGCAGTTACATTTAAATTAAGTCATTATGCTTTTAGTCACAACTTCGAAATAACTTCGAAGCGCAGACAACAACCGCAAATAATTTTACATACCCAGTCAACATTTACATACCCAGTCAACATTTAACTCCGTAACACTACCGCCCGCTTAAGCCTGTTCGTCCTGAACAGGCATAGATTCACTTTTTCCATAATTGGCGAGGCGCTCGAGAGGAACCACTTTCATCTTGATCTTGGGCTTTTGTATTTTTGAATTCTATACACGACATCATTTATTCTTTTTATCACCTTATACGGTCCATCCCAATAGGTTTGTAATTTAGGAGACAATCCCTTTTTCCGTTGTGGGTTATATAGTAGAACTAGCTGACCTTCATTAAAACCTTCGGAATTCGCTGCTAGATCGTATCTGGCTTTCATTTTGTGACTGGTCATTTTAATCCGGCCACGTACGAATTCTTGAACTTGGTTAAGATCTTTTTGTTCCCTTGAAGAGTCGTCCGAATTATACTGCTGCAGTGGTCCTCCACTTCTTCTTACAGGGCCTTTGGCTGCGATACATCGTCCACAGTTTGCTATCCAATCAGCAACAGATTGTTGACATCCAACCCAATAGAACCGGTGTTTAATCTTTTCTACGGTTTTCGTTACGCCAAGGTGACCACCGCTAGGACCATCATGAAACTCCTTTACTACCTCTTCAATTTTAGAGGATGGCACCACAATCGAATTCGTTTTCGATTTACCATCAGCGCTTTCCCATTGGCGATAAAGGCATCCGTTAATTAACTGCAGACTATTCCACAGCGCCCAATATGATTTCATCAGTGGACTTTCCGCTGATATTCGGTTACGGGTTGGCCTTTTGTCTTCTTCCTTTGCCGAAATAATTTTCGCCAGTACGGGATCGTCCCTTTGTGCCGCTGACCATTCGTCACTTGTCTTTATGCGTGTAAGTCAACATCAACGACGCCTTCTTTTTCTTCAGCTTTTAGGCAATACTTGCATTCCGATCTGCAAGGTCTTCGGGAGAGCGCATCCGCATTTCCATGCTTAGCGCCTTTTCTATCTGTTTGTTCTGCCACTCGCAACCGGTTGTCCACACAATCTTCCTCTAAACGTGGTGTTGTTTTCTCATGTTCTATAACAAATAGCTTCCTTACAGACGCCTTATCTTTGTAGCCAACATCAAGGGGTATTTTAGTATTCCGCCAAATCAGTGTCTTTTGTCCCATATGCAGACTTATTCCATGATTGATCATAAAATCTGCACCTATGATTACTTCGTCTACAATCTCGGCGACAATGAAAACATGATTTACACTTTTGTTGGCAATAGTTACTTTTACATTTATTTTACCATAGACAGTAGCAGGCTCTCCACTAGCCATTCGTAGACTTACGCCATATAACGGTTCAATTGTTTTATTGACTAAATCGAGTCTGATAATAGACTCCTGTGTCTATAGTAAAAATATGCCTTCGACCATTGATATACCCCCAAGCAGTAAAGTTGCTATTTTTCTGTTGCCCAACTGATATGGAGATTGTGGGGCCCTCAGAACCTAGCCCTTGCCTCGTAGGGCTAGCTTGTGCCATTTTATTTGTTGATTTCAAGTTTATGCGTTTGCTGTTTCCAGGTGGCAAAACAGATCTAGCCCTCTTTGTCGGTGCTTTACAATTTCGCTGAAAATGCCCGATCTTACCGCCGTTATAGCATTTGGCTCTAGCTGTACCTCGCTTTTCTTCCAACGCCTGTATAACTGCATTTTTATCTTATCTACTATATCTCCGTCTTCTTCTGTGGTGATTTCAAGATTTCTCACCTGATGTATTTGCGTCTTAGAGAGTAATTTTGCAGTCTCCTGTGTCAATGCTTATGATACAGTTTCTGCAAACGTTGACCTCAGTGCGCCAAGCACAGCTCGTTTGATTTCAGGATCACGTATTCCACCTACAAACGTTTCTATCTTAAATTGATCCAAAAATGGATGGTTCTCGCCTGGATATGCCAACTGTACCAAACGCTTGATCTCTGTTGCAAAATCTTGTAACGATTCGATGGCTTTCTGCAGTCTACGTCGCAATTCCATTCGGTATATATCTCGTTTGTGCTCAACGCCATACTTGCGTTGTAGTGCAACCATTATTTCCTCGTAGTTTTCTCTGCAGCTTTCCAGAACTTGAGCTGCGTTACCTTTTCAGGCCAAAATCAACTCTAACGCCTTTTCTTTATTGTTCCACGCGTTTCTATTGGCAACTGTCTCGAACTGGAACTTAAAAACATTAAATGGTGCACTGCCGTCAAAAGTAGGGGCCTTTATTCTGTGTGATATTTCTGGAATTACTCGCATTGGTACCTCACGACATTGAAGACTATTAATTTTTGTTTCCAGATTTTTGAATTTTTCGTCAACATCTTTGACTTGTAGTTGCAATTTACTATTGAAGTCGCTTGCTTGTGCAACCATGCCATCTTCAAGGTGAGATAGTTTTTTATCGATTTTAATAACTTCCTTTACTATGCCCTCTACTCTGTTGTTCACAGCTTCAGAAATTTCTTGAAGTTTTAACTCCATAGCTCTAGACGTCTCCTGAACTTCCAGAAAAATTCATTCTAGAAGTTTCCTGAACTTCACGAAACTTCATTTCTATTTTCTCATTATTAATTCTAAAAGTTTCCTGAACTCCCTGGAAATTCATTCTAGAAGTTTCCTGAGCTTCTTGGAATTTTCTTTCTATTTTTTCATTATTAACTCTAGAAGTTTCCTGAACTTCTTGGAATTTTCTTTGTATTTTTTTTCATTATTAACTCTAGAAGTTTTCTGAACTTCTGGGAAATTCATTTTAGAAGTTTCCTGAACTTCCTGGAACTTCATTTCCATTTTTTCCATCATAGCAGCAAGCATTGTGCCTATATCGACGTTGTTTGTTGTTGCACAGGTAACAACCTCCAGTTCTTCCTTTTCGTCAAACTCATAAACATCAATGGCGATATTACGCCGCTTAAACTCCTCAATCAGCCTCTTTTGCAGCTCTGCCTTATTACCTGCTGTCTCAACTCTCTCTTGAGCTGCTCAACTTTAAGTTCCTCGAATTTCATGTTTATTAAAATGCAATTCCGCTTCTGACACCAATTGTTACGTTTATACCTTTTATAAACGTTGGTTTATTTCCTTTAAATAAACCGGGATTCTTTTATTGCCAAAGTAATAATAAACACTTGAAATTTTATCTTAACAGTACAAAACTTTATTTATTTAAAACACACTGTCGTATACTTATTTACAATCTTCTTAAAAACACTTAAAGTTATCCACCTTTATTATTTAGCACTTTGAATGTTCACTTATTCAACTCAACTGTTAAACTTAACCTGCTTGCGGCTTTCGTGTTGCTCGCCTTTTTATAGTGGTTGGTAATACTGTTCTACAAAATTCTAGAACTAGTTGGCATTTTCCAGTTATTTCGAGAACTAGATGGCAGTTACATTTAAATTAAGTCATTATGCTTTTAGTCACAACTTCGAAATAACTTCGAAGCGCAGACAACAACCGCCAATCATGTTACATACCCAGTCAACATTTACATACCCAGTCAACATTTAACTCCGTAACAATATGTAAGCAAAAAAAATGTTATTTAGGGTCTGATAAATTTCATTTGTCTTAGATTAATTTATTATATTTTCTTTTCAGGATTATCTCTTCTTTTCAGGACTTTATTTTTTTTAAGATTTTCTTCTGTTTTCAGGACTTTCTTTTCAGGATTTTTACAGGATTCGGCGACGTCCGTTACGTTTCACTTTCGCGGTCTTAACGTATTGGTAAGTATAAAAAAAATTTTGATTTTGGAGCACTTTATTTCACTCTGCTACCGTTTGTTGTTTTCAGGAATGGACGTGTGTCCTCGCGACGTTAAGCCGCACGTATTTTGAGCTCAAATTATGGCGCGAGCACTCTGCCTAAAGTTAACGCAAAGGACTGGGCTACGGTAAAACCTTAACGCAGAAAGTAACAAAGTAAAATAACTTTTTACGTTTTTTCTCGCTTTTCAGTTCGTCAGTCCTTGTTGGTGTATATATCCGATCTTTTCAGTTGGCGGTCTGGTGACGAACCCTGAGCTGGTACTGTTGGTGGCGCAAACTTCGGCTCTGGAATAGAAGTATAAGTTGGTGAGGCTGCTGCAGGAAAACTCCAACCGGCCGTGCACTTAATGGCGGTGATGAAGACAAACACGGTGGTAAGGATACAGGTGAAAGCAAGGGTGAATGTTACTTAGAAGGCCGCAAGATGGGTAAGCTTATTTATTTTCCTAATTGTTTGCTCTATTGCCAGGAATTATGCGGTGGGGCTACCAGCTGGCGTACCGGCAGCGCTTGCTCGATTACTGGATCAACGCCCGCAACTGTTTTAATACATTATTAACACAGCCTTGTCTTTTGGGTTATCTTTTTATATTGAAAGGCGTATATTTTAATTGTTCCGGTTGTTCACTTTAGTTTAATGTTTATTTAGTTTTAGCGTTGTTTGTATACGTTTATTAACTATGTGTTTCACAAACGCAATAAAAATTTAAATAAAAAAATCGGGTTTTGCCGTTTTTTTTAAATTGGCCACAGACACCGCGCACTTCTTTAGCTTTCCTCATCAAAACCGTAAGTAAGGCGCCATTTCGTTATGGCCACCGAACATCACCTTCCATACGCGCCAAGATGTCTCCCTCACAACATCTTCAGCAACTGGCACCCATATATTCTAGCCATTGTTTACCTTTTTCTGTTATACATTCTATTCCAGCTGCTAAAAATTTAAACAACATTGCCAGCCCGTAAAGAAAAGAAAACATTCGCAAAGGGTGCACGCGATAGAATATGTTTGGAAGGGGAAACTAATTGGGGTCACTCGTATACTTTATTTCTGTTCCTGCCACTTCCCAGCCTTTGAATATACCAACTACAAACATGCCTCAATTAGCACAGCCAACTACAAATCAAGTTTCTTACACCAACGCATTAAAGTCTACTCAGCCGATTGCACGTAAGTCTACCCAGCCTACAACACAACAAGAGAGGCCAACAAACGAACCAGCAGGGCCCAATTTTAGCATCCTGGAAGCCGTAATTAACAATATGGTTAAACAATTTCCACAGATTATGGTGCAGATGTCTGGCATGATGGAAGAAATGCAAAAAATGCAGTCTGCACTTTTGCAGGCCTTGAACTGCCCCAGGGTTTGTTTCTGAAAGGCTAACGGCACTGGCAACACAAAAACGAACTCATATATTTTTTAACACACCAAAACACTGATGAAATGGTAATTTTCGAGACTAATATGACGTCTTAAGGCACTTTCGAAATAAGTGGCTATACTTTTTATGACTCAAAGGATCCCAGAGATAGGTCATGTGGTGGCTCAGCTATATTAATTATATCAAGAATCAAACAATAATGAATGGGTGGTCTCTCCAAAAGTTATATACAAGCAACAAACTTTAGCATTTCGTCAGGTTATTGTCCACCCAAGTTCTTCATAACGAAGGATCAGTGCTATAGTTTTAACAGATCTTTAGTTCCCCGCTTTATAGCTGCTGAAAACTATAACGCGAAAAAAACATATTGGGGCTCCCGCCTAATAAGTCCCAAAGGTCGTGTCTTGTATGATTCTGTTTCAGAAATAATAATTTACGTTATTTCAACTGGACAACCAACTGACCACAATAAAATACCAGACGTAATAGATTTTGGCGTTGCAAAAGGTATATCTCCCGAGCTTATTGAGGCTCAAGCTTCCTTGGATTTATCGTCTAATCACTCCCCCACAATATTAACTATTTGCAGTCCTCACCAAATTGCAACTAGCGATATTTTTTTGTCAAAAAGATTATATTGGTTAAAATACAAAATATTTATCAGCACCCACTGTTTGGAACACCAACCGCTAAAAACTTCAGGAGACATCGATGAGTGCCTGAGTAGCCTCAATGAAAATATCAAAAAAAACCGTTAAACCTTTTTCTTCTACCCAACGTCAAGCCAGATTTTTTTTTTCATATATTTTATTATTGAATCTTCGCTTAAGCGAACTAACAATAAGTATTCAAATCTTAAAACTAAGTAGTTAATACTAGTCCAGTCAGTACCAGACTAAAATTTAAGTTCTCACAATAAAATTAACTAATTTCAAAGGTTCCATCTAAGACCAATTGTATCCCTTCTTTTTAGGCGGGTGTGCCCACTATGTTGCAGGATGCTTCGAGCGAGCGGATTTCGATGTGATTCTAGCTTATTTAAATACTTGTCCACATATTTCAGGATTCCGCATTTTACAAGTGGAACTTCTAGATCCTTGTGGATGTTGCTGTTTTTGATATACCAAGGAGCACCAGTTATCATTCTTAGAATTTTGTTTTGACGGCGTTGGATTTTTTCGATGTTAGAGGCGGAAGCAGTACCCAATAATTGTATACCGTAGCACCAAATTGGTTTTAAAATCGAGTTGTAGAGTAGAAGTTTACAATCAAGACGTAGCACAGAGTTTCTACCAATTAGCCAGTGGATTTGAGCAGCTTTAAGTTTCATTTCCGTCAGCTTAGCATCTATATGAGGCTTCCATGTAAGGCGGCGATCTAGGTGAATACCAAGATATTTTGTCTCAGATCGTTGAGGCACATTATGGTTGTTGATAGTGATTGGAGGGCACGTTTCTTTGCGTAAAGTAAAAGTTACGTGGGTACATTTTTGTTCATTTATCTTTATTCCCCATAACTTTGCCCATTTCTCAACTTGGGTTACGTGTTGTTGCAGCTGGTTCGAAGCCTCCTTAGGGTCTTTGTGAATACTAAGAAAAGCAGTGTCGTCAGCAAATGTCGACGTGTGTGTGAAACTATTGGTTGGCATATCTGCCGTGTAAAGCAAGTACAAAATTGGACCTAGTATACTTCCTTGAGGGACACCAGCCTCTATTGGTTGGGAACAACTTATTTGGTTTCCCTCTTTGATCATAAATTGTCGGCCTGTTATGTATTTTTCTAAAAGGTTGAAAATATTAGGCAGATATAACAAAAATTTTCAAGCGATGTGGAAAAGCTTTTATCTGAAAAAAGGAGAGCCCGAAGAGAATGACAAAACTATAAATCACCCCAACCTGAAGATAAGCTGAAAGAATCTACAAACCGATTAAAAAACTTGTTAGAAGTACACGGAATGTCATCAATGAAGGGATACCTTGAAGGACTAGATGCGACTCCTCAAACAAATTATTCTCTTTGGCGGTCCGCCAACCGTCTTAAAAGGCCCGTTATCGCAAAACTACCACTGCGAAATCTGAAAGGATCCTGGGTAAGAAATGACCAAGATAACTGCGTTCTACTCGTAAGTCATTTAAGGAACGTGTTTACTCCCAATCCATGCACTAGCGTAAACGAATTGCCGCCTATTGTTGCCAGACGTCCTATAAAAAAACAATTCCGATATTCAGACGTTGTAAAAGCTATCGCTAGTCTAGATGAGAAAAAGCTACCGGCGTTTATAAAATAAGCAACAAAATGCTCTTAGAGCTACCCCTTACAGCATAATACGACTTGAACACTTCCCACCAACATGGAAAGTAGCCGTAGTGAAGATGCTTCCTAAGCCTGGTAAAGATCCTTCAGGGGTGGAGTCTTATAGGCCTATAAGTCTATTACCCACATTGTCAAAATTGTTTGAGAAACTGCCTAAAAACGAGTAAACTCCGATCTTGGATAGCAACAACTGCATTCCGAATCACCAATTCGGCTTTAGAAGTCAACATAGTACTATCGAACAAGCCCACAGGATGGTACGGGTTATAGGAAAAGCCTTTGAGGAAAAGAAGTGTTGCTCCGCACTTTTTATCGATGTTTCTCAAGCATTCGATAAATTATGGCATGAAGGCCTGTTAACCAAATTGTAACTCAATCTACCTAGAAAAATACTTAACCGGCAGATAGTTTATATTCAAAGTGGGAAACCAAATAAGTTCTTCTTAACCAATAGGGGCTGGTGTACCTAAGAAGAGGTATACTAGCTCCAATTCTGTACTTGTTTTACACAACAGATATTCCAATCAATAGTATCACACACACGTCGACATTTTCTGACGACAATGCTTTTCTTAGTATTCACAATGACCATAAAGAGGCTTCGAACCAGCTGCAACAACACGTAACCAGAGTTGAGAATTGGGCAATGTAATGGCGAATAAGAATAAATGAACAAACGTGTGTACATTACGTTACTTTTACCTTACGCAAAGAAACGTGCCCTCTAAACAAAATTAACAACCATATGGTGCTTCAACGATCCGAGACAAAACATCTTGGCATTCACCTGGATCGCCGCCTCACAAGGAAGACACATATAGATGCGAAGTTGACGCAAATGAAACTTAAAGCTACCCAAATCTATTGATTAATTGGTAGAAACTCTGTGCTACGTCGTCAAATTAAAATCCTAAGAAAGATAACTGGTGCTCTATGGTATGTCAAAAACAGCAGCATCAATAGGGACCTAGAAGTTTCACTAGCTTAATGCAAAATCCTTCAATATGTAGACAAGTATTTAAATAAGCTGAAAACACATCCAAACTCGCTCGAAACATCTTTCAGCATAGTGCACTCTGAAAAGGAGGGATACTATTGCGCTTAGATCAAGTTAACTAATTTCATTATGAGAACTAAAATATTAGTCTGGCTGGACTACTATTAATTACTTAGTCTTAAGATTTGAACACCTATTGTAAGTTCGCCTTAGCGAAAATTCAATAATAATATATGAAAAAAATGAACTATTACGATTTCGCTCCCCATTGAGTTACCGTTACGCCGTTTTCAGTTTCAAAACAATAGGTTCCAACGAGTCCTTGTGACCAAATTTTACACCAGACGGTCTCTTTTAATGAATGCAAAAGTGACTGATGAATAATTTGAGGGATTTTGATTGCCCAGAACCGACTTTTCTGTTTATTTACATCCATTCAAATAAAAATGTGCCTCGTCACTTATAATGATTTTTTTCATGCAAATCAAGGTTGTCATGTTTTAACGATTAAAAGACGTTGGATGTTGAATATTTTTCCATAAGTAAGTCACGTTTCTACTCCACGAATGCAAAATATGAACTGTTAAGACTAATTATTAACAAAATGGCGGCAAAAAAAAGTAGTATACCTTGCCAGCGGACACCATGTACATATCAATAGTTCTTAATTTATAGCAAACCTAAATTTTAAATGTTTTTCAAAAGGAGTTTAAATTTCTTTTATATTGTTATACCCACATTTTATTATGCTTTTGTGCAAATATTTGTACTTCCCAATAGTAATGGTCTGAGACCCATTTTCAATTATATCGATCGACACAGAATCACTTCCTGAGTCGATTAAAGCATGTCTGTCCGTTGATGTTTTCTTGTAAACAAAGTAAAGGCTGCATTTTTGAAGATATTTCGATGAAATTTGAAACAGATCGTTTTCTTTCACATAGGAAAAAAACAAGTTGTTTGTGGTGATGATCATTTAATTTTTCGACCTAGTCCCCATATTAATCCAGGAGTAAGCGTTTTGGTCTATAACTGGCTCAAATATTGCCCTAACTTCACATAATTATGCACGTTGGTCCGTCTTTGTGCCAACCATTACTGTACCGCATGTAACATTATCAGTCTATTTTTGAGCTCCATAGGAATCGCAATGATAGAAGAACCAGCATGAAGACTTTAATTTTTGTTGGCGCGGCAACTCCAAATGCTTTGCCTTTGAGAATCATAAATTAGAGTCCTTCTTTATGTGTGCAAAGTTTTAAGAAAATCGATGCAGTAAAAGTACAAGCATAAAAAGTTTAATTTTTGTTGCCGTGGCACCGTCTCCTTTTTTGCCTTCAAAATTTTTACTTTAGAAGCCGTTTATGTGCAAACTTATTTTGAAAAAAATCGGTCTGGCAAAAGTACCTATAATATTTTTTTTTGTGTATTTTTTTTATTATTGAATCTTCGCTTTAGCGATTTAACAATAAGTTTTCAAATCTTAGGACTAAGGAAATAATATTAGTCCAGCCAGAGCCAGACTAAAATTTAAGTTCTCATAATATAAATAGTTATCTTCATCTAAGCGCAATAGTATCCCTCCTTTTCAGACGGGAGTGTCCACTATGTTGCAAGATACTTCGAGCGAGTGGGTTTGGATTAGTTTCTAGCTTTTTTAAATACTTGTCCACATATTTCAGGATTTCGAATTTAACAAGTGGAACTTCTAGATCCTTTTGGATGTTGCTGTTTTTGACATACCACGGAGCCCCAGCTATCATTCTTAGGATTTTATTTTGACGGCGCTGTGTTTTTTCTATGTTAGAGGCGGAAGCAGTGCCCCATAATTGTATACCGTAGCACCAAATTGATTTTAAAATTAAGTTGTATAGTAGAAGTTTACAATCCAAATGAAGCACAGAGTTTCTACCCATTAGCCAGTGGATTTGTGCAGGTTTAAGTTTCATTTGCGTCAGCTTTGCATCTATATGAGGCTTCCATGTGAGGCGGCGATCCAGGTGAATACCAAGGTATTTTGTCTCGGATCGTTGAGGCACCAAATGGTTGTTAATAGTGATTGGAGGGCACGTTTCTTTGCGTAAGGTAAAAGTTATGTGAGAACATTTTTGTTCATTTATATTTATTCCCCATAACCTTGCCCATTTCTCAACTTGGCTTACGTGCTGTTGCAGTTGACTCGAAGCCTCTTTAGGGTCTTTATGAATACTGAGAAAAGCGGTGTCATCAGCAAATATGGACGTGTGCGTAAAACAGTTGGTTGGCATATCTGCTGTGTAAAGCAAGTACAAAATTGGACCTAGTATACCCCCTTGAGGTACACCAGCCCCTATTGGTTGGGAACAACTTATTTGGTTTCCCTCTTTGATCATACATTGTCTGCCGGTTAAGTATTTTTCTAGCATGCTTGAAATATTAGCTGGTAGATAGAGTTTTAGTTTGATTAACAGGCCTTCGTGCCATACTTTATCGAATGCTTGAGAGATATCGATAAAAAGCGCGGAGCAGTACTTCTTTTCCTCAAAGGCTTTTCTTATAACATGCACCAGTCTGTGAGTTCGTTCGGTTGTGCTATGTTGACTTCTAAAACCAAATTGGTGATCTGCGATGCAGTTGTTGTCATTCAGGATCGGACTCAGCTTGTTTTTAAGCAGCTTTTCGAATAGTTTCGCCAAAGTTGGTAACAAACTTATAGGCCTATAAGACTCCACCTTCGAAGGGTCTTTATCAGGCTTGGGAATCATCTTTACTAAGGTAACTTTCCATACTGGCGGAAAGTGTTCAAGCCGAACTATGGCATTAAAAACAAAAAGAATAATTATTTTACCTGTAAAGGGTAGCTCTAAAAGCATTTTGTTGCTTATCTTATCAACGTCAGGAGCTTTTTTGTCATTTAGGTTAGCAATTGCCTCTATAACATCTGAAAATCGGAAACGTATTTCTATACGTTTTATACAACAGGCGGTAATTCTCTCACGTCAGTGCATGAATTGGGAGTGAAGATGTTCCTCAAATGGCTTGCGAACAGATCGCATTTTTCTTCGTCATTTCTAGCCCAGGATTCTCTCAGGTTACGCAGTGGTGGTTTTGCGATTACGGGTCTTTTAAGACGTCTGGCTGTTCGCCGTAGAGAATAGTTTGTTTGAGGAGTCACGTCTAGACCTTCCAGGTATTCCTTCATTGATAACATCCTATGTACTTCTAGCAAGTTTTTTAATCGGTATGTACATTCCTTCAGCGATCTATACTTTTGCCATTCTCTTCGGGCTCTCCTTTTTTAAGATAAAAGCTTTTCAACATCGGTTGAATAAATTTTGTTGTATCTGGCCTGACGGTAGGTAGAAGAAGCATTTTCAACGGCTTTTTTAATATTTTCATTGAGGCACTCAGGCACTCATCGATTTCTTCGGAAGTTTTTAAAGATTGGTGTTCCGAACACTGCGTGCTGATAAATTTTTTGTATTTTAACCAGTTTATTCTTTTTGACAGAAAAATATCACTAGTTGCAATTTGGTGAGGACTGCAAATAGTGAAAATTGTGAGTGAGTGATCAGAAGATAAATCCAAGGAGGGTTGAGCCTCAATAAGCTCAGGGGATATACCTTTTGCTACGCAAAAATCTATTACGTCTGGTATTTTATTGTGGTCAGTTGGCCAATATGTTGGTTGCCCAGTTGAAATAACGTGAAGTCTCATTTCCGATACAGAATCATACAAGACACGACCTCTGGGACTTATTGGGCGGGAGCCCCAGTATGTGTGTTAAGCGTTATAGTCTCCAGCAGCTATAAAGTGAGGACCTAAAGATTTGTAAAAACTGTTGTACTGATCCTTCGTTATTGAGAATCTCGGTGCACAATAAACTGACGAAATAACGAGATTATAGTAAAATTCATCAATGCAGACGTTTGTTGCTTGTATATAACTTTCGGAGAGACCACCCATCCATTGGTGTTTTATTCTTGATTTAATTAAAATAGCTGAACCACCACTTGACCTATCTCTGGGATCCTTTGAATCATAAAAAGTATAGCCACTTATTTTGAAAGTGCTTCTAGATTTCATATGAGTTTCGGAAATCAACATGTCATCGATTTTTGGTGTGTTAAAAAGTATTCGAGCTCATTTTTGTGTTGGCGGATTCCGTTTGCGTTCCAGAAACAAACTCTGAGGCAGTTCATGGCCTTTTAAGCATGGCCTGCAAAAGTGCAGACTGCATTTTTTGCATATCTTGCATCATGCCGGCCATTTGCGCCATAAACTGCGTAAATTGTTTGACCATATTGTCAATTACGGCTTCCAGGCGGCTAAAATTGGCTCCGGTTGGTTCGCTTGTTGGCACTTCTTGTTGTGTTGTAGGCTCGGTAGACTTACGTGCATTAGGCTGGTTAGACTTTAATGCATCGCCGTAAGAATCTTGATTTGTAGTTGGTTGTGCTAACGAACCATATTTGTAGTTGGTATATTAAAAGGCTGGGCAGGGGCAGAAACTATTTTCGGCTTAGATGAGCGCTTAACTGATTCAAAAACAGGGCAACCTCTAGTTGGCCGTGTGGTTTCCGCCGCAATTGCTACAATTCTTCATCCTGGGGTCATCTTTAGGTTTATCGCACTAGATCGTGGCATGCAGGTCCCCACACACAACACAAACAGAAGGCAACTTACAATAGGCTTTGGTATGGCCATATTCCTGGCAGTTCAAGCACTGTACTGGCCCAGATCGTTTATGTGGGGCTTCAACAACAACTCTGCGGTGCAAAATAAATCTTAATTCATAAATTGGGTGAGTTTCACCTTTCCTCAATCTAACATCACTAGTCTCAAGCTCCACCCGGAATAATGGGGTTGGACACCTTTCTCTGTTTTTAATGTTTGATACAGTTTTAGCTTTAAATCCTTTGCTGTACAAACTCGTCTTTATCTCTTCCGGGTCGACATTAGCGTCAATACCTGTTATAACAACCTGAAGGCCTTTAGCGTTTTTTAGTTGGTAAGTGTAAAAGTTTTTATTCAGTTTTTCAAATTCTGAAACGACGGTGCGGTAAGCATTTTCGTGATTTACCTGAATTTTTTGTCTCGTAAATATTACCACGCTTAATATTAAACACATAGAAGTTGTTTTCACCAATTAATCCGACTAAAAACCTAATAAGGTCGTTAGAGTTCCTTTTTCTTAAATACATTGGAGGAGGTTTAGATATCTTCTTCTCGGTGACAGGGATATCGTTCTCCTCTTCTAGAATTGCAAAACGATTTTGCGATGAGATTGGCTTTTCTTCATCTCTTGAAATTTTGGCTGGTTTTGTAACCTCTGCGGATTTCGGGCTCCTACCCCTTTTAAGAACTGTTATGTAGCGGTCCATCCCTACCTGGACCTTTGGAACTTCTGATGAAAGTGCACTGGGACTACCTTTAGCAAGGGTAGGTTCAGTTACAGAATATGATAAGGAAGACCGCGGGGAGGATGGTACTTCGGTATTTTTTTTATAATTTTTAAAAAGAGATTGGGCTAAACTTGTCCCTTGTTCAAAGCACTTATTTAAATTTAGAGCACTTGCACTTAAATTGTTTGTATTTATTTTTGGTTTCTCATTTAAATAGTTTTAATTGAATTCAGGGTCTCTGATATTTTCATTACTGACGCTTGTTTTCTTTTACCACTTATTACTAATACACCTATTACCAATATTACACTCGCGTAGACACGTCCGTACACTACGAGATTAAGAATGCTAAGGCGTGGCCCCCGTACTTTTTTTTCTACAAAATCTTGAAAAATTCGGTGCAGCAAATGCACCAGTATTAAAAGTTTATTTTTTTAGTAGAATATTTGAAGCGCTTTGGACGTGCCACCTCTCCTGTTTCTAACACCATATAGCCTATCGCACACTTAAGGCTTAGAAGTATTTATATTTTAAATTTCATATAAATCAGTCTAGCCGTTTAGGCGTAATTGCGTGACAAACAAAGAAACTTACAACTGAGAGCTCTATCGTAAAGTTTGACATTTTTTAAGTTATACGTACTCAGAACGTTTTGACATACGAGCGCTATTTGTGTTGTTTACAGTAACTTAAAAGATACAACTCGACCCAGAAATGAAATTTAATCGTTAACGTTTTCGTGCGATTATTTTTTACAACTTTCGACGTGGATTAACTCAGCAACAGTGCGTGGATGAACTTAATTCTTTTTTTGGCGATGAAGCTCAATCAAGGACCAGTGTTAATCGGTGGTATGGTGAATTCAATAGTGGTCTTAGTTCACTCCATGACGAATTTCGTGAAGGTCCTGCAAGATCAGTCGTTGTTCCGAAAACCATTGATGCTGTGCATGAACTGATATTGGAAGATCATAACGTGACCTATCGTGAGATTGAGACAGCCTTAGGCATTAGTGGGACCAGCATGCATTCAATATTGCATGAACATTTGACTGTCAAAACAAGTTTTTCGCGTTGGATCCCACAAAATTTGTCAATCGCTCAAAAAAAGGCTCGTGTCGATTAGTCGAAAGAAATGCTCAGAAAATACGATCGCGGTGCTTCGAATTACGTCTATGATATCGTGACAGGCGATGAATCCTGGATTAACGTGTGTGAGCCCGAAAGTAAACAGCAGTCGACTGTATGGGTGTTTCAAGATAAATCAAATCCAACAAAAGTTGTTCGGGCCCGAAGCACTTCTAAACAAATGATCACCAGTTTTTTCGGAACAACTGGACATGTCGCAACCATATCACTTGAACAACGCAGAACAGTCTATTCTGAGTGGTACACAACCATCTGTTTGCCAATTGTCTTCCATGAAGCCAGGAAAATCAACCTTAAAAATGGATCACTCTTTACCACGACAATGCAAGCTCTCATATATCGGCTCAAACAACTGCATTTTTAAGCACCCAAAACATCGCTTTTATGAGTCATCCACCGTATACTCCTGACTTGGAACCGAATGACTTCTTTTTATTCCGTAAAAAAACAATTATAGGTTAACGTTTTTCGTATATAAAATGCATGTTTTTGAGATCCCTCAATCAAAATGGCAAAAGTGCTTCGACAATTGTTTTGAACGCATGCAAAAGTGTATAGATCTTAATGGGAAATATTTTGAAAAACAATAAAGAGATTTTCGATGATTAATATTTGTTTTTCTTCTCTAATCCCGAAATATAAAATGCAACCCTAGTATTATTATTAAGTTAATTATTTAATTTCTTTTTATTAGAAAGAAAATGCATTCTACTCGGCTAGTATCGGTAGAAAAACCTGCTTTTTTCAAATAAAAGTTTCTTTCAACATGGCATCCACATGTCTTCGGTCGGGTTGAACACACTGTTCAAAACGAAACCTTGTGTACTGCGCCACACACTGCAAAAAACTTGGTTTAATTGAGCTGATTCTCGACAAATATTTTCCTCTAAAGCCACAAAAGATTGGGATTTGTCATTATAAACCTTCTCTTTAGAGTAACCCCATAAAAATCAAAGTCAATTTCTTTTAGCTCTTGAACAATTGCAAAAACAAACGAATTCAATTAACACTCGGTGCCCGATAAGTTTAGTAAATATTGTAAAATTTTAGGAAAAAAAATCATTAAAACAACCTTTTGAAATCTTCAAAAAATCGTCAACCCTGAAATTTATATTTTTTTAACTTTTTGCCTAATAATATAAAAAAAACAGAATGCTATCAAGTTGTTTCTTCAAAAATAATAACAACTTTAAAAGCAAAATTTATAATTTTAAGCAAAACAAACTGTGAATACAAAAATCATTTAATTTTTTTCTTGCATATTTTTATTATTGAGTCTTCGCTTATGCCAACTAACAATAATTATTCAAATCTTAAAATTAAGTAATTAATATTAGTCCAGCCAGTGCCAGACTAAAATTAAATTATCATAATAATATTAATTTATTTCTGTGGTTTCACCTAAGCGCAAAAGTATCCCTTGTTTTCACTCTACTATGTTGTAAGATGTTTTTAATACAATACTATTTGAAATAATATCAATAGCGACCATTTTTGAATAATTAATTTTTTAGATTTAAATTTTAGGGGCTAAGACTGAACTAAAATTAAGCTATATATAATCCTTAATATTTATATCTTCTCTTCTCTTATATATAAAAGAACAACTTTTTTTGTTAGTGACACCGCTTATAGCTCAAGAACGGCTGGACCGATTTCAATGAAACTTGAAAAAAGACATACCCGATATCTCGGAATTCGTTTTAGGCTAATTTGTTTTTGTAAATGCCAACTGGGCGTGGCACCTCCCACACAAATTGAACAGTTTTTTTCACATAGCTCAATACCTATTATAGCTGAAGTCTCCAAATTTGGTACAGCTAAATTATTTATTGATGTGCATAATTGAGTTGTGTATGGGCGGAAAGAAATAAATAGGCGTGGCACCTCCCATAGAACGAATATAATTTATTGTATATATCCCAACAACTGTAATAGTTGAGGTCTCCAAACTTCGTACGGATGTTTATAGTGCTAACATGCATAACTAAACTTTGTACAGGCGGGAAGAAACAAATGGGTGTGGCACCTCCCATACAACAAAAATAGTTTTTTGTATATATCCCAACAACTGTAATAGCTGAAGTCTCCAAGCTTCGTACGGATGTTTAAAGTACTAATATGCATAGTTGAGCTTTGTGTGGGCGAAAATAAATAAATGGGCGTGGCACCTCCCATACAACAAAAATAGTTTTTTGTATATATCCCAACAACTGTAATAGCTGAAGTCTCCAAACTTCGTACGGATGTTTATAGTGCTAATATGCATATTTGAGCTTTGTATGGGCGGGAAGAAATAAATAGGCGTGGCACCTCCCATAGAACGAAAATAATTTATTGTATATATCCCAACAACTGTAATAGTTGAAGTCTCCAAACTTCGTACGGATGTTTATAGTGCTAATATGCATATTTGAGCTTTGTATGGGCGGGAAGAAATAAATAGGCGTGGCACCTCCCATAGAACGAAAATAATTTATTGTATATATCCCAACAACTGTAATAGCTGAAGTATCCAAGCTTCGTACGGATGTTTAAAGTACTAATATGCATAGTTGAGCTTTGTGTGGGCGAAAATAAATAAATGGGCGTGGCACCTCCCATACAACAAAAATAGTTTTTTGTATATATCCCAACAACTGTAATAGCTGAAGTCTCCAAACTTCGTACGGATGTTTATAGTGCTAATATGCATATTTGAGCTTTGTATGGGCGGGAAGAAACAAATAGGCGTGGCACCTCCCATACAACAGAAATAGTTTTTTGTATATATATATCAATAACTGTAATAGCTTAAGTTTCCAAACTTCGTACGGATGTTTATAGTGCTTATATGCATAATTGAGCTTTGTATGGGCGGGAAAAAATAAATAGGCGTGGCACCTCCTATAGAACGAAAATAATTTATTGTATATATCCCAACAACTGTAATAGTTGAAGTCTCCAAACTTCGTACGGATGTTTATAGTGCTAACATGCATAACTTAACTTTGTATGGGCGGGAAGAAACAAATAGGCATGGCACCTCCCATACAACGAAAATAGTTTTTTGTATATATCTCAATAACTGTGATAGCTGAAGTTTCCAAACTTCGTACGGATGTTTATAGTGCTTATATGCATAATTGAGCTTTGTATGGGCGGGAAAAAATAAATAGGCGTGGCACCTCCTATAGAACGAAAATAATTTTTTGTATATATCTCAATAACTGTAATAGCTGAAGTCTCCAAACTTTGTAAGGATGTTTATAGTGCACATGTGCTAATTGTGCTCTGTACAACGGAAATAACGAAAATAGTTTTTATATATTTCAATAGCTGTAAGAGTTGAACTCTCAAAACTTTGTAAAGATGTTTATAATGGTAATATGCATAATTCAGCTGTGTATGGGTTAAAGTCTCCAAATTTTGTGTAGGTGTTTACAATGTTGATGTTAACTATTAAGCTGAGTTTGGGCGTGAAGAAAATAATAGGCGTGGCACCTCCTTTACAAGAAAAAATGTTTACATATATATGTCAATAAATGTAACAGCTGAAATCTCCAAATTTAAAATGGGTATTTATTATGCTAATATGCATAACTAAGATGAGTATAGGCAGGAAGTAAATTATGGGTGTGGAACCTCTAATAGCATGGAAATATTTATATGTGTATCTCATTAGCTGTGACAGCTAAGGTCTCCAAGCTTTTTGGTGTGGCACCTCCTGTACAATTGGATTTTTTTTTACATGTACTTCAATAATTCTTATAGCTATAGTCTTAAAATTGTCTGTGGATGTTTATGTTTGCTAATATACATAATTGAGGTTAGTATACTTAGGAGAAAAGGGAATAATGGGCATGGCATCTCCCATACAACAAAAATACTTTCTTACATGTCTCAATAATTGTAAAAAACCTTCAAAAAACGTGTTCATAATTTTCTTAAGCCAGTTGAACGCAATTTAAATTATTAGTTTAAAAGTAACTGAAATAACCTAAAAATTTCCAATGAAATGCTTATCCCTTTTTACGCCTTATCATCAAAATTTTATATTCATATTTTTTCGAGACCTGCCGAATGCAATAAAATATAATTTGAGCCCTTTTTACCTTTTTCGGTTTCAAAATATGGTTTTTACCCTGTCTCGCCTAATGGTCTAATATTTCAAAAAAAGTACGAAAAATGTAATTATAACTTTAAAACCAGAGCGTAAATTTAATAATAATTCTCTTTTTTTGGTTCAGAAGATACAAAATTAACCAATACATAGTTCAAGTCTTGCCCTAAGCATTTAGGCTATGCAATGATGAATCTGTCTGTCAGATAGCGAGTCATTAACGCAACTTTTTTCTATACATTGTATTGTAAGCACAACAAACATTTAAAAAAATAAAAAAAAATATTTACAAGGGGCGGATAGGGCTACAATATAATGAAGCCATTATAAACAAAACTGTTTGTGAAGTTTTTCTTGGTAATAGCTTCCCATCATGAAATATCCGATAGGCTCAGCTATTCTATATCAAAGAAACAAACAAAACATGTTTATAACGTTATTGACATGCTATTAAGGATAATATTTTGTGAATTGTGTGTGCTTAGGCAAAAAATTCGTTTGCTGATTATATATATTGTTACGCAATACGTGTTCGGAGATACTTAATGCTGGATATATTCAATAGAGCGGCAAAAACGAGGCTTGCCGCATGCACACATTCTTATTTGGTTAGTCGAAAAGTTCGACCAGACAAGAAAGATGATATTAAAAGTGCCGAGATCCCTGAATCAGAAACAGGTCAAGAACTACATGATGTTTTACATATATGATTCATGAACCGTGTGACATCATCAACCCCCAATCTCCGTGCATGGTCGACGGCAAGTGTTCCAAACATTATCCACGAAAATTGACGGCGGAAACTACCACTGGCAATGACGGTTATCCACTGTATCGGCGTTGATCGCCCAATGAGAATGATCAAACTATTACAAAGAAAGTAAAAGGCAACGATTTTATGATTGACAACAGTTGGACTGTGCCATATTCGCCACTTCTTTCCAAATCATTTAAGACAGATTGCAATGTTGAATATTTTAATTCAGTGAAGTCGATCAAGTAAATCTGCATATATGTCACGAAATGAAGCGATATGGCTGTTTTTAGCATCCAAACCTCCAATGGCAACGATGAAATTACGCGTTATTAAGTTGGGCGATATGTGCAATCAGGCGGTTTGGCGTATATTCTCATTCCATATTCACGAATGTCATCCCACTGTTGTACACTTAGCAGTGCATCTGGAAAATAGCCAACGTGTATATTTCATTGCGGCAAATGTTGTTCAACGTGCTGAAATACCTCCAGCGACAACATTGACAATTTTCTTTGCTGTTTGTCAAAGCGATCCGTTTGCACAAACTTTACTTTACTAGGAGATGCCACGGTATTACACTTGGAGCGCTTCTTCAAAAAGTTTTCAACGTCAAAAGAAAGGCGCTATGGTTTCTTGGCATCCAGATGTGCATTCAAGTGATGCTCTTGGTCGCATTTATACAGTTCATCCGAAGAATGATGAATGCTTTTATTTGCGGTTGTTGTTGGTTGGAATGTTCGTGGTCCAACATCATTTGCAGCATTAAGTACTATTAATGGTATAGTCTGCCCAACATTTCGTGCTCCATGTCAAGAGCTCAATTTGCTTGAAAACGATACTCATTGGGATACGACAATTGCTGAGGCATATACGAACATTATTTGCTATTGTAATTATTTGCTTTGACATGCTTCCCGTCAAGTCCAAGTCACCTGTGAAACAAATACAAGGACAATGTGTCATTTTGCATCAATATCGTGTCAGCTCGAGAAATCAAAATCTTGAAGTCAATGCGAAGATGCATAACCTTATTTACCTCCCATACAACGAAAATAGTTTTTTGTATATATCTCAATAACTGTGATAGCTGAAGTTTCCAAACTTCGTACGGATGTTTATAGTGCTTATATGCATAATTGAGCTTTGTATGGGCGGGAAAAAATAAATAGGCGTGGCACCTCCTATAGAACGAAAATAATTTTTTGTATACATCTCAATAACTGTAATAGCTGAAGTCTCCAAACTTTGTAAGGATGTTTATAGTGCACATGTGCTAATTGTGCTCTGTACAACGAAAATAACGAAAATAGTTTTTATATATTTCAATAGCTGTAAGAGTTGAACTCTCAAAACTTTGTAAAGATGTTTATAATGGTAATATGCATAATTCAGCTGTGTATGGGTTAAAGTCTCCAAATTTTGTGTAGGTGTTTACAATGTTGATGTTAACTATTAAGCTGAGTTTGGGCGTGAAGAAAATAATAGGCGTGGCACCTCCTTTACAAGAAAAAATGTTTACATATATATGTCAATAAATGTAACAGCTGAAATCTCCAAATTTAAAATGGGTATTTATTATGCTAATATGCATAACTAAGATGAGTATAGGCAGGAAGTAAATTATGGGTGTGGAACCTCTAATAGCATGGAAATATTTATATGTGTATCTCATTAACTGTGACAGCTAAGGTCTCCAAGCTTTTTGGTGTGGCACCTCCTGTACAATTGAATTTTTTTTACATGTACTTCAATAATTCTTATAGCTATAGTCTTAAAATTGTCTGTGGATGTTTATGTTTGCTAATATACATAATTGAGGTTAGTATACTTAGGAGAAAAGGGAATAATGGGCATGGCATCTCCCATACAACAAAAATACTTTCTTACATGTCTCAATAATTGTAAAAAAACCTTCAAAAAACGTGTTCATAATTTTCTTAAGCCAGTTGAACGCAATTTAAATTATTAGTTTAAAAGTAACTGAAATAACCTAAAAATTTCCAATGAAATGCTTATCCCTTTTTACGCCTTATCATCAAAATTTTATATTCATATTTTTTCGAGACCTGCCGAATGCAATAAAATATAATTTGAGCCCTTTTTACCTTTTTCGGTTTCAAAATATGGTTTTTACCCTGTCTCGCCTAATGGTCTAATATTTCAAAAAAAGTACGAAAAATGTAATTATAACTTTAAAACCAGAGCGTTAATTTAATTATAATTCTCTTTTTTTGGTTCAGAAGCTACAAAATTAACCAATACATAGTTCAAGTCTTGCCCTAAGCATTTAGGCTATGCAATGATGAATCTGTCTGTCAGATAGCGAGTCATTAACGCAACTTTTTTCTATACATTGTATTGTAAGCACAACAAACATTTAAAAAAATAAAAAAAAAATATTTACAAGGGGCGGATAGGGCTACAATATAATGAAGCCATTATAAACAAAACTGTTTGTGAAGTTTTTCTTGGTAATAGCTTCCCATCATGAAATATTCGATAGGCTCAGCTATTCTATATCAAAGAAACAAACAAAACATGTTTATAACGTTATTGACATGCTATTAAGGATAATATTTTGTGTGTGTTTAGGCAAAAAATTCGTTTGCTGATTATATATATTGTTACGCAATACGTGTTCGGAGATACTTAATGCTGGATATATTCAATAGAGCGGCAAAAACGAGGCTTGCCGCATGCACACATTCTTATTTGGTTAGTCGAAAAGTTCGACCAGACCAGAAAGATGATATTAAAAGTGCCGAGATCCCTGAATCAGAAACAGGTCAAGAACTACATGATGTTTTACATATATGATTCATGAACCGTGTGACATCATCAACCCCCAATCTCCGTGCATGGTCGACGGCAAGTGTTCCAAACATTATCCACGAAAATTGACGGCGGAAACTACCACTGGCAATGACGGTTATCCACTGTATCGGCGTTGATCGCCCAATGAGAATGATCAAACTATTACAAAGAAAGTAAAAGGCAACGATTTTATGATTGACAACAGTTGGACTGTGCCATATTCGCCACTTCTTTCCAAATCATTTAAGACAGATTGCAATGTTGAATATTTTAAGTCAGTGAAGTCGATCAAGTAAATCTGCATATATGTCACGAAATGCAGCGATATGGCTGTTTTTAGCATCCAAACCTCCAATGGCAACGATGAAATTACGCGTTATTAAGTTAGGCGATATGTGCAATCAGGCGGTTTGGCGTATATTCTCATTCCATATTCACGAATGTCATCCCACTGTTGTACATTTAGCAGTGCATCTGGAGAATAGCCAACGTGTATATTTCATTGCGGCAAATGTTGTTCAACGTGCTGCAATACCTCCAGCGACAACATTGACAATTTTCTTTGCTGTTTGTCAAAGCGATCCGTTTGCACAAACTTTACTTTACTAGGAGATGCCACGGTATTACACTTGGAGCGCTTCTTCAAAAAGTTTTCAACGTCAAAAGAAAGGCGCTATGGTTTCTTGGCATCCAGATGTGCATTCAAGCGATGCTCTTGGTCGCATTTATACAGTTCATCCGAAGAATGATGAATGCTTTTATTTGCGGTTGTTGTTGGTTGGAATGTTCGTGGTCCAACATCATTTGCAGCATTAAGTACTATTAATGGTATAGTCTGCCCAACATTTCGTGCTCCATGTCAAGAGCTCAATTTGCTTGAAAACGATACTCATTGGGATACGACAATTGCTGAGGCATATACGAACATTATTTGCTATTGTAATTATTTGCTTTGACATGCTTCCCGTCAAGTCCAAGTCACCTGTGAAACAAATACAAGGACAATGTGTCATTTTGCATCAATATCGTGTCAGCTCGAGAAATCAAAATCTTGAAGTCAATGCGAAGATGCATAACCTTATTTACCTTATTATGAGAACCTAAATTTTGGTCTGGTACTGACTGGACTAATATCAATTACATAATTTTAAGATTTGAATACATATTGTTAGTTCGCATTAGCGAAGATTCAATAATAATAATATGGAGAAAAAAAGATGCATAACAGGGCCTTGCTCTTAATTGAAGACATGTGTACCTTATTTGCGGCAGTTTGTTAGTCAGGTTAGGACTGCAGCACCAGAACATAAAATTAATGAGCTACTTAATCGAGAATTGAAGCGTGAACGTGAATACGATCAACATGAGTTGAACCAATTAGTTCAAACTAATGTTTCCCTCTTAAACCTCCAACAGAAGGAAGTCTATGAAATAATATTAAAGGCAATTGATGATTGAAATGGAGGTTTTTTTTCTTGGATGCCCATGGTGAAACTGGGAAGACATTCCTCATGTCATTAATTTTAGCCACTGTTTGTGCGAGATCTAACATTTGGAATAGCGGCCATATTGTTAGAATGATGCCGCACAGCTTACTTAGCGTTAAAATTGCCATTAAACCTTCAAAATAAAGAGCAACTGACACGTAACATTGCGAAAAGCTCCGCCATGTCCAAAGTTTTAGTAGCGTGTAAAATCATTATCTGGGACGGCTGCACAATGGCACACAAACACCCAATAGAAGCTCCTGAAAGAGCCGTATTCCCGTGGACGAATCAAATGAATTGATTTCGTTTTTTCAAAATTTTTGTATTTTGTATCGTTAAAAGGAGAGCTCATCCAGAAAGTATTCCCCAACATAATTGCTAATGGGAAAAATTATGACTGGTTGAGTGAACGGGCAATTTTAGCAACTAAAAATATAGATGTGGATGATTTAAACTATATAGTTCAGAATCAAATCGTTGGTACTCTGCATTCTTTTAAATCTATTAATTGTGTAACAAACGAAGATGAAGCCACCAACTATTCAACTGAAGTTTTAAGCTCCTTGGCTTACCACCACACAGCTTACAACTGAAGGTAGGTTCGGTAGTTATCGTGCTTCAAATTTAAACCAACCAAAACTTTGCAATGGAACGCGTTTGGTAATAACAAAACTGATAGTCCATGTTATTTACGCAATTATATTTAGAGGAAAATTCAAAGGTGAAGAAGTTCTCATTCCAAGAATTCAAGCGAACTCAATTTGCTATTCGTCTTGCATTCGCAATGACGATTAACAAATCACAAGAACAATCCTTGAGTATTTGTGATCTTAATTTAGAGAATTAATGTTTTTCTAATGGCCAACTATACGTTGCATGTTCACGTGTGGGCAAACCATCTACTTTATTTGTACTTGCGCCTAATAACAAAACGAAAAATGTCGTATATCACAAGGTACTGTACTGAAGGGAATTAACCTAAACATAACTCATGCACGAAAATACAGAGCTTCTTTATTTTTGTAATCTTTCGGAATTTTTGTTTTTCTTATAAATATATTCCAATAAACTATTTGACTAAATAAGCTTTGTACTATTTTTAAAAAATCCATATATTCAATAATTGTTAGGTGGTACGAAGTTCACCGGGTCAGCTAGTACAAAATAATTTAACTAAAATATTTTCTTATAGTACCTAGTGGGGACATAAATACTGTTACTAATATGTTGGGCTATAAAACAAAAACTAATGAATGGTTTTGGAACAAATTTTGTTTATACATTTATTGATATGTATTGTATACAAAAATCTTAGTTTTATTTAAATATATATTTAAATATATGTTTAAATATATATTTTTAAATACATATTTTTTTCTTAAATGAAAAAATATATATTAGGGGGTTATTCTGCGCTTCGATTACGATTTCGCATGCAAATACGCATATACCAAAAATAGAAATAAAAAAATTTATTTTTCCAATTTTAATATTAAGAGGCACAAGATTTTAGTACAAAAAGACGATAAATCAAACTATTCCACAGTGTAGAAGGCCGACGGAGAAAATTTCGTCGAAAAAAACCGAGCGTGGGGGAAAAAAGATGGATTTTTTTAAATCGTCAATATGTAGGCATTTCGCAGAAATATATTAATCTGGCACACTTTTTCAATTTCTGCGAACAACGCGTAAAATTCTTGTAACGGCAACATTGCATATTATCATATTTCTTTTGAGTATTTGCTTGCCGCCATTTGAGCGGTGATATTGAAATAATATACATAATTAGGGAATTCACAAGGTGTTCTATTAGTCCTATTGTCATTTTGTCATAAAATTTCCACAATGGTGTGAAAACCTCTAATAACTATTGGACACTCGGCGCTGGTGTATTTGGAGTTGTTGTGACAATTTTATAAGTATATTAAACGACGTATTATTTTTTAACAGAGCTATTTTTGTATAAAAGACAACAAAACCATTGTGAAATTTAAAAACAATAGGACACCTTGTGAATCCCCTAAAAGCATTCTGCAAAATGAATAAATTCAAACTCGTCGGCTTGCTTTAAAGAAACAAAATTTTAACTTAAATATGGCTTGTCCGATCTTTTTTACAAGATGAATCTAAAAATTGTTACACTTTCCAGAGTAAATAATTGCCTTAAGAACAAATGCCTTTACAACTGTACGATTATGAGCAAACAATCGTTGAAATTTAACGTTATTTTCTTGATAAGAAAACACAACCCAAAAGTACAAATTTCTGTTTCGTTTTATTAACGATTTGTAATTTATATGAATTTATATCCTTTGATTTTATGTTTTTTATTATTTTTCGTTATTTTAATTATATGAAAGGACTGATTTATATGCAAGGCGAATTCATACAAGGTAGTCTCGCCTCAATTCGCTTTAAAAAAAAATGCTTAGTTACATTATCAAAATCCAAGGCGAATTCACACAGTATAAAACACTATTTTATTGCTATGAAAATGTGTATAGATGTATAAATTAAACTTCAGTATAAATTTAATTTTAAAATTTAAGCTATTTAAAACAATTTTTAAAAAATTTAACACAATTCAAAACAAACCAAATTTATAAGACACGAAAATAAACAACTTTGACAAAGTAACTTGATCAAAATCAAGAAGCGAAAGAGTCAACTGAGCTGTCGAGACTACCTGTTATTAATTCGCCTCGCTTATGTGTTTATTAAATAAACTTTATTTATATACGTATGTATATAGAATGTACGTACAAAAACTTTAAATAAATTTTACTTGTATAGAACCTAAATACATACGTATGTTTCCTTTTATTTGTGTTGATTTATATTTATATTTAAAAGTAGGGATTTTTGTAGTGACAATTTTCTGAGCGCATAGGGAAAAAAATAAGGATTTTTTTCCGAACGTGTATAAAAACGTGTAACATTACTGGTTTGAATAAGTGCCGGTTTGAACAGAAATTATTTGAAGTTAAAACAGTTTTATGAAAACAGTATTAAAAGTTTCGGTTAAGTTTTAATCAACCATCGTCGCTCATAAAGCAATGCCAGGTTAAATCAAATTGAAAGGTATACGGAATTTTTAGTTACTGTAAGTAAAAAGCAAAATAAAACGATCGAACTTTATCTTCTATTCAACAAAACCATTCAATCACTATAAAGAACAATTTTGCTTAACTAATTTTTTGTATGCAACAAAAAATAAACCAAGTAATATTTTCTTAAATCCAACCGTAGCGGTGTCAAAAGAACTGTGAGCATAGATTTTCTTAAGCCAAGTACGATTTACCTAGTACGAAATTCGTACTTATAGCCACATTTAAGCCAAAAGGATTGATTTAAGTTCGATACCGTAGTTGATGTTAGCCTTAAAAGATTGTTTTAAACTCAAAAGGGATTAATCCAATAATGAATTTTATTTTTTTTTTTACTTTTTACGGAGCTTTACTAAAGAAGAAGAATTTAATTTTTTATTTTTATCGTTTACATATTCAAAAGTTATTACTTGAAATGTTTTTTCTTTACTAGCCGTAACTGGGACTCTTCGAACTGCAACACCAGTGCCAACGAGACACTTTGTTTTTAAATGTAAAAATATATACGAAAGCGACAGGCTTTTCTGTTTAGTGTTTTTAAATAATCCCAATTGACTTGATTTAAGAAAACCTAAGAACTAATCGTACTCAGAAAGTTTAACGGCCATTTTCACAATCTGTGATTATTTTAATTTAACAGAAACATTAACAAACCGCCGATATCGTTAACGGGAACTATTTAACATACGGTTAGTGTTTTGCGTTTCACCATCTTTCGGTTAGTTAACACTAACATTATAGAAAAAGTATGGTAATACTGGTTTTTTATTATTTGCGAAAAATCGTGCAATGAAAGAAAAGAATTAAAAAAAGTTATACACATGGTACACTACCTAAAGATAATTGTAACATGGTTATACAAAAATTATTAGCAATTTTTTGATGCAAGAGAAATATATATTTAAAATAAATTTTTTACTTAAAATAGTTTATATACAGTTCCTTGATAGGTATAAATTGTTAAATGTGCATGCATATAAATGTATTCATTGTGGAACAAAAAACATTTTATACATGTAAAGAGAAATGCTCCCGTCGTGTAAAAACTTTTTTTCTTTTTGGCTTTAAAGCTTGGAATATTTGTAGTGTGTTCACCTACACATTGAACACAATTACTAACTAACAATAGCGTACACAAAGGTTAACAAACCTGACCACACACTCACACCAACCAACGACACATGACACCCTTCAACACTAAACAATAAGTGCTTAATAGTTTACACAATTGGACGGTATTGCAATTAGTCAACTAAGCCAAATTGCAATAATGTGCAATAGTGTAACAATATCAAATATCCAATGACCAAGTGAAAACCAGGAAGTAAAGTAAAAAGTTTAGGTAAGGGGAAATCGAAGCAAGCTGATTGGCTAACAATCAGTATAACAGCTTTAGAATAGTTAGAGTAAAATAGTATATAAGAAAACATTTTTGAGAAAATAAAACAGAATTAATCTTAACATTATACTTGGCTCTTTAGCCTATTGTTCATTTTGATTCTCAAAACATCGGCTTTTTAGCCATAAGATTGTTGGCGTGGCTCGCCTTTCAATAAGCCAACCAAATAGGGAAGAATTCCAAACAAAGTCACATCTTTGTTTTACATATTGAAAACATTACCGGAAGATTTTGTTCAGTTAAATTTAATAGGGACTTTTTGATTAATTTCTGCCGGTTAAATGCTAACCGTACTTTGTGAAATGCAATTTTGTCTAACTTACGGTTAAACTTCCTGTTAATTTATAATCGGACTTTGTGAAAAGGGCCGTAAATATGACTTTGGATAAATTCAAGAACAAAATTATTGATTTTAGAATGTGTTGTTTCTTTCTGTGTATGTATAAACATAAGGCATTTAAAATACAGCGAACTCGCGGAAACGTGAACTAATTTTTACCAAGGGTGTTCATGTTTTCGATTTTGTTCGCGTTTCTGATTGGATATGTTTTAATTATTTTCTAACGAATTTAATTTTTTTTATCAATTTATTGTTACTAGTTCACAAACATCTAAATACATAAATTGAAAACCTAGCTTTAACCCGAAAAGTCAAATTTAAAAAACCTACATTTTTTGCGTAATACATAATTGTCTTATTAATCTGACCGCAAAAATCAACCTTTTGCAAAATAAAACTACATATGTATTTATAGCCTTGCAACCGAAACAAAAAAATTTAAAACAAAATAGTGTGTTTACAAAAAAAAAACGTAATTCGGGGACTCCAAAATTTATAAAATTATTGTAAACAAAAAAATCTTCGAAAAAAATTGTTCACGTTTAAAACATTTAATGTTTGTTCACGTTTTAGAGTAGTTAATGTTAAATAAAAAGTGTTTACGTTTCACGATTCTGGATATCCACGTTTCCGCAAGTTCACTGTATATGTGTATTTATGTGGGTAAATAAATTTGTGTCGATTACAATTTACACACCCAAAAATTTATTAATGGCGTAACATGCGGAAGGTCAGAAAAAAACTAATTTACAACCATATATAAAGTTCTATACTTAGTAAGCGTTTTTAACTTTAAAACTTTAAAAAGCAAAAAGTAAAGAAAAAATCGCGTATTTTTTGGCAAAATCCGCTCGATACAAAATTGTATCCGTTTTAGTTATTTTTTCCTATAAATTCCACTTTGTTAAAAATAATACACTAAATCAATATAAACATAAATTTTCGGCTTACAACACACTAACAAAAAGAAAAGTTATCCAAACATTACAAATAGCTAAATAAATAAACATTTTATTTTATGGGGGTTCAACTACCTTAAATATCAGTTTCAACATTAGAAAACTAAACTGAAATTGGTAAGGTGCTGTTGTCGTTTGCAAAAAAAATATAGGTTGAATTTTTTTTAAACTTTTGTAATATATTATTTACAATTATTAATTTTTTTTAATAAAAAGCATAGTAAAATACTTTATCAGTTGAACGCAACTCGAAGAGAATTTTAGTGAAATAATTAAAGCCATATTGCCAAACTCCACAACTTATTTCACCATGATATAAAGGTACATTTATCTAGAAAACGGTCTCAAGCTTTAATTTCGAGATGAAAGAGTAATTGGAATATATTTAAACTTTTACAGCTGTGGAATGTCAACAATTTTAGATTAATATTCTTTTATTGATCAAGTGCGAAATACTGGTATTGCATAAAAATCCACCCCACGCAGCATCCTTCCTGAGAAACAAGCAGAAAAACGGGGTTTCATATATAATATCTCCTTGGGCTAATGTACCCAATGTAATCCATTGAAGATTATTTTATGCGTAAAATGGATTAATCCAAAGACGAAAGTATTTTTTTTTTTTGATTTATGGAGTTTTATTAAAGCGAATAGTTTTTATTTTTATCCTTTACATATTTAATATTTATTATTTAAAAATTTTTTTCCCCAACTAGTCGTAGTCGAAGTAACACCAGCGCACTGCCATCTATGTATGTCAGCGAGCCACTTTGGTTTTAAATGTCAAAATATATATAAAAGCGACAGTTTTTTTGCTTTTAAGTAATCCGAATTGAATTGATTTAAGAAAACCCTTTATTCAAACCATACTTACAAAGTTTAAGTATGATTTTGGTCAAATTCATAAATTAAATTTTTGATTTTAAAATGTGTTGTTTTTTTTTCTACACAGATAGCATTTGGAAGATCGTTTTTTGAAAAATCACCTTGCTGAGTCTTCTAAGAGTACTTTTGGTGATCAAAAACTGATTAATCACTTACACGATCAAAAAAGGACTAGAAAATGATTCGCGCTAGTAAATGAAATTAGCTAGATTTAGAATACAATAACAAATTGTATAGCAATCGCCAATTAACCAACCAGACCTTTAAAATGTGTCAACTTTTTCCTTTACAAGATTAAAAAATGCTTAATTAAAAACAGATCATTCAGGTATTTGAGAAGTGATTAAAATGATGTATTTTATGATCATATTTTGCACAGGTAGATAATTGAATGATGCTTGTTATGTTTTTATAACGATAGCGGGACATTCCTTGCGTATTCTTAAGTAAATGTCAAACAGTTAATTTTTTGTTCATTTAAAAAAGTAACATTTTTTTCATATTTTTATTATTCAATCTTCGCCTTTGGCGAACTAAAAATAAGTATTCAAATCCTAAAACTATTTAATTTTTATTAGACCAGCAAGTGCCAGACTAAAATTCAAGTTCAAAGTAACATCGTGGTATAAAAATCGTTTTTCTGTGAAAGTAAATGAATGAAATAATAAAAACGTGTGAATAAATTTAGTTATTATCCAAAAGCAAGATATTGTAATAAAATTGTGAAACGCAAAATAAGAAAGGGGCAAAACGTTACAGCTAGAAACAGTATTTGAAAAAGGAAGAAGAACTTAAGCAGCCATATGTGGGAAAAAAACGGAACAACTTTAAAGTACAACTTATTTACTTTAATAACCTGGTTTTTTTATACTGTATGTATGTATATGTATTTTGAAAATGAAAGTAATAATTAATAATAAAATAAGTAATAAAACTCCCCAATAAATAGAAACATGTGTGATAAATGACAATAAAGGGACTGATAAATTACGCACAAAAGACTCGAAAGTGACTATAAACAAGACTGCAATACGACTCGAAAAAGAGTCACAAACGAACTTAAATAAGACTTATATATGATCAGAAAACATTTTAAATACTATCGAAAATGACTTCTAACTAAAATAAAAAAAGACTCATAAATGACTTATCAAGAAGAGTCGTGGGAATTCACGTTTTTCTCCCGGCAAAAGTATCTTTTAGGCGCAGAAAATGCGCACATATTCTGCCTATTTAATCGCTCAGTGGAGTCAAAAAAGTCTCAAATTTGATTAAAAATAAAAAAAAATGCTGGCTGGGTGTGTATGTATAAGCATAAGGCATTAAAAATATATGTGTATGTATGTATGTGGGTAAAAACTAAATTAATTTGTGTCGACAAAAGCTTACACACCCAATAATTTATTAATGACGTAAGATGCGGAAAGTCAGAAAAAAAATTTACAACCCTTTTTCAAGTTCTATGCTTAGTAAGCGTTGTTAACTTTGAAGCTTCAATAAGCAATAAGTTAAGAAAAAAATTGCTTATTTTTCTACAAAATGCGCTTGATACAAAATTGTACCCGTTTATGTTATTTTTTTCTATAAATCCCACTGTTAAAAATAATACAATAAAATAATTTAAACATAAATTTTCGGCTTATAAAACCTTAATAAAAATAAAAGTTATTCAAAAATTAGGTGTGTTCATTTACAGAAAATTATCAATAATTTTTGATAATTATTACTAGTAAGTGTTCACGTATACAAAAAACAAGTAAGAGCGCTGTATTCGGCTGTGCCGAATCTTTAATTAATAATAATTAATTAATAATTTAATAATACCCTTCACATTGGCCTTTCAAAATTCCAAACTTTTTTTATTTTTATCCATTTTTTTTACTTATGAAATATTTTTTAATTTTAAATAGGGGTCGGTGTCATTTTCTAACGCTCGACAGGTGACTACGGGGAAGTTGTAGGGGTTTTTATCCAAATTTTTTCAAATTTTGTATGGCAACCCCTTAGGGCACGGAGATAAGGGGTAAGTATGTTCTAGGAATATGTTTGGGAGAGAAACTAATGGGGCTCGGTCGTACACTTTATTGCTCTAAGGCCAACTCTGAAGAAGTTAAGGGCATTTTCATATCATTTTTGTAAATTTTGTATGGCAGCCCCCTCAGGGCGTAGAGATAGGGGACTAAGTATATTCTAGGAATATGTTTAGAAGAAAAAACTAATGGGAGTCGGTCGTTCACTTAATTGCTTCAAGGCCAACTCTAAAGAAGTTGTGGGCATTTTCATATCATTTTTGTTAATTTTGTATGGCAACCCCCTTAGGGCGTACAGATAAGGATAAATATATTCTAGGAATATGTTTGGAAGAAGAAACTAATGGCGGTCGCTCGTACACTTTATTGCTCTAAGGCCAACTTTGAAGAAGTTGTTGGCATTTTCAATTCATTTTTGTTAACTTTGTATGGCAACCCCCTTAGGGCGTGGATATAGGGGGTAAGTATATTCTAGGAATATGTTTGGGAGGGCAAACTAATTGGGGTCGGTCGTATACCTTATTGCTCTAGTGCCGACTCTTAAGAAGTTGTGGGCATTTTTACATAATTTCTATAATTTTGTATGGCAACCCCCTTAGGGCGTGGAGAAAGGAGTTAAGTATGTTCTAGGAATATGTTTTGGAGAAGAAACTAATGGGGGTAAGTCGTACACCTTGTTGCTTTAAGGCCAACTTTGAAGAAGTTGTGGGCATTTTTACATCATTTTTGTAAATTTTTACATAATTGTCTTATTAATCTGACCGCAAAAATCAACCTTTTGCAAAATAAAACTATATATGTATTTATATCACTTATAGATCCTTTTATTGCAACCAACACAAAAAAATTTAAAACAAAATAGTGTGTTTACAAAAAAAAAAAACGTAATTCGGGGACTCCCAAAATTTATAAAATTATTGTAAACAAAAAAAATCTTCGAAAAAAATTGTTCACGCTTAAAACATTTAATGTTTGTTCACGTTTTAGAGTAGTTAATTTTAAATAAAAAGTGTTTACGTTTCTGGGTTGTTCACGATTCTGGATATCCACGTTTCCGCAAGTTCACTGTATATGTGTATTTATGTGGGTAAATTAATTTGTGTCGATTACAATTTACACACCCAAAAATTTATTAATGGCGTAACATGCGGAAGGTCAGAAAAAAACTAATTTACAACCATATTTAAAGTTCTATACTTAGTAAGCGTTTTTAACTTTAAAATTTTAAAAAGTAAAGAAAAAATCGCGTATTTTTTGGCAAAATCCGCTCGATACAAAATTGTATCCGTTTTAGTTATTTTTTCCTATAAATTCCACTTTGTTAAAAATAATACACTAAATCAATATAAACATAAATTTTCGGCTTACAACACACTAACAAAAAGAAAAATTATCCAAACATTACAAATAGCTAAATAAATAAACATTTTATTTTATGGGGGTTCAACTACCTTAAATATCAGTTTCAACATTAGAAAACTAAACTGAAATTGGTAAGGTGCTGTTGTCGTTTGCAAAAAAAATATAGGTTGAATTTTTTTTAAACTTTTGTAATATATTATTTACAATTATTAATTTTTTTTAATAAAAAGCATGGTAAAATACTTTATCAGTTGAAAGCAACTCGAAGAGAATTTTAGTGAAATAATTAAAGCCATATTGCCAAACTCCACAACTTATTTCACCATGATATAAAGGTACATTTATCTAGAAAACGGTCTCAAGCTTCAATTTCGAGATGAAAGAGTAATTGGAATATATTTAAACTTTTACAGCTGTGGAATGTCAACAATTTTAGATTAATATTCTTTTATTGATCAAGTGCGAAATACTGGTATTGCATAAAAATCCACCCCACGCAGCATCCTTCCTGAGAAACAAGCAGAAAAACGGGGTTTCATATATAATATCTCCTTGGGCTAATGTACCCAATGTAATCCATTGAAGATTATTTTATGCGTAAAATGGATTAATCCAAAGACGAAAGTATTTTTTTTTTTTGATTTATGGAGTTTTATTAAAGCGAATAGTTTTTATTTTTATCCTTTACATATTTAATATTTATTATTTAAAAATTTTTTTCCCCAACTAGTCGTAGTCGAAGTAACACCAGCGCACTGCCATCTATGTATGTCAGCGAGCCACTTTGGTTTTAAATGTCAAAATATATATAAAAGCGACAGTTTTTTTGCTTTTAAGTAATCCGAATTGAATTGATTTAAGAAAACCCTTTATTCAAACCATACTTACAAAGTTTAAGTATGATTTTGGTCAAATTCATAAATTAAATTTTTGATTTTAAAATGTGTTGTTTTTTTTCTACACAGATAGCATTTGGAAGATCGTTTTTTGAAAAATCACCTTGCTGAGTCTTCTAAGAGTACTTTTGGTGATCAAAAACTGATTAATCACTTACACGATCAAAAAAGGACTAGAAAATGATTCGCGCTAGTAAATGAAATTAGCTAGATTTAGAATACAATAACAAATTGTATAGCAATCGCCAATTAACCAACCAGACCTTTAAAATGTGTCAACTTTTTCCTTTACAAGATTAAAAAATGCTTAATTAAAAACAGATCATTCAGGTATTTGAGAAGTGATTAAAATGATGTATTTTATGATCATATTTTGCACAGGTAGATAATTGAATGATGCTTGTTATGTTTTTATAACGATAGCGGGACATTCCTTGCGTATTCTTAAGTAAATGTCAAACAGTTAATTTTTTGTTCATTTAAAAAAGTAACATTTTTTTCATATTTTTATTATTCAATCTTCGCCTTTGGCGAACTAAAAATAAGTATTCAAATCCTAAAACTATTTAATTTTTATTAGACCAGCAAGTGCCAGACTAAAATTCAAGTTCAAAGTAACATCGTGGTATAAAAATCGTTTTTCTGTGAAAGTAAATGAATGAAATAATAAAAACGTGTGAATAAATTTAGTTATTATCCAAAAGCAAGATATTGTAATAAAATTGTGAAACGCAAAATAAGAAAGGGGCAAAACGTTACAGCTAGAAACAGTATTTGAAAAAGGAAGAAGAACTTAAGCAGCCATATGTGGGAAAAAAACGGAACAACTTTAAAGTACAACTTATTTACTTTAATAACCTGGTTTTTTTATACTGTATGTATGTATATGTATTTTGAAAATGAAAGTAATAATTAATAATAAAATAAGTAATAAAACTCCCCAATAAATAGAAACATGTGTGATAAATGACAATAAAGGGACTGATAAATTACGCACAAAAGACTCGAAAGTGACTATAAACAAGACTGCAATACGACTCGAAAAAGAGTCACAAACGAACTTAAATAAGACTTATTTTAAATACTATCGAAAATGACTTCTAACTAAAATAAAAAAAGACTCATAAATGACTTATCAAGAAGAGTCGTGGGAATTCACGTTTTTCTCCCGGCAAAAGTATCTTTTAGGCGCAGAAAATGCGCACATATTCTGCCTATTTAATCGCTCAGTGGAGTCAAAAAAGTCTCAAATTTGATTAAAAATAAAAAAAATGCTGGCTGGGTGTGTATGTATAAGCATAAGGCATTAAAAATATATGTGTATGTATGTATGTGGGTAAAAACTAAATTAATTTGTGTCGACAAAAGCTTACACACCCAATAATTTATTAATGACGTAAGATGCGGAAAGTCAGAAAAAAAATTTACAACCCTTTTTCAAGTTCTATGCTTAGTAAGCGTTGTTAACTTTGAAGCTTCAATAAGCAATAAGTTAAGAAAAAAATTGCTTATTTTTCTACAAAATGCGCTTGATACAAAATTGTACCCGTTTATGTTATTTTTTTCTATAAATCCCACTGTTAAAAATAATACTATAAAATAATTTAAACATAAATTTTCGGCTTATAAAACCTTAATAAAATAAAAGTTATTCAAAAATTAGGTGTGTTCATTTACAGAAAATTATCAATAATTTTTGATAATTATTACTAGTAAGTGTTCACGTATACAAAAAACAAGTAAGAGCGCTGTATTCGGCTGTGCCGAATCTTTAATTAATAATAATTAATTAATAATTTAATAATACCCTTCACATTGGCCTTTCAAAATTCCAAACTTTTTTTATTTTTATCCATTTTTTTTACTTATGAAATATTTTTTAATTTTAAATAGGGGTCGGTGTCATTTTCTAACGCTCGACAGGTGACTACGGGGAAGTTGTAGGGGTTTTTATCCAAATTTTTTCAAATTTTGTATGGCAACCCCTTAGGGCACGGAGATAAGGGGTAAGTATGTTCTAGGAATATGTTTGGGAGAGAAACTAATGGGGCTCGGTCGTACACTTTATTGCTCTAAGGCCAACTCTGAAGAAGTTAAGGGCATTTTCATATCATTTTTGTAAATTTTGTATGGCAGCCCCCTCAGGGCGTAGAGATAGGGGACTAAGTATATTCTAGGAATATGTTTAGAAGAAAAAACTAATGGGAGTCGGTCGTTCACTTAATTGCTTCAAGGCCAACTCTAAAGAAGTTGTGGGCATTTTCATATCATTTTTGTTAATTTTGTATGGCAACCCCCTTAGGGCGTACAGATAAGGATAAATATATTCTAGGAATATGTTTGGAAGAAGAAACTAATGGCGGTCGGTCGTACACTTTATTGCTCTAAGGCCAACTTTGAAGAAGTTGTTGGCATTTTCAATTCATTTTTGTTAACTTTGTATGGCAACCCCCTTAGGGCGTGGATATAGGGGGTAAGTATATTCTAGGAATATGTTTGGGAGGGCAAACTAATTGGGGTCGGTCGTATACCTTATTGCTCTAGTGCCGACTCTTAAGAAGTTGTGGGCATTTTTACATAATTTCTATAATTTTGTATGGCAACCCCCTTAGGGCGTGGAGAAAGGAGTTAAGTATGTTCTAGGAATATGTTTTGGAGAAGAAACTAATGGGGGTAAGTCGTACACCTTGTTGCTTTAAGGCCAACTTTGAAGAAGTTGTGGGCATTTTTACATCATTTTTGTAAATTTTTACATAATTGTCTTATTAATCTGACCGCAAAAATCAACCTTTTGCAAAATAAAACTATATATGTATTTATATCACTTATAGATCCTTTTATTGCAACCAACACAAAAAAATTTAAAACAAAATAGTGTGTTTACAAAAAAAAAAAACGTAATTCGGGGACTCCCAAAATTTATAAAATTATTGTAAACAAAAAAAATCTTCGAAAAAAATTGTTCACGCTTAAAACATTTAATGTTTGTTCACGTTTTAGAGTAGTTAATTTTAAATAAAAAGTGTTTACGTTTCTGGGTTGTTCACGATTCTGGATATCCACGTTTCCGCAAGTTCACTGTATATGTGTATTTATGTGGGTAAATTAATTTGTGTCGATTACAATTTACACACCCAAAAATTTATTAATGGCGTAACATGCGGAAGGTCAGAAAAAAACTAATTTACAACCATATTTAAAGTTCTATACTTAGTAAGCGTTTTTAACTTTAAAATTTTAAAAAGTAAAGAAAAAATCGCGTATTTTTTGGCAAAATCCGCTCGATACAAAATTGTATCCGTTTTAGTTATTTTTTCCTATAAATTCCACTTTGTTAAAAATAATACACTAAATCAATATAAACATAAATTTTCGGCTTACAAACCACTTACAAAAAGAAAAGTTATCCAAACAATACAAATAGCTAAATAAATAAACATTTTATTTTATGGGAGATCAACTACCTTAAATATCAGTTTCAACATTAGAAAACTAAACTGAAATTGGTAAGGTAATGTTGTCGTTTGCAAAAAAAATATAGGTTGAATTTTTATTTAAACTTTTGTAATAAATTATTAACAATTATTAATTTTTTTTTGATAAAAAGCATGGTAAAATACTTTATCAGTTGAACGCAACTCGAAGAGAATTTTACTGAAAATTAAAGCCATATTGCCAAACTCCACAACTTATTTCACCATGATATAAAGGTTGCTCTCTTAATCTCGTAGTGTACGGACGTGTGTACGTGAGTGTAATATTGTTAATAGGTGATATTAGTAATAAGTAGCAAACGAATTTATTAATATACATATAGATATACACAAAAAGTGAGAAAAGAAAAACAATAACAACAAACTAAATAAAAAAAAGCGAACTGTTAATGAGTAACAGTAACCGTAGTGACAGTGGGCCTAATAGCCGAAATGCTTACATTGTGTTAAGTTCCACAAGTGTTAGCAATGAGAACATAAGAGACCCTGAATTTAATAGGAATTATTTAAATGCAAGGCCAAAAATAATTACAAACAATCTTAGTTCAAGTGCGCCTAATTTAAATAAATGTACTGAACAAGGGACAAATTTAGCCCAATCTCTATTTAATAATTATAAAAAAAATTCTGAGGTACCATCTTTGTCGCGGTCACCATTATCAAACTCTGGAATTGAACCTGCAGCTGCTAAAGCCGCATCAACCTTAATTTCTGCACCAGCACCTAAGATCCAGGTAGGGATGGACCGCTACGTGACAGTGCTTAAAAGGGGAAGAAGCCCTAAATCGGCAGAAGCATCTCAACCTGCAAAAATTTTAAAAGACGATGAAAGGCCAACCTCATCGCAAAATCGTTTTGCAATTTTGCAAGAGGATAATGAGGCCCCAGTTAGTGAAAGAAAGGCCTTTAAGCCACCTCCCATTTATTTGAGGGAAAAAAACTCAAATGATCTCGTCAAGTTTTTAGTCAGTTTGATTGGGGAAAATAACTTTTATGTCTCAAATGTTAAACGCGGTAACATATTTGAGACAAAAATTCAAGTAAACCATGAAAACGCCTACCGCGCTACGGTTTCCGAGCTCGAGAAACTCAGCAAAAACTTCTATACCTACCAACTCAAGACCGCAAAAGGCCTTCAGGTAGTTATTAAAGGCATTGATTCTAATGTTGACCCAGAAGAGATCAAGACCAGTTTCTTAAGCAAAGGGTTTATGGTTAGGACTGTATCCAATATGAGAAACAGGGAAAAACACCCCCAACCATTATTCCGAGTGGAGCTTGAGCCTGGTGATATCAAATTGAAAAAGAGTGAAACTCACCCCATTTATAATTTGAGATATATTATGCACCGACGAGTTACTATGGAAGTGCCACACAAGCGATCTGGGCCTGTACAGTGCTTGAACTGCCAGGAATATGGCCACACTAAAGCTTATTGTAAGTTGCCTTCTGTTTGTGTTGTCTGTGGGGATCTGCACGATACGACCAAGTGCGACAAGCCAAAAGATGATCCTAGGATGAAGAAATGCAGCAACTGCGGGGAAAACCACACTGCCAACTATAGAGGTTGTCCTGTTTTCAATTCAGTTATGCGCTCAACTAAGCCGAAAATAGTTCCTGCCCCTCCCCAGCCTTTTAATATACCAACTACAAATATGCCTCCATTGGCACAACCAACTACAAATCAAGTTTCTTACGCCGCCGCATTAAAGTCTACCCAGCCTAATTCACGTAAGTCTACCCAGCCTACAACACAACAAGAAGTGCCAACTAGCGAACCAACCGGGCCTAATTTTAGCCGCCTGGAAGCCGTAATTGACAATATGGTCACACAATTTACGCAGATTATGGCGCAAATGGCCAACATGATGCAAGAAATGCAAAAAATGCAGTCTGCTTTTCTGCAGGCTATGCTTAAAAGACCATGAACTGCCTCAGGGTTTGTTTCTGGAACGCAAACGGCATCCGCCAACACAAAAACGAGCTCGAATATTTCTTGATAAATCAAAAAATCGATGTTATGTGTATTTTTGAGACTCATATGACATCTAGAAGCACTTTTAAAATTAGTGGTTATTCTTTTTACGATTCAAAGGATCCTAGGGATAGATCATGTGGTGGCTCGGCTATTCTAATCAAATCAAGAATTAAACACCAATGGTTGGGTGGCCTCTCGGAATGTTATATCCAAGCTACGAACGTCTGCGTTGATGAATTTTTCCATAACCTTGTTATTTCATCAGTTTACTGTCCACCCAGATTCTCCATAACGAAGGATCAGTACAACAGTTTCTACAAATCATTAGGTCCCCGCTTCATAGCTGCTGGAGACTATAACGCTAAGCACACATACTGGGGCTCCCGCCTAATTAGTCCCAGAGGTCGTGTCTTGTATGATGCCGTGTCTGAAATGGGACTTTATGTTATTTCAACTGGACAACCAACCTACTGGCCAACAGACCACAATAAAATTCCAGACGTAATTGATTTTGGCGTAGCAAAAGGTATATCCTCGGAGCTCATTGAGGCTCAAGCCTCCTTGGATTTATCTTCTGACCACTCACCCACAATAATCACTATCTGCAGTCCTCACCAAATAGCAGATAGTGGTTTTTCTTATCTAAAAGAATTAATTGGTTGAAATATAAAAAATATATTAGTACTCACTGCGCGGAGAATCAACCGCTAAAAACTCCCGTAGACATAGATGATTGTTTGAGCGTCCTAAATGAAAACATTAACAAAGCCGTTGAACATGCGTCTTCTACCTACCGCCAGACTAGGTACAACAAAATTTTCTCTGAAGATGTGGAAAAGCTGGTATCTGAAAAAAGAAGAGCCCGCAGGGAATGGCAAAAACATAGATCGCCCCAACTTAAAACTAAGCTGAAAGAATGTACAACCCAACTAAAAAGCTTGTTGGAGGCTCACAGAATTGCATCACTGACAGAGTACCTGGAAGGTCTAGACGCGACTCCTCAGACAAATTATTCCTTATGGCGATCAGCCAGACGTCTTAAAAGACCTGTTATCGCAAAACCACCACTGCGCAATCTGAGAGGATCCTGGGCTGGAAATGATGAAGAAAAATGCGATCTATTCGCAAATCACTTCAAAAACGTATTCACTCCCAATACATGCACTGACGTGAGGGAATTACCGCCTGTTGTTGCTAGACGTCCTTTAGAAATACGTTTCCGATTTGCTGATGTTGTAGAGGCTATCGCTAACCTTAATGGTAAAAAAGCTCCTGGCGTTGACAAAATAAGCAACAAAATGCCCATAGAGCTGCCTCTTACTGCTAAAAGAATCATTCTTTTTATTTTTAATGCGATAATTCGGCTTGAACATTTTCCGCCTATATGGAAAGTTGCCTTAGTAAAGATGATTCCTAAGCCTGGCAAAGATCCCTCGAAGGTAGAATCTTATAGGCCCATAAGTTTGTTACCCACAATGTCAAAATTGTTCGAAAAACTG
Organism: Melanophora roralis; assembly: GCA_963583895.1. Lineage (NCBI taxonomy): Eukaryota > Metazoa > Arthropoda > Insecta > Diptera > Rhinophoridae > Melanophora > Melanophora roralis. The sequence goes on along the minus strand of OY757190.1, from coordinate 68,131,724 downwards.
TTAAAAAACAAGCTAAATCCGATCCTGAATGACAACAACTGCATTCCAAATCACCAATTCGGCTTTAGAAGTCAACATTGTACCATCGAACAAACTCACAGGTTGGTACAGGTTATAAGAAAAGCCTTTGAGGAAAAGAAGTACTGCTCCGCACTATTTATCGACGTCTCACAAGCTTTCGACAAAGTATGGCATGAAGGCCTTCTAAACAAACTAAAGCTCAACCTTCCAGCTAATATTTTCAACCTTTTAGAAAAATACATAACAGGCCGACAATTTATGATCAGAGAGGGAAACCAAATAAGTTGTCCCCAACCAATAGAGGCTGGTGTCCCTCAAGGAAGTATACTAGGTCCAATTTTGTACTTGCTTTACACGGCAGATATGCCAACCAATAGTTTCACACACACGTCGACATTTGCTGACGACACTGCTTTTCTTAGTATTCACAAAGACCCTAAAGAGGCTTCGAACCAGCTGCAGCAACACGTAACCCAAGTTGAGAAATGGGCAAATTTATGGGGACTAAAGATAAATGAACAAAAATGTACCCACGTAACTTTTACTTTACGCAAAGAAACGTGCCCTCCAATCACTATCAACAACCATAATGTGCCTCAACGATCTGAGACAAAATATCTTGGTATTCACCTAGATCGCCGCCTTACATGGAAGCCTCATATAGATGCTAAGCTGACGCAAATGAAACTTAAAGCTGCTCAAATCCACTGGCTTATTGGTAGAAACTCTGTGCTACGTCTTGATTGTAAGCTTCTACTCTACAACTCGATTTTAAAACCAATTTGGTGCTACGGTATACAATTATGGGGTACTGCTTCCGCCTCTAACATAGAAAAAATTCAACGCCGTCAAAACAAAATCCTAAGAATGATAACGGGTGCTCCTTGGTATATCAAAAACAGCAACATCCACAAGGATCTAGAAGTTCCACTTGTAAAATGCGAAATCCTGAAATATGTGGACAAGTATTTAAATAAGCTGGAATCACATCCAAATCCGCTCGCTCGAAGCATCCTGCAACATAGTGGGCACACCCGCCTAAAAAGAAGGGATACAATTGCTCTTAGATGAAACCTTTGAAATTAGTTAATTTTATTGTGAGAACTTAAATTTTAGTCTGGTACTGACTGGACTAGTATTAACTACTTAGTTTTAAGATTTGAATACTTATTGTTAGTTCGCTTAAGCGAAGATTCAATAATAAAATATATGAACAAAAAAAAAAAATAAAGGTACATTTATCTAGAAAACGGTCTCAAGCTTCAATTTCGAGATGAAAGAGTAATTGGAATATATTTAAACTTTTACAGCTGTGGAATGTCAACAATTTTAGATTAATATTCTTTTATTGATCAAGTGCGAAATACTGGTATTGCATAAAAATCCACCCCACGCAGCATCCTTCCAGAGAAACAAGCAGAAAAACGGGGTTTCATATATAATATCTCCTTGGGCTAATGTACCCAATGTAATCCATTGAAGATTATTTTATGCGTAAAATGGATTATCCCACGACGAAAGTATTTTTTTTTTGAATTACGGAGTTTTATTAAAGTTAGTTTTATTTTTATCCTTTACATATTTAATATTTATTATTTGAACATTTTTTCCCCAACTAGTCGTAGTCGAAGTAACACCAGCGCACTGCCATCTTTGTCAGCGAGCCACTTTGGTTTTAAATGTCAAAATATATATAAAAGCGACAGTTTTTTTGCTTTTAAGTAATCCGAATTGAATTGATTTAAGAAAACACTTAATTCGAACCATACTTACAAAGTTTAAGTATGATTTTGGTCAAATTCAATAATTAAATTTTTGATTTTAAAATGTGTTGTTTTTTTCTGCAGAGATAGCGTTTGGAAGATCGTTTTTTGAAAAATCACCTTGCTGAGTCTTCTAAGAGTACTTTTGGTGATCAAAAACTGATTAATCACTTACACGATCAAAAAAGGACTAGAAAATGATTCGCGCTAGTAAATGAAATGAGCTAGATTTAGAATACAATAACAAATTGTATAGCAATCGCCAATTAACCAACCAGACCTTTAAAATGTGTCTACTTTTTCCTTTAAGGGCAATTATTACAAGTTGGCGACAAAGTTGGCGGTAGTAAATGGTAGCGTTAACAGAACATGGCGATAAAGTGGCCGTTAGCAAATTTCCATTATTACAACTTGCCGGTAAAGTTAAATACATATTTCTTATTGTGTGGCAATACCGTTAGCAATTACCGACTACTTTTGAAGGAGTAATAAGATTGTAGTGGCAACGACGCACTTTTGTTTACATTTTGAAAAGCAAAAATTGTGTAACGGATAGTGCTACCATATTAAAATAAAAAAATATGGTAACTTAAACATAAATCCTCCTTGTAAAACTTACCGCCAAGACGAACTTGCCTTTAATTTATCGCTCATTTTTAAGTTAAAAGAAAGTTGTTATAATGAAAATGTTTTTATTCAAGCGATAAAATCTCACTTTAAGCTAACGCGAAGTTGTAATAATGGCCCTAAAAGATTAAAAAATGCTTAATCAAAAACAGATCATTCAGGTGGTTGAGAAGTGATTAAAATGATGTATTTTATGATCATATTTTGCACAGGTAGATAATTGAATGATGCTTGTTATGTTTTTATAACGATAGCGGGACAATCCTTGAGTATTCTTAAGTAAATGTCAAACAGTTAAATTTTTGTTCATTTAAAAAAGTAACATTTTTATACCCTTCACATAGTGATAAGGGTATATATCAGTTTGTCATTCCGTTTGTAATTTCTTTATTATCCATTTGCGACCCCATAAAGTACATATATTCTGGATCCTTATAGATAGGGAAGTTGATATAGCCATGTCCGTCTGTCTGTCTGTTTGAGTGTCTGTCTGTCCGTCTGTTGAAATCAAGTTTCCGGAGTCAAATAAAAAGATACAGACCAGTTAATGGTGTCAAACGATTACAAATATCCCGCTAACAATCGCTATTTAAAATCAGCGAAATCGGTTCACTATTGACCGAGATATAAGCGAAAACCCAAAACAACCCATTTTTTTAGGACAAAATCCGTGCATATATCCCAATATATCTCAGTAAGTATAGTCACTATTGCCACAGAACTTGGAACGGATACTCTTAAAGTAGGCACCTAAATAATGGAAAAATTTTTTTCAGATAGAATCAGGGGAAGTGGTAGTTTTCCTACAACTGCACAAATTTGGTGAAATATTTTATGCGCTTTATCTCGGAAACTATAACAGCTATCGACTTAACATGTTCAACAAAAAGTAATTGTACGCTAAGGGCTACACTTTAAAGAAAAATTTTTTTGAGTGGGGGCAAAAAAAGGGGTAGCTCCCATACAAATTAACGATTTTTATGAAATATTCGATACGCTATATCTCGGAAACTATAACAGATATCGAAATCAAATGTTTTACGAAAAGTAATTGGGCAACAAGGGCTACGCTGCAAAGAAAAATTTTTTTGGGTGGGGGCAAAAAAAGGGGTAGCTCCCATACAAATTAATGATTTGTATGAAATTTTCGATACGCTATATTTCGGAAACTATAACAGATATCGAAATGAAATGTTCTACATAAAGTAATTGGACAGCAAAAGCTACGCTTTGAAGTAAAAATTTTTTTGGTGGGGGGTGAATATGGGGTAGCTCCCATACAAGTTCACAATTTTTGTAAAATTTTCGATACGCTATATCTAGGAAACTATAACAGATATCGAAATCAAATGTTCTACAAAAAGCAATTGGACCACAAGGGCTATGCTTTTAAGACAATTTTTTTTGAGTGGGGGCAAAAAAAGGGGTAGCTCCCATACAAATTAACGATTTGTATGAAATTTTCGATACGCTACATCTCGGAAACTATAACAGATATCGAAATCAAATGTTCAACAGAAAGTAAATGGACATCAAGAGCTACGCTCCAAAGAAAAAAATTTTTAGTGGGGGCAAAAAAGGGGGTAGCTTCCAAGCAAGTTAACGATTTGTATACAATTTTCGATACGCTATATCTCGGAAACTATAACAGATATCGAAATCAAATGTTCAACAGAAAGTAATTGGACAACAAGGGCTATGCTTTTAAGAAAAATTTTTTTGAGTGGGGGCAGAAAGAGGGGTAGCTCCCATACAAATTAACGATTTGTATGAAATTTTCGATACGCTATATCTCGGAAACTATAACAGATATCGAAATCGAATGTTCAACAGAAAGTAATTGGACATCAAGGGCTACGCTCCAAAGAAAAAAATGTTTCAGTGGGGAAAAAAAAGGGGGATGCTCCCAAGCAAGTTAACGATTTGTATGAAATTTTTTATACGCTATATCTCGGAAACTATAGCAGGTATCGGAATCAAATGTTCAACAAAAAGCAATTGGACAACAAGGGCTACGCTTTAAAGAAAAAATTTTTTGAGTGGGGGCAGAAAGAGGGGTAGCTCCCATACAAATTAACGATTTGTATGAAATTTTCGATACGCTATATCTCGGAAACTATAACAGATATCGAAATCAAATGTTTTACAGCAAGTAATTTGACAACAAGGGCTATGCTTTAAAGAAAAAATTTTTTGAGTGGGGGCAGAAAGAGGGGTAGCTCCCATACAAATTAAAGATTTGTATGAAATTTTCGATACGTTATATCTCGGAAACTATAGCAGGTATCGGAATCAAATGTTCTACATAAAGTAATTGGGCAACAAGGCCTACGCTTTAAAGAAAAACAATTTTTTTGCTGGGGGGTGAAGAAGGGGTAATTCCCATACAAATTAACAATTTTTATAAAATTTTCGATACGCTACTTCTGGAAAACTATTACAGCTATCGACTTCGAATATTCTACAAAAAGTAATAATCAAATAATTCATACATTTTGGAGAAAAAGTTGGAGAAGAGCAGGGGGACAGGAACAACCCATAACATTTAACAAGTTTAAATATGAATAATGTCGAAAACTTTTAAAACTCTCGACCTCAAACCTTATTCATCTATTTCTATTATTCATACGAACGTTAAAATTTTGTATAGTTTTCAATGGACTTTAAAACTCGCACAAGGTTTTTTTATTATATTATTTGCAGTACAAAATTACTCGGCTGGGTATTTTTAAAGACCAATGTGAAGGGTATATAAGATTCGGCACAGCCGAATATAGCGCTCTTACTTTTTTTTTCATATTTTTATTATTGAATCTTCGCCTTTGGCGAACTAACAATAAGTATTCAAATCTTAAAACTATTTAATTTTTATTAGACCAGCCAGTTCCAGACTAAAATTCAAGTTCAAGGTAACATCGTGGTATAAAAATCGTTTTTCTGTGAAAGTAAATGAATGAAATAATAAAAACGTGTGAATAAATTTAGTTATTATCAAAAAGCAAGATATTGTAATAAAATTGTGAAACGCAAAATAAGAAAGGGGCAAAATGTTACAGTTAGAAACAGTACTTGAAAAAGGAAAAACTTAAGCAGCCATATGTGGGAAAAAAACGGAACAACTTTAAAGTACAACTTATTTACTTTAATAACCCTGTTTTTTTATACTGTATGTATGTATATGTATTTTGAAAATGAAAATAATTATAAATAATAAAATAAGTAATAAAACTCCCCAATAAATAGAAACATGTGTGATTAATGACAATAAAGGGACTGATAAATTACGCACAAAAGACTCGAAAGTGACTATAAACAAGACTGCAATACGACTCGAAAAAGAGTCACAAACGAACTTAAATAAGACTTATATGTATATGATCAGAAAACATTTTAAATACTATCGAAAATGACTTCTAACTAAAATAAAAAAAGACTCATAAATGACTTATCAAGAAGAGTCGTGGGAATTCACGTTTTTCTCCCGGCAAAAGTATCTTTTATGCGCAGAAAATGCGCACATATTCTGCCTATTTAATCGCTCAGTGGAGTCAAAAAAGTCTCAAATTTGATTAAAAATAAAAAAATGCTGGCTGGGTGTGTATGTATAAGCATAAGGCATTAAAAATATATGTGTATGTATGTGGGTAAAAACTAAATTAATTTGTGTCGACAAAAGCTTACACACCCAATAATTTATTAATGACGTAAGATGCGGAAAGTCAGAAAAAAAATTTACAACCCTTTTTCAAGTTCTATGCTTAGTAAGCGTTGTTAACTTTGAAGCTTCAAGAAGCAATAAGTTAAGAAAAAAATTGCTTATTTTTCTACAAAATGCGCTTGATACAAAATTGTACCCGTTTATGTTATTTTTTTCTATAAATCCCACTTTGTTAAAAATAATACAATAAAATAATTTAAACATAAATTTTCGGCTTATAAAACCTTAATAAAAATAAAAGTTATTCAAAAATTAGGTGTGTTCATTTACAGAAAATTATCAATAGTTTTTGATAATTATTACTAGTAAGTGTTCACGTATACAAAAAACATGTAAGAGCGCTGTATTCGGCTGTGCCGAATCTTTAATTAATAATAATTAATTAATAATTTAATAATACCCTTCACATTGGCTTTTCAAAATTCCAAACTTTTTTTATTTTTATCCATTTTTTTTACTTATGAAATATTTTTTAATTTTAAATAGGGGTCGGTGTCATTTTCTAACGCTCGACAGGTGACTACGGGGAAGTTGTAGGGGTTTTTATCCAAATTTTTTCAAATTTTGTATGGCAGCCCCCTTAGGGCGTGGATATAGGGGGTAAGTATATTCTAGGAATATGTTTGGGAGGGCAAACTAATTGGGGTCGGTCGTATACCTTATTGCTCTAGTGCCGACTCTTAAGAAAATGTGGGCATTTTTACATAATTTCTATAATTTTGTATGGCAACCCCCTTAGTGCGTGGAGAAAGGGGGTAAGTATGTTCTAGGAATATGTTTTGGAGAAGAAACTAATGGGGGTCGGTGGTACACTTAATTGCTCTAAGTCCAACTCTGAAGAAGTTGTGGGCATTTTCATATCATTTTTGTTAATTTTGTATGGCAACTCCTTTAGGGCGTGCAGATAGGGGTAAATATATTCTAGGAATATGTTTGGAAGAAGAAACTAATGGCGTTCTAGAAATATGTTTGGAAGAAGAAACTGATAGGGGTTGGTCGTACACTTTATTGCTCTAAGGCCAACTCTAAAGAAGTTGTGAGCATTTTCATATCATTTTTGTAAATTTTGTATGGCAACCACCTTATTGCGTGGAGATAGGGAGTAAATATATTCTAGGAATATGTTTGGAAGAAGAAACTAACGGGGATCGGTTATACACTTTATTGCTCTAAGGCCAACTTTGAAGAAGTTGTGGGCATTTTCATATCATTTTTGTAAATTTTGTATGGCAACCCCCTTAGGGCGTGCAGATAGGGGGTAAGTATATTCTAGGAATATGTTTGGAAGAAAAAACTAATGGGAGTCGGTCGTACACTTAATTGCTTCAAGGCCAACTCTAAAGAAGTTGTGGGTATTTTCATATCATTTTTGTTAATCTTGTATGGCAACCCCCTTAGGGCATGCAGATAAGGATAAATATATTCTAGGAATATGTTTGGAAAAAGAAACTAATGGCGGTCGGTCGTACACTTTATAGCTCTAAGGCCAACTTTGAAGAAGTTGTTGGCATTTTCAATTCATTTTTGTTAACTTTGTATGGCAACCCCCTTAGGGCGTGGATATGGGGGGTAAGTATATTCAAGGAATATGTTTGGGAGGGCAAACTAATGGGAGTCGGCCAACTCTGAGGAAGTTGTGGGCATTTTCATATCATTTTTGTATGGCAACCCCCTTAGGGCGCGGAGATAGGAGGTAAATATTTTCTAGGAATATATTTTGGAGAAGAAATTAATGGGGGTCGGTCGTACACTTTATTGCTGTAAGGCCATTTCTGAAGTAGTTGTGGGCATTTTCATATCAGTTTTGTAAAATTTGTAAGGCAACCCCCTTAAGGCGTAGAGATAGGGGGTAAGTATATTCTAGGAATATGTTTGGGAGGGCAAAATAATTGGGGTCGGTCGTATACCTTATTGCTCTAGTGCCGACTCTAAAGAAGTTTTGGACATTTTTACATAATTTCATTAATTTTGTATGGCAACACCCTTAGGAGAAAGGGGGGTATGTTATAGGAATATTTTTTGGAGAGGAAACTAATGGGGGTGGGTCGTACACTTTGTTGCTCTAAGGCCAACTTTGAAGAAGTTGTGGGCATTTTTACATAATTTTTGTAAATTTTGTATGGCAACCCCCTTAGGGCGTAAGTTTACTCTAGGAACGGTTCGGGAGGAAAAACTAATGGTACATTTCTTTCCCCTATATATCTCAGTAAGTATAGTCACTATTGCCACAAAACTTGGAACGGATACTCTTTAAGTAGGCACCTAAATAATGTTAAAATTTTTTTCAGATAGGATCAGGGGAAGTGGTAGTTTTCCTACAATTGCACAAATTTGGTGAAATATTTTATGCGCTGTATCTCAGAAACTATAACAGCTATCGACTTAAAATGTTGCACAAAAAGTAATTGGACAGCAAAACCTACGCTTTGAAGTAAAAATTTTTTTGGTGGGCGGTGAATATGGGGTAGCTCCCATACAAATTCACAATTTTGGTAAAAATTTCGATACGCTATATCTCGGAAACTGTAACAGATATCGAAATAAAATGTTATACAAAAAGTAATTGGACAGCAAAACCTACGCTTTGAAGTAAAAACTTTTTTGGTGGGGGGTGAATATGGGGTAGCTCCCATACAAATTCACAATTTTTATGAAATTTTCGATACGCTATATCTCGGAAAGTGTAAGAGATATCGAAATAAATATTCTACAAAAAGTAATCGGACAACAAAACCTACGCTTTGAAGTAAACATTTTTTGGGTGGGCGGTGAATATGGGGTAGCTCCCATACAAATTAACAATTTTTTTGAAATTTTCGATAGGCTATGTCTCGGAAACTGTAAGAGATATCGAAATCAAATATTCTACAAAAAGTAATTGGACAAGGGGTAGCTCCCACACAAATTCACAATTTTTATGAAATTTTCGATAAGCTATATCTCGGAAACTATAACAGATATCGAAATCAAATGTTCTACAAAAAGTAATAATCTAATAATTCATACATTTTGGAAAAAAATTGGAGAGGAGCAGGGGGACTAGAACATCCCAAAAAATTAACAACTTTTATTAACCTTTTATTATAAATAATGTTAAAAACTTTTATTACTGTCGACCTCAAACGTTCCTCATCTATTTCTATTATCCATACGAACGTTAACATTTTGTAAAGTTTTCTATGGGCTTAAAACTCCCACAAGGTATTTTTATTATATTATTTGCAGTACAAAATAACTCGGCTGGGTACATTAAAACACCAATGTGAAGGGTATATAAGATTCGGCACAGCCGAATATAGCGCTCTTACTTGTTTTTTAAAATTTTGTATGGCAACCATGTTAGGGGCTGGAGATAGAGGGTAAGTATGTTCCACAAAAATGTTTGGATGGATAAAATTGGATCGGTCTTACATTTTACCTTTGTAGGAGAACCCTGGAAGCCGTTGGAGTGATTTTTTTAAATGTTTAAATTAAGCTTTGTATGGCAACCCTGTTATATGTAATAAATTTTTCAACATAACTGGTTCTGTTTTTTTCTTTTTTTGTTGTTTTTTTATTATTACATACATAAGTATGTTCTTTGTTGTTGTTGTAGACTGAAAAAAAGGAGGTAGTCTTGGTTTTTTGCTTATATCCCGGACATTTATCGGGCGATTTTGCTGAATTTCAATATTGATTTTTCGCGCGACTATCTCTGACAGTTTGATACCACTTACGGGTCTATGCGATATCGGGGAGCTTCAGAAAAATGATTTTAAATATAACACGAACAGACGGACAACGCTAAATCGGCTTCCCTATCTATAAGGATCCAGAATATATATACTTAATGGGGTCCCAAATGGATAAAAAAGAAATTACAAACGGAATGACAAACTTATATATATCCTCATCACTTATGTGAAGGGTATAATTAGCAGCTAGAGAGCCCAATATGTTTAGAAAGAAAAATGTTTCTGATAATTTCTACCAGTAAAAATTTTACTATCAGAAATTATTCAGTCTTTCTTTCATTATGCTTTGAAAAAAAATTTATGTTTAAATTTTTTATAAGTTTACAATAACAAAATACATTTGCTTGCAAGTATTGACTGTAAAAGTGTTCATTTACTTTGAAATATATTTGTACCGTCACGTACAGACAAATTCAACTATTTTTTAGCACTTAGTTTACATACAACTTCTAATTGGTAATTCAGAATTCTATTTTTTTCTTTTATTAATTAAACTGCGTGGTGGTCTTCAATCCTACATCGAACTTGTTTTTAATAATTCAGAAAATATCAAAGAAAATAATTAAACAAACTTCGTCACGTGTGGGACAGCCTGAGTCAACCAACATTCAAAATTGTAGTGTTTAAATCCAAATTTCAGCGAATCAGTTGCACATAGAGAAAAGATGTATAAGAAAGAAATTACAACTTACAACCACGCTTACTTATAATGGTAATAAATTTTTAATAAAAAATATTTATAGGTAAAAATTAACTTTTTTATTTTGTCACGTAAGGGACAAATGGCGTCACGTAAGGGACACAGTTGAAATTATTTTTATAAAATACACAAAAATCAAAAGTTAATTGCATTTTGTCTACAGATAAGCTATAATTTTGCAGTCCACGATATTTTGATTGGCCTTGATGAAATAAAAGTTTGAAATTCCTCTAATGCCATGGTGATTCAGATTAAACTTTTTCTCAGATTTTTGAGGATGGCACATAAATTACCTGGGTTTTTGAAACTAATTAAGAAGCCAAATAAGCAAAAAATTTAGCTGACTGAACGACAATATGTTTGCTTTAGCTTATCAATTTCTCTCATACCAATCTCCTTATGTTTTCGCCGATTCCACCTACTACACTTTTTCCATTAGTTGTAGCAAAATATTTCAAAAAAAAACTTTGCGTACTTTTCGCTCAGCATTGATATTTATTTTACCATATAGTAGTTTTTCAATTCTGATGTCGAGCCATTGCTCCAAACTATTTCCACTAAAGGTAAATCTTCATTTTTCGTATTTACTAAATCAAACAGCTTATTTAAAAAATAAAAAACTGCATCTTTGTCTTTAAAATTCGAATCCGAGCATATAAGGTAGAGTAAGTGCGGGTAACGTGTTATTGTAAGTTTTTTCTTAAGCTAATTATATAAAAATGACAAAAACAGGCTAAATATATTGCGGCTTTCAGAAAATTAATAAAGCAATACTTTAATTAAAATTTGCAAGTAATTTTGGGAGTCAGTTGCAAGAAATCGTTTTGGTGTGTGATCGACTTTTTTTTGCTCGTGGAAAAACACAAGTTTTTTCCTTAAACGGCGTGTCCGCTATGTTGCAAGATGTTTCGAGCTAGCGGATTGGGATGATTTTCCAGCTTATTAAAGTACTTCTCCATCTAGTTAAGGATTTTGCATTTTACTAGTGGAACTTCTAGATCCTTGTGGATGTTGCTGTTTTTAATGTACCAAGGAGCATCAGTTATCTTTCTAAGAGTTTTGTTTTGACGGCGTTGAATCTTTTCTATGTTGAAGGCGGAAGCAGTGCCCCATAGTTGTATCCCGTAGCACCAAATTGGTTTCAAAATTGAGTTGCAGAGCAGAAGTTTACAATCAAGACGTAACACAGAGTTTCTACCAATTAGCCAATGGATTTGGGCCATTTTAAGTTTTAATTGTGAAAACTTTGCATCTATGTGGGGCTTCCATGTAAGGCGGCGATCCAGGGAAATGCCAAGATATTTCGTCTTAATTCGTTGAGGCACCGTATGGTTGTTAATAAAAATTTGGCGGCACGTTTCCTTGCGTAAAGTAAAAGTAACGTGGGTGCATTTTTGTGTTTATTTATTTAAATACCCCATACATTTCACCATTTTTCTACTTGGGATACGTGATGCCGCAGTTGTTTCGATGCCTTTTTAGGGTCTGTATGAATACTGAGAAAGGCGGTATCATTAGCAAAAGTCGATATATGAGTTATACTGTCTCTGGGAATGTCTGCTGTGTAAAGCAAATAGTAAATAAATCATACTAAAATCGTCACGAAATTAAAAGTGTGGCAATCTAAAAACATATAAGTATACCACAATACCCGCACTTACCTATGCTTGAAAATTTTCTTTGTAAAAAGTTGCAGCTTAAACAACAGGACACGAGTGCGCTTTGAACTTCGTTCTGATTTACAAGCGAAAGTCACTGCAAAATCAATTTAAGGGATACGTATGTAAACCTTCATTAAATTGGTCTTTTTGAAATTCATCTACTTGGATTCTTTTAAAATCAACATGTTTCATCATAATATGAACTGAATAAATCAGTTTGTCTTTCAGTTCAACTTAACTTGTTTAATGGGTTGTTAAACGTGATTTATTATCTGAATTTTTCTCCTTCTTTCCATATGCAGACTAATGCTTAAGTCTATGGACAGTAATAGTTTTTTGTTATCAGAAAAAAGGCACATTCATTTTTCCAGCACTTAGAATCTAAATAAGGATCACATAAAATTTTCAACAACCAGTCGTTACAGTAGTTTTGTTTGTTTTCATGTGTTATAAAGTTGCACTGATCCGAAGGAATGTTTTTTATGAGTAGCACGTCTTAGGTACTAAGACTACAAAATTTTGAAAATTTTATTTCTATATTAGAATTAACATCCGTAAAAATGCAGAAACCTTCCCGTAGATACATAGTTAAATAATGCTTCTAACGCCTTTCTTTAATTCCATTTCCTCAAACCACAACCAAATCATTTGCGCCTGGACAGGTTATACTATATCTGGACGGTAATAAAAGGCTTTCACATCCTCGTAATATGAGTTGACATTTGACATGTCCAAGCTTGAACTTTCGGCTGGAGATATATTCAATTTAGGCGCTTATTTGGTTGTTATCGCTCTTTTTTTGATTGGCGATTGATGAGGGGCTTTTAGAGCCTTTTGAACAGTTTTGAATAAAGTTTGTTTGGACTTGTCAGGAGATTTTGGTACTAACAGAAGGTCTGTCAATATTTTGACCTCGATTTCCTTATTAGGCCCTTTACAGGCTTTTTTTTATATTTTTCCTTAACTTGCAAAGTTTTTAAATCAATTTCTGATATACTTTCTCTTTTTCGCTTATAAAGCTCACATATCAATCAGCTAGGGCTAAAGGTTGGATCATATGTTCAGTACTGGTGGAAGGTTCTATTTCAGTCATATTTGAATAGGTCACAAATGTAGTGCATTAAATTATAAACATAGTTTGTAGATGGAAGAAAGATTCAAAGATTTCAGATATCTTAATTCTTGGCGTCACGTGTCAGACACTTTTTATCACGAAAGAAAAACTATTTGCTAAGTGTTTAAGTGGAAATTTTTTTGTCAGCTTTTAGACCATCAAAAGTTAGCTGTAAACAACAAAAATCAATTTGTTTAGTTGACTTGTCTAACAGTTATTATTAAAAAAAAAGGAAAACGGCGTCACGTGTGGGACATAGAAATTTACCTTTGCATTGTAATTATTTACTCGGGAACAAAGCACTTTACAGCAATAAATACTATACAGTTTAATACCGCTCACCACTCTCTTAAACGCAGAAAAGAATATTAGTTCTTATGTGTATTAGCAGCGACCTCTCAAAAAATGGTGTAAAATGAAAAAGAAAAGCTAGATTCTTTATATTCTCAAAAAAATAACGGTATTTATGAAAAAAGTGATCTACTCGTCACGATGAATGTCAATTTTTTGAGATGAGAACTTAGTCTCTCTATGTAGATGCAAAAATATAAAAAAAGTCAATGTTTGTAATATTGTTCAGATTTCCATTTCTTCATGGAATGCTCCTTGAGAACAATTTTGAAAATATTTTTTGTTACTCTCTCCTTGCTAGTAATTACTGGAAAGTTATTGAACACAACTATTAATAATAAAATAACCGTTGCCGTTTTGGTTTCTTTAAACCAAAATTTTTTACTTTTTTGACTGAAGTCTTTTTTATTATGTATGTAAAAAGCTACATTTTTATTTCTTTCTTTTTTTATTATTTTTTATAATAAAATAGAAATACGAAATAAAATTAAAATGTATTCTTATTTTTGTATTTGTCTAACTAAATGTTTTAATAAAAATTTTTGCTTCTTATTCTGGCTTAGTTTATTATCTATATTTTTATGAGAAGAAATTTGATATTTTAATGTTAAGAGAAACATTTATTTGAAACTAGCCGAGTAGAATGCATTTTCGGAAGCAGATACGAAATTGCATCATCATCAACCGTAGGGGAGCCCTTTGGCTGTAAACAATATTTAGCTTACATGTTAATCAAAAAGGGAAATGGAAAATTTTTGTTATTTTTCTTTTAATTTGTAAGTAAGGACAAAATTTTGCTTTTCAAATACACTATGATATTTTCTAATAAAGTCTATTTGGCAGCACTTGATAACGGTTAAGCATCATCCATCTATCAGATGGAATTAAACACTTTTTTATTGCTGTTTATTATACAATAAAGGGTTAATCTATTTATTTCTTTTGCCATTTTTAATTTTGCCCCTTATTTTCGTTCAACGACAAATTAAGTGAAATCAAAGATCATTTCTCACCGTGTCATGTAAGAGTTTTAGGATTATTTTTGTTTTTGTTTAAATATTTGTTTTAGTATCATTATTTAAATCGTTTTTATTTAAAGAAATTAATGTTTCCTGATTATGTTGAAAGAAATTAAACAAACCGTTAACAGCTGGTACGTACGGTTTTAATTTTGTTTTTGCCCAAGTTTTCAAGTTGTTTTTGTAAAAGTTTTTTAGATTTCCTACAGCCATCTTAAAAGTGCTGTGTAAAAATGCCTTAAAATTTTGTTAAATTTCCCACTTAGCAAACCATGCCATTGCCATTAGTGAAAAATCCCTATCACAAGCTCCAAAGGTCCAAGTAGGGATACACCGCTATATAACAGTTCTTCATTCCGTATCTGAAATGGGACTTAACGTTATTTCATCTGGACAACCGACATATTGGCCAAATGATCACAATAAAATTCCAGACGTTATCGATTTTGGCGTAACAAAAGATATATCCCCGGAACTTACCGAAGCTCAAGCCTCGTTGGATTTATTTTCAGATCATTCTCCCACTATAATCACTATTTTCAGTCCTCATCAAATACCAACTAGTGATATTTTTTCATGTTAAAGGGTTAATTTTTTAAAATACAAAAAATTTGCCAGCACCCACTGCTCGGAAAACCAACCGCTAAAAACTCCCGAAGACATCAATGATTGTCTGAGCAGCCTTAATGAGAACATAAAAAAAGCCGTTGATCATGCTTCTTCCTACTACCGTCAGACAAAATACAACAAAATTTTTTTAGCCGATGTGCAACAGCTTTTATCTGAAAAAAGAAGAGCCCGAAGTGAATGGCAAAAGCACAGATCACCCCAACTCAAAGCCAAGTTGAAGGAATGTACAAACCAATTGAAAAATTTGCTAGAAGTTCACCGATTGGCATCTCTTAAGGAACACCTCGAAGGTCTAGACTCGACTTCTCAGACTAATTAATCACTTTGGCGATCAGCGAAATATCTTAAAAGACCCGTTATCGCGAAACCACCACTACGTAATCTGAGAGGATCCTGGGAAAGAAGTGATGAAGAAAAATGTGATCTGCTCGCAGGACATTTAACAAATGTCTTCACTCCAAATACATGCACTGACATGAGTAAATTACCGCCTGTTGTTGCAAGATGTCGTATGGAAATACGTTTTCAGTTGTCAGATATCGTAGAGGCTATCAATAATTTAAATGCTAAAAAAGCTCCTGGCATTGATGAAATCAGCAAAAAAATGCAAAAAGAATAATTCTTTTTATTTTTAACGCCATATAACGGCTTGAACATTTCCCGCCAGTATGGAAAGTTGCCTTGGTAAAGATGATTCCTAAGCCGGGAAAAGATCCTTCGAAGGTGGAGTCTTACAGGCCTAAAAGTCTGTTACCAACTATGTCCAAATTGTTTGAGAAATTGCTTAAAAACAAGCTGACTCCGATCCTGAGTGAAAACAACTGCATTCCAGATCACCAATTTGGATTTAGAAATCAAGACAGTACCATCGAACAAACCCACAGATTGGTACAGGTTATAAGAAAGGCCTTTAAGAAAAGAAATACTGCTCCGCGCTTTTTATAGATGTCTCTCAAGCGTTCGACAAAGTATGGCATAAAGGCCTGTTAAACAAATTAAAGCTCAACCTTCCATCTAATATTTTCAACCTTTTAGAAAAATACATAACCGGCCGACAATTTATGATTAAAGAGGGAAACACAACAAGTTCTTCTCAACTAATAGGGGCTGGTGTACCTCAACGAAGTATACTAGGTCCAATTCTGTACTTGCTTTACACAGCAGATATGCCTACAAACAATCTTACTCATACGTCGACATTTGCTGATGACACCGCCTTTTTCAGTATTCATAAAGACCCAAAAGAAGCCTCAAAACAACTTCAACATCACGTAACCCAACTAGAAAAATGAGGAATAAAAAAAAATGAACAAAAATGCACCCACGTTACTTTTACGTTACGCAAGGAAACGTAGCCCCCAATTCTTATTAACAACCATACGGTGCCTCAACGAATTGAGACGACTCACATGGAAGTCACATATAGATGCAAAGCTGACACAGATGAAACTTAAAACGGCCGAAATCCACTGGCTAATCGGTAGAAACTCTGTGCTACGTCTATTGCAATCTTTTACTTTACAACTCAGCTTTGAAACCAATTTGGTGCTACGGGATACAATTATGGGGCACTGCTTCTGCCTCCAACATTGAAAAAATTCAACGCCGTCAAAATAAAATCCTAAGAATGATAACTGGTGCTCCTTGGTACATTAAAAACAGCAACTTCCACAAAGATCTACAAGTTCCATTAGTTAAATGCGAAATCCTGAACTATGTGGACAAGTATTTAAACAAGCTGGAAGCACATCCAAATCCGCTCGCTCGAAACATTTTGCAACATAGTGGACGCACTCGTCTGAAAAGAAGGGATACTATTGCACTTAGATGAAACTATTGAATTAATTAATTTTATTATGAGAACTTAAACTTTAGTCTGGCACTGGCTGGTCTAATAAAAAATAAATAGTTTTAAGATTTGAATACTTATTATTAGTTCGCCAAAGGCGAAGATTCAATAATAAAAATATGAAAAAAAATATATATAACAGTTTTTAAAAGAGGCAGAAGCCCCAAATCGGCAGAAGTTACAAACCAAGCAAAAATTTCAAAAGATGAAGGAATGCCAACCTCACCGCAAAATCGTTTTGCAATACTCCAGAAGGAAATCGATGTCCCGCTCACGGAGAGGAAGACATTTAAGCCTCCCCCAATTTATTTGAGAGAGAAAAATTCGAATGGCCTTATAAAGTTTTTAGTTGAATTAATAGGCGAAAACAACTAAGTCTCGAACATAAAGCGTGGTAGTATATATAAAACCAAAATTCAAGAGAATCATGTAAACGCTTACCGCATCATGGTTTCGAAACTCAAAGAGCATAAGAAAAATTTATACACCTACCAACTTAAGAACGCAAAAGGCCTACAGGTTGTTATCAAGGGTATTGATTCAAATGTTGACCTGGAAGAGATTAAGGCCAGTTTGTGCAGCAAAGGCTTTAAAGCCAAGTTTCTATCAAACATTTGAGACAGAGAAAGGTATCCCCAACCAATATTCCGAGTGGAGCTTGAGCCTGGTGATGTAAATTAAAAAAAAATGAGACTCACCCTATTTATGACCTAAAATATATTTTTTACCGTAGAGTTGTAGTTCAAGCGCTTAATAAGCGATCTGGGCCCGTACAGTGCTTGAACTGTCAGGAATATGGTCACACCAAGGCTTATTGCAAGTTGCCTTCTGTTTGTGTTGTGTGTGAGGACCTGCATGCTATGACCAAGTGCGACAAACCAAAAGGTGATCCTCGGTGGAAGAAATACAGCAATTGCAAGAGAAGACATACGGTAACTATAGAGATTGCTACTATAGAGTTGAAAGAATGTACAAACCAATTGAAAAATTTGCTAGAGGTTTACAGAATGGCATCTCTTAAAAAACACCTCGAAAGTCTAGACTCGATTCCTCAGGCGAATTATTCGCTATGGCGATCAGCGAAATATCTTAAAAGACCCGTTGTCGCGAAACCGCCATTACGAAATCTGAGAGGATCCTGGGCAAGAAAAGATGAAGAAAAATGTGATTTGCTCGAAAATCATTTAACAAATGTCTTCGCTCCAAATACGTGCACTGACATGAGTAAATTACCGCCTGTTGTTGCTAGATGTCCCTTGGAAATACGTTTTCAGTTGTCAGATGTCGTAGAGGCTATCAATAATTTAAATGATAAAAAAGCTCCTGGCTTTGATGTAATCAGCAACAAAATGTTTTTAGGGCTGCCTTGCAAAGCAAAAAAAATAATTCTTTTTATTTTTAACGCCATATTAAGGCTCGAACATTTTCCGCCAGTATGGAAAGTTGCCTTGGTAAAGATGATTTCTAAGCCAGGAAAAGATCCTTCGAAGGTGGAGTCTTATAGGCCTATAAGTCTGTTACCAACTATGTCCAAATTCTTTGAAAAATTGCTTAAAAACAAGCTGACTCCGATCCTGAATGAAAACAACTGAATTCCAGATCACCAATTTGGATTTAGAAATCAACATAGTACCATCGAACAAACCCACAGATTGGTACAGGTTAAAAGAAAAGCCTTTGAGGAAAAGAAATACTGCTCCGCGCTCTTTATAGATGTCTCTCAAGCGTTCGACAAAGTATGGCATGAAGGCCTGTTAAGCAAATATAAGCTCAACCTTCCATCTTATATTTTCAACCTTTTGGAAAAATACATAACCGGCCGACAATTTATGATTAAGGAGGGAAACCTAAGAAGTTCTTCTCAACCAATAGGGGCTGGTGTACCTCAAGGGAGTATATTAGGTTCAATTCTGTACTTGCTTTACACAGCAGATATGCCCACAAACAATCTTACTCATACGTCGACATTTGCTAATGATACCGCCTTTCTCAGTATTCATGAAGACCCTAAAGAGGCCTCAAAACAACTTCAACATCACGTATCCCAAGTAAAAAAATGGGCAAAATAAATGAACAAAAATGCACCCACGTTACTTTTACTTTACGCAAGGAAACGTGCCCCCCAATTCTTATTAACAACCATACGGTGCCTCAACCAATTGAGACGAAATATCTTGGCATTCACCTGGATCGCCGCCTCATATGGAAGTCACATATAGATGCGAAGTTGACACAGATGAAACTTAAAACGGCCCAAATCCACTGGCTAATCGGTAGAAACTCTGTGCTACGTCTTGATTGTAAACTTTTACTATACAAATCAATTTTGAAACCAATTTGGTGCTACGGGATACAATTATGGGACACTGCTTCCGCCTCTAACATTGAAAAAATTCAACGCCGTCAAAATAAAATCCTAAGAATGATAACTGGTGCTCCTTGGTACATTAAAAATAGCAACATCCACAAAGATCTGCAAGTTCCACTAGTTAAATGCGAGATGCTTTATTATGTGGACAAGTATATAAACAAGCTGGAAACACATCAAAATCCGCTCGCTCGCTCGAAATATTTTGCAACATAGTGGACACACTCGTCTAAAAAGAAGGGATACTATTGCACTTAGATGAAACTACTGAATTAATTAATTTTATTATTTGAACTTGAGTTTTAGTCTGGCACTGGCTGGTCTAATAAAAATTAAATAGTTTTAAGATTTGAATACTTATTGTTAGTTCGCCAAAGGCGAAGACTCAATGATAAAAATACGAAAAAAAAATAAATAAAAAATTGTTTTTATTAAAACTTAAATATATTAATAAAGAATATTTTTTACTTTATATGGGAATACTTGATAATGTACTCTCCCTTTTTTGAACTATTTTTTATAATATTAAATATTTTATACGAAAAAACCACTTTGTAATATGAAAAAAAAAAACAAAAAAATAAATATAACAAGGGCGCTATATTTTGCTGTGTTATATGTAGGTACATTTCACCAGCGCACATAGTGGTATTTTGCCATTCTAGCCGGACATTGTTTTTTATTTTTTACAATAAATCTTCTTAAAAGTTACTGAGTGCTCCTAGATTGATGAAACTTGGCAGAAACATGTATTGTAGTCATAGGCATTTAAGGATTAAAAAATAATAAAAATCGAACCAAGGGGAAAAAAGTTCCCCTTAATAGAACTAATACAACCTCTGAAAAATTTAAAGTTTTTTTAATTTTTTAATACTATTGATATGCAAACGCCACTTTAAACGTAAGAAAAGGCTTTAAAAATCTTCACTTGGTCAGTGTCGTCCTCCCCACTTTCGTGGGCGGCGGCATAAAGTAAAATTTACAAAAATAATGTATATAACAAAAATATTTGGTAACTTACGCCCAAATACTATAAAAGTAAAATTTTTAAGCTTTTATAGGTAGTATAGGTAGGGGTCTAAATGCCCCCAAACCCCACCCACCGAAACGGCCCTGTACAAAAAAAGATTTTTTATATATTTTGCTAATTTTCACAAAAAATTTATTTTAAAGCTTGTTTGTCGCTTTTTTTGCAATTTAATGTATTAAATTTATTTGAAAATAAGTAACAATTAATTTAAAGTTCACATAATTTTCTTTCTTAAAATCGCAATTTTTCCTTAACAGATTTATCTTTACATTCATGTACTATTTGTAATAACTCTTATCTTTTTTAAACTTTTTCCATTTTACTCTCGTAGTTTTAAAAGTGTTCTGAAAACAATTTCGTGCAATAACCACAATATATATACACTAACAAAATAAGTACATGAAGCACAGATTTGTTTCTCTTTAAAAAATTATTTTTTTAAACAATTTTTGAAGGTTTTGGAGGCAGGTACATTTATTTTTTTGCATAAAATAGCGTTATTAGAAAAGTTGTCGCACAGGTGTCACCAGTTTAGGGGCGGGTAAAAACTACTGCCTCGCACATTCCTTTTTATACATGCAATTTCAGTGTAAAACCCAATTTAACCTGTTAAAAATTAATTTCAATTTACCTGTAATAATTTAAATAAAAAAACATTAAAAGACAATTAATTATCAAAACGTTTTATGACCCACAAAAAAGTTTCTTACTCATATGTAAACACACAAGATGAGAAAAAACAGAAAAAAGTGAAATTTTCAAAAATTCGCCAAAAAAAAAATGGCGCAAAAACGCGCAACGTTTTCTTTTTTCATCTAAAAGTAGAGATTTCAGGTTTTATTGTGATGAAAAATATTTTCAGGATGATGAGTGCCATCACTTTCAAAAACCTTTTGATTTAATTTTTTTTAATTGAAGGAATTTTTTTAAAATAAAACTTAAAAAATAAAAAAAAAAATAAGGTAGCTGTTATATAGTCTTTCACAGAGAAAAAAATCAATGTAAAATCTTTTTTTGTTTAACTACAAAAAAATATATTGTAAACCTCTCAAAACCATCAAAAGTTAATAAATTGCGGGAATATTTACTTAACTTTCCTGACTTTGACAGTGCCTCAAAACGACAAATTGCACGCAAACGATCACTATCCGATACAGAATTTTGTTATCTGTCGAGCTGCGCACTTAAATTTTTACATTTCTAAAATTTCCATTTTGGCTTAATGTCCGGCTAGATTGGCAAAATACCCCTATGTGCAGCGATGCCAACTCAGCTGTTTTGGAGCTAGATTTAGCTCTTTTTAATTGCTTCCAACTCGAAAATTTTCCCTTTCTCTCATTTTTGGAAAAAGGAGCTAACACAGCTCTTTTTAATGTGGAAACGGCACGTTTGGAACTTTTTGTATATTATAGTAAATTTTTCCGTTTTTACCCTATTGTTTTGCCTTTGTGGCATTTACGTACCATACAAAACTACTCACTGATTTTTTTCATTAATTACAAACCCTGACAAATAAAATTTTTATACCGACAGATGACTTCGATTATATAGCTGCAGAATTTGAATTTTAAATAAATAACGACTGTTATCTAGGATATAACTTTGAGAAAGCATGCGAAGATTCTAATATAACTGAATCAGATAAATATATCGTTAAACGTAATTTAATACAGTTCATAAAAACTCTAATTTATGAAATTAGGGCAAAGCTTCCAACAAATTTTAAGATATTTGAATAAATTTGGCATTAAGCATAACAAATGTTTTTTTGCAGGATTCAGAAAATACTTTATGTGTTATAAAAGAATTTGAGGTTGATTTTACAGAAATTGAAGAGCTGTAAAATTGCTTAAAAAATGTAAAATTGTACTAGTGGAAAAATTTAGATAGAACCGACCAATTTTGAATCGAAGTGCATCATTGTTTGTTTTAAAAATATTATTGTGTCCATACTCTAATGCTGAAATGGAAAGAACATTCAGTGCTATGAATTTTGTAAGAATAAAATAAGAAATCGCATGGCTTTGAGCACGGTTAATAGTTAAATTCATATAAAATGTTGTTTACAAAGATGTAGCACCTGCTGTTTAAACTACGAGTTACGAGCAAGCGTATTTGCAAAAATAAATTCAATTGATATGTTTTAAAATACATAGTATATAAAAACAAATGTTCTACAAAAAGTAATTGGACAACAAGGCCTAAACTTTAAAGAAAAAATTTTTTGAGTGGGGGCAAAAAAAGAGGTAGCTCCCATACAACTTAACGGTTTGTATGAAATTTTCGATACGCTATATCTCGGAAGCTATAACAGATATCGAAATCAAATGTTCTACAAAAAGTAATTGGACAACAAGGCCTACATTTTAAAGAAAAAATTTTTTGAGCGGGGGCAAAAAAAGAAGTAGCTCCCAAACAAAATAACAATTTGTATGAAATTTTCGATACGCTATATCTCGGAAACTATAACAGATATCGAAATCAAATGTTCTACAAAAAGTAATTGGGCAACAAGGCCTATGCTTTAAAGAAAAAAATTTTTGAGTGGGGGCAAAAAAGGGGTAGCTCCCATACAAATTAACAATTTTTATGAAATATTCGATACGCTATATCTCGTAAACTATAACAGATATCGAAATCAAATGTTCCACAAAAAGTAATTGGATAATAAAGCCTACACGTTAAAGAAAAAATTGTTAGAGTAGGGGCAAAAAAAGGGGTAGCTCCCATACAAATTAACGATTTGTATGAAATTTTCGATACGCTATATCTCGGAAACTATAACAGCTATCCACATCAAATGTTTTACAAAAAGTAATTGGACAAGAAGGCCTACGCTTCACAGAAAAAATTTTTTGAGTGGGGGCAAAAAAAGAAGTAGCTCCCATACAAATTAACAATTTTTATGAAATTTTCGATACCCTATATCTCGGAAACTATAACAGATATCGACATCAAATGCTCCACAAAAAGTAATTGGACAAGCGTAGGCCTTCAAAGAAAAAATTTTGTGAGTGGGGCGAAAAAAGGGGTAGCTCTCATACAAATTAACAATTTTTATTAAATTTTCGATATGCTATATCTCGGAAACTACAACAGCCATCCACATCAGTTGCATTCTTAATCTCGTAATGTACGGACGTGTGTACTAGAGGTCTGCTTGACTACACCCAAATGCCGTTTAAATACATTCGTTTGTTTTTCAACAACATAGTGTTTTTCATTCAATGTTAAACAAACTAAATAAATGAACCCACAAGCAAAAGCAAATAAAAAACAACTTCAACCGAAAACAAAATATTACCCATACATTCATATAAATAAATACTGAATAGAATGTGTGAATATTGCTGTATGATTGGTGTAAAAAATTATTATTCATTTGTGTTTGCAAATTTGTCGTTATTGTTGTTGTTAAACATTCATTAACTCGAAAAAACACCTGAATGTTTTTATAAAAACTCTAACTGTAATGAGACTTTGCTATGTTTTTGTATTTTCAAGTGTGTTTTATACACATTCAAAACGAAAACTGTAAAATTAATGTGTTCTTCTTGTATCATTGAGTGTAACACACAATACATTCTTTCTTGTGTTGTTACTGGCTTAACTTTATTTATCTCCCATAGAATGAAAAATGTTTGAATGAATATTGTTTTTGTTGTGTATAGGCAATTAAATGAATATAGTCATGCAGGTGTCTAGTGTGTACGCAAGAGTAATATTGTTAATAGGTGATATTAGTAATAAGTAGTAAACGAATTTATTAATATACACATATGTATACACAAAAAAGTGAGAAAAGAAAAACAAAAACAACAAACTAAATAAAAAAAACCGAACTGTTAATGAGTAACAGTAATCGTAGTGACAGTGGGCCTGATAGCCGAAATGCTTACATTGTGTTAAGCTCCACAAGTGTTAGCAGTGAGAACATAAGAGACCCTGAATTTAATAGAAATTATTTAAATGCATGACCAAAAATAATTACAAACAATCTTAGTTCAAGTGCGCCTAATTTAAATAAATGTACTGAACAAGGGACTAATTTAGCCCTATCTCTATTTAATAATTATAAAAAAATTCTAAGGTACCATCTTTGTCGCGGTCTCCATTATCAAATTCTGGAATTGAACCTGCAGCTGCCAAAGCCGCATCAAGCTTAATTTCTGCACCGGAATCTAAGATACAGGTAGGGATGGACCACTACGTGACAGTTCTTAAATCGGCAGAAGCATCTCAGCCTGCAAAAGTTTTAAAAGACGATGAAAGGCCAGCCTCATCGCAAAATTCTTTTGCTAAGCAAAGGGTTTATGGGTAGGACGGTATCCAATATGAGAAACAGGGAAAAACACCCCCAATCATTATTCCGAGTGGAGCTTGAGCCTGGTGATATCAAATTGAAAAATAGTGGAACTCACCCCATCTATGATTTAAAATATATTATGCACCGACGAGTCACTGTGGAAGTGCCACATAAGCGATCTGGGCCCGTACAGTGCTTAAACTGCCAGGAATATGGCCACACTAAAACTTATTGTAAGTTGCCTTCTGTTTGCGTTGTGTGTGGGGATCTGCACGATACGACCAAGTGCGACAAGCCAAAAGATGATTCAAGGATAAAGAAATGCAGCAACTGCGAGGGAAACCACACTGCCAACTATAGAGGTTGTCCTGTTTTAAATTTAGTTAAGCGCTCAACTAAGCCAAAAATAGTTCCTGCCCCTACCCAGCCATTAAATATACCAACTACAAATATGCCTCCATTGGCACAACCAACTACAAATCAAGTTTCTTAAGCCGCCGCATTAAAGTCCAACCAGCCTAGTTCACGTAAGTCTACCCAGCCTACAACACAACAAGAAGTGCCAACAAGCGAACCAACCGGGCCCAATTTTAGCCGCCTGGAAGCCGTAATTGACAATATGGTCAAACAATTTACGCAGATTATGGCGCAAATGGCCGGCATGATGCAAAAAATGCAGTCTGCTCATCTGCAGGCTATGGTTAAAAGACCATGAACTGCCTCAGGGTTTGTTTGTAGAACGCAAACGGCATCCGCCAACACAAAAACGAGCTCGAATATTTCTTGATGAACCAAAAAATCGATGTTATGTTGATTTCTGAGACTCATATGACATCTGGAAGCACTTTTAAAATTAGTTGCTATTCTTTTTACAATTCAAAGGATCCTAGGGATAGATCATGTGGTGGTTCGGCTATTCTAATCAAATCAAGAATTAAACACCAATGGTTGGGTGGCCTCTCGGAATGTTATATCCAAGCTACGAACGTCTGCATTGATAAATTTTTCCATAACCTTGTTATTTTATAAGTTTACTGTCCACCCAGATTCTCCATAACGAAGGATCAGTACAGCAGTTTCTACAAATCGTTAGGTCCCCGCTTCATAGCTGATGGAGACTATAACGCTAAGCACACATACTGGGGCTCCCGCCTAATTAGTCCCAGAGGTCGTGTCTTGTATGATTCCGGTTCGGAAATGGGACTTTTAGTTATTTCAACTGGACAACCAACCTATTGGCCGACAGACAATATTAAAATTCCAGACGTAATAGATTTTGGCGTGGCAAAAGGTATATCCCCGGACCTTATTGAGGCTGTAGCCTCCTTGGATTTATCTTCTGACCACTCACCCGCAATAATTACTATTTGCAGTCTTCACCAAATAGCAACTAGTGTTTTTTTCTTATCTAAAAAAATAAATTGGTTAAAATATAAAAAATATATTAGTGCCCACTGTTCGTAAAACCAACCACTAAAAACTCCCGGAGACATAAATGATAGTCTGAGAGTTCTAAATGAAAACATTAAAAAAGCCGTTGAACATGCGTCTTCTACCTATCGTCAGGTCAGGTATAGCAAAATTTTTTCTGACGATGTGGGAAAAAATCTGAAAAAATGAGAGTCCGAAGAGAATGGCAAAAGAAGAGATCGCCCCAACTTAAATCTAAGCTGAAAGAATGTACTAACAAATTAAAAAAAGCTTGCTGGAAGTTCACAGAATAGCTTCTCTTAAAGAATACCTCGAAGGTCTAGACGCGACTGCTCAGACAAATTATTCCCTATGGCGATCAGCCAGACGTCTTAAAAGACCCGTTATCGCAAAACCACCACTGCGTAATCTGAGAGGATCCTGGGCTAGAAATGACGAAGAAAAATGTGATCTGTTCGCAAACCATTTCAAAAACGTGCTCACTCCCAATACTTGCACAGACGTGAGGGAATTACAACCAGTTGTTGCTAGACGTCCTTTAGAAATACGTTTCCGATACACAGATGTTGTAGAGGCTATTGCTAACCTAAATGGTAAAAAAGCTCCTGGCGTTGATAATATAAGCAATAAAATGCTCCTAGAGCTACCTTTTACGGCAAAAAGAATAATTCTTTTTTTTTAACGCAATAATTCGGCTTGAACACTTCCCGCCTGTATGGAAAATTGCCTTAGTAAAGATGATTCCTAAGCCTGGCAAAGCTCATTCAAAGGTAGAGTCTTATAGGCCTATAAGTTTGTTACCCACAATGTCAGAATTGTTCGAAAAATTGCTTAAGAACAAGCTTTCCAGATCACCAATTTGGCTTTAGAAGTCAACATAGCACAATCGAACAAACTCACAGACTGGTGCAGGTTATAAGAAAAACCTTTGAGGAAAAGAAGAACTGCTCCGCGCTTTTTATTGATGTCTCTCAAGCTTTCGATAAAGTATGGCACGAAGGCCTGTTAAACAAACTAAAGATACACCTTCCAGCTAATATTTTCAACCTATTGGAAAAATACATAACCGGTCGGCAATTAACGATCAAAGATAGAAACCAAATAAGTTCTTCTCAACCAATAGGGGCTGGTGTACCTCAAGGGAGTATACTAGGTCTAGTTCTGTACTTGCTTTACACAGCAGATATGCCAACCAATAGTTTTACACAAACGTCGACATTTGCTGATGATACTGCTTTCCTTAGTATTCATAAGGACCCTAAAGAGGCTTCAAACCAATTGCAGCAACACGTAACCCAAGTTAAAAAATGGACAAAGTTATGGGGAATAAAAATAAATGAACAAAAATGTACCCACGTAACTTTTACTTTACGCAAAGAAACGTGCTCCCCAATCACTATTAACAATTATATGGTGCCTGAATGATCTGAGAAAAAATATCTTGGTATTCACCTAGATCGCCGCCTTACATGGAAGCCTCATGTAGATGCGAAGCTGACGCAATTGAAACTTAAGGCTGCTCAAATCCACTGGCTAATTGGTAGACACTCTGTGCTACGTCTTGATTGTAAGCTTCTACTCTACAACTCGGTTTTAAAACCAATTTGGCGCTACGGTATACAATTATGGGGCACTGCTTCCGCCTCTAACATCGAAAAAATCCAACGCCGTCAAAACAAAATTCTAAGAATGATAACTGGTGCTCCTTGGTATATTAAAAACAGCAACATCCACAAGGATCTAGAAGTTCCACTTGTAAAATGCGAAATCCTAAACTATGTGGACAAGTACTTAGATAAGCTGAAAACACATCCAAATCCGCTCGCTCGAAGCATCCTGCAACATAGTGGGCACAACCGCCTAAAAAGAAGGGATACTATTGCTCTTAGATGAAACCTTTGAAATTAGTTAATTTTATTGTGAGAACTTAAATTTTAGTCTGGTACTGACTGGACTAGTATTAATTACTTAGTCTTAAGATTTGAATACTTATTGTTAGTTCGCCTAAGCGAAGATTCAATAGTAAACTATATTAAGAAAAAAAATTTAAGTTTAAAAAATGTAGTTTTCTTTCAGTGCAATTATAATAAAAGTGCCAACACGGATATTTACCCCATTGCTTAACACTAGTAAATTGATTTAATTGAACAGCTTATTTCCAATACACGCAGAGAAAAAACATGATAGGTAAATGGTCATTACGGTCATAGTTTGTTTATAGCAGTCCCTTATAGTTCAAACCATTAAATATGGTAGTCAAAATAGCACTTGAAAACTTATTTTTTATCCTAATCTTGTAAGTATTCTTTTTAACACCATAATATGGTCATTGATACTCAAGTGGTGAATGTGGTAGCTCTAACTATGTTGTAAGAAATTAAATGTTTGTAATAAAAAATTGAAATAAAAATTATTTTCACTTTATTTGTTTGTGTTATTTATAGCTAAAAGTGCTTTTTAAAATATTTGATAAAAAAAAAGGAAAATCAAATGTGAAGTATATATAAATTTATAAATTAATTGTACGTGTTTTGTTTTATTTTTATAAAGGTTTTGCCAACCTACATAAATATATAAAACTAAAATAAAATTACTGAAATTTGATAATAATAACATTTTTATAAATAGCATAGTTGTACAAAATGGACTGTTTGTTATCATTATTACTTTTTTCAAAAAAGTACCAATTTTCGTAATGCAAAAAAATTTAATGTCAATACGACCAGCATATGTTTGTGCAGAATATACAATTTTTTTAAGACGCTTTCAAAAGCCGAAACGAGCGTCATTTCAAGTTTTAATTTTAGAAGTGCGGGTTGTGAATAACTTAAATGTGAGCAATTTTAAATTGCCATTATGACAATAGATTTTAATAAATTTTTTAACTACAACGAGTTTATTGAATCGGCTAATTAATGTTTTATTTCAATTGTGACGTACAAAACATAGGTACCGTGAAATAACTCCCAAATGAAATAACTCCCAATGGAAAAAATTAAATAACTCCCAAATGAAATAACTCCCAACGAAAATGAAATAACCCCCAATCGAAAAAAATGAAATAACTCCCAACGGTAAAAATGAAATAACTCCCAATGTTTGGGAGTTATTTCATAAAAGTCACAAAAAAGTGAAATAACTCCCAAATGAAATAACTCCCAACAAAAATGAAATAACCCCCAATTACAAAAAAAATAATTGTTTTATGAAATAAGTCCCAACGGAAATGAAATAACTCCCAACAATAATGAAATAACTCCCAACGAAAATGAAATAACTCCCAACGAAAAAGAAATAACTCCCAATTAAAATATATATAACGCGAAAACCTTTTGTATCCATAAATAAGATGTTACTAACGTAAAATTATTTTCTAAACAAACAAACCAAATGACTGCCGGCCTCCGTCTGGACGCAGGATAAGTTAACTCTCGTGGATCGAACCGCCGGTTTCGTTACAGCTTTAGGACAGGCGCGTGGACTTAAGGCACCTTTTTGGTTAAATAATTTTTTAATAAAAAGAGTTATTTAGATAGCCGCAAGGAAAGAAACATCCAGTGGATTCGATCTGCCGGCCTCGCAGTAGCCTTCGGCCGAGCAATGGACTTTAAGCTCTACTGCTTTCCATATAAAGCTTCGCCAAATAAAATATGAATTTTATGACACTTTAGTTATGAAGCTGCAAATACTTCCGATGCACTACAGTTTAAAGTATATTCCCCGGCCGAAGGCTACTGCGAAGCCGGCGGATCGAATCTACTGGAGTTTTTTTCCTTGCCCCCGGCCGAAGGCCGGCTATATATGCCACTTTTTTTTAAACCCAAAATTTTCAATTCATTGTCACCTTTTGTTTCCATAAATTAGATATCACAAACTAAAAATTATTTTCTAAACAAACAAACCAAATGACTGGCGGCCTCCGTCTGGACGCAGGATAAGTAAACTCTCGTGGATCAAACCGCCAGCTTCGTTACAGCTTTAGGACAGGCGCGTGGACTTTAAGCACCTTTTTGGTTAAATAATTTTTTAATAAAAGGGAGTGATTTAGATAGCCGGCCTTCAACCGGGCGTAGGGAAAAAAAACTCCAGTGCATTCGATCCGCCGGCTTCGCAGTAGCCTTCGGCCGGGCAATGGACTTTAAGCTCTATTGCTTTCCATATAAAGATTCGCCAAATAAAACATGAATTTTATGACACTTTAGCTATGAAGCTGCAAATACTTCCGATGCACTACAGTTTAAAGTATATTCCCCGGCCGAAGGCTGCTGCGAAGCCGGCGGATCGAATGGACTGGAGTTTTTGTCCTTGCGCCCGGCCGAAGGCCGGCTATATATGCCAGCTTCGTTACAGCTTTAGGACAGGCGCGTGGACTTTAAGCACCTTTTTGGTTAAATAATTTTTTTAATAAAAGGGAGTGATTTAGATAGCCGGCCTTCGGCCGGGCGCAAGGGAAAAGAAACTCCAGTGCATTCGATCCGCCGGCTTCGCAGTAGCCTTCGGCCGGGCAATGGACTTTAAGCTCTATTGCTTTCCATATAAAGCTTCGCCAAATAAAACATGAATTTTATGACACTTTACTTATGAAGCTGCAAATACTGTCGATGCACTACAGTTTAAAGTATATTCCCCGGCCGAAGGCTACTGCGAAGCCGGCGGATCGAATCTATTGGAGTTTTTTTTTCTTGCGCACGGCCGAAGGCCGGCTATATACCCACGGTTTTAAAACCCCAAAACTTTTAAATAAATGTCACCTTTTATACTAGCGTGATTAAATTTTTTTAAATGCTCTGGTATATACACTTGCTTTTAGTAAAATGAAATAACTCCCAATAAAAATGAAATAACTCCCAACAAAAATGAAATAGCTCCCAATAAAAATGAAATAACTCCCAATAAAAATGAAATAACTCCCAATGATAGAAAACGAAATAACTCCCAACAAGAATGAAATAACTCCCAACACTTCGAAAATATGAAATAACGCCCAACAAAATTTCATTGGGAGTTATTTCATTTGGGAGTTATTTCATTATGATATAACTCCCAATGAAAAATAATGAAATAACTCCCAATGCGTTGGGAGTTATTTCATTATGAAATAACTCCCAATTTGTATGGAAAAAAATTGGGAGTTATTTCATTTTTTCATTGGGAGTTATTTCATTTGGGAGTTATGGTTATGGTCTTAGGAAACATATTAATATGTTAAAGGTTAGATTTTAAATAGCTCTCGCAAACATAAATATATGTTCGAGAAAAGATTTTAAATGGTCCATATGAACAAAAAAATATGTTCAATATGACCATTAACCATTGACCATGGTTAGCATGTACAAACATATAATGATCCACAAGACCTTGCCATAAATATGTTTGATATAATCATTAAGCCAATCATTAATGATAGTTTGTGTTTGTGATTGTATCAACCAGGTTTTTTCTTTGCGTGTACGTACATTAAAGCTTTTGGAAATAAAAAGTGAGTTTATATTTTTGTTTGTTAATTTGTTTCTGTTATTTTTACTTTTTATGATAGTTTTGTTTTTTTTTTTTTATAATTTTTATGAAAAAAATAAACAATTAAATAAAAAGCAATAGTATGGGTGTTTTTATTTGTCAAGTTATTTTGTTCGAAATCAAGTTTTTTTGGTCAATGTCAAGTTTTTTGGCAAATTGGATCTGTCAAGCCTAATTACTATCGATAGAATGAAATAAATAAAAAAAAATGGGTTTACATACATACCTTTATTCGTACATATGTACATACTACAGAACGGAATGAATGATTTCGTTTTTATTGCCTATATTAATATTAAGTGCTATTGCATTGCTTTTATTCAACAACAATTTTTAGAGCTATTGCAGTGCATCCATTCATATTTTTTTATGATTGCCTTTAAAAATTCGCTTTGAGAAATGTCACTACATGTCAAGCAACGAGCTATAAAGATAACGCATTCAATATAAGTACATACATATATAGGGTGACCATTCGTACTGATTTCATCAGTACTTGTACTGATTTTTCATTTGGTGTACTGATTATAAATGTGTGTACTGAAATATACTGATTTTTGAAAAAACGTATTGATTGTATTGATTTTTTAGGATAATTTGTTAATTAAAATTTGTTTCTTGAAAATTTTGCTAAGATAGTAAAAAATTAATACCTAGTTCATATTTTGACAATTTCTTAACAAGAAAAGCATCGTTTTTGTGTTTTTTGCAATCATTTGAAATTTTTTTAGGCAACGATTGTATTGAAATCTTTTTGTTTCAGCAATATATTAACGCTTGTTGAGCGAAAATTGCTTATGTTGCCTTATAATCGTCGTGTAGACATTCCAACGACCGTTAAGGCACTGCTATTTAAGCTACCTTCACACTATTCTACAAGTATTTAGATTTTCATTGGATTTTGAGAGAGCCAAATAAAATGATTTTTGGTTTGACTGTCAAAAAATCAAATAAGAAATAATGCGCATTACATTTTGTCTTTACACTATCACATTTGAAATAAAATTAAAATCTGTGTAGTACTTAAACATCTGTTTTTGAGTTTAAAAAAAAACTTTAACTTTTAAAGCAAGTAATTTTTTATTTGAATTTAACAAAAGGGTGAAAAAATACTGTTAGGCAATAAAAAGTGACGTTCAGACTTGCCGTTAGTTCATCAGACATGTTTTTATACCCTTAACATAGTGATAGGATATATATCACTTTGTCATTCCGTTTGTAATTTCTTTATTATTCATTTGCGACCCCATAAAGTATATATGTATATTCTGGATCCTTATAGATAGGGAAGCCGATTTAGCGATGTCCATCTGTCCGTCTGTTGAAATCAAGTTTCCGGAGTCAAATAAAAAGATACAGACCAGGTAATGGTGTCAAACTATTAGAAATATCTTGGAGACAATCGCTATTTAAAACAGGGGTTGTCAATTTTCTCATTTAATGAAATGCGTCTGTATTGGATAAGAGAAAATTGCCCAGCAAACAAAAAACTAAGCATTGCCAATGTGATGAATTTTACTTTTTAAAGCAAAATGGAAATGAACTTAAAAAAAGTTATTAAAATTAAATACAAAATATGCCTCAGTTATTACAGAATAAGACAATTTTTTTTTCACACATATTCCATTGGGCGAGCTTAATTTACAGTTAAAACTTAAAAAATTAAGTGTATTTAGGTATTATAAATTAAGTTTTTCTTGTTTTCTTTGTTTTAAATGTTTGGTAACATAAAATGTATTGCATGTTACCAAAAGCATTTTTAATGACAAAACAAATATTTTTATCTTCCATTATACTATTTTGTTTGCTGGTTTATTTTGAAATTAAATCAAAGCTGAAAAAACAACAAAGCTGAAAAAAAAACAGTAAGCATCCGCCCATGTGCACTCGTTAACACTCAATTAACGACTGAAATCAAACTGAAATAAAAGAGAACAAGCGTCGGTGTGAGTTTGTTTTTATTGTTTTTGTAGCACAATTGTGCACTAAAAATGAATTTTTGACAACCATTGATTTAAAATCAGCAAAATCGGTTCATTATTGACCGAGATATAAGCGAAAACCCAGAGTAACCCATTTTTTTAGGACAAAATCCGTGCATATATCCCTATATATCTCAGTAAGTATAGTCACTCTTGCCACAAAACTTGGCACGGATACTCCTAAAGAAGGGGCCTAAATAATATAAAAATTTTTTTCAGATTGGACCAGGGGAAGGGGTATTTTTCCTACAATTGCACAAATTTGGTGAACTATTTTATGCGCTATATCTCGTAAACTATAACAGCTATCGACTTAAAATGTTCTACAAAAAATAATTGTACGCAAAGACCTACACTTTAAAGAAAAAACTTTTTGAGTGGGGGTAAAAAAAGGGGTAGCTCCCATACAAATCGACAATTATTATAAAATATTCGATACGCTATATCTCGGAAACTATAAACGATATCGAAATGAAATGTTCTACAAAAAGTAATTGGGCGAGAATGCCTACGCTTTAAAGAAAAAATTTTTTGAGTGGGGGCAAAAAAAGGGGTAGCTCCCATACAAATCGACAATTATTATAAAATATTCGATACGCTATATCTCGGAAACTATAAAAGATATCGAAATGAAATGTTCTACAAAAAGTAATTGGGCGAGAATGCCTACGCTTTAAAGAAAAAATTTTTTGAGTGGGGGCAAAAAAAGGGGTAGCTCCCATACAAATCGACAATTATTATAAAATATTCGATACGCTATATCTCGGAAACTATAAAAGATATCGAAATGAAATGTTCTACAAAAAGTAATTGGGCGAGAATGCCTACGCTCTAAAGAAAAAATTTTTTGAGTGGGGGCAAAAAAAGGGGTAGCTCCCACACAAATCGACAATTATTATAAAATATTCGATACGCTATATCTCGGAAACTATAAACGATATCGAAATGAAATGATCTACAAAAAGTAATTGGGCGGGAATGCCTACGCCTTAAAGAAAAAATTTTTTGAGTGGGAGCAAAAAAAGGGGTAGCTCCCATACAAATCGACAATTATTATAAAATATTCGATACGCTATATCTCGGAAACTATAAAAGATATCGAAATGAAATGTTCTACAAAAAGTAATTGAGCGAGAATGCCTACGCTCTAAAGAGAAAAATTTTTGAGTGGGGGCAAAACAAGGGGTAGCTCCCATACAAATCGACAATTATTATAAAATATTCGATACGCTATATCTCGGCAACTATAAACGATATCGAAATAAAATGTTCTACAAAAAGTAATTGGGCGAGAATGCCTACGCTCTTAAAAAAAAATTTTTTGAGTGGGGGCAAAAAAACGGGTAGCTCCCATACAAATCGAAATTATTATAAAATATTCGATACGCTATATCTCGGAAACTATAAACGATATCGAAATGAAATGTTCAACAAAAAGTAATTGTGCAAGAATGCCTACGCTCTAAAGAAACAATTTTTTGAGTGGGGGCAAAAAAAGGGGTAGCTCCCATACAAATCGACAATTATTGTAAAATATTCGATACGCTATAACTCGGAAACTATAAACGATATCGAAATAAAATGTTCTAAAAAAAGGTATTGGGCGAGAATGCCTACGCTCTAAAGAAAAAATTTTTTGAGTGGGGGCAAAAAAAAGGGTAGCTCCCATACAAATCGACAAATATTATAAAATATTCGATACGCTATATCTCGGAAACTATAAACGATATCGAAATAAAATGTTCTAAGAAAAGTAGTTGGGCGAGAATGCCTACGCTCTAAAGAAAAAATTTTTTGAGTGGGGGCAAAAAAAGGGTCAGCTCCCATACAAATCGACAATTATTATAAAATATTCGATACGCTATATCTCGGAAACTATAAACGATATGGAAATAAAATGTTATAAAAAAAGTAATTGGGCGAGAATGCCTACGCTTTAAAGAAAAAATTTTTTGAGTGGGGGCAAAAAAAGGGGTAGCTCCCATACAAATCGACAATTATTATAAAATATTCGATACGCTATATATCGGAAACTATAAACGATATTGAAATAAAATGTTCTACAAAAAGTAATTGGGCGAGAATGCCTACGCTCTAAAGAAAAAATTTTTTGAGTGGGGGCAAAAAAAGGGGTAGCTCCCATACAAATCGACAATTATTATAAAATATTCGATACGCTATATGTCGGAAACTATAAACGATATCGAAATGAAATGTTCTACAAAAAGTAATTGGGCGAGAATGCCTACGCTCTAAAGAAGAGTGGGGGCAAAAAAAGGGGTAGCTCCCATACAAATCGACAATTATTATAAAATATTCGATACGCTATATCTCGGAAACTATAAACGATATCGAAATGAAATGTTCTACAAAAAGTAATTGGGCGAGAATGCCTACGCTCTTAAGAAAAAATTTTTTGAGTGGGGGCAAAAAAAGGGGTAGCTCCCATACAAATCGACAATTATTATAAAATATTCGATACGCTATATCTCGGAAACTATAAACGATATCGAAATAAAATGTTCTACAAAAAGTAATTGGGCGAGAATGCCTACGCTCTTAAGAAAAAATTTTTTGAGTAGGGGCAAAAAAACGGGTAGCTCTAATACAAATTAACAATTTTTATGAAATATTCGATACGCTATATCTCGGAAACTATAACAGATATCCACATCAAATGTTCAACAAAAAGTAATTGGAACACAAGGCCTACGCTTTAGAGAAAAAAATTTTCGGATGGGGGTGAAGAAGGGGTAGCTCCCATACATATTAACAATTTTTATAAAATTTTTCATACGCTTCTTCTGGAAAACTATTACAGCTATCGACTTCGAATATTCTACAAAAAGTAATAATCAAATAATTCATACATTTTGGAAAAAAAGTTGGAGAAGAGCAGCGGGACTAGAACATTTAATAAGTTTTATTAACCCTTATATATGGATAATGTCGAAAACTTTTAAAACTTTCGACCTCAAATCTTCTTCATCTATTTCTATTATTCATACGAACGTTAAAATTTTGTTATTTTTTCTATGGGCTTTAAAACTCGCACAAGGTTTTTTATTATATTATTTGCAGTACAAAATTACTCGGCTGGGTATATTTAAAGACCAATGTGAAGGGTATATAAGATTCGGCACAGCCGAATATAGCGCTCTTACTTGTTTTAACTAATTTCTGCAATAAATTCTTAATTTCACTTTTAATATTTATTTTTTGTAAAAAATTTTTGCTGGCGCTAAATCATTAAACAGCTGTTCATCAGGGATGGAACTTTTAGTAATATTTTAAACTTTTGCACATTCTTCGGGCGATTATTGGTTTGCCGCATAAACATAGAAAAATGCATTGGATATGAAGCAAACCAATAATTCTTCGACGTTTTGTATATTTTTTTTGTATTTGTACTTACAGTTTTATAATTTATTTTAAATAAGGAGGTTGAAATTTAGGCCCGTAATAATTATAAATTTTCAGATGTAAAAAAAGTTTTCGAGCGTCGCTTTTATACAAAATCTGTTTTAAAACTTATTTTATATATACATATATACAAGGGTACAAGGGTTTCAACAAAATTTTTGTTGTAGGTACATTTTTTTATAAAAATCTGTAGATTTCTTTAACATAAAATGCGATTTAGAACATTTAGATACATTTTATATATGATGTATATGCTATGTTTTAAAAATTCTATGGGGTGTAATCGTCTAAATACAATTTTACTTTTTAACTAAGCAGCATGTGAGCATTTAAAATTTTTCAATTATAGTTTTTTGCGTTCCAGCTATTTTGAGCAACTTTGGTAAGCTTGGAGAGTAATTTCTTTACTCTCATATGTCGGAACAAAATCGAGATCTTTTGGAACACGCTTAATATTTGTTAAGACTTTATAACTGATTAAACCAAATAAACAATGTTTTAAAAATTTTCTTGATTTGCTTTTGCGGGTTAATTAATAAAACGCTTGTATATAATAAATTCAATCAAAAAAATTTGTTTTTTTTATACAAAGTGAGTTTATTTTGCTAAAAGACTCCATTTTTTGACACCTATCGATTTTTTAAAAAATATATAAATATATGTACATATCAAAAGTAATAATTTTACAACACTTTTAATGAAAAAAATTACTTTTACAACTTTTTAATTTAATTTCAATTAAAAATATTTTATTTCCTAATAAATAACTATAAATTTCATCAAAATATTATTAAAAATTATTTTACAATACCAAACTTTATATAAACTTTCCATGCCTGATTTTCTTTATGGCTGCTGTAAATATGCAACTCTGATACATGCAAAATCGAATGGTTTAGAAAAATTTCTAAAAATGAAGAGAGCCATACTACTGTCAAATTTCTTTAGGTATTTTTTTACATTTCATAACATAATGTCTTCACACTATTATATTTTCTAATTTTTTTTGAGTTTTTTGACAAGTGTTTTTACTCAGTATTATAGTCTGAAGGCACCTTTACCAACAATTGTATTTTTCTTCTCTATCTCTCTTCTCTAACTGGCGATAGTTAGGCAACTTTTACTGTTATGTTCACAAATATTTTCCAAAAAGAATGTTTACCTTATTTTAACAACTTCAAGTTCAGTCGTGGGTAAACAAGAATAAAAATGTTTGCTTGGGTAACTTGAATATAAAGTGCGGTTTTGATAAAAAAAAAACTTCTTAGTGCTATCAAATCAAACAATAATATTCAAAACCCTGCTCCCCTCATTGCATTTATATTGACTAAAAATATTATAGAAGGAATCAAAATATCCTTACGGTAGAAAAAAAAAGAAGAAAATTGCTTCATTTGACAGAAAAGTCAAATAAGTTAGTACAGCAATATTAAACCATTTCAATTGAATTACTAAAAACTTAAAAATAATTAGTTTGATTTTATATCTTTTGTTGATTTTTGTATAAAAAATCTAAGTCTTTCATAGTTAATTGTAACAACTGGCATTGAGTTTCTAGTTTTTCTGCAAAATCAAGTATGTATGTTCAACCTGTACTTTGATTACAAAGTGTACTGATTTCTAACATGAAATAAATGGTCACCCTATACACATATAACCATTCACTGCTTCGTAAAACAGTCGTTGTCATCGTTAAAAGATCGTTGCCATGGTACAATTACCTTACAAGGTATTATCGCTACGGCAACAACTACAACCAACTCGATACCAAATTTATGAAGTTGTTGTAAAAGCATCCCCGTTTATGTCAAAAAACGTACTGTGTGACAGATATAACGAGTGGAAAAATTGGAGCAAAAAATAGTCAGCTGTTTAATCGGTACTACATTGTAAGGTAATTGTACCATGCTCGTTGCATTGCAAAAAAATGAAATGTGAAAAATTTTGTAAAAAAATGTGCTTTACTCTCTCATCTATACTAATAATAAAGAGGAAAAGTTTTTTTGTATGTCTTGATTTTTCTCCGGAACTACCTAACCGATTTGGATGATTTTTTCACCAATGTTATTTTTTTGCTTCCAGAACGGACATAGGCTATATTTTATTTTTTTACCTTAAGTTGACGTAGTACCTCCCATACGAATTATATGGACTTGATGGTATGTTTCCAGAACTATATTCGCTATCTGCTTAAAATTTTGTGAAAGTTATTTAATTACACATTTTTCTATTTGAGTCAAATATTTTTATGATCGAAATA
Source organism: Melanophora roralis (assembly GCA_963583895.1). Taxonomy (NCBI): domain Eukaryota; kingdom Metazoa; phylum Arthropoda; class Insecta; order Diptera; family Rhinophoridae; genus Melanophora; species Melanophora roralis. Next base: position 68,092,220 of record OY757190.1, on the reverse strand, counting down.
GGGGAAGAGGTAGCTCCCATACAAAATTATTATTTTTTTTAACAAAGGGTAATACATTTAGTCTCGAAATTTTGTGCAATAGCTACTAAATGGAGCTTATAATGGGATAAAAACCAAGCAAAAGAGCAATTTACAAACATACACACACACGCTGTATGTGAATGCTTTTGCTTATCTATACTAATGATAAAGAGGAAAATTTTTTTTGTATGTCTTTATTTTTCTCCGGAACTACCTAACCGATTTGGATGATTTTTTCACCAATGTTATTTTTTTGCTTCCTGAACGGACATAGGCTATATTTTATTTTTTTACGTTAAGTGGGCGTAGTACCTCCCATACGAATTAAATGGACTTGATGGTATAGTTTGAGAACTATATTCGCTATCTGCCTAAAAATTTTGTGAAAGTTTTTTAATTTAACATTTTTTTATTTGAGTCAAATATTTGTATGATCGAAGCAGGGGAAGAGGTAGCTCCCATACAAAATTATAATTTTTTTAAACAGAGGGTGATACAATAATTCTCAAAATTTTGTGCAATAGCCTAAGTACTAATAAATGGAGCTTATAATGGGATAAAAACCAAGCAAAAGAGCAATTTACAAACATACACACCCACGCTGTATGTGAATGCTCTTGCTTATATACAATAAAATAGGATCTCAGTTAAAAAAACAATAAATGTAGTTTTATGTTAAACATACATATGTACAAAAATGTTAAAAGAAATTTCTATTTTTTGTATATCCATCCCATCCCTACCTACCATTCATTTTTTCTAATGGGATGTAGCGGAGCGCACCAGGTTTGCTAGTTATTAATAAAATACAAAAAATAAGGTGATATGTTTTAAATGTTTAGTTTTACTTAATCAGCAACGAAACCATTCACACATTTATTGCTTTTGCTGTATATTCGTTGCGTAGCTGGATAGTCATTGCCTCTTGACGTATAATCAGAAGACAAGCAATAGTTGAAAAAAATATGTATATACATATGTATTATGGGTATTGAAAACCATTTTGACTTACCAAGCGTGGTGATTCCGTAGATCTAGAAGGCCGTTGTCGATATAATATGTTACATTGCTTAAACGCTTAAAAAAATTTTGGCTACAATTCTTGTTAATTAGATTTTGGAAATTTTACTTTAGTTTTAATGCTCGCACTTAACAAATGTTTGAAGTAATTAAGGAAGGCTTAGGTTAGGTTACGAAACGTAGTGGCAAATATGTACAATTCGCCACCTCCCCTCCACCCAGAGGCCCTTAGGCCCATTGTTAATTTCTTTAGAAAAGTCAAAATAAAAGATAGGAAAGAAAAGAGTTTTATTGGTAGAGCGATAAAGAAATGAGAAATGAGAGCAAAAGTGCTGTCCGCAAGGAGTCAGTAATCGTAAACGCCGAATATCTATCTACCCAGCCCCCAACCCCTTTGATAAATCCTACGATTTTCCCCAGCCCACAGCCAGAGACCTCACCAAGTTTATCTGAAAAGCGCCCTCCCAACCAGTTCTTTCAGCGGATCTGTAGCCTAGGGCAGTGGCAGGCAAGGTGTTCTACCGTCTCTATCTCCTCCTCATTCCCGCACAACCTGCAGAAATCTTGAAAGTTTCTGTCCCATTTGCTCGTCATATATCTCACATTGCAGTGCCCTGTGAGAGTCCCAATAATGCACCTCAGAACCCTCCTGCTCTCCTTGAGCAGCAGGTCAGTATCAATCCTGTTCAGCATAGGCCACAGAAGTCTGGAGATCCCGCAATCAGCCCTGTCCCTCCAGGTTTGGCCCACCTTATCCTCTACTGAAGTCTCTATCAGCCAGTAGTAGAAACTCAATGGTGGCCTCACTGTTATAATGTGCTTATAAGTGTATATAAAGTGTTTGTTAATAGTTGTGAATGGCGCGCTTAGCCGCGTTTTAATTCTTCCAAACACTGTTTAAGGTTCTCGGGTAAAATGATGAGAAAGACTTGAAGTTTCTTCGCTTAAAGTAATTCTGATTTTTATTGAATAAATTTCCACTACTTATACTAAATTCTATTTACTAAATTTTATATTATATTAACTAATTTTTCTTAATGCTAGCATACATTTTTCTAGTCTTTTATTTAATATCTCTATTTTATGGTTACAAAAAATTTTTCCCCTTTTTATTTGTAAGAATATAAGAATTAGCTATTTCAGGTATTTTCACCCTTGTCAGTAAAATTTTTTAAAAACAAAAGACGTTTCCAGTTACTTGCTATGCTCACAATGTTTTGTGTGGTTTACATACACAGTGTTGTCATGTGTCACATTAAGTGTTCCACTTTTTGGGCAATCCCTATATATGTATATTATGAAATCAAAGTGTAAGTTTGTTTGCCACGCAATCACGCCTAAGCGACTGGACCGAGTTTCATGAAATTAAGGATAAAAATACTTTGTAGCCTTGAGAGTGCGATAAGCTATATGTTTTTTGAAAAAGAGGAGGTGCAATACCCACAGCACTTCAAATTTAACTGTACTTCTGCTGCGAAAATTGGACTTTTAATATTGATTTTTTGAAGATTTCGTACACATATATAAGGCCTCTAAGGTAAAAATTTTTAAAGGCAAAAAAGTAGCCGGGGCCACGCCCCCTAAAGCAAAAATCATATTACAGGTACTTCTGTCAGAGCGATTTTTCTGAAAAGTAAAAAATTTTAAATGCAAAAAGTGGGCGGTGACATGCCCACAAAATTTTTCTTCAAACTTTGCACACATATAGAAGGACTCTAATTTTAAAATGTTCAAAGGCAAAGAATTTGGAGTTGCCGCGTCCACAAAAATTGAAGTCTTCATACTGGTTTTTCTATCATTGCTATTTTTATGAAGCTCAAATTTGACAGATAATTTTATTTGCGGTACAGTAATGGTTAGCACAAAGACGGACAAACGTGCATAATTATGTGAAGATAGGACAATATTTAAGCCAGTTATAGCCAAAAACGCTTATTCCCGGATTAATATGGGGACTAGGTCGAAAAATGAACTAATCATCACCACAAACAACCTGCTTTTTTCCTATGTCAAAAAAAGTTATATGTTCCAAATTTCATCGAAATACATATGTATCTGCGAAAATTCCGCCTATACCTTGTTTACAAGAAAACATTAACGAACGGTCGGACATGCTTTAATTGACTCGGGAAGTGATTCTGTGCTGATCGGTATAATTGAAGGTGGGTCTCAGACCTTTACTTTTGGGAGGTACAAATATTTGCACAAAAGCATAATAAAATGTGGGTACAACAATAAGAGAGAACTTTGAACTCATTTTGAAAAATATTTAAAATGTAATCCCTATATACATATATTATAAGATCAAGGTGTAAGTTTGTTTGTTTATTTGTCCCGCAATCCGCCTAAACGGCTACGCCAGTTTTCATGAAATTTAGAATATAAATATTTCTAAGCGTTAAGTGTGCAATAGGCTATACGATTTTAGAAAAAGAGGAGGTCCAACCCCAAGGAACTTCGAATCTAACTGTGCTTCTACAGCAAAAGTTTAACTTTTAATACTGGTGCATTTCTGTACCGAGTTTTTTTAAGATTTTATGTACATATATAAGGGCTCTAACGGAAACAATTTTTAAGGGGAAAAAGTAGGCGGGTCACGCCCCCTTAAACTAATATCATATTATAGGTACTTCTGCCAGACCGATTTCTTTAAAATAAGTTCGCATAAGTTCGCTTCTAAGGTAAAAATTTTGAAGGTAAAAAAGTGTTACGCCCACAAAAATTACATTTTTTATGCTGGTACTATTACTGCACCGATTTTCTTAAGACTTTGCACACATATAGAAGGCCTCAAATTCTGAAATTTAAAAGGCAAAGCATTGAAAGTTGCCGCGCTCACAAAAACTTAAGTCTTCATACTGGTTCTCCTATTGTTGCGATTGTTTTATGTTTATTTTCGATACAATTATGGATGGCATAAAGATGGACAAACGTATGTGAAGATAGGAAAATATTTGAGCAAATTTAGCCTAAAACGCTTAATCCGGGAGAACATTTGTATAAGGACTAGATAGAAAAGTTAACTGATCACCACCACAAACAACCTGTTTTTTTTTCCTATGCCAAAAAAAAACTTATTTGTTCCAAATTTAATCGAAATATTTGCAAAAATGCGGCCTCTACTTTGTTCACAAAAAAATATTAACGGACGGATGGACATGCTTTTATCGAGTCAGGAAGTTATTCAGTGTCAATCGGTTAAGGTTGGTCTCAGATCTTTACTTTTGGGAGGTACAAATATTTGCACAGAAGCATAATAAAATGTGGGTAAAACAATATGTATAAGATACCATTTTCAACTCCTTTTGAAAAATATTTAAAATGTAGTTGTATGTACCATTACTATAAATTAAGAACTATTGATATGCACAGGATGTCCGCCGGCAAGGTTTGTTTTGCAGTCGTGAAGTAGAAACGTGGAAAATTTATTATGGAAAAATAATCAGAATCCAACGCTTTTCAATCGTCAAAACATGACAACCTCGATTTTCGTGAAAAAATTATAATGAGTGAAGAAGAACATTTTCATTTGAATGGATATGTGAATAAACAGAATAGTCGGTCCTGGGCAATGTAAGCCCCCCAAATTGGTCATCAGTCACCATTGCATCAATTAAAAGTCACAGTATGGTGTGCAATTTGGTCAGGAGGAATAATTAGACCTTACTGTTTTGAAACTTAAAACGTAACGGTAACTCAATGGGGAGCGACAACGTGATATGATTGAAAATGCCAACTGCATGCTTTGAGCTTGGTTAACATGTAGTATCAACAAGACGGTGCCACATCGCATACAGTCAGAAGTACAATGGAATTACTGCGAGACCTTTTTCCACAACAAGTTATTTCAAGAAATGGTTTGACCGCTCCGGATTTTTTTGTAGGGATATCTGAAAAGCAAACCAGAAGCGCTGGAACGGCTCAAACAAAATATTTGTGATGAAATTTATGAAATACCGCGTGAAATGTGTAAGAAAGTAATGAAAAATGTGTTCAAAAGGGTTTGCATTTGCGAGGCTACCGGGGCGGACATTTATCTTGTATTGTATTTCATACATAATTTCCGACTTTTTCCACTTGGAAACCCCCTGCTTTTCTCATGGAGCATGTCGCCTGTTTTAGGGTTCTGTATTTCATACATAATTTTCGACTTTAGCTAAAACATTTATCAAAATAAGATCCATTCTCTTTCATTTAATCAAAATTTATAAGCAAACAAAGTGGTGCCATTTGCTGGCGGACATCCTTTATATGGCAATATTATTGGAGCGACAATACTGACTGAGTAATCCGCAGGGGAAGATATTTTTAAACCCCTAATACCAAGTAATCTAAAGGTTTGCCTTCTAATTCTTAACGCTTGCAGTTTCCAGTTAAACAAGCCTTTGCTTTAACAATAAATTAATCCCATGGTCAAACTCTCCAGGTTGCTAGTTTGCACTTGGAAACCCCCTGCTTTTTTCATGGACAAATGCATTTTGCCTGTTCTAGGGTACCAAGTGGATACAATTTACACATTTTTGCACCAAATGGAAAACAGAGTGTGTAATATCGTTTTATCCAGAAGCTTACCACCCGTTATATTTTAATAATAAGCTACAAATTTAACTATAAATACTGTATAGTAATTTAAAATTTAATAATCTACGTTTAATTTGTTAAGTTTTGTTAGCATATTTTTACACATTACTGTACATACTGTATATATATGTTTATTCCCTGTTTCACGATGTCGAATGAAAACCTATACGAAAGAAAGCTAGTCACTCACTTTCGAGTAAATTTGGATTTCACTATTTCGACAGCTTTCGTTCGCCTTTACAGGTTTGTTATCAACAAGGAACAATATAAACAATAAAATTCTTACTTACTTTGGGACATATGCATAAACAATTTTTAAATTTGCAATAGGTTTGTTAAACGAAATATTTGTTTAAATCAATACTTCAAATCTATTTTAAATTTAAAAATTTGTTTTTCCTATTAAGGTGTGGATAAAAAATTATTAATTTTTTTTTTTTTGTTATAACTTTTGTAATACTGTCTATTTATTTTCCTCCAAACAGTATGCACTTACTTTCATAATAGGTAAATTTTAATACATAAAGCAGTGATGCTAGCATTCTTAAATTATAAAAAGGAAAAAATCCTTTTCAATATAGTGTAAATTTTTAATGTTAAAATTAATATAAGATAATATTAACAAGTCTTAGGTTTTTGGGACATTTATACCATGGCTTAGCTACAAAAATGATGCAGTCAGTACTCAATTGTTTAAGGAAAATATTACTTATTAAATGAAATTTTTGTTATTATGGGCACTCCTTTCTAAAGTATCATAAGATTCAACAAAGATGAATCCCGCATTTCCTACTAAAGGTAAATCATTCCATAACAATATAAGTTTCATTTTGCATATTTGTAAATAAATGTTTTTAAGACAACCAATATCTTTTGAATTGTTATGTTTTTATAATAAAAGAAGTGTATTTTTTTTTAATTTTTATAACAAGAATTTTGCATCATTGTTTTTTTTAAACATATTTGTTTACAAAATATACACATAGCTATGCAATAATGACGATTTATTGAAAGAATTTGCCATTCATTTAGCCTATAAATTTTTATGGTTTTATTGTATTTATAAATTCTAAATATATAAGGAATTAATCTATGAACTATATACCAAACGTAGTTTTATAAGCGCAAAAGTCTGTAAAAATCAGAAGTGCATTAAATTTTTAGTTGATTTTGAAAAAGGGGAAAATAATATATTTAATAAGAAAAATAAAATAAAAATGCACATTAGTTTACAATCGAATGTTTCTAACGGTACTTCATGAATATGTATTAAGCGCGCCAGCAACATTTACACCAGATAATCAGGAAACAAAAGTACAAGGAAAGAGATGCACATTTGTTAAATTTAATAGAAATTTCCAATATTTGTTTATTTACTCCTACAATTGGCTTTAAACTAGTTAAAAATTCGGCATGATGATGTTAATCACTGAAAACATTTCATAATTAAATTTACAAAATTTTTGCAGATTTTTTTTTATTTGATAATCAAAGTTCGTTTAATTTTTGCTTTAAACGATATGATATTTTAACCAATAACCCTTGAGAACATATTTTACTTTTATTTTGTGGCATTTTAATACAAAGTGAACTTTAATTTACATCAAAAACTACATACTTTTATGCCACTCGAAAGCAAAATTACAATTGAGTGATTTTCGCCTATTAGTTTGCGTTTGACTTAGGTAAACTCAATTTTGTATGAAAACGCTTACGTTTTCGTTCAACTTGTCTTTCGAGTAAACGTTCGCTTAAAGTATACTTTTTTCGACATCGTGAAACAATCTATTAATTTTTATGTAAAACGAAAGAGGTTTTGTTTTCGGTAGCCCTTATAATACATTTTGTGGTAACCAATGGTTATCCAGATGTAAAAGGGAAAAGAAAATCAAAGCAGATGAATAAGGAAACATAATTTGTGTTTTCTTTTATTTTATTAGTTGAACTATTTGTTTTTTAGACAGTTTTATTTTCTTTATCAGGCTCAAGTTCAATACTTTACTAAATTCTCATTTAATTGCAAATGAAGAAATTAAAAATATTATAAACTGACGTGATATAGTTCTCACAATTCTATTGACGTGGTAGTCTAACAGACACCATTTCCGTGGCATTTATTTTCCAAAGTTCCGCTTTAGAAATAAATAAAACCATTTTTATTTAGTGTTTATGAGTGTTAGTTATTATTTATTAGTTTTCTATTTCAAGGCAAAAATTAGTGTTTTATGTTGTTTATCGGCATGGCATAAATTTTCTATAAAAAACTTGGACCTGTATCAGAACAGCAAAAAAAAAATTCAAAAACAAAATTTTGAACAAAGGTTTTTAGTTTTTTATTATTTAGGCTTAAGTTTAGCAGCTCGTAACAAAAAAACAATAAATTCAGTGGTTAAAAAAATTAATAATCATTTCAATTGGCACATCAAAGCCTATAACTTACCAAAAAAAAATATTTCTTGTTATAACTTATGATGCAAAAATTTTAGATTTTGCTTAATTTGCACTTAAGTTAATCAGTCTTAAGACTTGAGATCAGGTGTATGTATAAAGTACGGTTTTTCTTGACGGATTTCGGAAAGAAGCTTGGAGCACTGGGGACCGATTGGCTTCAAGCAATCACAACAGCAATACCTTTTTGCCCCTTTTATCTTTGGGGGACAAATTGTTTTCTTCTACTTGGTGGCGGAGGGGGTAAGTCCTTACCAAGAACCCTGGTGAATATCATTCTCAGTTCTCGTGGCAACCTTTGATTGTATACCCGAAATTTTATATGGTCTAGCACCAATTCTCTGGCCAGTGCCTGTGTTCTGTAACTTTAGTAAGAACTTCTCGCATCGAAAAGTTTATAGTCGCCTTGTAAAAGACAGGATGAACACGATAAACCTAATTATTTTAACTTTTAACGTTGTATAATGAGAGTTTATGTATTATCTAAGTCACACTGTTAATAATCGGAAGACTATGACGATAAAAAAAATTTTCTCGCTGCGAAAACTTCTCGCCAGTTACAGAACAGGGGGGCAGATTGAGAATAAAAGAAAGAAGATGGCATCTCAAGTGTATTTTTTTAGAGTTCCTAAGTAAGTTAATCCCTTTTTCAGCAGAGCTTCTGAAAGTGCTATAGAGCTAAACCAAATGTCAGCCGAAATGCTTCGGTTTGAGTTTTTAATAACTTTCACAAGTCTCAATACAGACTGCCGTCAGAATTTTTACCAAAATATTTATTAGCACTGTAAACGTAGTATGTGCGAGCATCAACTTACAATATTATTTTAATGCCAAAACTAAAAAATAACAATTTTGCTGACGTGTTGTTTGGCAGACACTAGGAAAATATAACAATTTCACTGACGTGTTGTTTAGGAAACACTATGAAAATATAACAAAAATACTGATGTGATTGTCTCTCAGACACCTACCATAATATTGATGTGATTGACTTGCAGACACCACTACCACTGGTCCGTGTGCTTACATAAATCGGTCTGAACACAAAAACATGCGCATTAGTACACAATAAGAAGTTAAAGAGAACGCGAGAGTAGATGTTTGGAAAATAACGGTACGAAATACTCTTTTGTGTTTGTTGGTGTCTGGTAGACTACCACATTACTCCCAGAGGGTTAAGGTTATTTTATAAAAACAGAAAATATTCATTACTTTTTCAAGAGTTTGGTTGAAGTCTACTGACGATTTGGTGTAAAACCACTGAAATGCATATAGTTTTCGAGGTAGTTCGCTGCACGCAAACTGTCAAGTAGAGTCTAAATGACCCCGTTTTGACAGTGAATGAAATGCATATAGACATACTTAAGCTAAAACAAACCTTGTGAATAGACTAAGAAAATTGTTATCAAAGCCTTAATATTTAAAAAATTGTTGTATAACCAAAAAGGTTTTGTTTTAGGTAGCCAATGGTAATATCCAGATGTAAAAGGGAAAAAGAAAATCAAAACAGTTGAATAACGAAAAATGGTTTGTTTAGTTTTTTTTTAAAGGATTTTTGATTATTAAGATTTTTATGTTAAAACAGAATATACTCATTAGTTTTTTAAGATTTTGCTTGAAGTCTCCTGGCGATTTGGTGTAAAAACCAATGAAATGCATATAGACGTTCTTAAAATTATTCTTCACCTAGAAAGTTCCACGTTAAAATATCTAACAATATTAGCGAAGAAGTCACTATAAATCATGAAGTTCGACATCGACCAAAATCGGGCCCAATGTTGTACTTGCTATACACGAATGAACTCATTTAAAGTTTATCAACATCCAGAGCATTTGCAAATGCTAATGACACAGCCATTGTAGTGGCACATAATAACATAAGTGAAGCAACAGCAACTATGCAACCACAATTAGTCAGTAATAAATGCATCTAAGACGAGCTGCATCGATTAAGTTACTGCGTAAGCAGCATCATCCTGAGACAAGTGTATTTCGCACTGGCGGAATCACATAAATGGCATGAAATTACTGCGTGGGGAAACTCAGTGTATTGCAACAAGCTACAACAAACACAGAATATATACAGATGCTGTAATCATGCAACAAACACATCAAAACAACACAGAAACGGTCCGGAACAGCAATGTAGCAAAACACCGTAATATTTTAAATATCAACAACATATTCAGAACAAAAATAGCTATAGAACTTTATAATGATAGCAGATATCTAAGTAATCTTGACCACGTCTACCAAATCCGATCCAAAGAGGAAGGAAGATTCAAAATTCCAAAACACGAAAACAATTATGGAAAAAATACGTTAGCAGTAACGCAACTGCAAATTTTCAATGCGATACCAAATGAGATCACATCAAAAGCAGGTACCCAGCAACATTTTTTCGAATTTTAGTAATGAGCTGTCATTACTTCACAAGGTAAAGAGTGCGTTTCAACAAAAACTACCTTTTAGTAAGGGCGTTAATAATAACATTTGTAGATATATAAGCAAAAAAGTATTAGGCAACACGCTTTATACCATGTTTATTTTTTTCCGTTATCCATTGGTTACTTTGTGTAAGCATATTTGTATGCAGGGGTCGTGAATTTCGGGACAACTCAAACAAAAATAACTAGTTATTCGGCCAAAAGGTAAATAGTGCTTGTTTATCTCCAACATTACTTGCTAACTTACTAGGTAAGCTAAAGTTTTGCTGAGTAATCCAAGCTTGAGAAACAAAATACTGAAGAATTACTTTTTAAGTGTCCAGCACTGAGAAAATATTTATATAATTTAATGTACATATTTAATAAAATTTAGTTTAGCGTCTTCCCAAATTTTCCATTTTTGTTTTTGTTAAACTTGCCGACAGAAAAGCTTCGTATGGCTAGCTTTAATAAATGAAATTAATAAATAAATCAAAGAAATATAAAAAAATTATTACTGTTTTTATTATTATTATTATTATAATTATTATTATTATTATTATTATTATTATTATTATTATTATTATTATTATTATTATTATTATTATTATTATTATTATTATTATTATTATTATTATTATTATTATTATTATAACTACTATTATTATTATTATTATTATTATTATTATTATTATTATTATTATTATTATTATTATTATTATTGTTATTATTATTATTATTATTATTATTATTATTATTATTATTATTATTATTTTATATTGTTAAATAAAAGTTTTTTACCTTTAGTTAAAAACTTTTGATTTGTTGAGATCGAAGCAGAATTTGCTTCGTGTTCATTTGGCCATTTCGACTCACTAGATACATCTTGAAATTTTAATGTAGAAACAATATTTTTTTTTTTAGTTTTACCAAAATCCGACTTATCGGACTTATCAAATTCTGTAGAATTTTCTATATATGACATATTAGGAGTAATAGTTTGTATTTATTTGACGAAGTGTGAAAATAAACTAAACTAATCCAAAAGCATATAAGATGTTTTATAGATATAATGACTTTAATTACGCACAGTAACAGTAGCGTTCGAAACAATGAAGTTTATACATCCATCACTATAAAAAAATCATTTTAAATTTAACTTTCGTACACTGACGCACAATTAAAGACGGCTAACTTTGTTTTTTATTTGTGTATTTTATTTGAGATACCCCCTTTTTTACGCTATATTCGGCTGTGGCGAATCTTATATACCCTTCGCATTGATCCTTAAGGTACCCATCCACATGATCTAACCGAATTATTTGGTACTTGAAATAATATACCAAAACTGCTTTGTGCATATCTACTTTCTATTTTTTCATCCGCATCACAAATGTGATCTTGCAAATAAATTATGTTTTTGTATGACAAGCACCATTTGTACATACATATATTGGTATAATCTATATATATAAAGGAATAACGTTACTAACTGACTGATTCATCGTCGCACAGCCCAAACGCGCAGAGCTAAAGACCTGAAACTTGAACTGTGGGTACCTTTCCTTATCATTAGATCCACTAAGACGGGATTTCGAGAAATTCGGACGCGAAAGGGCTTAAAATGGGCGAAATATGAAAATATCCGAAAGTTAATATCTCCTAAACTACAAACGATAGAAACAAAATTTAAAAAGGATCGTATTTATCTCAAAAAATAAGCAGACCCGTGTCTGGAATTTTTTAAAAATTTTAGACCCTTAAGGCTAAAAAAGGGTAAAAACTAAATTTTGATAGTGTCTAGGTCCACTTTGTAACTTCTAAACGAGTAAAATTACAGACATAGTTCAAAGTGCAATCGACAGATACTAAAAAAATATGAATACGTTTTTGCTCCTTTTTTGAAATTTGGACGTTGAGGGGTAAAAAAAGGGTTCAAAAATGGGTAACAATTCTATATTGGTACTTTTTGTAATTTTGAACCAATAGAGATTAATACGTAAAATAAATTGCGTTCGACAGGTATCGACAAAATAAGAATATGTTTTCGATACTTTTTAAAAATTTTGGACCCTTAGGCACAAAAAAGGGTACAAATTACATATTTGTAATTTTAGGTACTTTTTGTAACTTCTTAACTAATTAAGGTAAAAACAAAGTTTAATTTGCGTTCGACAGGTCAGGACAAAATATAAATATATTTTTTAAACTTTTTTAAAAATGTAGACCCTAAGGGGCAGGCAAAAGAGTACAAATTTGTAAAGTGGTACTTTTTACGCACTTTTTGTAGCATCTGAACCAATAAAGATAGAAACATAATTCAAACTGCGTTCGACAAGTCTTGACAAAATATGAATATTTTTTTATACTTTTTAAAAACTTAAGACCCTAGGGGATAGAAGAGAGGATACAAATTACATTTTGGTACTTTTTAGGTACTTTTTGTAATTTCTTAATCAATAAATTGCGTTTTGCAGGTCTCAAAAAATTAAAAATATATTTTTGGTACTTTTTTAAAATATTGTTTCTTAAGGGGAAGAAAAAAAGAGTACAAAATATATAATGGTTTTGTGTTTATTTTGTTTGGCATAAAAATCAAATAGCAATATCATTAGAATCTAATAAAATATTTACTGAAGAAAACTATTATTTAAAAAAACTATTTGTTTTAAAAAATTTCTGGAGTTTTTTCTGTGTACTGCTTATTTGGTAATAGCTTAAGAAATAAAGGCACAAAACATCTAAATCTGCGCTTACGAAGTAGCGGGTCACGTGCTAGTACTAATCTATACTAATAATAAAGAGGAAACGTTTTTTTGTATGTCTTGATTTTTCTTCGGAACTACCTAACCGCTTTGGATGATTTTTTCACTAATGTTATTTTTTTGCTTCCTGAACGGACAGAGGCTATATTTTATTTTTTTACCTTAAGTGGGCGTAGTACCTCCCACACGAATTAAATGAACTTGATGGTATATTTCGAGAACTATATTCGCTATCTGCTTAAAATTTTGTGAACGTTATTTAATTTAACATTTTTCTATTTGAGTCAAATATTTTTATGATCGAAGCAGGGGAAGAGGTATGTAGCTCCCATACAAAATTATTATTTTTTTAACAGAGGGTAATACATTTAGTCTCAAAATTTTTTGCAATAGCCTAAGTACTACTAAGCGGAGCTTATAATGGGATAAAAACCAAGCAAAAGAGCAATTTACAAACATACACACACACGCTGTATGTGAATGCTTTTACTTATCTATACTAATAATAAAGAGGAAATTTTTTTTGTATGTCTTGATTTTTCTCCGGAACTACCTAACCGATTTGGATGATTTTTTCACCAATGTTATTTTTTTGCTTCCTGAACGGACAAAGGCTATATTTTATTTTTTTACCTTAAGTGGGCGTAGTACCTCCCACACGAATTAAATGAACTTGATGGTATATTTCGAGAACTATATTCGCTATCTGCTTAAAATTTTGTGAAAGTTATTTAATTACACATTTTTCTATTTGAGTCAAATATTTTTATGATCGAAGCAGGGGAAGAGGTAGCTCCCATACAAAATTATTATTTTTTTAAACAGAGGGTAATACATTTAGTCTCAAAATTTTGTGCAATAGCCTAAGTACTACTAAATGGAGCTTATAATGGGATAAAAACCAAGCAAAGAGCAATTTAGAAACATACACACACACGCTGTATGTGAATGCTTTTGCTTACCTATATCTATACTAATGATAAGGAGGAAAATTTTTTTTGTGTGTCTTGATTTTTCTCCGGAACTACCTAACCGATTTGGATGATTTTTTCACTAATGTTATTTTTTTACTTCCTGAACGGACATAGGCTATATTTTATTTTTTTACCTTAAGTGGGCGTAGTACCTCCCACACGAATTAAATGAACTTGATGGTATATTTCGAGAACTATATTCGCTATCTGCTTAAAATTTTGTGAACGTTATTTAATTTAACATTTTTCTATTTGAGTCAAATATTTTTATGATCGAAGCAGGGGAAGAGGTAGCTCCCATACAAAATTATTATTTTTTTAACAGAGGGTAATACATTTAGTCTCAAAATTTTTTGCAATAGCCTAAGTACTACTAAGCGGAGCTTATAATGGGATAAAAACCAAGCAAAAGAGCAATTTACAAACATACACACACACGCTGTATGTGAATGCTTTTGCTTATCTATACTAATAATAAAGAGGAAATTTTTTTTGTATGTCTTGATTTTTCTCCGGAACTACCTAACCGATTTGGATGATTTTTTCACCAATGTTATTTTTTTGCTTCCTGAACGGACAAAGGCTATATTTTATTTTTTTACCTTAAGTGGGCGTAGTACCTCCCATACGAATTAAATGGACTTGATGGTATATTTCGAGAACTATATTCGCTATCTGCTTAAAATTTTGTGAAAGTTATTTAATTTAACATTTTTTTATTTGAGTCAAATATTTTTATGATCGAAGCAGGGGAAGAGGTAGCTCCCATACAAAATTATTATTTTTTTAAACAGAGGGTGATACATTTAGACTCAAAATTTTGTGCAATAGCCTAAGTACTACTAAATGGAGCTTATAAGGGGATAAAAACCAAGCAAAAGAGCAATTTACAAACATACACACACACGCTGTATGTAAATGCTCTTGCTTATATACAATAAAAAAGGATTTTAGTTAAAAAAAAAAACAATAAATGTAGTTTTATGTTAAACATATGTACAAAAATGTTAAAAGAAATTTCTAATTTTTTTATATCCCTTCCATCCCATCCCTACCTACCATTAATTTTTTCTAATGGGATGTAGCGGAGCGCACCGGGTTTGCTTGTAATAAATAAAAGAAATCATAATATGTACATGCATTCATACATATGTATGTTTCTGTACATACCCTGAAGGAAACCAGGGGGAAGTATCCCCATGTCAACACTTTTGTCGAAAATTATGGTCCCTTTTTGGCGACTTTGTCAACAATAAGTCTACAGTTTTATATTTAGCATTAATAAAAAGAAAATTGTCAGTGAAAAGTTAAAACTTTCGGTCGCCGTCAAACGCAAAAGTATATCAGCGACTAATGATCTTTATTAATTGTTAATTTTTTTTAGTTTTGCTCAAAAAGTAAATTATATACACAATTCATAATTATTTTCAATGACAGACGCATGTTAAATGTCTATTGCAAAAACACATTGTCAGTGATATAGCTAGTCAGTATAACTGTAGACTAAAAATGCTAAAAGGTCCCTGCAGAAAGCCTGGGGGCAAGTGTCCTTAAGCCAAGAGTTTTGCTTACAATTTTGGTGAATTTTCGGCGACATTTTTAACAAATCGTCTACATATAAATATTTGCTTTTGATGAGTAGAAAAAACTTTGTCACTTACAAACTGTCGGCGGCATCAGCTAAGTGGTAATTTGCTGGCAGCATAATAGTTTTTGTTCAGAGAGCTTCATTCGAGTGTGTTTATTATATTGTTTTGAATGCGAACGTTTATAAAAGTACCATTAAATTTTAATTTAAATATTTAGTTAAATTTATTCAAAATGTAACATGTGAACTAAGTATGCAGTTTCATTATTAAAATTTATTCCAAAAGGTTCCTAAAGTATAGACCAAAATGATTAAAATGTTCTAGTGAGTCTCTATAGACAATGTCTACATATATGTTCCCACAAGAACCACCTAGTCAGTTGTACCAACGTCAGTAGTAGATTTTCAATGACACGCAAATGTTAAATGTCTAGCAAAAAGCGTTGCATGTGAAGCTTGTTAGTAGTACTGGTGACAGTGCCAATAGTGAATTTCTAATGATATACTATTGATATTTCCTGCAGGGTTTAAACATATAAACATACCCAATAAGCATTTTGGCTGAAATTCAAGTGGAATTACATTTGAAATCAAGTCACAATTTCCAATTTCCAGTGTTGAATTACAGTTGAAACACAGTTGAATTCAATAGCGAATCCAGCAAAATGGTTAATTTTTGAATTACAGTCGAACAAAACAGTACCTTTATAGTGTAATTCCAGCCTTGAATAACGGTGTGATTCAAGTTGAACCGAACTTGAATCTGAAAATTTAATTATAAAATCATCATCTTCACCGCCGCCAATGATTTTCCATCAACTCTGTGCCATAAATAACGTATGCTTCAAACAAATTTGTTGTTGTTTTTTAACAAACTTCAAACAGACTGGAAAGAGGATGGATTTTAAATGTAATTCAAGCTTGGATTCACACCGGAATTCTAACATTGGAATTCACAAAAAATTTGTGCTTATTGGGTACATATGTTTATGTGTACATACATATGTATGTAAGTACATACATACCTATGTACAAACATACATACCCTGTCGGACATTCAGTTAACTTAAAATTAACTTGAAGCTAACTATTTCTCAAGTAGTGGTGGTTGACACTTGCATTACTTTTATATGGAATTAACTAACTATTTTAACATTGCGGTGTCCTAGGAAGTAGTCAATTGTCCGATTCTGCATTACTTTTAATCAACTTGAAGTTAGTTACCTAGTTGTTAACTTAAAGTTAACTTTTTGTAGCTAGCTATAAACTTACTACTTTAAGTTAGCTTTATATCAAGTACGAAATTTCTTACTCCAAGTAAAATTTTTCAAGTATGAATTTCTTACTTTTAGCCACAATTAAGCCAAAAAAGGATTGATTTAAGTTCGGAACCGTACTTGATTTAAGCCAAAAAAGATTGATTTAAGCCGTAAACGGGATTATTTCTAAAACTAAATGTCATTTTTTTTTGACTTATGGAGCTTTATTAAAGAAGAAGAACTTTATATTTTATTTATATTTTATTAATAATTAATATTAACAATTTAAAAATTTCATTTTTTGTATTTATCGACGCTGAGATTCGAACCAGGGGTTTCTGCACTGCAGCACAAGCGCGTTACCTCTAGGCCACCGAGACACTTTTCTTTTAAATGTAAAATAATATATTGAAAGAACAAGTTTTCTTTTGCTTGATTTGTTAAAGCAATCTTATTAAAAAAAAATACTGCGTAGTGTTTGTATACATTTTGGTTAATGCAAATTTTGCATTGCGTAGTAGTTGGCTTTAAGTTAGTCTATAGAAGCTAACTTAAAGCCAGTTTTTTTTTTGTAGTTAGCTACTCATTTGACGGCAGGGTAATTACATACATGAATACCTACCCAAAAGGAAACCTGGGGACAAGTGTCCCCATGTCAACACTTTTGTCGACAATTATGGTGCCTTTTTGGCGACTTTATCAACAATGCGTCTACAGTTTTATATTAAGCATTGCTAAAAAGAAAAAAAAACTGTCATTGAAAAATTAAATCTTCATGTCGCCGCAGTTCGCACTCTACGTAAGCGTGTTGGTGGTTTAATGCCCAACAATGTAAGTTTGGTGCAAAATGTTGTCACAATAGCCCGAATAGCCGCTTCAGTGGGTCGATTAAACTGACCATAAAATGAAAGAAGCGCGCGATTAACTTTCTTAACAGAGCACGCATTTTGATAATAAAATTCAATAATTTGCAAGCATTGTTCATTTGTAAGACGATTCATGGTTAAATTATAGACCAAACTGAAGATATTTGACAGTGAAACAAAACACGAAACGTGCGTCAGCTGTTTAAACCAGTGTTGCCAAAAAGATAAAAGCTAAAAAATCACCATTTACATATGTATACAGGTAGGGATGTGTGTAAATCAGAAATATAAAGTTTTCAATTATTTCTTTTTGCCAATAATGAAAGTTGGATACACAATTATTAATAATCTCATTCTTAATCTAAACAAAGTATAATGTAATTTAACTCTCTGTGCTTATCCTTAAATGTCACATAGAGTCAACAAAAAAAAAAAAACAATTATTGTATTTATTATTTTTTTAATTTTTGGTTTCTCACTCAAAAAGTTTTTATTGTATTCAGGGTCTTTATTGTTTTCATTTCATTCCACGCTTGTTGAGCTTAACACAATGTAAGCATTTCTGCTATTAGACAAACTGTCACGACGATAACTGTAACTCATTTACCGTTTGCTCTTTTTTATTAAGTTTGTTTTCTTTTTTTTTTCATTTATGTATACAATATGTATGTACATATATTAATAAATCGCGTAACACGTCCGCACACAACGAGTTTAAGATCACGAATCCAAACCAAAGAATACATACAAACAATTTAAGTGCAAGTGCACCAAATTTAAATAAGTGTTTTGAACAAGAGACAAATTAAGCCCAATCTCTTTTTAAAAATCATAAAAAAATACCGAGGTACAATCCTCATCGCGGTCTTCTGTATCAAATTTTGAAATTGAACCTACAGCTGTTAAAGACGGACACAGTCATTTTTCTTCACAAGCTCCAAAGCTCCAGGTAGGGAAGGACCGTTATATAACAGTTCTTAAGAGGGAAAGAAGCCCCAAATCGGCAGAGGTTACCAACCCAGCAAAAATTTTGAAAAATTAAGAAAAGCCCACCTCATCGCAAAACCATTTTGCCATTTTGCAGGAGAAAAATTATGTCCCATTACACGAAAGGAAGTCATTTAAGCCTCCCCCAATATATTTGAGAGAGAAAAATTTAAATGACATAAAATTTTTAGTTGAATTAATCGGTGAAAACAACTTTTATGTTTCGAACATAAAACGTGGTAGAATTAATGAAACTAAAATTTAAGTGAATCGCGAAAACGCTTACCGCACCACGGTTTCCGAACTTAAAAAACATAAGAAAAGCTTTTACACCTACCAACTCAAGAACGCAAATGGCCTTCAGGTTGTTATCAAAGGTATTGATTGGAATGTTGACCCAGAGAAGATTAGGGTCAGTTTGTGCAGCAAAGGCTTTAGAGCCAAGTTTTTATTAAACATTGGAGACAGGGAAAGGTATCCTCAACCATTATTCCTAATAGAGCTTGAGCATGGTGATGTAAATTTAAAAAAAAATGAGAGTCACCCTATGTATGACCTAAAATATATTTTGCACTGTAGAGTTGTAGTTGTGTTGTGTGTGGGGACCTGCATGATACGACCAAGTGCGGCAAACCAAAAAATGATCCTCGGGTGAAGAAATGCAGCAGTTGTGGAGGAAACCACATGGCCAACTATAGAGGTTGTTCCGTTTTTGATTCAGTTAAGCGCTCATCTAAGCCGAAAGCAGTTCCTGCCTCCCCTCAGCCTTTAAATATGCCAACTGCAAACATTCCTCCATTAGCATTAGCCAACGCGTTAAAGTCTAACCAGTCCAATGCACGTAAGGCTACCCAGTCTACAACACAACAAGAGATGCCAACAAACAAATAAACAAACCGGGTCCAATTTTAGCCGCCTCGAAGCCCTAATTGACAATATGGTTAAACAATTTACGCAGATCACGTCGCAAATGGTTGGCATAATGCAAGAAATGCAAAAAATGGAGTCTGCACTTTTGCAGGCTAGGCTTAAAAGGTCATTTACTGCTTCAGGGTTCGTTTCTGGAACGCTAACGGCATCCGCCAACAAAAAATTACTTCAAATATTTTTTAATAAACCAAAAAATTTATGCCATATTGATTTTTGAGACGCATATGACATCTAGAAGCAATTTTAATATAAGAGGCTATTCTTTTTACGATTCCAATGAACCCAGAGATATATCATGTGGTGGCTCGGCTAAAATAATCAAATCGATAATCATACACAAATGGATAGGTGGTCTCTTCGAACGTTATATACAAGCAACAAACGTTTGCGTTAATGAATTTTTCCATGGCCTAGTTTTTTTGTCAGTTTATTGTCCACCTAGGTTCTCCATAACAAAGGATCAGTTCAACAGTTTTTACAAATCTTTAGGCTCCCGCTTAAAGCTGCTGGAGACTATAACGCTAAGCATACGTACTGGGTCTCTCGCCGAATAAATCCTAGGGGTCGTGTTTTGTATGATTCCGTATCTAAAATCGGACTTAACGTTATTTCATCTGGACAACCGACATATTGGCCAACTGGTCACAAAAAAAATCCAGACATTACCGATTTTGGCGTAACAATAGGTATATCCCCGGAACTTACCGAGGCTCAAGCCTTGTTGGATTTATCTTCAGACCACTCTCTTACTATAATCACTATTTGTAGTTCTCAACAAATTTCAATAAATGCTCATTTTTTATATAAAAGAGTAAATTGGTTAAAACACAAAAAAATTGTCAGCACCCACTGATTGGAAAACCAACCGCTACGATCTCCCGCAGACATCGACGGTTGTCTGAGCAGCCCTAATGAGAACATAAAAAAAGCCGTTGATAATGCTCCTTCTTACTATCGTCAGACTAAATACAACAAAATTTTTTAAGCCGATGTGCAACAGCTTTTATCTGAAAAAAGAAGAGCCCGAAGAGAATGGAAAAGGCACAGATCACCCCAACTGAAAGTCAAGTTGAAAGAATGTACAAACCAATTGAAAATTTTGCTAGAGGTTTACAGAATGGCATCTCTTAAGGAACACCTCGAAGGTCTAGACTCGACTCCTCAGACCAATTATTTACTATGGGTCTTAAAAGACCCGTTATCGCGAGACCGCCACTACGTAATCTCAGAGGATCCTAGGCAAGAAATGATGAAGAAAAATGTGATTTGCTTGCAAATCATTTAACCAATATCCTCACTCCAAATACATGCACTGACATGAGTAAATTACCGCCTGTTGTTGCTAGATATCCTATGGAAATACGTTTTCAACTGTTAGATGTCGTTTAGGCTATTAATAAATAAATGCTAAAAAACCTCCTGGCTTTGATGAAATCAGCAACAAAATGCTGTTAGAGCTGCCTTGCACAGCAAAAAGAATAATTCTTTTTATTTTTAACGCCATATTACGGCTTGAACATTTCCCGCCAGTATGGAAAGTTGCCTTGGTAAAAATAATTCCTAAGCCGGGAAAAGATCCTTTGAAGGAGGAGTCTTTCAGGCCTATAAGTCTGTTACCAACTATATTCAAATTGTTCGAGAATTGCTTAAAAACAAGCTGACTCCGATCCTGAATGAAAACAACTGCATTTCAGATCACCAATTCGGATGTAGAAATCAACATAGAACCATCGAGCAAACCCACAGATTAGTAAAGGTTATAAGAGAAGTCTTTGAGGAAAAGAACTACTGCTCCGCGCTCTTTATAGATGTCTCTCAAGCCTTTGATAAAGTTTGGCACGAAGCCCTGTTAAACAAGTTAAAGATGAACTTACCAGTGAATATCTTTAACCTTTCGAAAAAGTGCATAACTGGCCGACAATTTATGATAAAAGCCGAAACTGCTTAAGCTGTCCTAAGCCAATAGGGGGGGGGATACATCAAGGGAGTATATTAGGTCCGGTTCTCTATTTGCTTTACACAGCGGATATGCCCACAAACAATCTCACTCAAACGTCGACATTTGCTGATGATGCCGCCTTTCTCAGTAATCATAAAGACCCTAAAGAGGCCTCAAAACAAGTTCAACATCACGTATCCCAAGTAGAAAAATGAGCAAAGTTATGGGCTATTAAAATAAATGAACAAAAACGCACCCACGTTACTTTTACTTTACGCAAGGAAACGTGCCCCCCAATTCTTATTAACAACCATACGGTGCCTCAACGAATTGAGACGAAATATCTTGACATTCGCCTGGATCGTCACCTCACATGGAAGTCACATATAGTTGCAAAGTTGACACAGATGAAACTTAAAACGGCCCAAATCGGTAGAAACTCTGTGCTACGTCTTGATTGTAAACTTTTACTTTGCAGCTTAATTTTGAAACCAATTTGGTACTACGGGATACAATTATGTGGCAGTGCTTCCGCCTCCAACATTGAAAAAATTCAACGCCGTCAAAATAAAATCCTAAGAATGATAACTGGTGTTCCTTGGTACATTAAAAACAGCAACATCCACAAAGACCTATAAGTTTCACTAGTTAAATGCGAAATCCGTAATTATGTGGACAAGTATTTAAACAAGCTGGGAACACATCCAAATCCACTCACTCGAAACATTTCGCAACATAGTAAACACACTCGTCAGAACAGAGGGGATACTATTTCGCTTAGATGAAACTACTGAAATTAATTAATTTTATTATGAGAACTTAAATTTTAGTCTGGCACTGGCTGGTCTAATATAAATTAAATAGTTTTAAGATTCGAATACTTATTATTAGTTCGCCAAAGGAGAAGATTCAATAATAAAAATATGAAAAAAAATTATTTTTTAATTTTGTTAGTATTAAATTTATTTATCCGTCTGTAAGGATTACAATCCATAGAATGAAATAAATAAATTAACAAAATTGGGTTTACATACATACCTTTATTCATATGTACGTATATAAATGGTTGAAAAACATATATATTGTTACGAAATTGAATTTTGATTGGTTATTCAACATGATAATTTTATAAGTTGTGATGGTGTCATTGGCGGTAGTTGTCTGCCCTTAGAAGTTCTTTCGATATGGTGGTTAACTAGTATGTGGAATAACTTAACGACTTAAAATACTACCACCAAGCACTATTAATAGGCGTACAACATGAATGCCATAATCGGTATAAGTTTAACCGTTGAGTTGGATAGGTGCAAATTGCTTGAAAATAAAGGTTTTTTTCCAAAATAATTATTGTTGAATCTTCGCTTTTGGCGAACTAACAATAAGTATTAAAATCTTATAGCTAAATAATCTAAATTAATCCACCCAAAGCCAGACTAAAATTTAAGTTTTCAAATTAAAGTATAAAACACTTTTTCAAAATATTATTTAGGATTTAATCCCAATTTTCTTGTTTATTTATAGGGTTTGTTGTTGGTTAAGTTTGTCTATATGCATTTCGTTGGTTCTTACACCAACTCATCAGTAGACTTCAACCCAAATTCTTAAAAAACTCATGAATATTTTGTGTCTTTTTATAATAACCTCATTAAACAAAATGAGAATTACTGTAAGCAATAAAAAAATACAATCAAGTTTTCTTAAGAATCCAACAAACCAATATTCGCTATTCGCTTGTTTTGATTTTCTTTTTCCCCTTACACTTGAATAACCATTGGTTATTACTCAATGTATTAAGGGGCTACCGAAAACAAAACCTTGTTGTTAAACAACACTTTTTCAAAATATTATTTAGGATTTTTTTATTAGTAATTAATATTTTTTTTCTTTATAATTTCTTTTGACCTTACTTTTGCAAGTTCACATAATATTTATTTCGGTTAATTAGACCAGGCATTTAGTGTGTTAAATTTCTTTTTTTTATAGAAAGTTTTTAACTGTTTTATTCTTTTTATTCGTTTAGAATCGTTAAACTTTTATATTATCTATATTATTCTATTTTTTTTTTTTCTTTTTTTTTAAATTTTTTCTTTGTGAATTATTAATCATAACTCTTTTATTAAGCACAATGTTGCATCATCCACATGCACTAAAAGTAAAAAAAAAACTTTAGAACCCCCAATTTCTTCTTCGTGTGGCCTCGACCCGCCTAACCTACAGCTAGCCGGGCTCTGTACACAATCAAACTTTTAGATCTTAAATGTATCCTGGCCATGATATATGCCTTTGCTTTTTCCATCTAATCCTCCTAGTTCATACAAATAGTTGTCAAGCGCTTTTAAAATAATACATTTTACATTTTTAGGGGCCAACTACAACTCTAGCCTTGGACCTTATTGCCTAATTTAAAGTTTCCCCTGTACACAATTTGTCCCTCCTATCCAATTCCTTGTACAAGAGCTCTTGAATTACCGGACACACTGGATAGTGCCTTTATTTAATCGGAATGTTTTCGTTTGTATCTTTAATAACATGCTTCTCGAGAGTCGTTTGACCGAGGCCTAATTCAGCAAATGATGGAAACATTGCCTTAACTCCTTGCAGCTGTTTTTCTTGGCTGTCTGTGAGTTATGCATTTTTCCATTTTCAGCCTCTGTTACTGCAATTTTAGCTATACATGCTTTTGACTCCCTCACAACTGGTAGCTCAAATGCCTTCCAAAAATCAATGCCAAAATAGAACTCTTGCTGCAAATCTGGTATACTTTAAAAATCTAATTCCTTTGTAAGTCCATTCCAAAAAACTGGTAAGGTGAAAATTCCTACCACAGAAACTTTGGCGGTTCTAATATCTTGATGTTTCAATCCAACAAGAGAACAATAACACACTTCCAAGTAATACTGACCCTTTTTACCTGTACAGCAAGCTCTCGCTCCCGAGTCCAAAAACGCCGTAACCTCTTTACCACAAACTAAGGTCTTTGCAAAAAATCTACTATCATCCTGCACCCTGGCAACTGTTTCCACTGCAAGCGTTTTCCACCCGTTAATTTAATTTCTTCGGCATAAATTCTAGCCCTAATTTCCTCATACTCTATTTTCCTTTGGTGCAAAGATTTTCTTAATGGAGCCAAAAGCAAAGGGCTACCAGCAACACACACTATTCGTTTTAAAATGTTAAGTGGCTCGACTCCAGGTTTTCCATACTCTGGCAAGAGCTCCCGGTCAGCTCTGTCACTTTCACATTTAACGCACACAAAATAAAGCATCCTTACCGCAAGCAAAACATTTCATATCATGAAACGTTGATTTGCAACTATTTTCTGATTTGACGGTATCTACATTCTTTCTATAAAAATCAACTGGAATTCCACAGGTAAAACATAAATATTTATAGGGTTTGTTGTTGGTTAAGTTTGTCTATATGCATTTCATTGGTTCTTACACCAATTCATCAGTAAACTTCAACCCGAATTCTTAAAAAACTCATGAATATTTTCTTCTTTATATAATAAGAATTTGGGTTGAAGTCTACTGATGATCTGGTGTAAGAACCAATGAAATGCATATAAACAAACTTAACCAACAACAAACCCTAAAAATATAAAAGAAAATTTGGATTAAATCCTAAATAATATTTTAAAAGTGTTGTTAAACAACAAGGTTTTGTTTTCGGTAGCCCTTAAAATACATTTAGTAATAACCAATGGTTATTCAAATGCCAAGGGGAAAAAGCAGCGAATAGCGAATATTGGTTTGTTGGATTCTTAAAAAAACTTGAACGTTTTGGTTTGCTTATAGTAATTCTCAATTTGTTTAAGGTTGCTTTAAGCCTTAGTTAGCCGAGCGTTGCTGCAACCGTACTGTAATGTTACGTACTGTAAGCACGTTGGTGCAGTTATAGAATATTTGAAAACGTGGCATATGTTTTTGCATTCATAAACAAAATAGCATTAGTAAAGGTATTGTTATACAGGCACTCGTTTGCCTGAACAAGTAAAATTAGATTTTCGTCATCCATTTTTATTTTAATTTGCACGAAAACTTTAAATTTATAAATTAATTAAAAACTTATTTTATTTGACTAGTTTATTTTTGATTTTGGTATGAAAAATAAACAGCTGTTTAAAAGACAGTGATGGGAATTAAAATTTTTCAAATGGGTTTTCGTTATGAAGAGAAAGTACCTAATGACATTAGAGAATATTTTGTGTCTATTTTTATGTATGTCTATAAATATGTTTTATTTATTATTTAGCATCTACAATTTAAATATAATAACCAAGTTATAGTTTATTTAGTATATGTGTATACCCAATAATAGATTTCTATACAATTCAAATCCTTATATATTTTACATTTATTATACACAATATATGTACTAAACGTATGCGCAAGACGCTTAAAAGTCTCCAGTTGTGCATTTTTTTCAAGCGAAAATAATTATTATAGTGGTAATTATCTGTAAAGCAAGTATAGCGAAAAAAGACAAAAACAATACTGAAAAAAGCATTATATAAAGTTAAATAATAGACAATATTATCAAGTGTACAAAAAAAATACCTAAATCTTCATAGTTTACAAAACAACATTTCAAAAATGCGTGAAATAAAATGAAAAAATAAACACGCAAAGTACTAATGATTACTTTATCTTTCTTTCGCATATAAAAGTATATAAAAAAAGTACCATGAAAAAGAGCAAAAATACCCTCAAATTATAAAACAAACAAGTAGCCCATCACTGGCATACAAATGTCACGCAACAACGTAAGGAAATTCTATTTTATACAGAATGGTACGTTGCGGTTACAGTACGTTTTTTTTCGCTAAGCTTTTGCATTGCTTCTCATAAGCCAAAAGCCAACAGCTGATACATTACAGTACGGTTGCGCTCGGCTAATCCAGCCTTTATACGTGACTTAACAGTAACGTCATAACCTTTCCCATTGAAAATCTAACTGAAATCCAATTAGAACCCAATCAGAAACCAATTGTATTTTTAATTGGGATGGCGTTACTGTTATGTCACGTATAAAGCAACCTTTATTGAGGTTATTATATAAAGACAGAAAATATTCATGAATTGTTTAAGAATTTGGGTTTGGTGTAAGAACCAATGAAATGCATATAGACAAACTTAACCAACAACAACTCCTATAAATATACAAGAAAATTGGGATTAAATCCTAAAAAATATTTTAAAAGTGTTGTAAAACATAAGTTCCAATGAAAAGGGGGCATGCACAAACATTTCGGAGTAGCCTGAGATTTGGAGAAATTATTAATATTTTCAGAAAATTTTTGTACCACCCGCTCCTGCGATCCAGGATTTTGTGAGTGGTGACGATCTTTAAAAGAACCTCCGTCATTGTTTCTGAAATTTGTTTCCTACTTGTCAAACCAAATGTTTCTAGACCTACTGATCCATCCGTATCCTCCTTAATCAACTCATTTACAGGTTTAGGTTGCTGTCTATTTTCCTTAATTATTTTTTCAGCTCGCTTGCATACCCTTTTCAGATCTGATATTCTATCTACAGTTGTAGAAAATAAAAGAACAGCAACATTACTTCGTAGATTGCCTCTGATAATTTGCACTAATTCATGCTCTGGGAGTTTCGTACGCAATCTGAATGTCAGGCCATAAATCTCAGTATAAAAACCCTCAAAACACTGGCCTGGTTGTTGCTTATAGTCCATAATCCCCCTAATGATTTCGTAGTCACTGTCAGCTGATTTAAAAATGATTGAGTAACTTTCTTTTTAACTGAAAATAACCAAACTAAATATCCTCTGCGTCATCTGCCAAAACTTGTTAGTACCATTTTGCTGCGTTGCCCGAAGCCAATCAATGAAAATCACTAGAGAGTTTGGTAAACGAAATATTATTCTGTTTCCTCATTTTCTCAATACGAAAAATAAAACATTCCACTGTCATATCTCGTCCAGTACCGTCAAATTTTATGTGCCATTTGTCAAGGTCAACTGCTTTTCCGGACTCTACTTCCCGTGGCCTATATTAGACACTAAAACGGATACCATAGTCCGGTTGATCGGCTGCTCTTCGGTCACTGTAGTTATTTTCACGAGCTCGTCCTTCCTGAATTTGTTCAGCCTATTGTACACACCCTGGTTTTGGACGGACATTCCCAATTGTCCTTGGTTTACCAGCAGCTCTACCTGGAGTTGAACTAAAGCCCTGGCCTACAATAGAGCTCGCGCTTGTAGCACTCTCGACTTCAGCCTCGCAATTTCTTAGTGAGACCACTTCCCCCCTCATTTGCTTAAGATCATCCATACAGCTGGACATCATTTGGGTCTGGTGAAATACCATCGCCATAAGTAACCCTAACTGATATTTTTTTTTCTCAGATATTTTATTATTGAATCATCGCTTAAGCGCACTAACAATAAGTATTCAAATTTTAATACTAAGTAATTAATACTAGTTCAGTCAGTACCAGACTAAAATTTAAGTTTCATTTAAGAGCAATAGTATCCCTTCTTTTTAGGCGGGTGTGCCTACTATGTTGCAGGATACTTCGAGCAAGCGGATTTGGATGTGTTTCCAGCTTATTTAAGTACTTGTCCACATAGTTTAGGATTTCGCATTTTACAAGTGGAACTTCTAGATCCTTGTGGATGTTGCTGTTTTTAATATACCAAGGAGCACCAGTTATCCTACTTAGAATTTTGTTTCGACGGCGTTGGATTTTTTCGATGTTAGAGGCGGAAGCAGTGCCCCATAATTCTATACCGTAACACCAAATTGGTTTCAAAATCGAGTGGTAGAGTAGAAGTTTACAAT
Organism: Melanophora roralis; assembly: GCA_963583895.1. NCBI lineage: Eukaryota > Metazoa > Arthropoda > Insecta > Diptera > Rhinophoridae > Melanophora > Melanophora roralis. Next base: position 68,063,611 of record OY757190.1, on the reverse strand, counting down.
CCAGACGTAGCACAGAGTTTCTTCCAATTAGCCAGTGGATTTGAGCAGCTTTAAGCTTCATTTGAGTCAGCTTCGCATCTACATAAGGCTTCCATGTGAGGCGGCGGTCTGGTTGAATACCAAGATATTTGTATATGTCTCGGTTCGTTGAGGCACCATATGGTTGTTAATATTAATGGGGGAGCACGTTTCTTTGCGTAAAGTAAAAGTTACGTGGGTACATTTTTGTTCATTTATTTTTATTCCCCATAACTTTTCCCATTTCTCAACTTGGGTTACGTGTTGCTGCGGTTGGTTCGAAGCCTCTTAAGGATCTTTATGAATACTTAGCAGTATCATCAGCAAATGTCGACGTATGTGTAAAACTATTGGTTGTCATATCTGCTGTAATGCAAGTACAGAATTCGACCTAGTATACTCCCTTGAGGTACACAAGCCCCTATTGGTTGAGGAGAACTTATTTGGTTTCCCTCTTTGATCATAAATTGTCGACCGGCTATGTATTTTTCTAATAGGTTAAAAATATTAGCTGGGAGGTTGAGCTGTAGTTTGTTTAACAGGCCTTCATGCCTTACTTTCTCGAAAGCTTGCGAGCCATCGGTAAATAGTGCGGAGCAGTACTTCTTTTCTTCAAAGGCTTTTCTTATAACCTGTACCAACCTGTGAGTTTGTTTGATGGTACTATGTTGACTTCTAAGGCCAAATTGATGATTTGGAATGCAGTTGTTGTCATTCAAGATCGGATTCAACTTATTTTGAAGCAATTTTTCGAATAATTTTGACATTGTGGGTAACAAACTAATAGGCCTATAAGATTCTACCTTCGAAGGATCTTTGCCAGGCTTAGGAATCATGTTTACTAAGGCCACTTTCCATATAGGCGGGAAATGTTCAAGCCGCATTATCGCATTAAAAATAAAAAAAATTATTCTTTTAGCTGTAAAAGGTAGCTCAAAGAGCACTTTGTTGCTGATTTTATCAATGCCAGGGGCTTTTCTACTATTTGGGTTAGCAATAGCCTCCACAACATCTGTAAATCGGAAACGTATTTCTAAAGGACGTGTGGCAACAACAGGCGGTAATTCTCTCACGTTTGTGCATGTATTGGGGATAAACACGTTTTTTAAGCTATTTGCAAACAGATCGCATTTTTCTTCGTCATTTAGGATCCTCTCAGATTACGCATTGGTGGTTTTGCGATAATGAGTCTTTTAAGGCGCTTGACTGATCGCCATAGGGAATAATTTGTCTGAGGAGTCGCGTCTAGACCTTCCAGGTACTCTTTCAGTGATGCCATTCTGTGAACCTCTAGCAAGCTTTTAAATTGGTTTGTACATTCTTTCAGCTTAGTTTTAAATTGGGGCGATCTATATTTTTGCCATTCCCTGCGGGCTTTCCTTTTTTCAGATAAAAGTTTTCCCACATCGTCAGAAAAAATTTTGTTGTACGTAGCTTGACGATATGTAGAAGGCGCATGTTCAACAGCTTTTTGAATGTTTTCATTAAGGACGCTCAGAAAATCATCGATGTCTCCGGGAGTTTTTAGCGGTTGGTTCTCCGAGCAGTGGGCGCTAATATATTTTTTATATTTCAACCAATTTATTCTGTTAGATAAGAAAAGATCACTAGCTGCTATTTGGTGAGGACTGCAAATAGTGATTATTGTGGGTGAGTGGTCAGAAGATAAATCCAAGGAGGCTTTAGCCTCAATAAGCTACGTCAAAATCGATTACGTCTGGAATTTTATTGTGGTCCGTTGGCCAGTAGGTTGGTTGTTGAAATAGTTGAAATAGCATAAAGTCCCATATCAGACACGGCATCATACAACACAAAACCTCTAGGACTAATTAGGCGGGAGCCCCAGTACGTGTGCTTGACGTTATAGTCTCCAGCAGCTATGAAGCGGGGACCTAAAGATTTGTAAAAACCGTTGTACTGATCCTTTGTTATGGAGAATCTCGGTGGACAATAAACTGACGAAATAACGAGATTATGGAAAAATTCATCAATTCAGACGTTAGTTGCTTGCATATAACATTCGGATAGGCCACCGATCCATTGGTGTTTGATTCTCGATTTGATTATTATAGCCGAGCCACCACATGATCTATCTCTGGGATCCTTCGAATCGCAAAAAGAATAGCCACTTATTTTGAAAGTGCTTCTAGATGTCATATGCGTTTCGGATATTGGCATTACATCAATGTTTTGGTGGATGGCCGTTTGCGTTCCAGAAACAAACCCTGAGGCAGTTCATGGTCTTTTAAGCATGGCCTGCAAAAGGGCAGACTGCATTTTTTGTATTTCTTGCATCATGATTTGCGTAAATTTGTTTGACCATATTGCCAATTACTGCTTCCAGGCGGCTAAAATTGGGACCGGTTGGTTCATTTGTTGGCAACTCTTGTGGGGCTGTTGGCTGATTAGGCTTACTTCTGTTGGTCTGATTAGGCTTACTTGTGTTGGGCTGATTAGACTTTAATGCATAAGCATAAGATATATGACTTGTTGTTGGCTGTGCTAAAGGGGGCATGGTAATACTTGGTACCTTTGACTGCTGGGTAGGGGCAGAAATTATTTTAGGCTTAGATGAGCGCCTAACTAGATCAAAAACCGGGCAACCTCTATAGTCGGCTGTGTGGTTTCCACCGCAATTGCTGCACTTCTTCACCTTAGGATCATCTTTTGGTTTGTCGCATTTGGTCGTAGCATGCAGGTCCCCACACACAAGGCAAACAGAAGGCAACTTACAATAAGTTTTAATGTGGCCATATTCTTGGCAGTTCAAACACTGTACGGTTCCAGATCTCTTATGTGGCGCTTCAACAATAATTCTACGGTGCAAAATATATTTTCAATCACAAACAGGGTGGGTTTCACTTTTCTTCAATTTTAAATCACCAGGTTCAAGCTCCACTTGGAATAATAGTTGGGGATGCCTTTCTCTATTTCTCATGTTCGAGACGGATTTAACTTTGAAGCCTTTGCTGCACAAACTGGCCTTAATCCCTTCCGGGTCAACGTTAGAGTCAATATCTTTTATAACTACCTGAAGGCCTTTTGCGTTTTTAAGTTGGTAAGTATAGAAATTTTCTTAATTTTTTCGAATTCCGAAACCGTGGTGCGGTAAGCGTTTTCGTGATTTACCTGAATTTTTTTTTTCATAAATGCTACCACGTTACCAGGGTAAGCTGAGCGAATACAAGAAGGCTTTAGTAACTGCAAAGGGGAAATCATGTAGAGTTTTCTGCGGGGTGGTGGAGAGCACCAGGGACTCTGCTAGATTGGGACAAATTCTGGCCAGGAGACATTCAAATCTGGCCTATTTTAAGAGGGGGGATGACTAGTGGTCAGAGTCATCAGCAGAGTTGCTTAATATTCTCATAAGCACCCACTTTCCTGGATGCAGGGACGAAGTCGAGGAAGCCGAGTCCAAAAGTTGGACACCATGCGATATTGATGAGGGTATAATCACCTACGACAGAATTTCGTGGACTATTGACAGCTTCTCTCTATATAAGTCATCTGGACCTGATGGCATTTTTCCGCGGATGATGCAAAGTGCCGAAGGACACATCATCCCATGGCTCCATAGAATATTTACACTCTGTCTCTCTCTCTCGGCTACGTTCCGCGGGAATGGAGGAAGGTTCGAGTTGTTTTAATTCCCAGGATCGGTAGAAGTAGTCACGGGAACGCAAAGGACTTTAATCCATTAAGTCTTTCATCCTACCAGCTTAAAACTCAGGAAAGACTCATTGACTCCCATATAAGGCAACAACTAGAGGGAAGCTCTTGTCTTTCTAGGGCCGCTCTATGGAAACAGCCCTACATGTGGTTGTGAGTACGACAGAGAGATCCATCGAATATGGACAGTATACTACGGCGGCTTTCTTGGATAAAGAAGGTGCCTTCAACAACGTGACGACGCTTGCAATTCAACGTACACTTACTAGCCTAGGGGTTGAGGATTTTATCAACAACTGGAAAGTATCGACGTTGAGCTCGCGTATAGTCACAGCCAATCTTGGTAACAGCACTGAGTCTCGCCTTTGCTCTGTCTTATTGTTGGTGACAAGATCCTCAGCGTACTGAATGGTAAGGGGATAAAGGTCGTCGCTCATGCGGATGATGTCGTTATATTGGTATCGGGAATGTTTCCGGATGTGATAAGTGATAGCATGCAGAAAGCGGTCAAGGAGTAAACCCTGGCAAGGCGAAACTGGTACTGTTCACAAGGAGGACCAAAGTTTCGAGCTTCAGACTTCCGCTGGTAAGGGACTGCGAGATCTACTATCGGACAGGGCTAAATATCTGGGAATATTCCAGGACTCGAAATTGTCATGGAAGCTGAACATCTGGCATAGGGTCAAGAAGGCTACGGTAGCCTACCACACGTGCCGGAAAATGTTTGGAGCAGGATTTGGACTTAGTCCCAGAACTGTTAGGTGGATGTGCATGGCCATAGTACCTATGGATCTCTGGTTTATAGGGCCGCTACGGTGTGTAGATACGTAGTGGACCATTTGTACAAAATTCAGAGATCCGCATGTATTGGAATTACGGGCGCACTGTGAACTAGTCCTTCTGAGGCACTGAATACTATTTTGCATCTCGCTCCCATTGATCGTCACATTAAAGCTATATCTGCTAGTAGTGCAGTAAGGTTTAGATCAATGGCATGCAAAAATTCTACATGAACTGCACCCATTCGTGGACCAACTTTCTGATTATGTTACTCTCTACATGGACTTTGATGGGGTTTTTGAAGTTCTAAATCCCTCCAGGGGTGAACGGTCTAAGGGCAACCAAGGGGAAGCTTATGACATTAGAATCTTTACGGACGCACATAGGGGCATTTTGCCAATCTAGCCGGACATTAAGCCAAAATGGAAATTTAAGAATTGTATAAATTTAAGTGCGCAGTTCGACAGATAACAAAATTGTGTATCGGATAGTGAATTTTCAAATATTTTGCTTGCAATTTGTCGTTTTGAGGAAAGTTAAGTAAATTTTCCCGCAATTTTTAAACTTTTGGTGGTTTTGAGAGGTTTACAATATATTTTCTTGTAGTTAAACAAAAAAAAATTTTACATTGATTTTTTTCTCTGTGAAAGACTATATAAGCAGCTACCTTATTTAGTTTTTTTTATTTTTTATTTTAAGTTTTATTTTAAAAAAATTCCTTCGAATTTAAAAAAAAAGAGGTTTTTTGTTCACTTTTTGATTTAAAAAAATAAATCAAAAGGTTTTCGAAAGAGATGGCACTCATTATCCTAAAAATCTTTTTCATCACAATAAAACCTGAAATCTCTACTTTTAGATGAAAAAAGAAAACGTTGCGCGTTTTTGCGCCATTTTTTTTTTGCGAATTTTTGAAAATTTCACTTTGTTCTGTTTTTTCTCATCTTGTGTGTTTACATATGAGTAAGAAACTTTTTTGTGGGTCATAAAACGTTTTGATAATTAATTGTCTTTTAATGTTTTTTTATTTAAATTATTACAGGTAAATTGAAATTAATTTTTAACAGGTAAAATTGGGTTTTACACTGACATTGCATGTATAAAAAGGAATGTGCGAGGCAGTAGTTTTTACCCGCCCCTAAACTGGTAACACCTGTGCGACAACTTTTCTAATAACGCTATTTTATGCAAAAAAATAAATGTACCTGCCTTCAAAACCTTCAAAAATTGTTTAAAAAATAATTTTTTAAAGAGAAACAAATCTGTGCTTCATGTACTTATTTTGTTAGTGTATATATATTGTGGTTATTGTACAAAATTGTTTTCAGGACACTTTTGAAACTACGAGAGTAAAATGGAAAAAGTTTATAAAAGATTAGAGTTATTACAAATAGTTCATAAATGTAAAGATAAATCTGTTGAGAAGAAATTGCGATTTTTAGAAAGAAAATTGTGTGAACTTTAAATTAATTGTTACTTCTGTAAATAAGTTATTTTTCTATATAAATTACTTATTTTCAGATAAATTTAATACATTAAATTACAAAGAAAGCGACAAGCAAGCTTAAAAATAAATTTTTTTGTGAAAATTTGTAAAATATATAAATAACATTTTTTTGTACCAGGCCGTTTCGGGGGGTGGGGTTTGGGGGCATTTCTGCCCCTACCCATAAAAGCTTCACAATTTTACTTTTATAGTATTTGGGCGTAAGTTTTCCATTATTTTATTTTATACATTGTTTATGCAAATTTTACTTTATACCGACACTGTCCAAGTGTAGATTTTTTTAGCTTTTTCTTACGTTTAAAGTTGCATTTGCATATCAATAGTATTTAAAACTTAAAAAAAATTTTTAATTTTTCAGAGGTAGTATAAGTTCTTCTAAAGGGAACTTTTTCCCCCTTGGTTCGATTTTTATTTTTAAATCCCTAAATGCCTATGACTACAATACATGTTTCTGCCAAGCACTCAGTAAGTTTTAAGAAGCTTTATTGTAAAAAATAAAAAGTAATGTCCGGCTAGAATGGCAAAATAACCCTAGGTGGGACGGCTCTAACTTGGACTGCGGAGTTGGATCCGGGGTCTTCTCAGAGGAGCTTGGCGTAAATGTCTCTTTTCGTCTTCCGAATGAATGTAGTGCATTTCAGGAAACATTTGCCATTCGGAAGGCTAGCAAACTACTACAGGACAGAAATATTTGCGGGAATATTGGTATTTTTGTCAACAGTCGGGTGGCGCTTCTGTCACTCAGATCATTCCCTCCCACGTCACTATTGGTTAGTCAGTGTGTTGCTCTTTTAATCTCGTAGTGTACTGACGTGTCTACGCGAGTGTATATTTGTAATAGGTGATATTTGTAATAAGTTACAAAAAAAAAAAATTGTTAATATATGTACATACATACCTACAAGACATAAGTGAGAATCGAAAATAAAAACAAACTAAACAAAACAAAAAACCAAACGTTTAATGAGTAACAGTAATCGTAGTGACAGTGGGCCTAATAGCCGAAATGCTTACATTGTGTTAAGCTCAGAAAGCGTTAGCAATGAAAACATTAGAGACCCTGAATATAATAGAAACTATTTAAGTGCAAAACCGAAAACAAATACAAATAATTTAAGTGCAAGTGTGCCTAACTTAAATAAATGTACTGAACAAGGGACAAAATTAGCCCAATCTGTTTAAAAATTATAAAAAAAATACCGAGGTGTTATCTTTATCGCTGTCTTCTTTATCAAGTTCTGGTGTCGCACCTACAACTGCTGAAGGCGCTCCAGGCCCAATTTCTGCGTGTGCTCCTAAGATCCAGGTAGGGATGGCCAGGTACGTAACAGTTCTTAAAAGGGGGAGAAGTCCGAAGTCGGCAGAAGTAAGTCAACCTGCAAAAAATCTAAGAGACGATGAAAGGCCAACCACATCGCAAAATCGCTTTGCCATTCTGCAAATAGATGATAATGATGGCCCCATTACGGAAAAAAATTATAAGCCTCCTCCAATTTATTTAAGAGAAAAAAACTCGAACGACCTCATCAAATTTTTAGTTGCATTAATAGGCGAAAAGAACTTTTATGTGTCGAACATAAAACGTGGTAACATATATGAGACCGAAATTCAAGTAAATCACGAGAACGCTTAGCGCGCCACGGTGTCGGAATTTAAGAAGTTAAAAAAGAACTTTTACACTTACCAGCTAAAACACGCAAAAGGCCTCCAGGTAGTCATAAAAGGTGTTGACTCAAATGTTGACCCGGAGGAGATAAAGACCAGTCTGTGCAACGAAGGATTTAAGGTCAGGACTGTGACAAATATTAGAAACAGGGAAAAATACCCTCAACCATTGTTTCGAGTTGAACTTGAGCCTGGTGATGCCAAATTAAAGAAAAACGAAACTCACCCCATTTATGGTTTAAGATATATTATGCACCGTAGAGTTACAGTGGAAGTCCCGCATAAGCGATCTGGACACAAAAACTTACTGTAAGTTGCCTTCTGTTTGTGTTGTATGTGGGGATCTGCATGTTACAATCAAGTGCGACAAACCAAAAGATGACCCTAGGGTGAAGAAGTACAGCAATTGCGGTGGAAACCACACTGCCAACTACAGAGGTTGTCCTGTCTTTGATTTAGTTAAGCGCTCATCTAAGCCGAAGGTAGTTCCTGCCCCTCCCCAGCCGTTTAATATACCAACAACAAACATTCCCCAGTTAGCACCGCCAACTACAAGTCAAATTTCTTACGCCAACGCACTTAAGTCAAACCAGTCCAATGCACAAAGGCCAAACCAACCAACCACACAACAACAAGTGCGAACAAGTGAACCAACTGGTCCCAATTTCAGCCGCCTGGAAGCCGTAATTGACAATATGTTCAAACAATTTACGCAGATAATGGCGCAAATGGCTAGCATGATGCAGGAGATGCAGAAAATGCAGTCTGCTCTTCTGCAGGCCATGCTTAAAAGACCATGAACTGCCTCAGGGTTTGTTTCTGGAACGCAAACGGCATCCTCCAACACAAAAACGAGCTCGAATACTTTTTAACACACCAAAAAATCGATGTCATGTTGATTTTCGAAACTCATATGACATCTAGAAGCACTTTTAAAATTAGTGGATACAATTTTTATGATTCAAAAGATCCCAGGGATAGATCCTGTGGTGGCTCTGCTATATTAATCAAATCAAGAATTAAGCACCAATGGTTGCGTGGCCTATCTGAATGTTATATGCAAGCAACAAACGTCTGCATTGATGAATTTTTCAATAACCTACTTATTTCGTCAGTTTATTGTCCACCGAGATTCTCGATAACAAAGTATCAGTACAACAGTTTTAACAAATCTTTAGGTCCCCGCTTCATAGCTGCTGGAGACTATAACGCCAAGCACATGTACTGGGGCTCCCGACTAATTAGTCCCAGAGGGCTTGTCTTGTATGATGTCGTGTCTGAAATGGGACTTTATGTTATTTCAACTGGACAACCAACCTACTGGCCAACAGACCACAATAAAATTCCAGACGTAGTTGATTTTGGCGTAGCAAAAGGTATATCCTCGGAGCTCATTGAGGCTCAAGCCTCCTTGGATTTATCTTCTGACCACTCACCCACAGTAATCACTATTTGCAGTCCTCACCAAATAGCAGCTAGTGAGTTTTTCTTATCTAAAAGAATTAATTGGTTGAAATATAAAAAATATATTAGTACCCACTGCGCGGAGAACCAACCGCTAAAACTCCCGGAGACATAGATGATTGTTTGAGCGTCCTAAACGAAAACATTAAAAAAGCCGTTGAACATGCGTCTTCTACCTACCGCCAGGCTAGGTACAACAAAATTTTCTCTGAAGATGTGGAAAAGCTGGTATCTGAAAAAAGAAGAGCCCGCAGGGAATGGCAAAAACATAGATCGCCCCAACTTAAAATTAAGCTGAAAGAATGTACAACCCAACTAAAAAGCTTGTTGGAGGCTCACAGAATGGCATCATGCACTGACGTGAGGGAATTACCGCCTGTTGTTGCTAGACGTCCTTTGGGAATACGTTTCCGATTTGCAGATGTTGTAGAGGCTATCCATAACCTTAATGGTAAAAAATCTCCTGGCGTTGACAAAATAAGCAACAAAATGCTCATAAAGCTGCCTCTTTTTAACGCGATAATTCGGCTTGAACATTTTCCGCCTATATGGAAAGTTGCCTTAGTAAAGATGATTCCTAAGCCTGGCAAAGATCCCTCGAAGGTAGAATCTTATAGGCCCATAAGTTTGTTACCCATAATGTCAAAATTGTTCGAAAAACTGTTAAAAAACAAGCTAAATCAGATCATGAATGACAACAACTGCATTCCAAATCCCCAATTCGGCTTTAGAAGTCAACATAGTACCATCGAACAAACTCACAGGTTGGTGCAGGTTATAAGAAAAGCCTTTGAGGAAAAGAAGTACTGCTCCGGGCTTTTTTCACAAGCTTTCGACAAAGTATGGCATGAAGGCCTTCTAAACAAACTAAAGCTTAACCTTCCAGCTAATATTTTCAACCTTTTAGAAAAATTCATAACAGGCCGACAATTTATGATCAAAGAGGGAAACCAAATAAGTTGTTCCCAACCAATAGAGGCTGGTATCTCTCAAGGAAGTATACTGGGTCCAATTATGTACTCGCTTAGGATTTTATTTTGACGGCGTTGAATTTTTCAATGTTGGAGGCGGAAGCAGTGCCCCATAATTGTATCCCGTAGCACCAAGTTGGTTTCAAAACTGAGTTGTATACTAAAAGTTTGCAATCAAGACGTAGCACAGAGTTTCTACCGATTAGCCAGTGGATTTGGGCCGTTTTAAGTTTTATCTGTGTCAACTTTGCATATATATGTGACTTCCATGTGAGGCGACGATCCAGGTGAATGCCAAGATATTTCGTCTTAATTCGTTGAGGCACCGTATGGTTGTTAATAAGAATTGGAGGGCACGTTTCCTTGCGTAACGTAAAAGTAACGTGGGTGCATTTTTGTTCATTTATTTTTATTCCCCACAACTTTGCCCATTTTTCTACTTGGGTTACGTGATGTTGAAGTTGTTTTGAGGCTTCTTTAGGGTCTTTATTAATACTGAGAAAGGCGGTATCATCAGCAAATGTCGACGTATGAGTAAGATTGTTTGTGGGCATATCTGTTGTGTAAAGCAAGTACAGAATTGGACCTAGTATACTCCCTTGAGGTACACCAGCCTCTATTGGTTGAGAAGAACTTGTTTGGTTTCCCTCTTTAATCATAAATTGTCGGCCGATTATGTATTTTTCTAATAGGTTAAAAATATTAGATGGAAGGTTTAGCTTTAATTTGTTTAACAGGCCTTCATGCCATACTTTGTCGAAAGCTTGAGAGACATCTTTAAATAGCGCGGAGCAATGTTTCTTTTCCTCAAAGGCCTTTCTTATAACCTGTACCAATCTGTGGGTTTGTTCGATGGTACTGTGTTTATTTCTAAATCCAAGTTGGTGATCTGGAATGCAGTTATTTTTACTCAGGATCGGAGTCAGCTTGTTTTTAAGCAATTTTTCAAACAATTTGGACATAGTTGGTAACAGACTTATAGGCCTGTAAGACTCCACCTTCGAAGGATCTTTTCCTGGCTTAGGAATCATCTTTACCAAGGCAATTTTCCATACTGGCGGGAAATGTTCGAGCCGTAATATGGCGTTAAAAATAAAAAGAATTATTCTTTTTGCTGTGCAAGGCAGCTCTAAAAGCAATTTGTTGCTGATTTCATCAAAGCCAGGAGCTTTTTTTAGCATTTAAATTATTAATAGACCCTACGACATCTGACAGCTGAAAACGTATTTCCATAGGACATCTAGCAACAACAGGCGGTAATTTACTGATGTCAGTGCATGTATTTGGAGTGAAGGCATTTGTTAAATGACTTGCGAGCAGATCACATTTTTCTTCATCACTTCTTGCCCAGAATCCTCTCAGATTACGTAGTGGTGGTTTTGCGATAACGGGTCTTTTAAGATATTTGGCCGATCGCCATAGTGAATAATTAGTCTGAGGAGTCGAGTCTAGACCTTCGAGGTGTTCCTTAAGAGATGCCAATCGGTGAACTTCTAGCAAATTTTTCAGTTGGTTTGTACATTCCTTCAACTTGACTTTAAGTTGTGGTGATCTGTGCTTTTGCCATTCCCTTCGGGCTCTTCTTTTTTCAGATAAAAGCAGCTGCACATCAGCTGAAAAAATTTTGTTGTATTTTGTCTGACGATAGTAGGAAAAAGCATGATCAACGGCTTTTTTTATGTTCTCATTAAGGCTGCTCAGACAATCATCGATGTCTTCGGGAGTTTTTAGCGGCTGGTTTTCCGAGCAGTGGGTGCTGACAAATTTTTTGTATTTTAACCAATTAATTCATTTATATGAAAAAATATCACTTGTTGGTAATTAATGAGGACTAAAAATAGTGATTATAGTGGGAGAGTGGTCTTAAGATAAATCCAACGAGGCTTGAGCTTCGGTAAGTTCCGGGGATATATCTTTTGTTACGCCAAAATCGATAACGTCTGGAATTTTGTTGTGATCAGTTGGCCAATACGTCGGTTGTCCAGATGAAATAACGTTAAGTCCCATTTCAGATACGGAATCAAACAAAGCACGACCCCTGGGACTTATTAGACGAGAGCCCCAGTACGTATGCTTAGCGTTATAGTCTCCAGCAGCTATGAAGCGGGGACCCAAAGATTTGTAAAAACTGTTGAACTGATCCTTTGTTATGGAGAACCTGGGTGGACAATACACTGACGAAATAACTAATCCATAGAAAAATTCATCAACGCAAATGCTTGTTGCTTGCATATAGCATTCAATAATACAGTACTAACTGAAAAATTTAAAAATAAAAACCAAAATAATTCATTTATATCAAAAAATTAAAGTATTGTTTTTACTATATTTGTTTTTGTGTATCAGTGTTTTTTTAGCTTATGTTTTTTTTTTTTATTTCAAGGCAAAATATAAAATTATAACGACATTTTTAAGCTAATTCTAAGCTGATGATATATGAAGCCTTAATTTGGTTATCTGTATTGGTAGAGTTATTTGAGCATCTATTTTGGATCCAAGGATTTTTGAGTCGAAAATCTTCTTTTAGTTTTTTTATTAATTGATTTCTCTCATTTCCTGAAACAGAATGAAACTCAGTATGCATTCTATTGTAATGCCGCTTAAAGTGCGATGCAAACATGATCTTTAGTACCTGGTTGCATACAAGGCACTCAGCCTCTGTAAATATGTTTAAAAAAAAAACAAAAAAAAGATTTTCCCACTCAATATCCCACATTATTATTATAAAAATTTCTTTCTATAATGCTGTAAAAATATATATGTTTTTTATATGGTATTTACCTGAATCATGAAAAAGTTATCAAATTGCATAAATTTATGTAGCTTGCTATCAATTTCTTACTGTAATTATCAACAAAAATTTAAGCTCTACCTATATTGCACACATAAAGAGCTTTAAATTATTTTTGGATAATTACACACTAATTGGCAACGCTTCAGTGCAGAAAAAACAATTTTAGCTCTCTCTGAAAAATAAAAACATGCGACATACACCTGCTCTGTTTGAAAGCTAACAAACTAATAATTGAAATTTTTTATTTTGCATGTTTGTTGTTTTGATTATGATTACTGTTTGCAATGATGAAAACAAAGCGTATGGATTATGTTTTCTTAACTTTACGATCGAAAAATAAAATAAAAATAGCTCGCCATAAATTATAAAAGCAATATCAGTAAACAAAATACGATATTTATTCAAAAATACAATTTAATCAGGATTAGTTATTCTGTTGCTGTTTGCAGATTTTAAGAAGCATTTTGGTAGGAAAACAATTTATTTTTAAAAACCCTGGTTGTAATATTCACGAAGAGAGTAAGTAAAAACCCGAAAATCTTCGTTAGCTGGGTAATATGGGTGAAGACCACTGTTCTACACAGTCGGATGATGTACTCGAGCAGCAGTTTGCATCATCAGCAGAAGCTATGTTAAAGTTTTGAGATATGGTGTTTATTCTGACACTTTTACAATATAATCAATTGAACGTTCAACTAAGATACCCTTAAGAACAATATTCCAACGTGGATCCAAGAGCAGTGCACCTAGAAAGGCTTCAATCTCAAAAAGGAATTTCCTCCTTTTTTTTTCTCAAGTAAATTGTATAAAAAATTGTTTTTAACTTTTTGAAGTTCAATTGTGCATGTAAATCAAGCGTTTTTGGATTTTCATTACCAAAGCATATAATCGTAATACCGGTATCAAAGGAAACGGTATTTTGTAACCGGTATAAAAGGAAATGGTATTTTGATACCGGTATTTTGCGAAACAAATTATTTCAGTATCGGTATCAATACCGGTAACCAAATTTAAACGAAATCGGTAACGGTTGCCAACCTTGTAAAAAAGTAAAGTATTAAAGCTTGTTAAAAACGTTCGTTTTGTATATTTTAAGTCAAATTTTTGTCTCGTATATGTTACCTCGTTTAATGTTAGTAACGTAAAATATGTTTTCTCCAATCAAACCTACTAAAAACTTTACAAGATCATTCGAATTCCTTTCCCTCAAATAAATCGGAGGTGGCTTAAAGGACTTTTTTTCAGTAACGGGGGCATCATTATCTTCTTGCAGAATGGCAAAACGATTTTGCGATGAGGTTGGCCTTTCATCGTCTTTCAACATTTTTGCAGGTTGAGATGTTTCTGCCGATTTTGGACTTCTCCCCCTTTTAAGAACTGTTACGTACATGTCCATCCCTACCTGGATCTTAGGAGCACACGCAGAAATTGGGCCTGGAGCGCCTTTAGCAGCTGTAGGTACGACACCAGAACTTGACAAAGAAGACCGCGATGAAGATGGCACCTCGGTATTTTTTTTATAATTTTTAAACAGAGATTGGGCTAAATTTGTCCCTTGTTCAGTACATTTATTTAAATTAGGAACACTTGCACTTAAATTATTTGTGTTTGTTTTCGGTTTTGCACTTAAATAGTTTCTATTATATTCAGGGTCTCTTATGTTTTCATTGCTAACGCTTTCTGAGCTTAACACAATGTAAGCATTTCGGCTATTAGGCCCACTGTCACTAAGATTACTGTTACTCATTAACCGTTTGGTTTTTTTGTTTTGTTTGTTTTTATTTTCGATTCTCACTTATGTCTTGTAGGTATGTATATTAACAATTTTTTTTTTTTTTTTAACTCATTACAAATATCACCTATTACAAATATACACTCGCGTAGACACGTCCGTACACTACGAGATTAAGAGAGCAACTGAGTCAAATTTGCAACTTAAACTTATTAAAAACTTAAATTTTGTAAGAAAGTGCCAAACTTTGGCCCGCGTGAAATTTTTGTACGAGGGGCCAAAGGTTGTTGTTTTGAAGTAGTTTGAGTTTTAAATTGTTCTAATTAAGTCTAAAATAAACATTATAAATAGTATATGTGAATTTTTTTATAAAGTTGTAAATTTTAAAATGGTTAATGAACAAAAAATAACAAAATAACGTGATCTTCTCGTTGTGTGCAGATGTGTTACGCGAGTGTTAATAGGAGCGAATATTTGTAATAGGTGGCAAACAATTTTTATTATATACATACATATTGTATACATAGGTAGAAAAGAACCAAAACAAACTTAATAAAAAAAAGCAAACGGTAAATGAGTTACAGTAATCGTCGTGACAGTGGGCCTAATAGCAGAAATGATTTTATTGTGTTAAGCTCAACAAGCGCGAGCAATGAAAACATTAGAGACCCTGAATACAATAAAAACTATTTGAATGAGAAACCAAAAATAAATACAAACAATTTAAGTGCAAGTGCACCAAATTTAAATAAGTGTTTTGAACAAGAGACAAATTTAGCCCAATCCCTTTTTAAAAATTATAAAAAAAATACCGAGGTACCATCCTCATCGCGGTCTTCCTTATTGAATTGAGAAATTGAAGCTACAGTTGCTTAAGACGGTCACAGTCCATTTTCTTCACAAGCTACAAAGGTCCAGGTAGGAATTGACTGTTATATAACAGTTCTTAAGAGGGAAGAAGCCCCAACTTGGCAGAGGTTACAAACGCAGCAAAAATTTTGAAAGATGAAGAAAAGCCGACCTCATCTCAAAATCGTTTTGCCATTTTGCAGGATGAAAATGATGCCCCATTACCCGAAAGGAAGTCATTTAAGCCTCCCCCAATATATTTGTGAGAAACTCAAATGACCTCATAAAGTTTTTAGTTGAATTAATAGGCGAAAACAACTTTTATGTTTCGAACATAAAGCCTGGTAGCATTTATGAAACTTAAATTCAAGTAAATAACGAAAACGCTTACCGCACTACGGTTTCCGAACTTGAAAAAAATAAAAAAAGCTTCTACACCTACCAACTTAAGAACGCAAAAGGTCTACAGGTTGTTATCAAAGGTATTGATTCAAATGTTGACCCAGAGGAGATTAAGGCCAGTTTGTGCAGCAAAGGCTTTAAAGCCAAGTTTGTGTCAAACATTAGAAACATAGAAAGGTATCCCCAACCAATATACCGAGTGGAGCTTGAGCCTAGTGATGTAAATTTAAAAAAAAATGAGACTCACCCTATTTATGACCTAAAATATATTTTGCACCGTAGAGTTGTAGTTGAAGCGCCACATAAGCGATCTGGGCCCGTACAGTGCTTAAACTGTCACACCAAGGCTTATTGCAAGTTGCCTTCTGTTTGTGTTGTGTGTGTGGTGACCTGCATGCAACAACCAAGTGCGACAAACCAAAAAATGATCCTCGGGTAAAGAAATGCAGCAATTGCGGAGGAAACCACACGGCCAACTATAGAGGTTGTCCCGTTTTTGATTCAGTTAAGCGCTTATCTAAGCCGAAAGTGGTTCCTGCCCCTCCCTAGCCTTTAAATATACCAACTACAAACATGCCTCCATTAGCACAACCAACTACAAGTCAAGTTTCCGACGCCAACATATTAAAGTCTAACCAGCCCCATGCACGTAAACCTACCCAGCCTACAACACAACAAGAGGTGCCAACAAATGAACAAACCGGGTCCAGTTTTTGCCGCCTCGAAGCCGTAATTGACAATATGGTTAAATAATTTACGCAGATCATGGTGCAAATGGCTGGCATGATGCAAGAAATGCAAAAAATGCAGTCTGCTCTTCTGCAGGCCATGCTTAAAAGACCATGAACTGCCTCAGGGTTTGTTTCTGGAACGCTAACGGCATCCGCCAACACAAAAACGAACTCGAATATTTTTTAATAAACCAAAAAATTGATGTCATGTTGATTTCTGAGACGCATATGACATCTAGAAGTAATTTAAAAATTAGGGGCTATTCTTTTTACGATTCAAAGGATCCCAGAGATAGATCATGTGGTGGCTCGGCTATAATAATAAAATCGAGAATCAAACATCAATGTTATATACAAGCAACAAACTTTTGCGTTGATGAATTTTGCCATGGCTTAGTTATTTCGTCAGTGTATTGTCCACCCAGGTTCTCCATAACAAAGGATCAGTTCAACAGTTTTTACAAATCTTTAGGTCCCCGCTTCATAGCTGCTGGAGACTATAACGCTAAGCATACGTGCTGGGGCTCTCGCCTAATAAGTCCCAGGGGTCGTGTTTTGTTTGATTCCGTATCTGAAATGGGATTTAACGTTATTTCATCTGGACAATCGACATATTGGCCAACTGATCACAATAAAATTCCAGACGTTATCGATTTTGGCGTAACAAAAGGTATATCCCCGGAACTCGTTGGATTTATCTTCAAAACACTCTCCCACTATAATCACTATTTTTAGTCCACATCAAATACCAACTAGTGATATTTTTTCATTTAAAAAGAGGTGATTGGTTAAAATACAAAAAATTTGTCAGCACCCACTGCTCGGAAAATCAACCGCTAGAAACTCCCGAAGACATCGATGATTGTCTGAGCAGCCTTAATGAGAACATAAAAAATGCCATTGATAATGCTTCTTCTTACTATCGTCAGACAAAATACAACTAAATTTTTTCAGCCGATGTGCAACAGCTTTTATCTGAAAAAAGAAGAGCCCGAAGAGAATGGCAAAAGCACAGATCACCCCAACTTAAAGCCAAGGTGAAGGAATTTACAAACCAATTGAAAAATTTGCTAGAAGTTCACCGATTGGCATCTCTTAAGGAACACCTCGAAGGTCTAGACTCGACTACTCAGACTAATTATTCACTATGGCGATCAGCGAAATATCTTAAAATGCCCGTTATCGTGAAACCACCACTACGTAATCTTGGAGGATCCTGGGCAAGAAGTGATGAAGAAAAATGTGATCTGCTCGCAAGTCATTTAACAAATGTCTTTATTCCAAATACATGCACTGATATGAGTAAATTACCGCCTGTTATTGTTAGATGTCCTATGGAATACGTTTTCAGTTGTCAGATATCGTAGAGGCTATCAATAATTTAAATGCTAAAAAAGCTCCTGGCATTGATGAAATCAGCAACAAAATGCTTTTGGAGCTGCCTTGCACAGCAAAAAGAATAATTCTTTTTATTTTTAACGCCATATTACGGCTCGAAAATTTCCCGCCAGTATGGAAAGTTGCCTTGGTAAAGATGATTCCTAAGCCGGAAAAAGATCCTTCGAAGGTGAAGTCTTACAGGCCTATAGGTCTGTTACCAACAATATCCAAATTGTTTGAGAAATTGCTTAAAAACAAGCTGACTCCGATCCTCAATGAAAACAACTGCATTCCAGATCACCAATTTGAATTTAGAAATCAACATAGTACCATCGAACAAACCCACAGATTGGTACAGGTTATAAGAAAGGCCTTTGAGGAAAAGAAATACTGCTCCGCGCTATTTATAGATGTCTCTCAAGCGTTCGACAAAGTATGGCATGAAGGCCTGTTAAACAAATTAAAGCTCAACCTTCCATCTAATATCTCCAACCTTTTAGAAAAATACATAATCGGCCGACAATTTATGATTAAAGAGGGAAACCAAATAAGGTCTTCTCAACCAATAGGGGCTGGTGTACCTCAAGGGAGTATACTAGGTCCAATTCTGCACTTGCTTTACACAGCAGATATGCCCACAAACAATCTTACTTATACGTCGACATTTGCTGATGATACCGCCTTTCACAAAGACCCTAAAGAGTCCTCAAAACAACTTCAACATCACGTATCCCAAGTATAAAAATGGGCAAAGTTGTGGAGAATAAAAATAAACGAACCAAAATGCACCCACGTTACTTTTACGTTACGCAAGGAAACGTGCCCCCCAATTCTTAATAACAACCATACGGTGCCTCAACTAATTGAGACGAAATATCTTGGCATTCACCTGAATCGCCGCCTCACATGGAAGTCACATATAGATGCAAAGTTGACACAGATGAAACTTAAAACGGCCCAAATCCACTGGCTAATCGGTAGAAACTCTGTGCTACGTCTTGATTGTAAACTTTTACTTTACAACTCAATTTTAAAACCTGTTTGGTGCTACGGTATACAATTATGGGGCACTGCTTCCGCCTCCAACATAGAAAAAATGCAACGTCGTCAACATAAAATCCTAAGAATGATAACTGGTGCTCCTTGGTACATTAAAAACAGCAACATCCACAAAGAACAACAAGTTCCACTAGTTAAATGCGAAATCCTGAACTATGTGGACAAGTATTTAAGCACGCTGGAAGCACATCCAAATCCGCTCGCTCAAAACATTTTGCAACGTAGTGGACACACTCGTCTGAAAAGAAGGGATACTATTGCACTTAGATGAATCTACTGAATTATTTAATTTTATTATGAGAACTTAAATTTTAGTCTGGCACTGGCTGGTCTAAAAAAAAATAAATAGTTTTAAGATTTGAATACTGATTGTAAGTTCGCCAAAGGCGAAGATTCAATAATAAAAATATGAAATAAAAAAAAATTAAACAATTTTAGTAAATATTTGTTCTAAATAGCCTTGGTTTTCATCTTCTAGAAGTAGTTTAGCTTCTACGTCTAATTCCATATAGTAAATTTTCCATTTTTTCCGGATATTGGACATATAGGGATCTGACGTGCATAATAAAATAGTAATAATGTCTTCGTTAGGACAACATCTGGAAATTTTTCTGGTGTTGTGCTCGCGAAAGAATCTGTAGTCCTTGTTTCTTTTTTCTTGCGCTTCTTCAGATAGATCCTCTATTGCTAGCATATTGTGTTCAATTATTTGTTCCCCGTGGTACAAAATTTTATGAACTGTGGATGGCATATATCTCCAAGAGTATTTCTCGTTATGAAGTATAGCTGTTTTTTTTTGGCATACTCTCCAA
Source organism: Melanophora roralis (assembly GCA_963583895.1). NCBI lineage: Eukaryota > Metazoa > Arthropoda > Insecta > Diptera > Rhinophoridae > Melanophora > Melanophora roralis. The sequence goes on along the minus strand of OY757190.1, from coordinate 68,043,781 downwards.
ATTTTTTTTGCATTTATCTTTCTGCCACACGCTAGAACTTGCAATATAATGTTGAAGCGCTTTATTAGTTCCAAATCTACACCTGTAATAGATGCTACAGTTTCTGGATCTGAAAAAAATCCCCTTCGCAGTCCTTGCCATCATTTGTGTTTCCTTCTCCTTGCTTTGGCTGTTCGATCATTTGGCCTAGCTCTAAATATTTTTCTTGTTTTTTTTTTTTTTTGCTTTCTTATTTCTTCATTTTCCTTATTTTTTCTCACTGTTTTTCCTAGCGGACCAAAATCCAAATCCTAACCTAATTTAAGAATATGCTCCATAAATTGTATTCTAGCATGAAGAGGAGGCAATCCAAATTCTTGGCGATGCCTTTGTGTCAGTTAAGGCTTGTGCAAATTTTCCATCAATCAATATGAAACACATTTTAAAATTTACTTGAATTTCCTGGCCATCAATTTAAAATTTTGCAGCTTGAAGGCATTCTATTTGATCTTTTATTTTTTTGATTTCTTCAGTTATGACATCTTTTGTTTCTTTTTGGAATGTAAATTTTATTGGTCTGCAATACTGCAATACACATCAATTTTTGTTGCTCTACTAGTTGACGGCTCTAAGCCGGCATCTGATTAATTATCGGCATTACATTACTTGTATTGTCTCTGGCCAGATGACCCATCACATCCCCATTTAGAAATTAAAGTAATGCTGTCATTTCCAAGTTTTTTCAAACACTGAGCATCAAGCGTATTTAACAACCGCTCGGCAGTGTGTTCAAGAAGATCTTGCAATTATATTTCTGCTGAAGTGGAAGTGACAGTTATAGAAGTTTTATGAGGTTAACATTTTTTTTTTTTTTTTGCATATTTTTTATTATTGAATCTTCGCTTTAGCGAACTAACAATAAGTTTTCAAATCTTAAGACTAAGGAAATAATATTAGTCCAGCCAGTGCCAGACTAAAATTTAAGTTCTCATAATATAAATAGTTATCTTCATCTAAGCGCAATAGTATCCAACCTTTTCAGACGGGAGTGTCCACTATGTTGCAAGATACTTCGAGCGAGCGGGTTTGGATGTGTTTCCAGCTTATTTAAATACTTGTCCACATATTTCAGGATTTCGAATTTAACAAGTGGAACTTCTAGATCCTTATGGATGTTGCTGTTTTTGACATACCACGGAGCACCAGTTATCATTCTTAGGATTTTATTTTGACGGCGTTGTATTTTTTCTATGTTAGAGGCGGAAGCAGTACCCCATAATTGTATATCGTAGCACAAAATTGATTTTGTCTCGGATCGTTGAGGCACCAAATGGTTGTTAATAGTGATTGGAGGGCACGTTTCTTTGCGTAAGGTAAAAGTTATGTGAGTACATTTTTGTTCGTTTATATTTATTCCCCATAACCTTGCCCATTTCTCAACTTGGCTTACGTGCTGTTGCAGTTGACTCGAAGCCTCTTTAGGGTCTTTATGAATACTGAGAAAAGCGGTGTCATCAGCAAATATGGACGTGTGCGTTGGTTGGCATATCTGCTGTGTAAAGCAAGTACAAAATTGAACCTAGTATACTCCCTAGAGGTACACCAGCCCCCATTGTATGGGAACAACTTATTTGGTTTCCCTCTTTGATCATAAATTGTCTGCAGGTTAAGTATTTTTCTAGCAGGCTTGAAATATTAGCAGGTAGATAGAGTTTTAGTTTGATTAACAGGCCTTCGTGCCATACTTTATCGAATGCTTGAGAGACATCGATAAAAAGCGCGGAGCAGTACTTCTTTTCCTCCAAGGCTTTTTTTATAACCTGCACCAGTCTGTGAGTTTGTTCGATTGTGCTATGTTGACTTCTAAAACCAAATTGGTGATCTGGAATGCAGTTGTTGTCATTCAGGATCGGACTTAGCTTGTTTTTAAGCAGCTTTTCGAATAGTTTCGCCAAAGTTGGTAACAAACTTATAGGCCTATAAGACTCCACCTTCGAAGGATCTTTACTAGGCTTGGGAATCATCTTTATTAAGGCAACTTTCCATACTGGCGGAAAGTGTTCAAGCCGAATTATGGCATTAAAAACAAAAAGAATAATTTTTTTACCTGTAAAGGGTAGCTCTAAAAGCATTTTGTTGCTTATCTTATCAACGCCAGGAGCTTTTCTGTCATTTAGGTTAGCGATTGCCTATATAACACCTGAAAATCGGAAACGTATTTCTATTGGACGTCTAGCTACAACAGGCGGTAATTCTCTCACGTCAGTGCATGAATTGGGAGTGAAGACGTTCCTTAAATGGCTTGCGAACAGATCGCATTTGTCTTCGTCATTTCTAGCCCAGGATCCTCTCTGGTTACGCAGTGGTGGTTTTGCGATTACGGGTCTTTTAAGACGTCTGGCTGTTCGCCATAGAGAATAGTTTGTTTGAGGAGTCGCGTCTAGACCTTCCAGGTATTCCTTCATTGATGACATTTTATGTACTTCTAGCAAGTTTTTTAATCGGTTTGTACATTCCTTCAGCTTATTTTTAAGTAGGGGCGATCTATACTTTTGCCATTCTCTTCGGGCTCTCCGTTTTTCAGATAAGAGCTTTTCAACATCGGTTGAATAAATTTTGTTGTATCTGGCCTGACGGTAGGTAGAAGAAGCATTTTCAACGCCTTTTTTTATATTTTCATTGAGGCTACTCAGGCACTCATCGATTTCTTCGGAAGTTTTTAAAGATTGGTGTTCCGAACAGTGCGTGCTGATAAATTTTTTGTATTTTAACCAGTTCTTTTGACAGAAAAATATCATTAGTTGCAATTTGGTGAGGACTGCAAATAGTGAAAATTGTGGGTGAGTGATCCGAAGATAAATCTAAGGAGGGTTGAGCTTCAATAAGCTCAGGGGATATACCTTTTGCTACGCCAATATCTATTACGTCTGGTAGTATATTGTGGTCGGTTGGCCAATATGTTGGTTGCCCAGTTGAAATAAAGTGAAGTCTCATTTCCGATACAGAACCATACAAGACACGACCTCTGGGACTTATTAGGCGGGAGCCCCAGTATGTGTGTTTAGCGTTATAGTCTCCAGCAGCTATTAAGTGAGGACCTAATGATTTGTAAAAGCTGTTGTACTGATCCGTCGTTATGGAGAATCTGGGTGGACAATAAACTGACGAAAAAACGAGATTATGGTAAAATTCATCGATGCAGACGTTTGTTGCTTGTATATAACTTTCGGAGAGACCACCCATCCATTGGTGTTTGATTCTTGATTTAATTAATATAGCTGAACAACCACATGACCTATCTCTGGGATCTTTTGAATCATAAAAAGTATAGCCAATTATTTCGAAAGTGCTTCTAGATGTCATATGAGTTTCGGAAATCAACATGACATCGATTTTTTGGTGTGTTCAAAAGTATTCGAGCTCATTTTTGTGTTGGCGGATGCCGTTTGCGTTCCAGAAACAAACCCTGAGGCAGTTCATGGCCTTTTAAGCATGGCCTGCAAAAGTGCAGACTGCATTTTTTGCATTTCTTGCATCATACCAGCCATTTGCGCCATGAACTGCGTAAATTGTTTTACCATATTGTCTATTACGGCTTCCAGGCGGCTAAAATTGGCTCCAGTTGGTTCGCTTGTTGGCACTTCTTGTTGTGTTGTAGGCTCGGTAGGCTTACGTGCATTAGGCTGGTTAGACTTTAATGCAGCGGCGTAAGAAATTTGATTTGTAGTTGGTTGTGCTAACGGAGGCATATTTGTAGTTGGTATATTTAAAGGCTGGGGAGGGGCAGAAACTATTTTCGGCTTAGATGAGCGCTTAACTGATTCAAAAACAGGGTAACCTCTATAGTTGGCCGTGTGGTTTCCGCCGCAATTGCTGCATTTCTTCACCCTAGGGTCATCTTTAGGTTTATCGCACTTGGGCGTGGCATGCAGGTCCCCACACACAACACAAACAGAAGGCAACTTACAATAGGCTTTGGTATGGCCGTATTCCTGGCAGTTCAAGCACTGTACTGGCCCAGATCGTTTATGTGGGGCTTCAACAACAACTCTGCGGTGCAAAATATATCTTAATTCATAAATTGGGAGAGTTTCACCTTTCCTCAATCTTACATCACTAGGCTCAAGCTCTACCCGGAATAATGGGGTTGGACACCTTTCACCAGTTTTAGCTTTAAATCCTTTGCTGTACAAACTCGTTTTCTCTTCCGGGTCGACATTAGCGTCAATACTTTTTATAACAACCTGGAGGCCTTTAGCGATTTTTAGTTGGTAAGTGTAGAAGTTTTTATTCAGTTTTTCAAATTCTGAAACGACGGTGCGGTAAGCGTTTTCGTGATTTACCTGAATTTTTGTCTCGTAAATGTTACCACGCTTAATATTAAACACATAGAAGTTGTTTTCACCAATTAATCCGACTAAAAACCTAATAAGGTCGTTAGAGTTCTTTTCTCTCAAATACATTGGAGGAGGTTTAAATGTCTTCTTCTCACTGACAGGGATATCGTTCTCCTCTTCTAGAATTGCAAAACGATTTTGCGATGAGATTGGCTTTTCTTCATCTCTTGAAATTTTGGCTGGTTTTGTAACCTCTGCGGATTTCGGGCTCCTACTCTTTTTAAGAACTGTTATGTAGCGGTCCATCCCTACCTGGACCTTTGGAACTTCTGATGAAAGTGACCTGGGACTGCCTTTAGCAAGGGTAGATTCAGTTCCAGAATATGATAAGGAAGACCGCGGGGAGGATGGTACTTCGGTATTTTTTTATAATTTTTAAAAAGAGATTGGGCTAAACTTGTCCCTTATTCAAAGCACTCATTTAAATTTGGAGAACTTGCACTTAAATTGTTTGTATTTAATTTTGGTTTCTCATTTAAATAGTTTTTATTGAATTCAGGGTCTCTGATATTTTCATTACTGACTCTTGTTAAGCTTAACACAATGTAAGCATTTCGGCTTTCAGGCCCACTGTCACTACGATTACTGTTACTCATTAACAGTTCGCTTTTTTTATTTAGTTTGTTGTTTTTGTTTTTCTCATTATTATGTGTATATACACTGGCTCACAGCTTATTTTATGCAGTGCAATATTTTGTTTTTAAAGCCCTATAAAAACACAAACAACAGGAATTTTGAAAAAAATTTGATGTCATTTAAAAGAGAAAACGTTGTTATTTAACAAACGAAAATTACATATTGCAAAAACGATTATTTTAACTTCTTAAAAGTATAAAAACAGAAAATACTCAAATATTTATCTCACAGCTTATTTTATGCAGTAAATTTCTACTGTAACAGTACGTTAATGCAGTGTTGTCCTGCGCTTACATATTTTTCTTGACCATGTTTCACGGGAGGAACAGTTTATAAGCCCAAAGAATAAGTTTTGCACGCTAAATTTCGCCAAAGAACATATTTTCGAGGAATCTGCGTTTTGGAATTCGGTCATATTCGTATATATATTATATCATCAGCGAATATGACCGAATTCAAAAACGCAGATTCCTCGGAAACATGTTTTTTGGCGAAATTTAGCGTACAAAACTTATTCTTTGGGCTTATAAACTGTTTCTTGCGTGAAACATGGTCAAAAAAACTATGTAAGCGCAGGAAAACGCGAACAGTTTCGGCGCAGCATTGTTTGCCAAGGTCAGGTGCAGCCTCTGAGGCCAGTTTTGAAGCCAAAAGCTTTGAGTTCGCCTTTATTTTCCTCAAAATATATCGCTCGTCCTGCTCACTAAAAATTTTATTAGGTGCCTTTCTGCCTTTTTTATGAACGCGATTTTGGTGGATGAAACGCTTAATGATTTTTTGGACTGTGAAAGCCTTAATATTTAACATTTCTGCTATTTATCGCTGTAAATGGCCATTTTTAAAGTGGTTTAAAACCAATTCCCTTTGTTGTAATGTTGTACGCGGACTCACTTGAATTTTTACAAGTCGAGACTTGATGTAACACAATTAGACTAACAATTCCACAATAAAACATTCCTAGAAATAGAAATACGAAACACGAAAAAAACGAACAACACTGCATTAAGGTACTGTAACAGTAGAAATTTACTGCATAAAAAAGCTGTGAGATAAATATTTAAGTATTTTCTGTTTTTATACTTTTAAGTAGTTAAAATAATCGTTTTTGCAATATGTAATTTTCGTTTGTTAAACAACAACGTTTTCTCTTTTAAATGACATTAAATTTTTTTCAAAATTCCTGTTGTTTGTGTTTTTATAGGGCTTTAAAAACAAAATATTGCACTGAATAAAATAAGCTGTGAGCCAGTGTATGTATATTAATAAATTCGTTTACCACTTATCACTAATACACCTATTACCAATATTACACTCGCGTAGACACGTCCGTACACTACGAGATTAAGAATGCAACTGCAAGGTAAACATTCGACTAAATCTTATGAGGTAAACAGCGACTAAATCACTATACTCTGGAAAATTCCCAGAATTCTTTTCATTGGTGCGCTTTCGCAATTCCTTATACCGGTTTTTAGTTAACTTTAAATCCAAAAAAAGCGCTAACGCTTCTTCTTGAGTAAATTTCTTGTCTTCATTTGGTGTAGGAACATTTTTCAAAGTTATTTTTGTGCGCCTTGGACTTGCTTCTATTAATGTTTCAATTATCTCAATGTTTGTTTTTTGTTGGATACATTTATTGCATAAATGAGTCTTTGATAATAACTGGAGAAATTTCTTCACTGATATTCTGAAGTTTGCGTCAAGTTCTTTCACAACATTCGTCTATTGGTTTTGCTGGTCGACCCTGTTTTCCACATTCATTGGCATTTGTAGAAAAAATTTCGAAAACAAGTTCTTTTAACAACCATTCATGGTGAAGTTCGTACATCCTTTCATCTGTATTGCATATAGGGTTTTTTATTTCCCGGACTTTTTTGTTTCCCGGGAAACGGGAAATCCAAAATTAATTTCCCGGTTGTACTAATAAAAAACAGTTTTAATTTTTAAATAAAAAAATGCATATAAATTGATACATGCACATACGAATTCAAAAAAGAAAAATAAAAGAGATCAAAGTAAAATGTAATAATTCAGTCCAGGGTACACTCAAGGCACATTCAACAAGGTAAACTCAAGTCGAATTCAAAAAATTCGACCTCTGCATATATACTTTTTCTTTGAATCATTGTCAACTGAATTGAATAAAGACATGAAGGCTGGTTTGCCTTTTTATGTAATATAAATATAACCTCATAATCTAATTACTAAGGATACAACAGTGCTTCATTTAGAATTTAACGGTGAAAATCGGCACCATTACGGAATTATTTTTGCCAAACCTGCGAGGCCATCCATCGTACTCTTCACACACGTGGTTCCAAAGCAACGGAAATTCTCTGGATGGCGTACTATTTAAAAAATAAAATCTGCATTTCCATTCAATTCTCTTAAAAAAACTATGTGTCCATCATTACCTTTTTTATTTAAGTATAAATATAAATCTGCTGCCAGACAACTAGCACAAGTGAAATTTCCTAAGCGGACGCATTAATTTCTAACATTAAAGTCCAACAACACATCAAGAGGTGACCAGAAACGAACCAACCGGTCAAAATTTTAGCCGTCTGGAAACCGTAACTGAGAATATGTTTAAGCAATTTACGCAGACCATGGCGCAAGTAGCTGTCGTGATGCAGGAAATGCAGTCTCCTCTCCGGTCATGCTGGAATAGCCCATGAACTGCCTCAGTGTTTGTTTTTGAAACGCAAAAGGCATCCGCCACCACAAAACCGAACTTGAATATTTTCTAAAACGAAAGATCAGTACAACAGTTTTTACAAATCTTTAGGTACCAGCATAGTAGCTTCTGGAGACTATAATGCTCCCGCCTAATTAGTCCCAGAGATCGTGTCTGGTATGATTCCGTTTCTAAAATGGGACTTTGCGTTATTTCAATTGGACAAACAACCCATTGACTAACTAACCACAACCAAATTTCGAACGTAATAGATTTGTTGGTAGCAAAAGGTATATTCTCGGAGCTTATTGAGGTTCAAGCCTCATTGGATTTATCTTCTGACCACTCACCCGCAATAATTACTGTTTGCAGTGCTCACTGAATAGCAACCAGTCTAAAAGAGTTAATTGGTTGAAATATAAACAATAAATCAGCACCCACTGCTCGGACCGCCTGAGCAGCCATAATGAAAACATTAAAAAAACCGTTTAACATTATTCTACTACCTACCGTCAGACCAAGTTTAACAAAATTTTCTCTGCCGATGTAAAAAGGTTTTATTTGAAAAAAAGAAGAACCCGAAAAGAATGGCAAAAGCATAGATCGCCCCAACTCAAAACTAACCTGAAACAATGTACAAACCAATTAAAAAAGTTGCTGAAGCACTTAAAGAATATCTAGATACGACTCCTTAGACAAATTATTCCCAATGGCGATCACCAGTAGTGCGATTCAGTAACTTTTAACGATTCGACAATCGTCATATTTATCGACAGAAATTATTGTTTGCTGCTACGGTTAAATGATTCACTTAGACGTTTTTAACGATAGTGGATAAGTTAATTTTTGTTTGTATTTTATTAGTTGTAAAATAAATTTTAACAAAGCGAAAATCATAAATATAGTAAATATAATATATAATATACAAAATAACTTTTTGTCGATACAACTAACAACACAAAAATTATTGCCGTTAAATTATCAAGTATAACGATTGTAAAAATTGCTGTTACTATTTTGCTGTTTACTTAACAATAACAGCTGACTTTAACGAAAGTGGATATCGTTAAAAACTTTACTGAATCGCAAAATCGTTATATTTATTGTTAACTTATTTTAACGATGCGAATATTGTAAAAATAAGTTGCTGAATCGCACTACAGATGTCTTAAAACACCCGTTATCGCAAAACCACCATTGCGTAATCTGAGAGGATCCTGGGATAAAAATGACGAAGAAAAATGCGATCTGCCCGCAAGTGATTTAAGGAACGTGTTCACTCCTAATAAATGCACTGACGTAAGAAATTACCGCCTGTTGTTGCTAGAAGTCCTGTGGGAGTGCATTACCGATTTTCAATTTCGAAACCAATTTGGTGCTACGGTATACAATTGTGGCACTGCTTCCGCCTGGTGCTTCTTGGTATATCGAAAACAGCAACATCAACAAGGATCTGGAAGTTTCACTAATTAAATGCAAAATCTTAAGCTATGTGGGCAATTATTTAAATAAGCTTAAAACACATCCAAATCCGCTTGCTCGAAGTATCCTGCAACATAGTAGGCACACCCGCCTAAAAAGAAGGGATACTATTGCTCTTAAATGAAACTTAAATTTTAGTCTAGTACTGGCTGGACTAATATTAATTACTTAGTTTTAAGATTTGAATATTTATTGTTAGTTCGCATAAGCGAAGATTCAATAATAACAACATGCAAAAAGAATATGTTTTTTGCCTTTTATATAATTATTATTATTTTAAGTAAATCAACTTATTGTTTTAATAAACCGCTAAAAGCTAAATATTTAATTGTCAGCATTTCCCTCCCCCCTTCATAAGCCTGAGCTGGATCCGCGCCTGTTCTTAAGCAATATAGATACATACTGTATGTAACATACATATAGTTATTGAAATGTAAGTCGACAGATAGTTGTACGAGTTATTTTCCGCTGCAAGGCACAATTTCAAAAAAATCAGCTTGAAACTGGTTATATGTATGGCTAAATTCCAAAACACAGTTTGCTTTGCATTACAAAATTTCAACTTCTTCCCTTATACACACCCTAGAATTTTGACAACGTTTTTTGCTTCCAGGACATTAAAATAGCTGTAAACACTCATTTGGAAGTAGAAGATATTATTAAAAACCTCATATTTGCTTTCAGGAAAACTTTGAAATTCTATGATGCAAAGCAAACTGCGTTTTTGAATTCAGCCTATGTGATTTATGTGTCTCTCATGTTCATTAAGCAGAATTATCTACTTTTTGCGATATTTACACTCAAAGAAAGTGGGTATCCAAACTACAACCTCCAGACTGGTAGACCCGTAAACTTACCACTGATCTACCGAGCGTGTTAAAAAACTGTTATGCAGAGTAATGGACTAATACAGATTGGTAATTTATTTTTATAATGTAAGTTTCATTCAAAATTATAAATATTTGTTTAAAGTAAAAAAATTATTTAAGTGATAGAAGCTTGAAAAAACCAACGATAATGTCCTTTTGAAAATGGATGGTGTTTTGTTGTGTTCAACAAACACTAATATGGGCGAGAACGGTTCCCAGGGTTGTTGCGCATGGGACCGCCGCTAATATTTCTTCCACTACCACTATAATCGCGGCGTCCTCCGCGTTCACCGGCGCCGCCACCACCGCTATTTCCAAATCTGTTTCCACCTCCAAAACCCCCACCACCTCGATTGTCTCTGTTGTAACCCCCACGATCTCCGCCACCGCCATAACCACTACCGCCTCCACCTCTTCCGCCGCTACTTCCACCCTCATCACCACTTTTAGGAGTTTTGCAACGGTTGCACTCGTTACGCCAAGCAAAGTTAGTATTGTTACAGCTACTACACTTCCAGTCACCTTCACGGGGTGCAACATTATTGTTACCACCAGGACCACCTCCAACACTTCCTCCTATTCGAGAACGTCCGCCGCGGTCATCAATGCCCCGATTGCTGTCGTAATCTCCATTTCCTCCGCGATCGAAACGTGGACGATCACCTCCAGGCCCCCCACGTCCTCGACTTACGCCACCACCACGACCACCGACGCCACTGCCTTTATTCCAATTGTTTGGGCGCTGGGCCAAGGAAACTTTTATTATACAGCCATTGAAATCTCTGCCATCAAACCAAGCTATAGCGGATTGTGCTGCGTTAATATCATCATATGTGACCGTTGCTTCACCTTTTGAAATGCCTGTATCCTTATGGCGATATAACCATATCTTTGGCTTAGAGGTTCGTTTATCTTTCTAAAAATACAAATGTAAAAATATTCGAAATTAAAAATATTAAGTTAATCTAAAAAAAACTCATTTTTTTTTAATTTACAATAACAATTTTAATTTTTTAGGATTTAATCTCCAAATTGTAGTTTATTTATAGGACGTGAAGTAGACTTAAATTTGTCTATATGCATTTTTTCATAAAAAAAAGGTGGCAAGGCAATTTTATTTAGGGAAACATGTCATGAGAATTGTGTAATTTTTATAGTTTGAAACTAATTACGATAAAATAAAGCAATGATGTATTTAAATAAAAAAAATTGACATTGTGGGTATATTCCTAAGCGCAGTTTGCTTTGCGTTACGAAATTTAAAATTCTTCCTGACAGCAAAGCTGAAGGTTTTAATAATATTTTCTGCTTTAACTATAGAGGTTGACCTGTTTTTGATTTAGCCAGGCGCTCATCTAAGCCGAAAATAGTTTTTGCCCCTCCCCAGTACTTAAATATACTAACTAGTACTATGCTCCCATTGGCACAGCCAACAAGTAAAGTTTCTTATGATAATGCATTAAGGTCTAATCAGCCAAACGCAAGTAAGCCTAACCAGACAACAACACCATAAGAGATGCCAAAAAATGAACCAACCGGTTCCAACTTTAGCCACCTGAAAGTCTTAATTAACAATATGGTTAAACAATTTACGCAGATAATGGCGCAAATGCAGTTTGCTCTTCTGGAAGCTATGCTTAAAAGGTCATGAGCTGCTGTTTGTTTCTGAAACGCAAACGGCATCCGTCCACATAAAAACGAACTCGAACATTGATATAATGTTGATTTCAGAGACTCATATGACATCTAGAAGCACTTTCAAAATAAGTGGGTATTCTTTTTACGATTCGAAGGATCTCAGAAATAGATCATATGGTGGCTCGGCTATAATAAGTAAATCGAGAATAAAACACCAACGGATGGATGGTCTCTCCGAATGTTATATATGTACAGGCAACAAACGTCTGGGTTGATGAATATTTCCATAGCCTAGTTATTTCGTCAGTGTATTGTCCACCCAGATTCTCCATAACGAAGGATCAGTACAACAGTTTTTATAAATCTTTAGGTCCACGCTTCATAGATGCTGGAGACTATAACGCTGAGCATGCGTACTTGGGCTCCCGCCTAGTTAGCCGAAGAGGTCGTGTTTTGTATGATTCCGTATCTAAAATGGTACTTAACATTATTTCATATGGACAAGCAACTTATTGGCCAACTGATCATAATAAAATTTCAGACGTTATCGATATCGGCGTACCAAAAGATATATCACCGTTACTTATCGAAGCTCAAGCCTCATTGGATTAATCTTAAGACCACTCACCCACAATAGTTACTTTTTTCAGTCCTCACCAAATTGCAACTTCTGATATTTTTTGCCTAAAAGAAGCGGAAAACTTTCCGCTAAAACTTCCGAAGGCATAGATGATTTTCTGAACAGCCTTAATGAGAACATTAATAAAGCCGTTGTACATGCTCACAATAGAACAGCTTTTATCTGCAAAAAAAAAAGCCCGAAGAGACAGGCAAAAGCACAGATTGTCCAACTTAAGGCCAAGCTAAAAGAGTGTACAAACAAATTGAAAATTTTGCTGGAGGTTTACAGAATGGCATCTCTTAAAGAACACCTCGAAGGCCTAGACTCGAATCCTTAGACGAATTATTTACTATGGCGATCAGCTAAATATCTTAAAAGACCCGTTATTGCAAAACCACCACTACGAAATCTGAGAGAATTCTGGGCAAGAAATGATAAAGAAAAGTGTGATCTGCTTGAAAGTTATTCAACACATTCGACTAAATTGACGGAATTCCCATCATCCACTTGTCTTTAGATAAAGTAAAGGCGGTAACTTCCACTTATGTATGTTCAAATCAAGTTTTTTTAACTTAACATTTTTTTAACATTGCACAAAAATAGAGTTGCTAAAGTGCAAATGGTAGCACAAGCAAGCCTCAATTCAACAAGCGAATTGTCATGTAAATTTAATGTACAATTATACCTTTCTTGTGTCTTTTTCGTGTGTAGCGTCTTCGGTAAAACCAATTGCGGAATCCCCGCGCAAGTTGCATAAGAAATATATTGGCATTAAATTAATTAAGCTTTTTGGTGTAATTAGTAGCAAAACGTAATTTTTGGCTTCAAAAAATACAGCCTAGTTTTTATCGCAGTTTCATAACGTTTTAAAAAAAATGTGGCTAATAAAAATTTGCAAAAAATTGGTGGATGAATAATTTGAAAGTTCAGAAGACGAACACTCATTGGACGAAAAAAAATTTTCAGGATTTGTATGTTCTGATGATAATATCGATGATAGCAGTGAATAAGGTAAATCTATTGAAGAAGATTGTGGTCAAGAGGATTATGATGCTTCTGATATTGATAATAATTTTGAACATTATTGTAATGTAATTTGGCACGAAAATACAAAACTGATACCATCATTTCCGTTTAACGAATTTTAACGAAATTAATAGTGATTTATATCCCCTAATGATATTTAAGTAAATCTTACACAAAAAATTTGGAGAACCATAAACAAGGAAGTGACCCAAAATAATTTTTCCTGAAACCTCAAAAAAATTAAATGCTCCAGTTTCATGGTTTATGTCTGCTGCGAGGTCAAAACAAAATTAAAAAAATTTTTCAAGGAGTATTTTGTATTACCAACCAATATTTGGCGCTGTAATGTCGAGAAGAAGGTTACAACAAATTGTTCGATGTTTTAGCAGTAATTCATCATATGAACCAGGTAAATAAGCAGGAAAGTTGGAATAAATAGTGCCACTGCTTCATTTAGTTTTAAAAAATTTTCAAAACAACTTTACGCATGGTAAAGAATTGTCTTTAGACGAATTCCTAACGCTTTTTAGAGGAAGATTTTCATTCAGGCAAAATATCAAAAGAAAGCGAGCCAGGTACTGCATAAAGTTTTACGAACTTACTACAAAAGATGGCTACATTTAAAAAAAAATATATATTTAGGAAAAGACGTGAAAAGATATCAGGATCGAAAACAAAAGCTATAGTTTAAAACTTATGGAACCGTATGTCAATCGTGACCACCATTTGTGTATGGATAACTATTACAACAGTGTTGATTTGTCTCATACGCTACTTAACTACCAAACCCACTCCACAGGTACTTTACCTTTCAATCGTAAGCATAATCCTAAAGTACAAATCCAGTAAAAAACTGAAAAAAGGTGAAATAATTTGGAAATTAAAGAAAAACGCGATGTTTTGTTCATAGCTACGGCACATTCTCCATGTCTTAGTTTCTAATAGAAGAAGTCAAAAAAAGATGAAGCCAGTGGACGTTGCGGCTTATAATGGAAATATGGCAGGAATTGATCGAGCCGATCAATTATTGTCATATTATTCCAGTCCCAGAAAAACCATTAGATGGTATAAAAAGATTATATTTAATATCCTGGACATGGCGGTGTAGAATTCTTTTTTATTTATAAAAAGTTTCATACAAAAAAAATTTTTTTTAAACTTTCGAGATGATTTAATATCAAGTTTGCTTAACATACCAGGCAATGTAACTGACGGCAAAGATCTTGTCAATTATGTAACCACTAGTGGACGTCCACAAAAAGATCAAAAAGAATACTGTTCAATAAATTTAAACAATCATCACTTTCCAGAAAGAATTCCTTTTCCTCCACAATATCAAGTAAGAACAAAAGTTTTCAAAAGGAAACAGGAAAATAACAAACTTTCAATGTAAAAGTTGTTTGGTTAAGCCGGCACTATGTCCCGAAGGACGTTTTGAACGTTACCATTTAATATAAGCCTAAAATAATCTGTTTAATAAAAAAATAAAAGTAATCTTTTTAAAATATTTTGTTTATATTTTTAAATATATATGGCGGGATATTACGGTTACATTCACAAAACTTAATAAGCTCTTTAAAAACAAAACGAGGTAATTTCGGCTCTTAGGGAATTTCCGCAATATATTCATCACAGCAAACAAAATTATTAAAACATTAAATGCGGGAGTTCCCGCCATGGAATTCCTACCATAAGTTTGACATAGTATTGGAAATGGTTAATTAAGAAAAAGTCGGGAATTACCGCTCTTAATTTTTATATTAAAAAATTGATTCTCTGTAACCTCCACCTAAATTTAAGTAAAGCCGAATGTGTTAAGGAATGCGTTCATTCCAAATACATGCACTAAAAATAGCAATTACTGCCAGTTGTTGCTAGGTGTCCTATGGAAATACTTTTAGATGTCGTTTGAGCTATTAATAATTTAAATAATAAAAAGAAGCGCCAGTCTTTGGCGGAATAAGCTGCCTTTGCTTAGCAAAAAGAATAATTCTTTTCATGTTATGGCTTAAACATTTCCTGCCAGTATGGAAAGTTGCCATGGTAAAGATGATTGCTAAGCCGGGAAAATATCCTTTGAAGGTGGAGTCTTACAGGGCTATAATTCTGTTACGAAATATGTCTAAATTGTTCGAGAAATTGCTTAAAAACAAGCTGAATCTTATCTTGAATTTCAAATCACCTTTTGGCTTTCGGAGTCAACATAGTACCATCATATAAACCCACAGATTGGTACAGGTGATAAAAGCCTTTGAGGAAAAGAGCACTGCTCCACGCAAACTTTTGATAAAGTTTGCCATGAAGGCTTGTTGCACAAGCTACAGTTAAACTTACCTTTTGGAAAGTTACGTAACTGGCCGACAATTCGTGATCAAAGAGGGAAACCACTTAAGTTTTCTCAACCAATAGGGGCTGATTTACCCCAAGGGAGTATACTAGGTCCAATTCTGTACTTGACTTACACAGCAGATATGCCAACCAACAATTTTACACATAAGTCAACATTTGCTGATGATACCGCCTTTTTCAGTATTCATAAAGACCCTAAAGAGGCCACAAAACAACTTCAACATCACGTATCCCAAGTTGAAAAATGGGCAAAGTTATGGGGTATTAAAATAAATGAACAAAAATGCACCCACGTTACTTTTACGATACGCAAGGAAACGTGCCCCCAATTCTTATTAACAACCATACGGTGCCTCAACGAATTGAGACGAAATATCTTGGCTTTCACCGGGATCGCCGCCTCACATGGAAGTCACATATAGATGCGAAGTTGACACAGATGAAACTTAAAACGCCCACTGGCTAGTCGGTAGAAACTCTGTGCTACGTCTTGATTGTAAACTTTTACTTTACAACTCAATTTTAAAACCAGTTTGGTGCTACGGTATACAATTATGGGGCACTGCTTCCGCCTCCAACATAGAAAAAATACAACGTCGTCAACATAAAATCCTAAGAATGATAACTGGTGCTTCTCGGTATGTTAAAGACAGCAACATCTACAAAGATCTGCAAGTTCCCCTAGTTAAATGCGAAATTTTTAATTATGTGGACAAGTATTTAAACAAGCTGGAAATACATCCAAATCCGCTCGCTCGAAACATTTTGCAACATAGTGGGCACACTCGTCTGAAAAAAAAGGGATACTATTGCACTAAGATGAAACTACTGAATTAATTAATTTTATTTTGAGAACTTGAATTTTAGTCTGGCACTTGCTGGTCTAATAAGAATTAAATAGTTTTAAGATTTGAATATTTATTGTAAGTTCGCCAAAGGCGAAGATTCAATAATAAAAATATGAAAAAAAAAAAACTAAAAATGTCGGTCAAAATGCGATAATTTTTCCAGTTAAATGTTAACATGTATATTTTATATAAGTTTTTTATTTGTATCGCTTATACACATTTTTATATACTTATACGGCTGTATTTATAAAAATTTAAACAGCATTTTAAATTTTTTTTTAAGCATATTTGAATAAAATTGTATTCATAAACGAATTTTAGCTTAAAAAACTTACAACCTTGTGTATATACACAAATTTTAAAATTGGTTCGACCCTATTTTAACCCATTGTCGTCCTGGTTTTTGACGCATTTTATAAAAATAAATTAAAAAAAATTTACTCCTTATGTAAAAAAATGGGACATACTTATATGTCCCATTGGTCGGTAAAGGTGCCTTCAGACTATAATGCTGGGTAAAAACACTTGTCAAAAAACTCAAATAAAATGAGAAAATATAATAGTGTGAAGACATTATGTTATGAAATGTCAAAAAATACCTAAAGAAATTTGACAGTAGTAAGGCTCTCTTCATTTTTAGAAATTTTTCTAAACCATTAGATTTTGCATGTATCAGAGTTGCATATTTACAGCAGCCATAAAGAAAATCAGGCATAGAAAGTTTATATAAAGTTTGGTATTGTAAAATAATTTTTAATAATATTTTTATGAAATTTATAGTTATTTATTAGGAAATAAAATATTTTTAATTGAAATTAAATTAAAAAGTTGTAAAAGTATTTTTTTTTTCATTAAAAGTGTTGTAAAATTATTACTTTTGATATGTATATTTATATATTTTTTAAAAAATCGATAGGTGTCAAAAAATGGAGTCTTTTAGCAAAATAAACTCACTTTGTATAAAAAAAACAAAATTTTTTTGATTGAATTTATTATATACAAGCGTTTTATTAATTAACCCGCAAAAGCAAATCAAGAAAATTTTTAAAACATTGTTTATTTGCTTTAATCAGTTATAAAGTCTTAACAAATATTAGGCGTGTTCCAAAAGATTTCGATTTTGTTCCGACATATGAGAGTAAAGAAATTACTCTCCAAACTTACCAAAGTTGCTCAAAATAGCTGGAACGCAAAAACCTATAATTAAAAATTTTTAAATGCTCACATGCTGCTTAGTTAAAAAGTAAAATTTTTATTACACCCCATAGAATTTCGAAAACATAGCATATACATCATATATAAAATGTATCTAAATGTTCTAAATCGCATTTTATATTATAGAAACCTACAGATTTTTATAAAAAAATGTACCTACAACAAAAATTTTGTTGAAACCCTTGTACAGGAAGGGAAATTTATCTCAAACGTTCTCTTTGCTGTGGAAAATTTGTTACCTGAAACGTTTTTGGGTAGGTTTGGATTAATTTGTGTGAGTTTGGACTATTTTGTTATTTACCTGATACACAACTTTTAATAAACTAAAATGCCGTTTTTCAATTTTTAATAAATTCTTACTTTATGGTAGTTTTTGATATATGAAAACTATGCGAAAATACTTATGGTAGGTTTATTAACAAAAATGTATGTAATGGCTGACAAATAAGGTCTTAGTAAACTTACGATAACTATTATAAATTTTTCCACTAGATTTTATAGCTCGCTTTTAAAAACCAGTAATATTATAAAAATATCACATAAAAACTTAAAGGCATATACACACATATATACAAATATATATATAAAATAAGTTTTAAAACAGATTTTGAATAAAAGTGACGCTCGAAAACTTTTTTACATCTGAAAATTTATAATTATTACGGGACTAAGTTTCAACCTCCTTATTTTAAATAAATTATAAAACTGTAAGTACAAATACAAAATAAAATATACAAAACGTCGAAGAATTATTGGTTTGCTTCATATCCAATGCATTTTTCTATGTTTATGCGGCAAACCAATAATTACGCAAAAGTTTAAAATATTACTAAAAGTTCCATCCCAGATAAACAGCTGGTTATTGATTTAGCGCCAGCAAACATTTTTACAAATAGTAAATATTAAAAGTGAAATTAAGAATTTATTGCAGAAATTAGTTTAAAGAACATGTCTGATAAAGTGCAAGTCTGAACGTCACTTTGTTTTGCCTAACAGTATTTTTTCGCCCTTTTGTTAAATTCAAATAAAAAAATACTTGCTTTAAAAGTTAAAGTTTTTTTTTAAACTCAAAAACAGATGTTTAAGTACTACAGATTTCAATTTTATTTCAAATGTGATAGTGTAAAGACAAAATGTAATGCGCATTATTTCTTATTTGATTTTTTGACAGTCAAACCAAAAATCATTTTATTTGGCTGTCTCAAAATCCAATGAAAATCTAAACACTTGTAGAATAGTGTGAAGGTAGCTTAAGTGGCATAAGTATGAAATATTTTTTGCACTGACCATAGGAAAAAAATTTCACATGTCTGCTTTCATATTTGTTTAGTTTGTACTGTAGACGTATTGCACACAATGCTGTATTCCAAAACGCAGTTTGCTTTGCATTACAAATTTTCAACTTCTTTCCATATACACTCCTTAAAATTTTGACAACGTTTTTTGCTTCCAGGAAATTAATATAGCTGTAAATACTCATTTAGAAGTAGAAGATATTATCGAAAACCTCATCTTTGCTTTCAGGAAAAACTTAAAATTTTGTGATGCAAAGCAAACTGTGTTTTGGAACACAGCTAATGTTGTATTTATTACAGATTACACAGAGTGTTAGAAGTGTATATCATTATTATTTATAAAATTGTTATTGTTTTTTCTCTTTTACGAGACATTTATAACGGTATTTTCTGGTATGTACACTACAATGTAGTTGTAAGAATATCTAAAACATCAAGTGAGAATAAAGTTTAGTTTCATTTTGATTGTTGAAAGCAAGATTGCTGATCGGAAAGTCATTGGATTTTAAAATATCACGGCTAATACAGTGTGTACGGTATGAAAAGAACTGGGGCCAAATTGTGGCAGTCGATACGAATCGAAATTTCACTCGATCAATCGAGTTGTCAATGCTTTTAATATAGGAATTTTAATAAGAATTTTTCAATTTCGATTCGAATCGAGTGCGGCGATTTGGCCTCTGGGCGTTTTTGTATAACTGATGATAAAATATTACAGTTTCTGAATGCATCAGCAAGTGAAGATGATGAAAATCAGTTTGTTTTGGATGACGAAGACATGAGTTTTCTTGAAAACGACATCAAAGACTTATATACTGATGTCGAAATTGCGATTGAAGATGTCCTATCCTCTGAAAAACCATCAACAAGCAAATCGGCTGTGGATCAAGTATCAACAAATCAAGTTCCACTCAAGTCTGTCACTATTCAAGAACAATAAGTTACACTTAAATGGAGAAAACCAAGGGATAATTACGTCGCACCAAAATATGTAGACCCAGGCCGATTACCAGAAACCAGACTTTATTGGTCGACATTACCAATACATTCTGTACCAATGGCTTCAAACGTTATGACTCGTTCACGTTTTGAAGAAATTCGTTCCAACTTGCATTTTGCAAACAACGATGGGCAGCCAGCCTGTGATGACCCATCGTATGATCGAGCATATAAAATACGACCTGTTTTAAACCATTTTAATGTTGCATTCGGTAATGCTATGCGCGAAAGTAAACGTCAGGCAATTGATGAGCACATGGTGAAATTTAAAGGTCGAAATATAATGAAAGATAAGCCAATATCTTGGGAGTTCAAATTATGGTGTCGTTGCGATTCCAGCCCTGGATATTTACATAAAATTGATATTTACACAGGAAGAAAAGAAATGAAGGAAGTTGGCATTGGTGAGTCAGTCATCTTGAAGATGGCTTCCGGTCTTGAGAACTTGGGCATTGAACTGTATTTTGATAATTTTTTTAATAGTCCTTTGCTATTGCACAAACTGAAAGTTAATGGAATTTGAGCTTGTGGTACTCTACGAAGTAATCGCGCAAAAATGCCTAAATTCGACGCAGACAAAGCATTTAAACGTGGCGATTTTATAAGCTTCGAATTTGATGGAGTGACAATTGTTAAATGGATGAATAGTCGAGCAGTTCATATGGGTTCCAATTTCTTAAATCCGAATGAGACAATAACTGTCAGAAGGCGTCAAGCTGGATCAGTGGAGAGAGTCATAGTAAAATGTCCTCAAATGATATCTTAATACAATAAAGGAACGGGAGACGTAGATGTAATGGATCAAAGAAAGGTAATTTTGAAGCAAAAAATAAAGAAATTTACAGTCAAATCCCGAAATTTCGTAATAAACTTTCGGTTCTTGAAAAAATTTCGTTAATTCGTGAAATTTCCATACATTTTGGTCCCCTCGCTAATTCTTAATTTTTTTTCTAATAAAATCTTCTTTACCTCTTATAAATCGTAATTGGAAGGACTGATTTTTTGTTTACCGTTTTTTTTTACGTGGGTTTTTGCTTTTGCTTGTGTGTGTGTTTATTTTCTTAAGATTAGTATGTTACATGAATAATAAAGAAAAATGTCAAAGCGCACGCATAAAACTTTCATTTATTTTGTATGTATTTTATTTTTGACAATTGTTTTATATGTTGCTCTTTATCAATTTAGTAAATAAATTGAAAAACCCCAATAATTCGTAAATATTTTTTTTATCCCCGTTAAATCAAAATCCCGCTAAATCGAAAACCCCTATATTTCGTAAGAAATGGCCGGTCCCTTGCGATTACGAATTACGGGATTTTACTGTATACACATTTACATAACTTATTTACTAAAAAATGCTTTCATTTGAGTCATTTTATGAATTCAGCCGAAAATCGAAGATCAAATTCTATCTTCGTCTAAATTTCACTCCTGGAATTTCGTTTACAGCTAGCCACACAGATGATTAATTATTTCTCTAGTCGTAAACATTAAATTAGCTCAACGCCACTAGCTGGATCCAAACGAGCAAAACTGACCACGAACAATTTTCCATTATCTGGCCACTATCTCACCAACATGGATAGCGGAGGGCGAAAGCGTTGTGTATTTTGCACCAAAAACGGCATAGACAATCGAACAAATTCAATTTGCTTCACTTAGGATAAACCATTTTGCTATACGAAAGAACGAAATCTACCACAAATGATTACTGAACTAACCATATTTTGATGATTATTTTTATTATTTTATAATGAGTTATTATTTTTAGTCTGTCGTTTTATTTCCAAAGTTCCCTATGTTTTTTTAATGAAATATTTATGTTTTAATGGTTTTTATACAACTCGATTAAAATAAAAAAAAAATTTAAAGCTTAAAAAAAATTCCTTTATTTTTACATTTGTGGACCAATGGGACACATTGATTAGATTTAAGCCCCCCGGGAAAGCTATTGAGGCAAATCAAAAATCGTTGGTTATTCTGGTTACATCAGGCATTGGTACATATAATACGAAAAGGTTACATAAGATAATTATTTAGTTTCTGAGATTTGAGCAAGCAAAAATTAAAAAAAAAACAAATCAAATTTTTGATTTTGAAATGACCTTGAAATGAATTTTGGCAAAAGAACCTACATTTTCAGCCAGTTTTAAAAAGACACATTTGTTTTTTTACTGAATAAAATGTATTTGGTAAAAATTCGTTGAAAAATGTGGCTGAGGAAAAAAACCAAATGCGACATATATGCACCATTGGTCGTCAAAGGGATAAGCCCATTTAAAGCAAATTTCCAAACCCTATTTATGTATTTTTATTTTTCAAACCCAAGCAAATTTCCTAAAGAGCCGTAGGGCCCTTTGTTTGAACTTGCAACTGTAGGAATCAATACAATGGCATTATATAGAAAGAATATGGATGTTTTGTAAATAAATATTAACGGTTGTTTTCATAAATATTTAAACAGCATTTTATTAAGCAAATTTCAATAAAATAAAATATTTATAAACAAATTTTAGGTGAAAAAAGTAATTTTAAACCTTGTGTAAACACACAAATTTTAAAATTGGTTCGACCCTATTTTAAGCCCATTTTAAGCAAATTTCTAAACCCTTAAAAATGCGTTTTAACCAATTTCAAACCCTTTTCAAGCAACTTTCCTAACCTTTTCTTGTTTTTTGCTGTTTTAATTTTTATTTTGGCAACTATTACAAACTATTGGCCTTACGGCACTTTGTTTATACTTGCAACTGTAGGAATCAATACATTGGCATTATATGGAAAAAATATGGATGTTTTATAAATAAAAATTAGGCCTTGTACTGATTTTTCGTTCATATTTACCACTTTTCAAAATTCAACGTAATTGCTTTCAGTAATGTAATTATTTTTAATTTTAGTGATGTATAAAATATCATAGCAAATACTATTTTACCTTCAATAAAGTAAGCTTTTAAATTTTACTCTTACCTAACATTTTATTTTTTCAGTTAATTTTTTTTTTAAATATACACTTTTTATTTTATAAAAACAATATAAGAAAAAAAGAATGTGCGTATACATATGTATGCAATTAATGTATGAGCTTATAACCATTGTTTTACATCACTATGACTCAGGTGACAAATAAAATTAATAGAGTTGCCAAGGTCACACTTAAAAAATTCTTAAAAATATTTAAGATTACAATGATTTTTAGCTAAAATGTATTTAAAACTTAAATCAAGATTTTTTTATAAATACAGCCGATAGTATTTAAATCTAAGTAATTTTTTTTTAAGTAACTAGTTTAATCCGGTGCGCTTTGCAACACACATTGCTTAAATCCAAAAATTTTAAAAAACACTAATGTAACATGTTAAACCAATATTAATTTTTTTATTTCTATTACAGGCATATATTTATAAATTATTTTTAATATTAATATATTAATGCTAAAGATATTATGTTATTTAGTATATTTCTTTAAGTAGAATAATTAGTTGGTTTTTATTAGATAGTTCTCTTTGTAATAGTCATTAACATTGGGAGCGTTATCTAATAGACTTTTGCAAGTATTCGTCTATCTAAATTTTTTTGTCTTTGTTTTAGCATTCCTGGGGTTCTTCTGACAACTCTCCAATCGGTAAGCATTGATATTTGATTTAACTTTTACCATGAGCCAAAATCATATGAATCGTAGGAGTAAGTTTCTTCTCAGGGTACATTTGAGCTAAAAGATGGGCAGTTTTTGATGCATAAACAATAAATTTTTGGCCACTTACCATTTCTATAGAGTTTATAATATTTAAGATAACTGCTAACCTTTTTATAATATTATTATCGACCCCAGTAATTCGGGCTATTACATCATTTTCAAAAAATTATCTGGACATTGTACCGTCGTTAGTATTTCCATACCCCTGCCCTGGGCAGTCTACTTTCAGCCCAAGCTTTTTAAGAAATTCATTTGTATAATTTTTTTCAAGCAGATAGCTCTTTTTGTATTGCGTTCATATTAAAATATTCACCTTATCGCGAAATTGTGCACGCTAGTTTTAAAATAAACTCCATGCACCTTATTCTGGCATGTAACGGAGAAATTCCATATTCAAATTTTTGCTCATCACTTGAACCATAAAAACTTTGAAAGTATTTCTGTGACTTTTTGCAAACTGCACACTTTAAAGTTGAAGAGGTATCTGTTATTACATTTAAGACTTTGCCATCAATCATTGTAAGAAAAAATTCATAATCAATCGAAAAAATTTTTTCATTCTTCATTTCAATAACAAAAGGCTTTAGTTCCGAAGTTTGCTTTTTTTTATTGTTTAATATAGATTTGATTATTTCTAAAGACTTCTTTGCATATTGAAAAAATATCGGATGGAAAAAATAACTGATAATGGGGCGAGTTTTCCAATGCTCAGCGATTTCACTTCTTAGTCCTAAAGGAACTACAGAAGCCATAAACATATTTGTATCTGTAATAATAGTTGTCATTTGTCGATGTTGTTTGTTTGTAAGCAATCAATGTATGTAAGTATCAATGTAAGCCTATCTGGAAGTGATATGGTTCCTCATCAGGCAGACTTTGAACAAGGCGTTTGGTTGTATGATCCATTAAATCTTGAAGTTTTACCTCAGATGTAACCTTTTTGTATCCAGAAAGAATATTCACGTTATGATTATTTAAAGAGCTTCGTAAAATAGAATACATTTCATTTGACAATACCAATTTCATAAACAACGCTAAGGCTTCTTCTACATTATACTTTGTGGGTAAAGCATTTGGTGGAGTAGGAATACTCCACCTCCTCTGCAGTCGAACTGTGCTGGCACATATACAAAAATAGATATAAAAAACTTATTTTTCCAATTTTAATATTAAAAAGCACAAGATTTTAGTACAAAAAGACGAAAAATCCAAAATATACTAAGAAAAAGTTATTTGTGGCCAAATTATTCCACAGTGAAGAAGGCCGACCGAAATAATTTCAATTCGGATCGAAGTGCAGAATAGGGGTGAATGCTTCTGAAAGATGCAATTTAGATAAACCTTTTGTGGCATTTTCAAGTTTACGTGTTCTTGTGTACTCAAAACACTCGTTTATAGTTTTTTTTCTGGTCTTCCTCTTTTGCCGCATACATGGTCCTTCGATGTTTTCAAAAGTTGTAACCCCATTTACCTAGTCTGGGTTGTTTTTCATAAATGATTTTTTTGTAAAGTGTGAGGCAAGCCATTTTTTTAATTGTAAAGAAAACGAAGTGAATTTTGCTTTGAACATCCATTTCGTGGTATCCTAGTAAATCGTGTAGTCTTCCCACAATAGCCAATTTAAATGCATTTTCAGAAAAGTAGGCCATCTGCTGAACATTTTACTACTACTTTTAATAAAAAAGAAACATATCTTAAAAAATACCAAAACAAGTAGTGATCAAACAGCAAGGTTTCTAACACTTTAATTCTAAAGTGAAATTTTTTTCAAGATCACCTTTTCTGCTTTCTAAGCAATTGTCGATTTTTTGGTGGAGACCAACTATAATTTTTATTTAATTAAGAAAAACGTTTTGAGTTGTGATCAGTAAGTAGTTCTTTACACGACGTTTTCATTCATCCCTGCAGAAATGATTGGAGTACATGATCCGTTTAAAGTAAAAAGGAGTAGTTACAGCATGGTCCAAAGTAATGCAAACATGGATCATGATGACTAAAAAAAATATATTTGGCAAAACTCGCAACACATGATTTAAAAAAAAATACAACTATGGTAACACTGTTACGCCATGTTTTAGTGTGTTTTCTGGCAAGCTGAATAATTAAAAGTGTGTAGGGTAATTACTTAGACTAGTTTTGGGCCTACTCTGACGTAATTTTTTTTGGATTACATAGTCCTCTCCTAGGACATTGTAATGTTAAATGGAGCATGTTTTCTCATATATTTGGATTACATTTGGACTTGTCTTGGTCCTTGTGGAGTTCTCTTTACACGCATGTAAGGAGTAGTCTGGATTTCTGCAGGGATTTCATAAAATTTTTATTTTTGCCACGTGTTTTAGGAAAAGGCGCCACAGTGCGCCACCTCACGAATTAAAGAATTTCTCTCTTTTGCGAGATAAAAAAATATTTTCTTCGACGCGATGCATCTTTCTTTATTTCTAATATTCTTCTAACTACCGCAGCTTTCAAAAGCATGCTTCTTAAATACTAGTTGTCTCATCATCTATAGAAAAATATGTTTTATCATCTAATGGAAATTTTATTAGGAAAATTTATATTTATCAATATAAAGTATTCTTATCATCTTATACCTAATTACATAGTGTAGGAAAATGTGTGATTTATTTTTATCAATATAATATATGGAAAATTACTTAGTTTATGGAAATGTGTGATTATATTTTTATCAATGGAAAATTACGTACATAGTTTATGTGTGATTATATTTTAATCAATGGAGAATTACTTAGTTTATGTGTGATTATATTTTTATTAATTTAATACATGAAAAATTACTTAGTTTATGTGTGATTATATTTTTATCAATTTAATACATGGAAAATTACTTAGTTTATATGTATGTGATTATATTTTTATCAATTTTATATATTGTTATGGAGAATTACCTAATGGAAAATTACTAAGATTATATTATTATCAATTCCAAAAAGTGTGCTTAGCTTCGGTCGCTAACTCACCTGGAAGTCATATATACAGTGGTGGTCACGAATTTAAGACACGACATGTTACTATCTTAGTTATAATAATGGTTACAGCCATGCAATATCAAATTGGATCTTTCTTGTATTTTAGTGTACCCTGTTTTGTTAAGAAAATATACCGCTATTTGATTTTGTATTATTTTAACATTTTGTTGCTATATGTCTTATATATAATTGAAAACGCGCATTTAAAGCTGGTCACGAATTTAAGACATACTAGAAATACCTGTTTTTTTTTTAATGATTTCTTTTTGTTTCTTGAAGTTAAACGGTAAGAAATGTATTTTTTTTATTATTTATGTTGGGATGTATCCAAATATTTAGTGGGAAATGGCTAGAGGTACTTAGAGTTCAGATGCAGAGCGAACACTAATCCAAGGAATGAATGCCGATGGAAAGACGGTAATGGAAATTTCCAAGCTCCTGAAATGTTTCAGATCAAAAATTTACAACGCCTTCATACATATCAGGCAATATGGAACTACCAAAAATGTCAAGCAGCATCCTAGATCGCGAAAAACTACACCCAGGGAAGATAGCTTAATTTATAAAGCAGCTGCCAGATACCCTTTTACGAGCTCAAATAAAATAAAAAATTAAATTTTATCAAATTTTGGTATTAGTTTATCATCCAGGACAATAAGAAGACGTCTAAATGAAAAATAATTCACGTGGGTGCATTGCTAAACGTAAGCCACTTGTGTCAAAAAAAATATTAAATTCCGACTAGCATTTTCAAGAGAACATCTCAATAAACCAATGAAATTTTGGAAAAATATACTTCGGAACGATGAATCGAAGTTTTGCCGCTTTGGTTTTGATGGAAAACAGTTCGTATGACGCCCTCCAAGCCTGGAGCATCACCCTTAAAACGGTTAAGCTTGGGGTTGGCAATGTCATGGTGTGGGCAGCATTTTCCGGGCATGGTGTAGGTCCCATTCACAGGATAAAAATATACTAACAGACATTATGATACCATTTGCTGAAGACAACATGCCTATAAAGTGAACATTTATGCATTATACTGACCCTAAGCACACTTCACGCCTAGTGAAGAGTTGATTAGAGGAAAATAATATCATCGTTCTGAAGTGACCTGCTCAATCTCCGGCTCTCAATCCAATTGATAACTTATGGAATGATGTTGAGGAGCATGTACGAACAGTAAAGCCGAAAAATTTAATCGATTTATGGGAAGAAATCCAAAAAGCTTGGTATGCTATTCCAAAGGCACGTTGTATGGCGCTAGTTGAAAGTTTACCTAGGAGATGTCATCAAAAATAAAGGGTTTCCACCTAAATACTAACTTTTTTTAATAAATCTGAGCTTTACTTCAGTCAAATAACTTTAATTTTGCCTATGTCCTAAATTCATGTCCAGGCTAAGACTTGTACTAATCTGAAAAATATGTTAATACAAATTCCTAAAAAAATATAGGTAAGAAACAATTGTTAATTTTTTTCATAACATTACTAGAATCCTTGAAAAAATATCATATATCTAAAATTTATTCATTAAGATGTAAAATTTTCAAAAATATATAAGTGAAATGCAGTGTGTTAAATTCGTGGCCACCACTGTAGATGCGAAGTTTACACAAATGAAACTTAAGACAGCCCAAATCCACTGGCTAATTGGTAGAAACTCTGTGCTACGTCTTAATTGTAAACTTCTACTCTACAACTTGATTTTAAAACCAATTTGGTGCTATGAAATACAATTATGGGAAACTGCTTCCGCCTCCAATATAGAAAAAATCAACTCCGTCAAAACAATATACCAAGAATAACTGGGGCTCCTTGGTATGTTAAAAACAGTAACATCTACTAGGATTTCCAAGTTCCACTAGTTAAATGTTTAATCCTAAACATATAGACAAATATTGAAATAAGATGGAAACACAACCAAATCTGCTCGCTCGAAATATCTTTCAGCATGCACGACACAGTTGTTTGAAGAGGAAGGACATTGTCGCACTTAGATAAAACCTTAAGAAATGTTTTACACTTCAATTTGAAAAATTAAATTTTAATCTGGCATTGGCTGGATAAAATTTTGTAATTTAGCTTTAAGTGTTGAATACTTATTGTTAGTTCGCCAAAGGCTAAGACTCAATAATAAAAAATATGTGAAAAAAAACAAATTTTGTGTATTGATGGTGTTTATATAAAGCAAACTTACATAGTTTTGCGGGCAGGCAGGGTTGGGCAGTTTTTCAAATACTTGTATTTGAAATACAAATATGTATTTTGTATTTGAAATACTACCTTCTAATGTATTTTGTATTTCAAATACCTAACACTGAAGTATTTTGTACTTCCAATACCTAACACTGAAGTATTTTGTATTTCAAATACCTAAATCTGAAGTATTTTGTATTTCAAATACTTATGATGGCAAAATACATTTTTTTGTTATACAAAAAGTTGTCATTAGAAAAATTGAAAAAATGTTATAATTTAAAAAAAAAATGGAAACTTTGTCTTCGTATTAATTTACGTCTTCGCCTTAGCAAGGCACGTTCTTTTCCAGGGCTCACTCATTCAGGTAATATCAAGAGCTAAGCGGATATTTGGAAATGTGAATGTCAAAAAAATTAAATTTTGTATAAAGATTAAAATTTTTTTGACATTCACACTTTTAAACACAACAAGTAAGATTGCTATATTTGGCTGTGCCGAATCTTATATACCCTTCACATTGCTCTTTTAATATACCCAGCCGAGTTATTGTGTACTGCAAATAATATAATAAAAATACCTTGTGCCAGTTTTTAAGTCCATAGAAAACTTTAAAAAATTTTAACGTTCGTATAGATAATAGAAATAGATGAAGAAGATTTGAGGTCGAGAGTTATAAAAGTTTTCGACATTATTCGTATTAAAAGGTTAATAAAAGTTGTTAATTTTTGTGGGATTTTCTAGTCCCCCTGCTCCTCTTCAACCTTTTTTTTTCCAAAATGTAGGTCTTATCATCGAATCACTTTTTGTAGAACACTAGTCGATAGCTGTTATAGTTTCCGAGATATAGCGTATCGAAAATTTCATAAAAATTGTTAATTTGTATGGGAGCTACACCTTCTCCTGCCCCCATTCAAAAAATTTTTTTCTCCAAAGTGTAGATCGATAGCTGTTATAATTTCTAAGAATTAGCGCATGAAATATTTCACAAAATTTGTGCAATTGCAGATAAAAACCCACTTCCTCTGTTCCTATCTGAAAAAATTTTTTTTCTTTTGAGGTCCCTATTTTCAGAGTATCCGTGCCAAGCTTTGTGGCAAGAATGACTATATTCACTGAGATATTGTTAGCAAAAAAAAACATAAAAACAGATAAGTTATTTATTTTCATTGATCAAACAAGAAACCTGTCGCGCCCACTTAAGGGATTTTGCCCATTTTTTGTGTGACTGTTTATATTGATAAAAATATATGAACGCACCAAGTTTCATGCCGCTACGGCTTGGCAAAAGCAAGTTAAGACTTTTTTCCGGTTAAGTTAAGCATTTTGATCACCGTGAGCCGCTACAAATCACACAGCCTGTGAAACAATGATCCTGTAAAAATCATTTTGGTGAGCATTTAATTTCACTTTTGGCTTCAGTAAATTGGCCAACTAGATTGTGTGATATCACACACTATTACACTATTTCCTTCAGGGATATGTAAATGTCTTCTGGAATTAGCCAGCTACTATTGGCGCTTTATGAGCTAACATTTTTCGTATAATTCCCAAGGTACAAGCCGTAATGTTGGAACAAGAACAGAAAATTCGACCTTGCAGTAGACAACCTCAGACGTAATCCAAGTAAACATTAAATAATTTACAAAGAGTAAATCCTATAAATTAGGCACGTAAAAGGGAAGACCGAAGCTTCGTTAGAAAGATCCAACACCTTGCTGATCTAAATATCCGGGATTTCAGAAAGAGCGAAGAAGATCGACGCTCTTGGAGATCACCCTAACTCGGCTAAAGACCTAACCAGGTTGTGGAAAGCCAGTCAAGAAGAAAAAATTCTATAAACAGTTATTTTAACCTATAATAAAAATTTTAAGTTTGCTTTTAAATATATGCGTTCTATTTTACATTATAATTTAAACCTCACAATGAATCGGGTTTTACTTCATGTAAGGAATACGGAAAGACATTTTTGTTTTAAATTACCAAATATTTTTTAGAATAAATAAAATTGTAAAATTGTTAAATATATAAAAACATGTTACCTTAATAATTCCAATTGCTCCAAAATGAGTTTCAATGTCCATTTCAGTAGCTTGCGGATCCATTCCAGAAACAAAAATTGTGTCCTCTTGGGTAATCAAATCACCACCACCTCCAATAAAATTACCCCCTCCTGAGCCTGTAAATTGTTCAACAATTAAAGTTTACCCATTCAACTAAAATCAAGTTTAACAAATAATAATAAACTACAGCCTTTTCTTAATTTAAGATAAATCTTTTGTAATATAATTATTTAGCATATTAAAAATCTGATATCTACGTTGCTTCTTTTTGAAATGCCGAGAACCACATGGTATTTACGTTACAGTCCCTGTTTGTTTTTGTTTGAACCGTTTTTCTTTATAGTTTTTACAAAGTACTTATATTTGCTTACGCATATCATCAAAATATTACAATAATATGTTTGCTTTTGTTGAACATTTAAATTCCAAAATTATTATTTTTGGGGTTTGACCATGATTTACACTTACATTAAAATGTGGGGGTCACGTAAATTTGTTATGTAAATAAACATTATTATTTGTATGGAGTAAGTGCTTTCAGAATTCTCACAAACCTTTCATCGATATTTTTATTCTTAAAATATTTAAATTTTAACCAAAAAAAAATTAATTACTTTGTCATTTCACTTAAAAACCAATGTGAAATATAAAAAAAATTACTTTCTTACCATTTTTTAAATTAAATTTTTGTTGTATTTAAGTTTGAGGATATGAAGTCCGGCAAAGTTAATTGGCCGTTCTTTCTATAATCCGAATCTTAGTAAAATTTTCGATTTCAAATATAATTCACAAATTTACTCAATTTAAAATCGAGTTAACAAACCTGTTTAATTTGATTTAAAATTAATTCAAATTACAGAACAGGCAGGGAGGGTTAGGTTGCCATCTCACAAATGTCATGAATTTTAAAAACGCACATATCGCACACTAAATAAAAAAAGTTTTATACAACGGTTTTAGCCGTTTAAGGCCAATTATAATATC
The DNA here is from genome assembly GCA_963583895.1 of Melanophora roralis. Lineage (NCBI taxonomy): Eukaryota > Metazoa > Arthropoda > Insecta > Diptera > Rhinophoridae > Melanophora > Melanophora roralis. Next base: position 68,011,823 of record OY757190.1, on the reverse strand, counting down.
TGTCTGATAGGCTTAAGTAAAGATATTATAGTAAAGATAAATACAAGCTACCTTTAAAATTTAACGTAAAGTTTATTTATAGTTGCCGTATTAGCTGTGAATTTGTTTGTTTTTGGTATAAGCAAACAAATCAAAGAAAGTCGCACTGTGGCGCCTTTTCCTAAAACCCGTGGCAAAAATACAAAATTTCATGACAGAATTTTATGAAATTAATGAAAACATCGTTTAAATAATTACTTACTGATCACAATTCAAAAACGTTTTCCTTAATTGGATAAAAATTATAGTTGTTGGAGCTGCTCAAAGTCGACAATTTTTTAAAAAGCAAAAAAGGGTGATCTTGAAAAAAATGCACTTTAGAATTAAAGTGTCAGAAACATTGGCTTTTGATCACTACTTTTTTGATAGATTTTTTAAGGTATATTTGTTTTTTATTAAAAGAAGTGGAAAATGTTGCAGATACCCTACTTTTTTGGTAGTAGCCGCTTGTTAGACACCCTATATTTAGGTAATTCTTACAAATAAAATAGAGCATATCTAAATATGACTAAAAATGGTCTCGCCCATATTTTTGAGCATATTTGCTACACAATACTTTAAATAATTTAACTAAGTTTGGCCGCCGCAAGTTGCCGTTGTAGATGAAATAAGAAGAAAACTGCATAACGAAAACGAGACAATTTTTTTCCTAATTTTTAAAGTATGCAACAATGATGTGTGCAAAATTTTAGTGTAAAATAAACTTTTTTCATATTTTTATTTCTTCTCGTCAAATAATAATATAATAAATGATAATATTTTGCTCTCCAATCAGGTGGGCATAACTATTGCAATTTCTTTATTTATTTAAATTTAAAAACACCTGTTATAAAAGTAGGCAGGCAGTTTTAGAACTTTTTTATGCTGAGCAAAATATAAACTGCAGGTTTCCAGTTATTTTTATTTTATCAGGATGTTAAAATCCTTTTTTTTTATTTTTTGGGTACATATAAATTAAACCACAATTGTGTATTGCAACAATTTAAGTTTTTACCTTGCAAAACTAGTGATCAGTACCAGAGCTTATACAATTTTTTTTTTAAAGTGCGATAACGTTATTTACCAATTTGGAATTGTTTGAGTTATTCAGAAACTCAGATAATAAAAATGCATTTAAATTGGAATTGTGGAAACACTACCACGAAATGTATGTTCAATGCAAAATTCACTTTGTTTTCTTAACAATTTGAAAAACCCGTACGAAAATAGCATGAAAAGCAACCCAGACTAGCTAAATTGCCACAAAAAATATTTCGAAATCGCATCTTTCAGAAGCATTATGTCTTTAGTTTGTAAAAGACAAAGATAAATCAAGGTCCGACATTACAAAAGCTCTGGTTCTTGCAAGTCTACTTCGACTGCAGAGGATCAAGAGGAATATTCCTACTCCACAAATGCATTACCCGCAATGTATAATATAGAAGAAGCCTTAGCGTTGCTTATGGAATTGAGATTGTCAAAGAAAAAATGTTCTATTTTACGAAGCTCTTTAAAGAATCATAATGTGAATATTCTTCCTGGATACCAAAAGGTTACATCTGCCAAAAAAAAAAAAAAAAAAAAGAAGCAAAGCTATCTAATGTAAAAGTTACTGAAGTATCGGAAGATGTAAAACGGCAAGGAATGGTATGGAAATACTAACGATAGTAATATGTCCAGAGGCATTTTTTGAAAGTGATGAGGTAACAGGTTGGCAGTTGTTCTTAATGTTATAAGCTCTAGAGAAATGGTAAATGGCCCAAAGTTTGATGATTATGCATCAAGAACTGTCCAACTTTTAATTTAAATTTACCATGAGAAGAAACTTACCCCTACGGTTCATAAAATTTTGGCTCATGGTAAAAGTTTAATTAAATATCAATGCTTACCGATTGGAGAGTTGTAAGAAGAAGTCCAGGAATATAAAAACAAAGACTACAAAAAAATGTACAGTGGTTCAAACGTATAATTGGACACTAGGTATGCGATTATTCAAATGCTAATTTTTTTACTTCAATGACGATTATTCTAAAAAACTTTGATACAGGGTTATAGGTTATTTAAAGACCTTTAAAACAATGTATAATACTTTACACATTTTATTCAAATACATTTTTAAAAATTAAAAAGAAAACAAAACCAATAAATTTCATGTCAAACGTATAATTGGACACGTAATTTATATATCGAGTTATTGTTGTAAAACGGTTCTTTGGACCGTTATTTTTTTCTGCTGAGTTGGTTTATGTTATTTTTAATGCAAATGATGAATCATTATGCAAGTGTAGTATTAACAGTGCATATCAAATTTGCAATGGATCAAAGAAAAAAACAAACAACTTTGGAAACACGGCACTTAGTTATAAGACTACATGGAGAGGGTAAATCAGTGCGTGAAATCGGTAAAATTGTTGATCGATGCCCGTCTACAGTTCACGCTATCATTAAAAGGTATAAGCAAAAGTTTCAAGTCGAAAATAAAAGTCGTGTCGGTCAAGGAAAAAAATTAAATGATCATGATGAGCGGCGGATTTTGATGGAAATAAAAACAAAACCATTTACGACGGCAAATGAACTAAAGAATATAGTGCAAACGGATTTGAAAAAGAACGTTTGCGCCGAGACCATTCGGAACGTGTTGAGAAAGAATGATTTCCATGGGCGAATAGTCAGAAAAAAGCCCTATATAAGTAAAAAAAAATAAAATCGCACAGGTGAAATTTTGTAAGGAGTACTTATTGAAAGATTCTGACTTTTGGAGAACGGTAATTGTACAAAAACTTGTTTAATTTAATTATTTTAAACATTGTTAATTATTTTATAGGTACTCTTTACTGATGAGAGTAAATTTAACCTGCATGGCTCAGATGGAAAACAATACGTTTGGGGAAGCCAAATACTGAGTTTTTGCCTGCCAACACTCGGGCTACAGTCAAGCATGGGGGAGGGTCGGTGATGGTGTGGGGATGTGTTTCCAGTGCAGAAGTAGGGAACATTCATTTTGTAGAGGGCAAAATGAATAGATTCCAATATTTAGACATTTTAAAACAAAATGTGAAGCAAAGTGCCGATAAATTGAATATATTGGACACATTTGCTTTCTATCAGGACAACGATCCGAAGCACACTTCACATGTTGCGAAAATGTGGCTCATACATAATTGTCCAAAATTACTGCAAACACCGGCACAGTCACCAGATCTCAACATTATTGAGCATGTTTGGGAAGAACTTGCTCGTAAGCTCTATAAGACCACTTTCAACACAGTGGAGCAGTTAAAGCAGGGAATAAGACGTGAGTGGAGCAACATATCTCCAGAATTTTGCGCCAATCTCGTGCAGTCTATACCAAGGCGGTTGGAAGCAGTAATAAAAGCAAGAGGTTTTGCTTCCAAGTACTAAAACTATAGACTGTCCAATTATACGTTTGACCTGAAATTTATTGGTTTTGTTTTCTTTTAAATTTTTTAAAATGTATTTGAATAAAATGTGTGAAGTATTATACATTGTTTTAAAAGTCTTTAAATAACCTATAACCCTGTATCAAAGTTTTTTAGAAAAATTGTCATTGAAGTGAAAAAATTAGCATTTGAATAATCGCATACCTAGTGTCCAATTATACGTTTGAACCACTGTATATACACGAAAACTTTCAAAATGTTGGCGGCCTCTTCAGACCCACTAATGTCAAGATTTTGAAAGGATTCGGAAGAACATAATTATAGTTCCGATATGTTAAGTCTGTTAGATAACGTTCCAAATATAAATAACTATTTCAAAGAGAACTAACTAATAAAAAACCATTATTCTGGTTAAAAAAATATATACCAAATAACACAATATCTATAGAATTAATATTTTAATATTAAAAATAATTAAAAAATGTGTAACTGTAATAGAAATAAAAAAATTTAATATTGGTTTAACATGTTATATTCGAGTGTTTTTTTTTCTAAACTTTCGTATTAAAACAATGTGTATTGCAAAGCGGGCTCGGTTAAACTAGTTACTCAATATAAAATTACTTAGATTTAAATATTAAAGTATATAAAAATGTGTATTTGCGATACAAATAAAAAACTTATATATTAAAAAAACATGCTAACATTTACCTGAAAAAATTATCCTATTTTAGGAGCACCCTGTACCTCTAGCAGTATTTTGTAAACATTATTTTGAAGCCTAACGTGTTCTCTGTCAATATCTCTTTAAATCTTTAAAATAACTTCATTATTTCAAAAGTTATGATTTTTGCAACGAAAAAAGTCAAAAGGCGCCACAGTGCATCGTTGCCACTGCGTACTTAAATATGGTAAAAGCAGCCGGGTTTTGCACTGATTTTAGCTTAGCTTAAATGGAAATTTTCAACACTAGTGTATGTATGCAGCTTCCATCTTCAATATAATTATGTAGCTAACTACATGGCTACGACTGCAGCCAGCTTCATTTGTAGTTGCGTTGCTGTGTTGCCTGCTGTCGTCTATGTGTTTTAAGCATTATTGTTGACTTAATTAAATGTTGTTTCTTTCGTATTATCAACAAGGGTTTAAATGAACTGTTAAATGACTTACAATTTTCATCAGACCTTATATATTAAAACCACTAAAATCAAAAAACTTGATAAAATTTCGTTTTCTTTTATATACTCTTAACAAAAACAATGCTTTTACCTAAAGAAATGCATATCATTTTCCGTTTTCTTTTTAAGTCCTTTTTAAACACTAACATCACACAAACCCTGACTAAATTACAATTGGTTGGCAAATATCACCGAAAACACGTTTTTTAAGAATAACTTTTAAATTTAAGGGTGTTTCTAAAATTTTTTTTAGAACAATTTGTTATGAACTTAGTAAGACCTAATAAAACTAGCTAGGTCAAGTTTTTTTTTGTAGCAACGTGTTTTAAGTGATTAAGACTATTGTAAGTAAAAATAAGTATAAAGTGTAAGGAAGAAAGTTTGTATCTAATTAACCCCTTCGTTGCACGATTTAATATCCTTGAGGATAAAAATTGTTTGGCATGTTATTCTCGTTATATGTACAGTTTCTATCCCCATTTGTGTGGTTTCATAGGAAGATATTGTTTCAGATATGATTTACATTTTGTAGAAGATAGTTGTTCATCTACAGAAAGGCAGCTTTTATAGGGTACTGACTTACATTTATTCACTAAGGCGTTTACCACAGGTCGGATTTTAAAAAGGCGGTCAAAACCTGGATCATTTTTTGGTTTCATTTCGTCATTATTATTGAAATGCAGTATTGATTTAATTCTTTTAAATTTGTTAAGAGACATAGTATCCTGTATTAGTTGGTTTCCGATTATAGGTGTCCAGTATCGTCGGTTGTTTGGAATTTGAATTACAGACATTAAAATGTATATTCCGAGAAACTTTTGAAAATCGACGTCATCAATCGTTTCGCCTTTTTCTGGATTTTTTTGGCAAGCATACAAGCTTGATTGGTAATTAATAGACTTCGTCAGATCATCAGAAAAAAAGTATTTAAAATAACTACAAGATCCGCTTAAATTTAAGAAACTTTCTGGTAGTCCTTCACTGCCCTTAAAACTCGGGTTTTGATCAATATCAAAGTTTTTTTGCTTCCAAATAATTTTTTCAAATCTTCTAAACCGCAAATCACTAATTGGCCTGTCAACATTTATTACTTCTGTTGTATTATCCTCTACATTTGATGCCTCTTCTAAATTTTGATGCCGATTAAAGCTTAAATCAATATTAATATCTTCATCATCATCGTCGAAATATTCATTCTCACTTTCATCCCAATTTTCTATTATATTTTAAATTTCTTTATCAGTTAATGTCCTATTGGGTTTTAATTGATTTGAATGCATAATATTGCATATGTGCAACATAATATCATATGTGCAATGAGGGTTCAAATCGGCGTAAACGCATGAAATTCCATATTTGACATAATAGGCCATAGCACAAGATATAATATAATATACATAAAAAATATTATTAGAAACCAATCCACATGACGCATATTTTCTAAAAAAGTACTTACATTTCATAAAACTTTTTTTATATTGAATAAAATCAAAAAAATAGCACAATTTTTTCACTAGTTGAAAGCAGTTTGATTTTTTTAATTCTTTGCGTATATTATAAATGTTACGAGATAATATTCACAACTAATTAAATGTGTTGACTTAAAAGAGTCAGCTAAAAACAAAATAACGGTAAATTGAGAAACAGATAGTTGCCAGATGGATCAGAAAGTAACATTGCATATGTGCAATGCCATGCAACGAAAGGTTAAGAACAAACTTGCCACTTAAACGACGTTGTTATTCATTCTCTATTCCAGCTAAGCACCCGCAAGAAAGCTTAGAACAATTAAAACGTGACACAGCTTAGTGGATCATTATAAATAAAAACTGAATGCATTTCATTTTTATGGTCTCTTAAATAGTAATTTATACATATACAATTAAAATATTTAAAGAAATATTACAGATTTTTTACTGCCAAGCGTGGATATCCTTATAGTTAATAGCCTGTTCTTTAAATGTGTAAAATAAAAAAAAAAACTAAAAGCTTAGAATTAAAAACAGTCGCTTAATTTTAATATTTTTGCAAATAGATAGTGTTTTTCCGATGGTCCTCATTTTTAACACGAACTGCTTTCTTGTACCTTCGGAAACAAACTTTATTTGTTAGTATAATAATATCTCACAACAGCAAAAAGTTTATCTTGCAAAATTGAGAGATAAAAACGAAATCTTTCAAAATTAAAAACACGAAATGCTTTACATTTTATAAGAAAAAGGAAGATTAACAAACAATCAACAAAATTTAATGTGAGATGACAACTTAATTAATGTTTCTCTTCTTAAAAACAATGCAAATTCAAATGGTTGTAAACGTCAGAAAAAAATGTAGTAATTTTGGTAAGTAAAAAATACAATAGTAAAATGGAATTACAAATTGTTATACATTACACTTTTTATTGAAGATTGATTGCATAGCAATTTGTTATATTGCTTGCATTTTGTCTTTACCTTTATTATAGTTGTCCTTGTTGCCGCCTCCGTTTCTAAAATAGGATTGTAATAATAACGCATCATTAACCGGTTTGTGCAGTATTCAATCAAATTGTATTTGTTCAAAAATAATTTGTGGATAATTGTTAAGTTTTAATTTTTAAACTTTTGTAATTTTTAATCAAATCGTGGAAAACCTTCTTTTCCCAAATCCTTTCAAATATGATAAAATAAGGAAAGGACAAAGTCTTTATCGAAAATGTGTACATAAGATAATTTCCATTTCCAGACTTATGTACTTATGTTTACACTGATGACTCTTTGTTATGTTTCATGTCATAGACGATTGCATAACCACAGTTTAGTTTAGAGTTCATAAGCACACACACAGTTTGATGATTTTTTTGACACGGCTTAAGCCCATACACACTTATTATAATTAAAAAAAACTTTAAAAATACCAATGTACAAAAATTTATTATATTAAAATTAAAAAATATATAAAAAAATCTTACCCCAGGTAAATTATTGCTTCTCAACTCTCCGTTGCTTAATATAAGTACGTAATTCCTGAATTTTTTGCTAAAACCTTAAAAATAAGACATTAAGCAAGACGCAAGAAGAATAGCATTTTTGAGACCGACCAAATTTAAAAAAATAATTTGATAAAAAATAATTAAATTTACCCTCTGCAATGCCACACACACATACACGTATTCGATTGGAATCTGTGTTATACAAAAAACATATGCGTGTGGATTACCTAAGCATATAAGAAATTTAATTTTTAAAACTTAACGCAGAGTCAACACCTTAAGCTGGAGGTCCATACCATACGTTATATGCGTGGCTCCGTTCTATGCGTATCATATTTCTGTACGTTTTATACGTTTGTTTTTGCCAAGTTACATGCAATACGTTTTGTGCGAAAAGTTATTTGTTTTGATCAGGTGTTTTGTAAAAAAACTGTGTAAAATAAAAACAAACCAAAGCAAAATGAAAAGTGAAATTATGTTTTTTTACCGAACTTATGGAATTTATTGGGTTAATACGTATAATATTTTGTGTTACAAGGTTTTGGTCCATCCCTTACATCTAGGGCGGGAAGTCAGTGGTATTTTTGCGGCAACTTTCAAAAAATTAAAAACCCTTAACCAAGAGAAATCAGATTTTCTTCATTACACTTACATAAATAAAAACACAACAGAGATGACACTTAAAATATAAAAGTAGTCGATAAAAACAATATTAACTTTGGCTACAAAATATTTTCTTTCATAACATACTGTTTTTAACACAAAATATACCAAAAATATAATCTACCACACACACATGTTTTTTGATAGCATTTAAAATTTGTCATCACTGAATAACAAAACCATCTGTCATTTTCTCATTTCGCATGCGACGTATGAAAAAGTAGAAAGTAAACCCACTTTTTACGTTACTTGCGCAGATCCGTTCAATGCAATTTGTTATGTTTCTTGCCACATACAAATACACTGGTTTTACTTTTTTGACAGACGGAGAGAACGTACAGCGCATAGAACGTATGGTATGGACCTCCAGCTTTACCTTGCGAATAATAGCAATACATACATAACTTTTTTGTAGGCAATCAATCGCATCAATAATTTAACTTTTTAGAAAATAATTTAAATATTTGACATTAAGTTTAAAACAAACAACAATATAATAAGATTTTCTTATATCTTATTTAGGGTTTTCCCACAATTTTAATAAATTTTTTTTTGTTTTTTTATTTGTAAAACCTGAATAAAATACAATAACAACAGGGGATATTCGTAATACTGGGATGTTCGTAGACTGTTTAACAGAGCACGCCGGAAGAAACTCTCAGTAAATTTGGCTCAAAAAATATATCTTCCCGGCTCTCCTATAGAATGAGTGTAACTTTGTATTGTCTCATTGTCATTGCTTAACTTTCGCATATGGGTAATTCCATGAAAAAGTAACGTAACGCCAGATTGCATATATCTTTTTTCAGGGGAAAGCTTATGTTTTTTTCTGGCAATTACACTTTAAATGAAAGAAGATACTTTCTTTAATAACTGTTCTGGCATTACGTTACTTTTTTAGAATTACCCATATACCCCTGGCGACTGAAAACGCCTGGACGGCATTTATACCTAAGCCCGTCAAAGGAGCTACTCGAAACCTTTTTGACCTTGTATGATTGTATGGTGTTACTATTAAGGACAGTGTGGGGAAAAAATAACAAAAAAATGTAAACATCTAAAAGAACATTTATGGATTCCAAAAAACAATATTACATTTAAAACATTAAGATTGAAAGAAAAATCTTCCAATTTATTCAAGTTATTAATATATTAATTTACTCTACAAAATTTAATAAAAGTGGCATATAATAAAGAAAATTACAAGGAATATTAAATTTAATATTATTCAAAAGAAAATCACAACAAATATCTCCATTTATTAGATTAATCATGAACGTTACATTTAACATACTACGGCGACTTTTTAATGTAGACAGTTTTATCGCGAAAGGAAGGTTTGTTGCATAATTCCAAAGCAGATTTCCTAAAGTCCTTCTGGCAATTGCTTTTTTTGCATTTTATAAACTTTGAAGGATAGTAACTATATATTTTATATGAAAATTTAACCAAGTGTGAAAGTTGAGCTATTTTAAGAAAAATGCCTAAACGTCGAAAGCTCCACAAATACAATCGATAAAAAAAAACGGACGCTGTAAAAAATGTAAAAATTTCCCACTTAAAATTGCCGTTTGAAGATTAAAATTCCCAACAAGTTGTCGATTCTTGTAGTTTACAGTTTAACAAGCAAGGTTCACGCATATTTTAAATTTTATTTGCGATTTTCCGCTTTGCAATAAAATAGTACATAAGTGGGCATCATCATCTAAAAAATTTTCTTTACGTTGACTGTTTCTCACGGAATATAAAGGGTTTGTGCATAAACTGTACAAGGAAATCGAATGTGAGGTAATAAAACTTTATAGGAGCATTTAAAGAATGACTACTTATCAATTTTCTTAGTGCTGGAAAAAGTCAAGTCATACAAAACAAGGCCAGACACCCGCTTTAGAAATTGAGGTACCTTGCTACAGGTTAACATACTATATGCATGATGTTTCAATTCTATTGTGTTTTTTAATACATACATACATATGTCTAATTTACAAAAGGCAAACACCTCAACCATGAGTAATATTTTCAAAGCAACAATTCCAGCTACATATGTATATGTATGTATACTGCATTTAATGAAGAATTTATAAAATTTCCTCAGTCCGAAAAAGAAGGGCATTCCATTGCCATAGATTTTTTTGAGATGTTGGGTTTTCCCAACTGCATAGGAGCAATAGATGGTAAACTAAATTAACATATACACATATATATATTTGTATAGTACCTAACACTTATAGGTAAACACTGCAGTATTATTAGATGTAAACAGGCTCGTTCCATATATTTTATTTACAAAGGATTTAATCCAACTATATTATGCGTATATCAGATGCTAATTACCGTTTTTTATATGCGGACGTTGGGATAAACGGAAGATGTTTGGTAACGTTCGGATCTCAAATGTGCAGTTGAGGACAGAAACGTAACTATTCCACCGCCACAAAACCTGCTTTTCTTTGACGTTGTTTCACCATTCACATTTCTATCCGACGATGCTTTTGCATTAACCGACTTTACGATAAAACCGAACTTTCAAAGGAATCTCAGTGAAAAACAAAATCATTTTAATAAAATTCTGTCAGGAAATAGACGAGTTGTCGAAAACACTTTTGGGTTATTAGCAAACCGACTTAGTTTCTATTCACAGAGAGCCTGTAGAAACTACGAAAATTGTTTTTGCATGCATGCGCCTTCATAATTTGTTAAGAACTGCAAATTAAGCTGATAAGAGCAGTTTTGACAACTTGTCGATAGAAAAAAATTAATTTAATAAATAATGTAAATTATCAAAATATTCCGTCAGATAAGCCCCAAAAAAAGCGAAAACAAAATTAAAGAAACTTTAGCAGATTATATATGGTAAAGCCAAGAAGCAAAATAAAGTCTACTGATGTAAGAATCAATGACATATAATTAAACAAATTTTTAAAAATAAAACACGAAACGTTTGTTCAAAAATAAAGGTGTTTTTATTGGGTTGGCAATTAAGTAATTGCGGATTTCACTAATAGATGGATTCTGTTGAGTTTTTAGGTTTGAAGACGTAATACAAATGTAAAACACATTTTGTTATTTGACAGTTGGCAGTTCAGCTGTCAATTAGTAAAGAAAAATTTTTGATCGGTTGCGTAGTTTTCGGTTGGCGCTCGTTAACAAATGGAAAATCAAAAGGAACATTTGCGTAATATTTTGCTTTTTTTAGGCAAAGGGAAGAACACATCGCAAGCTCATAAAAAGTTATGTGCTGCGTATGGTGATAAAGCCTCAAAAAACGGCAGTGTCAAAATTGGTTTACTAAATTTCGCTCTGGTGGTTTTTCACTCAAAAATGAAAAACGCGCTGGTCTTCCAGTTAAAGTTGATGACGCCCTAATCAAAGCAATAATCGATTCGGATCGTCACAGTACACATACATGCATTGAAAATCACTAAAAACAACTTGGTTATGTTCAAAAACCCGATACATAAGTTCCTCACGAACTGAAAGAAACTGATTTAACGCAACGCATTAACAGCTGTGATTTGCTAATGAAACGTAATGAAAATTATCAATTTTTAAAACGACTGATAAGCGGAAAAGATCGTGAAGCAGACCAAGTGAACCAACTTAAACAACATCAAAAGCTGTGTTCATCAAAAGAAAGTTTTGTTATCAGTTTGGTGGGACTACAAAAGAATTGTTTGAACTCTTACCACCCAACCGAACAATAAATTCTGATGTCTGCATTAAACAACTAATGAAATTAAACAATGCAGTTGAAGAAAAGCGGCCCAAATTGGTAAATCGAAAAGGTGTTGTATTCCATAATGACGATGCAAGACCACACACATCTTTGGTCATCCGGCAAAAATTATTGGAGCTTGGTTGGGATGTTTTGCCACATCGACCATATAGTGGTGACATTGCGCCATCTGATTACTCCTTGAATGGTAAAAATTAAATAATAATGACGTCATTTCGTACCTAATTCAGTTTTTTGCTAATTTAAACCAGAAGTTTTATGAACGTGGGATTATGATGCTGCCTGAAAGATGGCAAAAAGTTATTGATCAAAATGGGCAATACATGACAGAATAAAATTATTTGGTTCCATGAAAATTTGTCGTTGATTTTCTAAAAAAAAAACGCTATTATTTCATTGCCAACCCAATATTTTAAAAACTAAATTAATTAATTTCAATAAAATAACAAAATTAATCGACAAAAAAAACAATTCACTTTTATATTTACATACTTATTAGGAACATTAGGCTGTGGCGAAATATTAAAAAATTTGTGAAAAAATTTTTAAATTGACCTAAAGCTTGAAAAAATAGAATTAATAATTAATATTGTTTTCTGAAGGGATTCACATTACATTAGGCTGTTACTTGTGGAGCACTTAAAGTCAGTCGTTAAACTTCAAAAAATTAAATTAATATCACAATTCATATAAAACATAAAAATAAATAAAAATTTTTTTAAAGCTTTGTTTTTAAAAAGCAAAAAAGCTGTGAATAATCCACTTTATTTATTAAAGTGCACCACGTGTTCAATGACCATATATGCATTATGTAAAGGTGCATAAATTATTTATTCATTTGTATTGTTTTGCCTTAAAGTTCAAATAGAATTGCTTTTGTTTTATCAGGTTGTTAATTTTGTTGGCAACAAATGCTTCAAATGCAGCGTTTAGTACATCTGGTAATACTTTTTTTGCAAGGGGATTCGCAGATTTTTTTTAAACTATCAATATCTGAGTTTCTTTTTTTTCGAGAAATATAAGAGGAATTTTAACTGCTACTTGAAGTTATTGATTCTAAATTCTGTTGATGTATTGGGATTCTAAATTCTACTCGCTCTGAATTATTGTTTTATAATCAGTATCATCTTGAGATAAAATCATAATTTCTCAAGATTCAGTATATAATTCCTACAGAATATTATGTAAGGATAATCTTTTCTGTATGCGTGTTTATCCCAAAATTTAAGTTTCTTTAATTTATTTTTATATTTTTGAGATTTTACATTGCAAATATACGGCACTTGTTTTATTTTATTTATTAATAATAACATTTCTTCTCCTGACCAAGATTTTGTAATTTTTACTGAATTTAAGTGACTTTAATGACTTTAAGAGTAAACTTATTCACCCTTATTCCATTTGTCGTCATCGTCATCAATTCGATATAAGTCTCAAATTTTATCGACATCGTCGTCAATTTAAAACAAAACTAGTATGCCATAAGAGGAGTGTAACGATGTCGACGGTTTATCGTTTTTTGAAGCACATCTCTAGCAATTTAGACAGTTGTTTATTTTTGTTTTTAGTTTTAATAGTTTTTTTTGAAGGAGAGCAAAATATTGACAAAGATATAAAAAATAAAAAGGACCTACAGTTTTAATATAAACTATTATTCATATAACTTTAAATAACTAAAAGTTTTTTTGTTCCTGATTGTAATTCTGACCCGAGTGATGTGGAAAAGAAAAAAGATTTGGTGTTACAAAGAAGATTAATAAGGCAGAAATCAAATATATTTCAATTACCCGATAAAAAGTAAGTAATAAATTAGGCGTTCTTTCTATTTGCTATGAGTTAATTTCTTTGAAAGTTTCGAAAGCTTTTTTCGCCAAAATAAGGATGCATTCAACTAAATATGTGCTGGAGACTATAACTCCACATTTAAAATCTCGAGTCAGGTCGACACATATTTCGAATACCATAAAATTGGCTGCAACGTTAAGGTTTTAAGCGCAAGGATCCTACCAGCTTAGTGTCGCTTATGATTTTAACTTAGGATTATCTCAGCCAGTGGTTTCTAAGATAATTTCTGAGATTGTGGATGCTATAGAAAAGAAAATTTGTCCACTATGGATAAAATATGCTATTACAGACGAAGAAAAAGCTAAAGCAAAACTGCATTTCTTCCAGAGATCTGATTTTTCTGGTGTCATTGGGTGTATGGATGGAACACACATAAAAATTAGCTCCAAAGAATGAAAATTAGCATCTATTCTTAAATCGCAAGGTAGTTCAGCTTAAATGAAATGATTGTAAGACTGCCTTTTTGGAAACCTTTGGCAGGTGGTGGATTTTTTTTCCATTTCATCCACTTATTCATTAAATTGTATACAGTTTGTAATTTTTCTTTTCCCATTTTTTTTTTTACTTAAAATTGTGCTATTGCAAAAAAAAAATTCAAAAAACACTAAAACTGTTTCGACACAAACCAGACCGACGATAAAATCAGAGCCAATTTAAATCGATGCCGTCGTTAACGTTACGTACGGTATACGAAAAATGCATCGATGCTTATCGATAAAATTTGATATTGATGATGGGCATACCGATTTACAACAATCTTCCCAAAACGACATCGTTTCGTATTGATGACGCTAAATGGAATAAGGGTGATTTTTTTGTCCCCCACCTAGATATAACTTCTGCCTGAAGCTAAAAATTATTTGTTTTTTATTTAAAAGATATATAACCAATATTTAATATCAAAAGTCTTTTGTTTCCATAGTAATCCGTTCCTTAAAATCATCAAATAAGATAAAGTACACCTGTTACTTTTTAAATATTCTTTATTTATTGAATAATATATCCAATATATCCAAAAAAATGGCTTTATAATTGGTGTAATTCGTTCTAGTATCAACGGTACAACAACAAAAAGATACATTCGCACCCTACAATTGTACAGCCAACATTTCTGTAACATGTTTTTTGCACGTATGTACATATTTTGTATTAAATCAGGACTTCTTAAGCTTTCATTTCATTTCTTGAACTAAAAAAAAAAACAATGGCTCTTAAAAAAAAACAGAAAACAAATAAAACAAAATCGATATACACGTATGATATGATGTACATATGTACATGAGTTTGTGTAAATGGATGTCTCAAACTATTGTCTTTGCAAAGACTGTTAAGAGATATAGTACAGCAAATAACACATAGAGAGCGGATTTTAATGTAAGAACCCGCTATACAAACATTTTTGTGCTGAGATGTAGCTTCTAGTAATTTACATTCTTTGTCATTACTTTTTGTAAAGAAATATAAAACCAAGTAAGAGCGCTATATTCATATGTGCCGTATCTTATATACCCTTCACGTTGATCTTTAAAGTACCCAGCCATAATATCTAGCCGAGTTGCTTTCTTAATCTCGTAGTGTACGGACGTGTCTACGCGAGTGTAATATTTGTAATAGGTGATATTTGTAATGAGTAACAAAAAAAAATTGTTAATATACATACAAGACATAAATGAAAAATAAAAACAAACTAAACAAAAAAAATTAAAAAAAAACAAACGGTTAATGAGTAACAGTAATCGTCGTGAACACATTAGAGACCCTGAATATAATAGAAACTATTTAAGTGCAAAACCGGAAACAAATACAAATAATTTAAGTGCAAGTGTGACTAATTTGAATAAGTGTACTGAATAAGGGACAAATTTAGCCCAATGTCTGTTTAAAAATTATAAAAAAAATACCGAGGTGCCATCTTCATCGCGGACTTCTCTATCAAGTTCTGGTGTCGCACCTACAGCTGCTTAAGACGCTCCAGGCCCGATTTCTGCGTGTGTTCCTACGATCCAGGTAGGGATGGACAAGAACGTAACAGTTCTTAAAAGGGGGAGAAGTCCGAAATCGGCAGAAACATCTCAACCTGCAAAAATGTTAAAAGACGATGAAAGGTCAACCTCATCGCAAAATCGTTTTACCATTCTGCAAGATAATGATGCCCCCGTTACTGAAAAGAAGTACTTTAAGCCACCTCCAATTTATTTGAGCGAAAAGAATTCAAATGATCTTGTCAAGTTTTTAGTCGGTTTGATTGGGGAAAACAACTTTTACGTTACTAACATTAAACGTTGGAACATATACGAGACAAAAATTCAGGTGAATGACGAAAACGCTTACCGCACCACTATTTAGGAGCTCGAAAAACTTAAGAAAAATGTCTATACTTACCAACTTAAGAACGCTAAAGGCCTCCAGGTAGTTAAAAAAAGTATTGACTCTAATGTTAACCCGGAGGAAATTAAAACCAATTGTGCATGAAGGGCTTTAGAGTCAAATATGTATCAAATATAAGGAACAGGGAAAAATACCCCCAACCATTATTCCGGGTGGAGCTTTAGCCTAGTGACATTAAATTGAAAAACAAATGAAACACATCCCATATATGATCTAAGATATATTATGCACCGTAAAATTATAGTGGAGGTGCCACATAAGCGATCTGGGCCCGTACAGTGATTGAACTGCCAGGAATATGGTCACATCAAAGCATATTGTAAATTGCCTTCTGTGTGTGTTGTGTGTGGGGATCTGCACGATACGACCAACTGCGACAAGCCAAAAGAAGATCCTAGGATGAAGAAATGCAGTAATTGCGGTGGAAACCACACCGCCAACTATAGAGGTTGCCCTGTTTTTGACTTAGTTAAACGCTCATCCAAGCCAAAAGTAGCTCCTGCCCATCCCCAGCCATTAAATGTGCCTACTTCAAATATGCCTCCAATAGCACAACCAACTACAAATCATATTTTTAACGCTAACGTATTAAAGTTTAACCAGCCCAAAGCACGCAAGCTTGCCCAGCCAAACACACAACAAGAGGTGCCAACAAACGAACCAAATGGTTCAAATTTTAGCCGCCTAGAAGACGTAATTGACAATATGGTTAAGCAATTTACGCAGATCATGGCACAAATGGCTGCCATGATGCAACAAATGCAAAAAATGCAGTCTGCTCTTTTGCAGGCTATGCTTAAAAGGCCATGAACTGCCTGAGGGTTTGTTTCTCGAACGCAAACGGCATCCGCCAACACAAAAACGAACTCGAATATTTTTTAACACACCAAGCCATTGATGTAAGTTGATTTCGGAGACTCATATGACATCTAGAAGCGCTTTTAAAATAAGTGGTTATTTATTTTACGATTCAAAGGGTCCCAGGGATAGATCAAGTGAAGGCTCGGCTATACTAATCAAATCAAGAATTAAAAACCAATGGTTAGGTGGCATCTCCGAATGCTATATCCAAGCAACAAACGTCTGCATTGATGAATTTTTCCCTAATCTAGTTATTTCGTCGGTTTATTCTTCACTTAGATTTTCCATAACGAAGGATCAGTACAACAGTTTTTACAAATCTTTAGGTTCCCGTTTCATAGCTGCTGGAGACTATAACGCTTAACACACCTACTGGGGCTCCCGCTTAATTAGAGGTCGTATCTTGTATGATTCCGTATCTGAAATGGGTATTTGTGTTATTTCTACAGGACAACCAACCTATTGGCCAACCGACCACAATAATATTCCAGACGTAATAGATTTTGGCGTAGCAAAAGGTATATCGCCGGAGCTTATTGAGGCGCAAGCCTCTTTGGATTTATCTTCTGACCACTCACCCACAATTATCACTCTTTGCAGTCCTCACAAAATAGCAACCAGTGATTTTTTCTTATCTAAAAGAGTAAATTGGTTGAAATATAAAAAATATATCAGCACTCACTGCTCAGAAGACATACTACTAAAAACTCCTCAAGGAATCGATGATTGCCTGAGTATCCTAAATGAAAACATTGAAGTAGCTTCTTCAACATACCGTCAGGTCAAATACAACAAAATTTTTTCTGTCGATGTTAAAGAGCTTTTATCTGAAAAAAGGAGAGCGCGAAGAGAATGGCAACAGCATAGATCGCCCCAACTTAAAACGAAGCTAAAAGAGTGTACAAATCGTTGCTGGAGGTACACAGAATACATATGTATGTAAATATATACATACATACATATGTATGTAAATACATACATACATACTTGCATACATACATGCATATCTGCATACATACAAACCTACGTCCAGGCACACTAGAAACTTTTTAACATGTTTAACAGCGTTGCCAGTTTTCATTTGATACCTATTTTGTATTGAGTTGGTACGTTTGTTAAAAAAACAGGCAATCGCAGTATTTTGCCTATATCTAGGTCTAAGGTAAACCGATCTTGGTCGTTTTGAATAGCGATCATCTCAGGAATATTTCTGATAGTTTGACACCAATACCTGGTACGTTGTGCTTAAATTGACTCCGGAAACTTGATTTCAACAGACGTACAGAGTGACAGACGAGCATGGCTATATTTATTTCCCTATCTATAAGGATCCGAAATATACATATGTATACATATTTTATGGGGTCGCAAATGGAAAATACAGAAATTACAAACGGAATGACAAGCTGATATATACCCTATCACTTATGTGAAGGGTATAACAAGTAAGAGCGCTATACTCGGTTGTGGCGGATCTTATATACCTTTCACATTAGCATTTCGAAACCCCGAAGCTTTGTTTATTTTTATTAAGTTTTTTATTAATGAAATATTTCTTTGTTTAATTTAATAATTTTTTTTATTAATGAAATATTTCTAACCCTCTCAGGGGGACTAAGGGGAGGTACCGAAGGGTAGCGCGAGTCCAACTCACACGTCCACCTGAAAACCCTTAGGCCCATTGTGAATCCTTCAGAAGAGTCAAGAGGGGAAAAAGAGTAAAGAAAAGCATTCCATAGGTAAAAGGAAAAGATAGCAAGAGTGCCATCCGCAAAAAGTCTAAGGAAGTCAGTAATCAGAGGCGCTTAATCACCTATCTGATCAGCCATCCAACCAGCAGCCCAGGGCAGTGGCAGGTAAGATTTTCTACCGTCTCTATCTCTTCCTTCCTTCCCATTTGTTCGTCATATATCTCACATCTCAGTGCCCTGTGAGAGTCCCAATTAAAAATATAAATAAGGTTATTAATTTTAATTATAATTTAATTTATTTAGTTTAGTATTAGTTAATTAATTAATTATAAAAATTTTATTTATTTCAGAAAACCCCTGAAATAATTTATTTCCTTATGATAACTTATATTTTAGTCTGCCACTGGCTGGACTAATATTAAATGTATAGCCTTAAGATTTGAATATTTATTATTAGTTCGCCAAAGGCGAAGATTCAATAATAAAAAGATATGAAAAAACAAACAAAAAAAAATTATCAGCCCATAATAGAAACCCAGTGGTGGCCTCACCGGCTCACAACCAAGTCTAATATCCCGGGCCGATCCCTTCCTTGCCAGTCCATCGGCAATCTAATTGCTGGAAACGTCACAATGACTTGAAATCTAACAGAGTCTAACCCTGCGTGTCACCATGATCACCATAAGAGCACGTATGCAATCTCCCACGAGTCTAGACCTAACATAATGTCCCTCTAGAGCCTTAAGCGCGCCCTGACTATCAACGCAGATCGTCACATCCCCTCTCCCATTCGCATCCTCCCCTTTTAATTCCTACCCCCGTGTCCATTATATAGACAACGGAGAAGTTGTAGTGGTTTTTACCCAATTTTTTCAAATCTTGTATGGCAACCTCCTTAGGAGGTAGAGATAGGAGGTGAGTATGTTTAATTTATATTTCATTTTTGTAAATTTTGTATGGCAACCCCCTTAAAATATGTTTGAGACGAAAAACTAATTGAGTTCTGTGATACATTTTATTCCTCTAAAGGCGACTCCGGGGAAGTTGTAGGGGTTTTTACTCATTTTTTTGTTTGTTTGGCAGTCCTGTTAGAAGCTAGAGACAGGACCAAGAAAATATTAAATTTTTGGGGTCGCAGATGTATATTAAAGAAATTACAAACGAAATGACAAATTTATATATACCCTTATCACTTATATTAATAATAAATATGTATAACAATGTGTATATCATACGTATGCATTAAAATACATACATATATGTATGTCACAGAGTGGACATCAATAGTGGAAGAAAATATGATTAATGAACGAATAATAATGTCAGGTTTATTTAGAATTCATTAAGGTATTTTTGGACACGAATAATAATTAAAAAATGAATGTTACTCACTATATGCCTTCTTGCACATTGCTTTGCTAGTACGACGTTTATTTTTCAAAAGACGAATATTAGGTAAAGAGAAATGTCAGGCATGCTCAGTTGTATTTTCTTCACAGGGTGACATATACATAAGTATGTAGGTATGTGCATGTGCGATGAATTTATTTGCGTTTTTTGCTTTTTATAATTGGTGTCAAATTATTAAGCTGTTTTTTAAAGTTTTTTTTGATGGATTTTTGTTTTTGTTGAGAAATAATTCTTATGAAGTATATTCATCAAAGCAAGTCCACTGGCTAATGGGTAGAAACTCTGTGCTTCATCTGGATTGTAAACTTCTACTATACAACTCAATTTTAAAATCAATTTGGTGCTACGGTATACAATTATGGGGCACTGCTTCAGCCTCTAACATAGAAAAAATACAACGCCGTCAAAATAAAATCCTAAGAATTACAACTGGTGCTCCGTGGTATGTCAAAACTAGCAACATCCATAAGGATCTAGAAGTTCCACTAGTTAAAAGCGAAATCCTGAAATATGTGGACAAGTATTTAAATAAGCTGGAAACACATCCAAACCCATCGCTCGAAGTATCTTGCAACATAGTACACATTCCCGTCTGAAAAGGAGGAATACTATTGCGCTTAGATGAAAATAACTATTTTTATTACGAGAACTTAAATTTTAGTCTGGCACTGGCTGGACTAATATTAATTACTCAGTCTTAAGATTTGAATACTTATTATTAGTTCGCATAAGCGAAAATTTAATAATAAAAATTATGAAAAAAATACGCTCTTTTCTTTCTTTATATTTACCCTTTATCTTCCCTCCCGCATCAAGAAGTGATTTTGCAAACAAACTATGTACGTTTTTGTAAGATGCACCTTCTATATAAGTATGAGCCGTTTATTTTGAAAGGAGCATAAGTCACTTTTTTTTGTTAAAGTTAGGTATTCGGCGAATACGTGATGGACCGAGTGTAAATTTAATTCGTTTGTCGGTGCAGAGATGAATGCCCCACGACCAGGGCGCAGTCGATCTTCAAGGACTTCCGAAAATATCGAACTGGTTGAAAGCAATTTACGTAAAAATCTGCAACCTTGAATACGGGAAAGAGCAGGCTTACTGGTAGTTTCAAGAGCGATAATTCTTGAAATTTTAAAAAAGGATCTGAAGTTACATCTTTTTAAAATTTGAAACGTTCAAGAACTGAAAGTAAGTTACTTCGATTTACGCAAAAACTTTTGTGAAACGATGTTGGATCGTTTTCGCTGTAACCCCCATTTTTTGAAGCGACGAGGGTAATTTTCACTTAAACGCCCACGTCAACAAGCAAAACTGTCTTAACCGGGTCTCTAAAATTCCGTAACACTCAATTGAAACATCAAAAACCAATGCATTGGTGCGCCTTATCGACGCACATAGGGGTATTTTGCCATTCTAGCCGGACATTACTTTTTATTTTTAACAATAAAGCTTTTTCAAAATTACTGAATGCACTTAGATTGATGAAACTTGTCAGAAACATGTATTGTAGTCATAGGCATTTAAGAATTTAAAAGTAATAAAAATCGAACCAAGGGGAAAAAAGTTACCCTTAGAAGAACTTATACTACCTCTGAAAAATTAAATTTTTTTTAAGTTTTTAATACTATTGATATGCAAATGCAACTTTAAACGTAAGAAAAAGCTAAAAAAATCTACATTTGGACAGTGTCGTCCTCTCCCCTTTCGTGGGCGGCGGCATAAAGTAAAATTTGCAATAATAATGTACCTATATATAATAAAAATAATGGATAACTTACGCACAAATACTATAAAAGTAAAATTTTTAAGCTTCTATGGGTAGGGGCAGAAATGCTTCCAAACCCCACCCCCCGAAACGGCCCTGTACAAAATTTTTTTTTATATATTTTGCTAGTTTTTACAAAAAATGTTAAAAATACATTTTTTGACATTTGCTTGTCGCTTTTTTTGCAATTTAATGCATTAAATTTATCTGAAAATAAGTAATTTATATATAAAAATAACTTATTTACAGAAGTAATAATTAATTTTAAGTTCACACAATTATCTTTCTAAAAATCGCAATTTCTCCTCAAAACATTTATCTTTACATTCATGTACTATTTGTAATAACTCTAATCTTTTATAAACTTTTTCCATTTTACTCTCGTAGTTTTAAGTGTCCTGAAAACAATTTCGTGCAATAACCACAATATATGTACACTAAAAAAATAAGTGCTTGAAGATTTGTTTCTCTTCAAAAAATATTTTTTTTAAACAATTTTTTAAGGTTTTGAAGGCAGGTACATTTATTTTTTTGCATAAAATAGCGTTATTAAGAAAGTTGTCGCACAGGTATTACCAGTGTAAAACCCAATTTAACCTTTTAAAAATTAATTTCAATTAACCTGTAATAATTTAAATAAAAAAAAAATTAAAAAACAATTAATTATCAAAATGTTTTATGACCCACAAAAAAGTTTCTTACTCATATGTAAACACACAAGATGAGAAAAAAGTGAAATTTTCAAAAATTCGCCAAAAAAATGGCGCAGAAACGCGCAACATTTTTTTCCCCGTCTAAAAGTAGAGATTTCAGGTTTTATTGTGATTGAAAAGATTTTTAGGATAATGAGTGCCATCACTTTCAAAAACCTTTTGATTTTATTTAATCAAAAAGTGAACAAAAAAAAACCTCTTTTTTTAATTTTGAAAGAAATTTTTTAAAAATAAAACTTAAAATAAAAAAATAAAATAAGGTAGCTGCTTATATAATCTTTCGCAGAGAAAAAAAATATATTGTAAACTTCTCAAAACCATCAAAAGTTAATAAATTGCAGGCGAATTTACTTAACTTTCCTGACTTTGACAATGCCTCAAAACGACAAATTTCCAGCAAAAGATATGAAAATTCACTATCCGATACAGAATTTTGTTATCTGTCGAGCTGCGCACTTAAATTTTTACATTTCTTAAATTTCCATTTTGGCGACATGAGATAATTGAACCATTTTTAATGAAAATTCTCGAGGCCATGCGACATATGTTAACGGTGGAAATTATTGACGCATGATTACGGAATTATTTTTGATAAACGTACGAGCTCAACCATCGTACACTTTACACACGTGATTTCAACAGGATAAGGCGAATGCACACAGCCAGAGTTTCGATGAATTTGCTTCGGGAAAATTTCCCACAAAAACTGATCAGTCGCCACCAAGCTCGCCTGATCTAACTCCAATAGATTTTCTTTATGGTGCTACTTTAAGGAGAGGGTTTATAATAAAAGTCCCAATAAAATTAAAATGAAATATTCATCGAGAAATCAGCCGAACTGATTTAAGTTTTCTGCGGCGTGTTGCGCAGAACGCAAAGCTCCGTTTTGATGTGTGTTCAACTCACAACACTTAAATTCATTTATTATTTTAAGTTGTAATATAAAAAACCATAATACTTATATATTAAAATTAAACTTTTTCTATAAAATAACGGAAATTAAAATTTTTCTTGCATACGGTTGGACAAAACAAAGTGCAAAAGTAAAACACTATGATCACTGCAAAATATGAAGAGTAAGTATAGTAGTCAGTACTTGGTGGCACCCCCTTTATTAACTATGACCTCCCGCAGTCTTTTAGGTATACTCAAAGTCAAGTTTTTTAAAATTTGTACAGGAATCTCTCTTCATTCGGCTTGCATTTTTTCGCAAAACGTTTTAATGTTAGTTCGAGACTCCATAGGAATTTTGTCATCAAGTATGGCCCACAGGTGTCCTATTGGGTTCAGATTATACACGTGCACAAATAGAACAAATAAGTATTGCAAAAACAGGTATATCTTGTACATCCATGTACATACCAGTTCTTTTTGGTGTAAGTGTGTGAATAAGTGTAAATGATATTGTATGGTTTTGCTTTTGCGCACTTACTCTACTCTTATAAACAAATATTGTTGTTTATGGTTTTGCATTGAGTGTGGAATGTATTTGTTTTTTTTTTGTGCTGAATAACAATGGTATCATAAATATTTTATTATTACTGTTGATACAACAAATACACAAGATCGTTTATATAAAAGGTTGTGAATGAAACAAAAATTTGATTTTTAAAGTTTATTGTAGCTATAGTGTTTAAAAATGAACAAAATAAATTTAAAAAAAACATTTTTTTATCTCAAGCTCAAAAATTAAGATAAAATAATATATATTTATTTTGTATTTTTTAATAATTTGAATTTTAATTTTAAATTTGACTTAAATGTATATAGTTACGATGCAGTTTTAATTTTTTTTAAGATAAATTTGTTTACTTTATTTAAAGAAAATTTAAAAAATAGAAAAACTGGCTCATGTAGCCAGAATAAGAAAACACACCAAAAGTACATATGGTTAAACATAATTATTTGTATGTAACTGTTTCAACGAAACATAGAAAAACAAATTTGTTGCTCTTGCTCTCATTTTACCAAACCACACCATATTTAGTTAGAGAACACACCAATACCAACTTATAACAAAAACACAAAGCTACTTATCAATACACACTAAAAGCTGAAAAACACACAAACTGGTTGTTAAAGATATAACTTTGCAAGAGTTTAGTTCAGATATGGGCTCTGACACGGCCATTCGAGTATTTCGATATTGTTTTCTTGGAAATAATTTTTTGCGACCTTGCTCGTATGTTTAGGGTCATTATCTTGTTGAAAGATAAAATAACCCAAGCCCATTTCCACAGCACTACTGCTTAAATTTTCTTGCAAAATGGTAACATAATGCTTACCAGTCATTTTTGTGTCGACTCTGACTAGTCGAACTAGTCAAAGAAGAAAAGCACCCCCACACCATGATACTTCCTCCACCATGTTTTACAGTATGAGTAATATTTTTTGACTTATATTTTTGTGAAGGCTCACACCATACTCTTTAAGCACGTTTTGCATTTTTCAACTCATATTTTGACTCATCTAACCATGTTACTCGATTCCAAAATTATTTCGGCATAGTTACATTTTTAGCAAAGGCCAAACGCTTTCTTATATTTGCGGCTCGAAGTAGTGGGGTTTTTTTTTAGCATAAGAACTTTTTAGACCGCTCTGGTTGTCTTCTCCGTATAGTACGTGATAAAACATTTAAGTTTGATTCTTCCCTTATCTCCCTCGAAGATGAAAACGGTTTTTTTTGCTAAATTATTATACGATCATCATGTCGCTTTGTTGTTTTGAGCTTTCTCCCAGACAGTTTTTTTAGACTCTCATTGGATTTTCTATTCTTAAAGAGTTCGAAGAATTTTCTTGCCCCTGATATGGATATTTTATGCTTTTCCGACAAATATTTATATTTCATTCCATTTTATCTGTCTTTTACTAAAAGATCTTTAACAGTTTTCGACTAAGGCTGCATTTCGATGTCTTGTAGAGATGTCTACGAAAATTTCAAACTTTTGCCAATTAAGAGTGCTTTAACATAAAAATTTAACTTATTTCATATTTACATAATCTTTACAATTACTTACCTATAATTTTTAATCAAATATTTAAACAAACATACAGAAAAAAGGTTCACACGAAAAAACACTTTATTTTGTCCAACACACCAATATACAAACTGAATTATTTTTTCCACAGAACAGAAATGATTGATTGAGCTTGACTTTTTCTTTTTGCAAAATACATATAACATTTACAACGGTATAAAAAATACCTTTTTGGGCTTTTACAATTTTAAATGGAATCTGTTTGTTATACACTTTTGCACTGTATTTTGTCCAACAGTGTAAATGTGTTGGAGCAAAGCAAAATACACAGCAAATAAAAGAGCTACATTTGGCTGTGCCGAGTCTTTTATACCCTTCACATTGATCTTAAAAGTACCCAGCCATATAATCTAGCCGAATGGTGTTGTACTTCAAAATAATAAAAAAGAAATAATAATAAGAAACATGTGTACATACTAGAGGTCTGCTTGACTACACCCAAATGCCGTTTAAATACATTCGTTTGTTTTTCAACAACATAGTGTTTTTCATTCAATGTTAAACAAATTAAATGAATGAACCCACAAGCGAAAGCAAATAAAAAACCACTTCAACCGAAAACAAAATATTACCCATACATTCATATAAATAAATACTGAATAGAATGTGTGAATATTGCTGTATGATTGGTGTAAAAAATTATTGTTCATTTGTGTTTGCAAATTTGTCGTTATTGTTGTTGTTAAACATTCATTAACTCGAAAAAACACCTGAATGTTTTTATAAAAACTCTAACTGTAATGAGACTTTGCTATGTTTTTGTATTTTCAAGTGTGTTTTATACACATTCAAAACGAAAACTGTAAAATGAATGTGTTCTTCTTGTATCATTGAGTGTAACACACAATACATTCTTTCTTGTGTTGTTACTGGCTTAACTTTATTTATCTCCCATAGAATGAAAAATGTTTGAATGAATATTGTTTTTGTTGTGTATAGGCAATCAAATGAATATAGTCATACAGACGTCTAGTACATACATATGTATGTATGTAAATACATACATATTCGCCCCCGTTCAACAATACTGTATTAACTCAAAAACTTCAGTGTTCAGGAGAGACAAAAAACTGTTTTCTTAATGCTTAAGAATTTTTCCATTAACAAAAGTTAGGAATTATTTAGAAACCCCATCAATTATTTTATTGCACCACATAACCTTTTTATTTGTTTATTGTTTGGAGATATAAACGCGATTTTTTTAGTTATTATCATTTTCTTGAATTATTTTTGTTAAAAAGAAGTAAATATTTTGAGTTGTGTTTGTTTACATGAAATTAATTGCTGTATTTAATACACTCAAAAAAGTATTAATGTAAAATCTACTGGAAATGGTATTTAAAATAACTGGATATTCATTTAAAAACCCTCCAACTAGATATTCATTAAAATCAACAAAATATTTCATTCAAATTCAGCCATCAAAAAAATAACTTACATATTCGTCTAAAATTAACTAGATTTTCCGTTATTTACAGCTAAACACAAAGTATCGGAAAAAATTAACTAAATTAAATATTACCAAAAAATAACTGACAAAATTAACTGCAACGGAAAATTAGTATTTTTGTTTATTTGAGGCTTTGAATAACCCTTCAAACCAGTTAAAAACAAATATTATATTGAAATTTAACTGTTTTTTAATTTAAAAACAACTTTATGGATTACTTCCTAAATAACTTACAGTCAGTTACTGTAATAATTTTTTGAGTGTACATTTTATTATTAGAATAACAACATAATTCAAAATACTACTCTTTATAGCAAAAAAACAATAATTTGTTAAGGCTTATCACTTCAAATAACTCAAAATAATTTTGTTTTCTTGATTCACAGAAATAAACCATTCCACCAGCAAAAAGGTCATAACATGTAATTTTATTAGGAAAGAATAGTCAGAACTATGGTAATTTTTAACCATAGGTAAACATAAGTGTTATGTATTGTTTTTTGGCAAAAAGATAAAATAAAAAAATTTTGAGTTGATACAGTATTGTTGAACGAGTGCGATATGTACATACATACATAAATACATACTAAAGACGTGCATAGATACACCTGTTTACACCAGTTTGTGTGTTTTTTCAGCTTTTAGTGCGTTTTGATAAGTAGCTTCGTGTTTTTGTTACATGTCGGTATTGGTATTTTCTCTAATATTTGTTTTTCCATGTTTCGTTAAAACAGATACATACAAATAATAATGGTTAACTATAGGTACTTTTGTTATTTTTCTTATTCTGACTGTATTAGCCAGTTTTTATTTTTTTAAATTTTATTTAACTTAATAAAACAAATTTAGGTTAAAAAAAATTAAAAATGTATCGTTATAAATATTAAAGTCAAATTCTAAATCAAAATTTAAATTATTAAAGAATACAAATTAAATATATATTATTTATATTAATTTTTGAACTTGAGATACAAAAAAATGTTTTTTAAAATTTATTTTACTCATTTTTAAACACTATCGGCTGTATTCATAAAAAACCTTAATTTAAGCTTTGAATATATTTCAGCTAAAAAACATTTTAAGCCTAAAAATGTTTTTTTTTTATATTTTGTGTTCATAAACCGTATCTTAGCTAAAATATTTCAAAGGATATTTCAAGTCTAACGTTGGCAACTCTATTAATTTTATTTGTCACTTGAGTCATAGTGATGTAAAACAATGGTTATAAGCTCATACATTAATCGCCTTTTTTTCGTATTTTGGAAAAATATTGTTTTTATAAAATAAAAAGTGTATGAAGACATGTATATTTTATAAAAAAAGATAACTGCAAAAACAAAATGTTAGGCAAGAGTAAAGTTTCAAAGTTTACTTTATTAAAGGTAAAATATAATTTTAATAACGAGTTTTTCTTTATTTGATTTCTTATACATCACTTAAAATAAAAATATTAACATTGCTGAAACCAATAAGTTGAGTTTTGGAAATTGTTAAATATGAACGAAAAATGAGTACAAGGCTTAATAATTATTTATAAAACATCCATATTCTTTCCATATAATGCCAATGTATTGATTCCTACGTGTTCAAGTTCAAACAAAGGGCTGTAGGACAAACAAAACAAAAAAAGGTTGAGAAATTTGCTTGAAATTGGGTAAAACGCAATAAAAATACCAAAAAAGGGTTTGGAAATTAGCTTAAAATAGGATCGAACCAGTTTTAAAATTTGTGTATTTACACAAGGTTTAAAATAAGTTTTTTAGGCTAAAATTCGTTTATGAATACAATTTTATTGAAATTTGATTAATAAAGGTTTAAAATGCTGTTTAAATTTGTATGAATACAGCCGTATAGCTACAATAAACTTTAAAAATCAAATTTTTGTTTAATTCACAACCCCTTATATAAACGATATTGTTTATTTGTTGTATCAACAGTTATAAGAAAATATGCATGGTACTATTGTTATTCACCACAAAAAAAAAATAAACAAATACATTACTCACTCAATGCAAAACAATAAACAACAATGTTTGTTTATAAGAGTAGAGTGAGTGCGCAATAGCAAAACCATACAATATTAGTTACACTCATTCACACACTTATACCTTGTACATACAAGGTATATCTGTTTTTGCAATACCTTTTGTTCTATTTATGCACGTGTATAATACATACATATGTACCTAAATACATACATACATCCATATGGCAATACATACCTACGTTTAGGCATACAAGAAACTTTTTGTGTATTTTTTATGCCCATCCATATATAAATATGTTTAACAGCGTTGCCAGTTTGCGTGTTACATTTTTATACTCTTCACATAAGTGATAAGGGTATATATCAGTAGTGCGATTCAGTAACTTATTTTTACGATATTCGTATCGTTAAAATTATTTAACAATATAGCGATTTTGCGATTCAGTAAAGTTTTTAACGATATTCACTTCCGTTAAAGTCAGCTGTTATTGTTAAGTAAACAACAAAACTTTTTAGCAATTTTTACAATGTTATACTTGATAATTTAACGGCAATAATTTTTGTGTTGTTAGTTGTTTTGACAAAAGGTTATTTTGTATATTATATATTATTTTTACTATATTTATGATTTTCGCTTTGTTAAAATTTATTTTACAACTAATAAAATACAAACAAAAATCAACTTGTCGACTATCGTTAAAAACGTCTTAGTGAATCACTTAACCGTAGCTGCAAACAATAATTTCTGTCAATAAATATGACGATTGTCGAATCGTTAAAAGTTACTGAATCGCACTACAGTTTGTCATTCCGTTTGTAATTTCTTTATTATAAATTTGCGACCCAATAAAGTCTGGATCATTATAGATAGAAAAGTCGATGTAGCCATGTCCGTCTGTCACTCAGTACGTCTGCTGAAATCAAGTTTCCGGAATCAATTTTAGCATTATGGACCAGGTATTTGTGTCGAACTATCAGATATATTCCTAAAATATGTATGTATGTACACAGGTAGAAAAAGACAATCATACCGATTCTGTCCCGACGTTGAGATAGGACTCTCAATATCAAAATAACATACATTTTACAAGTAAACAATGATGTTTCGATGTTAAAATTATAACTCTAAATGAGCGTCTTTTGACTCTTGGTTTAATGTTGTAGCAATATTGTAAGTTTAAATTTACGGTATTGGATTAACATTTTTATCCTTTCTGTCTTAGGAGTTTGACTTGCTTTTGTTAAAATGGTGGACATTGTTAGGCTTTTGAATAAGAGATTGTTTTAAATAAATATGTTTAAATGTAGCAAAATAAAACATGCAAAAGACTTTCCAACGCATCTTAAAGTTTTTTTTTTTGGTTTTTCTTACGTTTATACATTTTTATTTAATTAAAAAATAAACATTTTTATTTTAAAAGCAGATTTAACATTTACAAGCTAGGGTTGCGATTTTTTATATACAGTACTGTGGTGGTACAAAATTTTTGGACCATCGTTTTAGAATCGTATATTTCTGTACTTGTGATTTCTTTTATTAATTTTTAGTAATATACCAAAGAATATACATAAATATATAAATAGATCTTGTCATACAAAAACGTAATTTGTTTGCAAGATCACTTCATGATTCAGAAGGAAAAATATAATAATATTAAAAGTACGAAATCATTCGGCTAGATCATATGGCTGGGTACTATAAAGATCAATGTGAAAGGTATATAAGATTCGGCACAGCCGAATATGGCGCTCTTACACAGGCAATCGCAGTATTTTGCCCATATCTAGGTCCGTGGTGAAGCGATTTTAAATAGTGATGATCTCAGGAATATTTCTGATAGTTTGACCCCAATGATTGGTCCGTAGTGCCTCAATTGACTCCGGAAACTTGATTGCAACTGACGGACAGAGTGACAGACGGACATTGCTATTTCGGCTTCCGTTTCTATAAAGATCCAAAATATATATACACACATACACTAGGTAGATAGTCTGCGTACGTTCGGGTACAAATAGTTTTGTTTAGAATTTTTGTTAAATACTAAACCATCTTATTTAGTTTAGGTATTATTTAATAGACAGACTTCTAATTTATAAATGGCAACTCCTTTTCACCATGATCGATGCAGTTTATGTTATCGATGTGAAATTTAAAAATGTTCCATCTTTAGCTAAGAAAAAGTTTGCGTACATAAGAAAAGTAACGGTATTCTGTGATTTGTGATGAAGTTTTAAGTTCATTGTGAACATTTTTTGTTTAAAATTAATGACGATTCTTGTTTTTAGTTAATTTAAAAAAAGTTCTGATTTCCAAATTACAATGGACTGCAAAGGAAGAGATAAAACCCGCAGAGCGTAAAATAATCTTTAGTTTTTGTAAAAAGGAAAATACATAGTTTAAAAAAAATCGGTCAAACTGTGGAAAGATCTCACTTCTCTATTCAAAGGGTGATGGACACCTTCAAAGAAACCAAAACCTTTTTCTCAAAGCCGCGATCTGGTCGGCTTTCTAAACTTACTGAAAGAGAGAAGAGGTATGTGATCCAATCCGTTAAAAAAACCCCGAAGGTAACCGCCTCAAAGTTTTTGATGTTAAAATAATCTAAAAAAAAAACCTCTGCAATGATACTGAGCGAAAATTATTAAAAAAACATGGTTACCATGGTCGAGTAGCACGAAGAAATCCCTACATTTTACTAGTTAATAGACAAAAACCAAGATATACCAACAAGGAATATATTGACAAGCCGCCAGAATTCTGGGAAAGGCTAATTTTTTCAGTTGATAGTAAATATTGCATATTTGGTAGCAGGCAAATAGTGTGAAGAAAAAAATGCTACAGCCCTTAAAAAAGAGCACTTGTCGGGTACAGTGAAACATGGTGGTGGCGGTAAAATGGTTTGGGGTGTATGGCTGCAAGTGGAGTTGGTCTACTACAATTTATTGAAGCAACGATGGAAGAGGGCTTATTCAGATATTCTCAAAAACAGTTTAGGGCAAAGTGCATTCAAATTGGGACTTCAGTGTCAATTGTTTTTCAGCAAGATAATGACCCCAAGCACACCGCTGACATTGTAAAATTGTGTCTTCTATATAACGTTCCTTAACAATGGAGAACACCTTCTCGATCGCCAGATCTTAATCCTTTGAGCATTTGTGGGATTTATTAAAAAAAAATTCACCAACACCAATTTTTTGTTATATTTTTTACGTGTTGCATTCTTAATCTCGTAGTGTACGGACGTGTCTACACGAGTGTAATATTGGTAATAGGTGTATTAATAATAAGTGGTAAACGAATTTATTAATATACATATATACACATAATAGTGAGAAAAACGAAAACAACAAACTAAATAAAAAACAAAACAAGCGAACTGTTAATGAGTAACAGTAATCGTAGTGACAGTGGGCCTGAAAGCCGAAATGCTTACATTGTGTTAAGCTCAACAAGCGTCAGTAATGAAAATATAAAAACTATTTAAATGAGAAACCAAAAATAAATACAAACAATTTAAGTGCAAGTGCTCCAAATTTAAATAAGTGCTTTGAACAAGGGACAAGTTTAGCCCAATCTCTTTTTAAAAATTTAAAAAAAAAATACCGAAGTACCATCCTCCCCGCGGTCTTCCTTATCATATTCTGGAACTGAATCTACCCTTGCTAAAGGCAGTCCCAGTGCATTTTTATCAGAAGTTCCAAAGGTCCAGGTAGGCATGGACCGCTACATAACAGTTCTTAAAAGGGGTAGGAGCCCGAAATCCGCAGGGGTTACAAAACCAGCCAAAATTTTAAGATATGAAAAAAAGCCAATCTCATCGCAAAATCGTTTTGCAATTCTAGAAGAGGAGAACGATATCCCTGTCAACGAGAAGAAGACATTTAAACCTCCTCCAATTTATTTGAGAGAAAGGAACTCTTACGACCTTATAAGGTTTTTAGTCGGATTAATTGGTGAAAACAACTTCTATGTGTTTAATATTAAGCGTGGTAACATTTACGAGACAAAAATTCAGGTAAATCACGAAAACGCTTACCGCACCGTCGTTTCAAAATTTGAAAAACTAAATAAAAACTTCTACTTTTACCAACTAAAAAACGCTAAAGGCCTCCAGGTTGTTATAAAAGGTATTGACGCTAATGTCGACCCAAGAGATAAAGATGAGTTTGTACAGCAAAGGATTTAAAGCTAAAACTGTATCAAACATTAAAAGCAGTGAAAGGTGTCCAACCCCATTATTCCGGGTAGAGCTTGAGCCTAGTGATGTAAGATTGAGGAGAGGTGAAACTCACCCAATTTATGAATTAAGATTTATTTTGCACCGCAGAGTTGTTGTTGAAGCCCCACATAAACGATCTGGGCCAGTACAGTGCTTGAACTGCCAGGAATACGGCCATACCAAAGCCTATTGTAAGTTCCCTTCTATTTGTGTTGTGTGTGGGGACCTGCATGCCACGACCAAGTGCGATAAACCTAAAGATGACCCCAGGGTGAAGAAGTGCAGCAATTGCGGCGGAAACCACACGGCCAACTAAAGAGGTTGCCCTGTTTTTGAATCAGTTAGGCGCTCATCTAAGCCGAAAATAGTTTCTGCCCCTCCCCAGCCTTTAAATATACCAACTACAAATATGCCTCCGTTAGCACAACCAACTACAAATCAAGTTTCTTACGCCGCTGCATTAAAGTCTAACCAGCCTAATGCACGTAAGTCTACCGAGCCTACAAGACAACAAGAAGTACCAACAAGCGAACCAACCGGAGCCAATTTTAGCCGCCTGGAAGCCGTAATTGACAATATGGTCAAACAAATTACGCAGTTTATGGAGCAAATGGCCGGCATGATGCAAGAAATGCAAAAAATGCAGTCTGCACTTTTGCAGGCCATGCTTAAAAGACCATGAACTGCCTCAGGGTTTGTTTCTGGAACGCAAACGGCATCCGCCAACACAAAAATGAGCTCGAATACTTTTTAACACACCAAAAAATCGATGTCATGTTTATTTCCGAAACTCATATGACATCTAGAAGCACTTTCGAAATAATTGGCTATACTTTTTATGATTCAAAAGATCCCAGAGATAGGTCATGTGGTGGTTCAGCTATATTAATTAAATCAAGAATCAAACACCAATGGATGGGTGGTCTCTCCGAAAGTTATATACAAGCAACAAACATCTGCATCGATGAATTTTACCATAATCTCGTTATTTCGTCAGTTTATTGTCCACCCAGATTCTCCATTACGAAGGATCAGTACAACAGTTTTTACAAATCTTTAGGTCCTCACTTTATAGCTGCTGGAGACTATAACGCTAAACACACATACTGGGGCTCCCGCCTAATAAGTCCCAGAGGTCGTGTCTTGTATGGTTCTGTATCGGAAATGAGACTTCACTTTATTTCAACCGGGCAACCAACATATTGGCCAACTGTATATATATCCAACATATTGGCCCACTGTAGGTATATCCCCTGAGCTTATTGAGGCTCAACCCTCCTTGGATTTATCTTCGGATCACTCACCCACAATTTTCACTATTTGCAGTCCTCACCAAATTGCAACTAGTGATATTTTTCTGTCAAAAAGAATAAACTGGTTAAAAAAAAATTATCAGCGCGCACTGTTCGGAACACCAATCTTTAAAAACTTCCGAAGAAATCGATGAGTGCCTGTGTAGCCTCAATGAAAATATAAAAAAAGCCGTTGAAAATGCTTCTTCTACCTACCGTCAGGCCAGATACAACAAAATTTATTCAACCGATGTTGAAAAGCTCTTATCAGAAAAAAGTAGAGCCCGAAGAGAATGGCAAAAGTATAGATCGCCCCTACTTAAAAATAAGCTGAAGGAATGTACAAACCGATTAAAAAACTTGCTAGAAGAACATAGAATTTCATCAATGAAGGAATACCTGGAAGGTCTAGACGCGACTCCTCGAACAAACTATTCTCTATGGCGAACAGCCAGACGTCTTAAAAGACCCGTAATCGCAAAACTACCACTGCGTAACCTGAGAGGATCCTGGGCTAGAAATGACGAAGAAAAATGCGATCTGTTCGCAAGCCATTTAAAGAACGTCTTCACTCCCAATTCATGCACTGACGTGAGAGAATTACCGCCTGTTGTAGCTAGACGTCCTATAGAAATACGTTTCCGATTTTCAGATGTTATAGAGGCAATCGCTAACCTAAATGACAAAAAAGCTCCTGGCGTTGATAAGATAAGCAACAAAATGCTTTTAGAGCTACCCTTTACAGGTAAAAAGAGTTATTCTTTTTGTTTTTAATGCCACAATACGGCTTGAACACTTTCCGCCAGTATGGAAAGTTGCATTAGTAAAGATGATTCCCTTCAAGGGTGGAGTCTTATAGGCTTATAAGTTTGTTAGCAACTTTGGCGAAACTATTCTAAAAGCTGCTTAAAAACAAGCAGATTCCGATCCTGAATGACAACAACTGCATCCCAAATCACCAATTTGGTTTTAGAAATCAACATAGCACAATCGAACAAACTCACAGACTGGTGCAGGTTATAAGAAAAGCCTTTGAGGAAAAGAAGTACTGCTTCGCGCTTTTTATCGATGTCTTTCAAGCACGAAGGCCTGTTAATCAAACTAAAACTCTATCTACCAGCTAATATTTCAAGCCTGCTAGAAAAATACTTAACTGGCAGACAATTAATGATCAAAGAGGGAAACCAAGTAAGTTGTTCCCAACCAATAGGAGCTGGTGTACCTCAAGGGAGTATACTAGGTCCAATTTTGTACTTGCTTTACACAGCAGATATGCCAACCAACTGTTTTACGCACACGTCCACATTTGCTGATGATACCGCTTTTCTCAGTATTCATAAAGACCCTAAAGAGGCTTCGAGTCAACTGCAACAACACGTAAGCCAAGTTGAGAAATGGGCAAGGTTATGGGGAATAAAAATAAATGAACAAAAATGTACTCACATAACTTTTACCTTACGCAAAGAAACGTGCCCTCCAATCACTATTAACAACCATTTGGTGCCTCAACGATCCGAGACAAAATATCTTGGTGTTCACCTGGATCGCCGCCTCACATGGAAGCCTCATATAGATGCAAAGCTGACGCAACTGAAACTTAAAGCTGCACAAATCCACTGGCTAATGGGTAGAAACTCTGTCCTTCATCTGGATTGTGAACTTCTATTATACAACTCAATTTTAAAATCAATTTGGTGCTACGGTATACAATTATGGGGTACTGCTTCCGCCTCTAACATAGAAAAAATACAACGCCGTCAAAATAAAATCCTAAGAATGATAACTGGTGCTCCGTGGTATGTCAAAAATAGCAACATCCATAAGGATCTAGAAGTTCCACTTGTTAAATTCGAAATCCTGAAATATGTGGACAAGTATTTAAATAAGCTGGAAACACAGCCAAACCCGCTCGTTCGAAGTATCTTGCAACATAGTGGGCACTCCCGTCTGAAAAGGAGGGATACTATTGCGCTTAGATGAAGATAACTATTTATATTATGAGAACTTAAATTTTAGTCTGGCACTGGCTGGACTAATTATTTCCTTTCCTTAGTCTTAAGATTTGAAAACTTATTGTTAATTCGTTAAAGCGAAGATTCAATAATAAAAAATATGCAAAAAAAAATATTTTTTAATTATTTATTTTTTCTAGTTTTTTGACCTTTTTAATGTTAATAAATAAGTCTATTTTTTAAGCTTTAAGTCTATTTTTATGTTTATTTTTTTGCAAAATTTTTTCAATATTTCGCCACTCCGTTGTGTGGCATCATCAGGAGGTTATTTCAGTTAAATATTAAATTTGTTATTTTGGTTTTAAAATTAGCTTTTGGTTTTTTAATTTTAAAACCAAAATAACATATTTAATATTTAACTGAAATAACCTCCTGATGATGCCACACAACGGAGTGGCGAAATATTGAAAAAATTTTGCAAAAAAAATAAACATAAAAATAGACCTAAAGCTTAAAAAAATAGACTTATTTAAATAGTTCTTATTATTGAATCTTTGCTTATGCGAACTAACAATAAGTACTCAAATCTTAAGACTAAGTAATTAATATTATCCCAGCCAGTGCCAGACTAAAATTTAAGTTCTCATAATAGAAATAGTTATCTTTATATAAGCGTAATAGCATCCCTCCTTTTCAGACGGGAGTGTCTTCTAGGTTGCAAGATACTTTGAGCGAGCGGGTTTGGATGAGTTTCCAGCTTTTTTAAATACTTGTCCACATATTTCAGGATTTCGCATTTAACTAGTGGAACTTGAAGATCCTTATGGATGTTGCTGTTTTTGACATACCCCGGAGCACCAGTTATCATTCTTAGGATTTTATTTTGAGGCGAAAGCAGTGCCCCATAATTGTATACCGTAGCACCAAATTGATTTTTAAAATTGAGTTGTAAAGAAGAAGTTTACAATCCAGATGAAGCACAGAGTTTCTACCCATTAGCCAGTGGATTAGCGCAGCTTTGTTTCATTTGCGTCAGCTTTGCAGGCTTTTATGTGAGGCGGAGACCCAGGTGAATACCAAGATATTTTGTCTCGGATCGTTGAGGCACCATATGGTTGATAATAATTATTGAAGGGAACGTTTGTTTGCGTAAGATAAAAGTTACGTGAGCACATTTTTGTCCATTTATTTTTATTCCCCATAACTTTGCCCATTGCCTTACGTGTTGTTGCAGCTGGTTCGAAGCCTCCTTAGGGTCGTTATGAGTACTAAGAAAAGCAGTGTCGTCGGCAAATGTCAACGTGTGTTTGAAACTATTGATAGGCATATCTGCTGTGTAAAGCAAATACAGAATCGGACCTAGTATACTCCCTTGAGGTACACCAGCCCCTATTGGCTGAAAGGAACTTATTTGGTTTTCCTCTTTGATCATAAATTGTCTGCTGGTTAAGTATTTTTCTAGCAGGCTGGAAATATTAGCTGGTAGATTGAGTTTTAGTTTGATTAGCCCTAATGCTATACTTTATCGAATGCTTGTAACACATCGATAAAATGTGCGGAACAGTACTTTTTTTCCTAAAGGTTTTTCTTATAACCTGCACCAGTCTCTGAGTTTGTTCGATTGTGCTATGTTGACTTCTAAAACCAAATTGGTGATCTGGAATGCAGTTGTTGTCATTCGGGATCGGACTCAGCTTGTTTTTAATCAGCTTTTCAAACAGTTTCACCAAATTGGTAACAATCTTATAGGCCTATAAGACTCCACCTTCGAAGGATCTTTACCAGGTTTAGGAATCATCTTTACTACGGCAACCTTCTATATTAGAGGAAAATGATCAAGCCGAATTATGGCATTAAAAATAAAAAAAGAACAAATCTTTTAACTGTAAAAGGTATTTTTAAAGCATTTTGTTGCTTATACATATTATCAACGCCAGGAGCTTTTTTATCATTTAGGTTAGCGATAGCCTGTATAACGTCTGAAAATCGGAAACGTATTTCTATAGAACGTCTAGCAACAACAGGGAGTAATTCTGTCACGTCAGTGCATGAATTGGGAGTGAAGAGGCTCCTTAAATGGCTTGCGAACAGATCGCATTTTTCTTCGTCGTTTATAGCCCAGGATCCTCTCAGGTTACGCAGTGGTGGTTTTGCGATTGCGGGTCTTACGTCTGGCTGAACGCCATAGAGAATAGTTTGTTTGAGGAGTCGCGTCTAGACCTTTCAGATATTCCTTCCTTGATGACATTTTATGTACTTCTTGCAAATTTTTAATCGGTTTATACATTCTTTCAGCTTATTTTTAAGTAGGGGCGATCTATACTGTTGCCACTCTCTTCGGGCTCTCCTTTTTTCAGATTAAAGCTCTTCAACGTCGGCTGAATATATATTTTGTTATATCTGGCCTGACGGTAGGTAGAAGAAGCATGTTTAACGGCTTTTTTTATATTTTCATTGAGGCTACTTAGGCACTCATCCATGTCTTCGGAAGTTTTAAGAGGTTGGTGTTCCGAACAGTGTGTGCTGATAAATTTTTTGTATTTTAACCAATTTATTCTTTTTGACAAAAAAATATCATTAGTTACAATTTGTTGAGGACTGAAAATAGTGAATATTGTGGGTGAGTGATCAGAAGATAAATCCAAGGAGGCTTGATCCTTAATAATCTCAGGAGATATACCTTTTGCTACGCCAAAATCTATTAAGTCTGGTATTTTATTGTGGTCAGTTTGGCAATATGTTGGTTGTCCAGTTGATATAACGTAAAGTCTCATTTCTGATATAGAAACATACAAGACACGACCTCTGGGGCTTATTAGGCGGGAGCCCCAGTACGTGCGTCTAGCGTTATAGTCTTTAGCAGCAATAAATTCGGCACCTAAAGATTTGTAAAAACTGTTGTACTGATCCTTCGTTATGAAGAACCTGGGTGGGCAATATACTGACGAAATAACAAGGTTATGGTAAAATTCATCAATGCAGATGTTTGTTGCTTGTATATAACTTTCGGAGAGACCATCCATCCATTGGTGTTTAATTCATGATTTAATCAATATAGCTGAGCCTCCACATGACCTATCTCTGGGATCCTTTGAATCATAAAAAGTATAGCCACTTATTTTGAAAGAGCTTCTGAATGTCATATGAGTCTCAGAAATCAACATGACAACAATTTTTTGGTGTGTTAAAAAGTATTCGAGCTCGTTTTTGTGTTGCCCAATGCCGTTTGCGTTCCAGAAACAAACCCTGAGGCAATTCATGGCCTTTTAAGCATGGCCTGCAAAAGAGCAGACTGCATTTTTTGCATCATGCCAGCTATTTGCGCCATAATCTGCGTGAACTGTTTAACCATATTGTCAATTACGGCTTCCAGACGGTTAAAATTGGGACCAGTTGGTTTATTTGTTGGCGCCTCATGTGCTGTTGTTGGCTGGATAGGCTTACGAATAATAGGCTGGTTAGACTTTATTTATTTATTTTATTTATTTTATTTTATTTATTTATTTATTTGACTATCCCACGCAACAAGATCTTCGATCTTATATTAAAGCATGGGAATTAAAAAAGTACAGTACAAATTCGTGTTACAGAGTATTTTAAAATAAAATTAAAAAAAGGATAAAAAAACATTAAACAAATGAGGTTTATAAAACAAATTATGAATTATAATAAATAAGTACATATAACAAAAAATTTCAAAATGCACATTCAAAATTAACTGTAAAAGTGTTGAGTTAAAAGCTTTTTAAATTCTCTAGCGTTGCTGTTTGTTTGTAAAATGTTCGGAAGTAGGTTCCAAAGATGTACAGCATATATGAAAAATTGGTGCTCAGATACGAGACTTCGATGTCTTAAAGGAATTAGTTTATTGCCTCTATTTGAACGTGCAAAGGTTAAACGGTTATACAGATACGATGGCTCCATTTCGTATATTATTTTGTGTAATAATACTAAAATCCGTACATCTAAAAGGCTTTTTAGTGGCATTCCATATAATTTGTTTGAATACGAAGATAGCCGGTCATATTTGCGTAATCCATATACATATCTTATTATTCTGTTGTAGGTTTTATTGATTTTGTTTTTGCTTTTAGAGTCACAGTTAGCAAAGATTTCACACCCGTACAACAAACGTGGCATAAGGTACGTTTTAGCTATAAGAATCCGAACGTCCAAAGGTGTGTAGTACTGCGTAACCCATAGTTCACGGAGCAAGCAGTATATGTTTCCTACTATACCGTTGATGTGATTTGACCACTCAAGGTTTTCATTGAAAATAATACCCAAATTCTTCGCAGAGGAAACAATATTTATTTGCTGATTGTTCAACTTAATTTGAAAGTCCATGGTCAGCTTTGTAGACTTCTTATGGATGACAATGCATTTGGATTTTTGTGGGTTTAATAATAATTTGTTAGCAGAAGCCCAGTTATGGACGCTGTTTAGGTCATCATTTAGTTTACTAACGTCTTCACTAATGGATTCTACAGAACTACTCAAATAGATTTGTACATCATCAGCATATAAATGTATATTGCAATGTTTCAAATAATGTGGTAAATCATTCACATACAATGAAAATAAGAGTGGTCCCATAATTGAACCTTGTGGTACTCCTTTAGGGACAGGAAGAGAAGTTGAATAATCACCATTTAGAAAAACAGATTGAAAACGATTGCTTAAATATGATTTTATAAGATTGGCTGATGTTCTTGAGAATTTAAATAATTTAAGCAGTTTGTAGTAAAGTATTGAATGATCAACGATGTCGAAAGCTTTAGAGTGATCCAGCAAAACTAAAAAATTTACTTTTCCAACGTCGATGTCCAGTCTGATATCCTCAATTACATTAATTAAAGCTGTAACGCAGCTATGTTTAGTTCGAAAACCAGATTGAAAAACTGTCAGCAAATTAAAACGTTTTAAAAATTCATCAATTTGTAAGTACATTAACTTTTCCATTACTTTGGAAAGAAATGGTAGTATGGCTATTGGCCTAAATTCGTGATTTGATTTCGGTATAGGAACTATTTTAGCATGTTTCCAGTTATTAGGGAAAATAGATGTAGTAAAAATTGTGTTGAATATATAGGTTATGAATGGTAGTAATTTTGGTAGTAGTATATGAATAAATCGTGGATCAATATTGTCGTAACCAACTGATTTTGATTTTATGGAGGAGAGGGCAAAAAGAACTTCATATTCATTTACGCAGCGGAATTTAAATTCATTCTCAGTTTCAAAACTTATAATGTTGTTTAGATAACTATCTGTCAAAGATTCATTAGTCACATGAGATACATCAGCAAACATTTTGTTAAGTTCATCCGGCGTTGAAGAACAACTAGTATTTATATTTTCCTTTCCAACGCCAATATCCCGTATGGTTTGCCAGGTTTTTTTACTGCTAATGGCATCTCTAAATCTTTCGGCATAGTAAAGACATTTAGCCTTCCTTATTTCACGATTAACTTCTCGTCGCAGCCTACAGTATGCATCTTTTAAGAAGGGAGTTTTAAAGCGTTTCCATCGGGAGTATGCCACATCTCTTTGTTTCATTAACGATTTTATTGGCAAAGAGAACCATGGCCTAGAACTTGGCTTTATAACTTTAGTTCTGCAAGGCACAGCAGAATTATATAAAAATGAAATATTGCCTTCGAGAAAAGACAATTGTTTGTCCACAGATGGCATATAATAAATCGAATTCCAGTTGATGGCCGCAAAACTATCGCTCAATGCGTGGTAGTCAATATATTTAAAATCACGATAAGTAAAAGATTGAGCTTCGTGCCTTAACTGAAAATCATATGAGGTAAAAATCAAGTCATGCTTTGAAAAGCACGGCACGGATAGTTGATCGTATAACAAAACTTTAGAAATGTTATTAACAAAGAACAAGTCCAGTAAGGTATTAGACAAGGTACTATAATGAGTAGCAATAGAACGATTAATAGGTGTGATACCAATAGCCAACATATTATCCAAAAGTGACGAATCAGTCAATAAATTCGAGTTAAAATCGCCGGCAATAACAAAATCCGTGTAAAAGAGAGCAAGTTCCTCAAGATCGCTCAAAAAGACATCAATAGGAGTATTACGGTTCGGTCTATAAACGCACCCTACCAGTAGCTTTTTACCATTTGCTAATATTTCAACAAACAAATATTCAACTTTGTTTAAGTGTGTTACCATGTTATTTGCATCAGTTTGACATTTGTTTCTGCAGATG
This sequence comes from Melanophora roralis, assembly GCA_963583895.1. Taxonomy (NCBI): domain Eukaryota; kingdom Metazoa; phylum Arthropoda; class Insecta; order Diptera; family Rhinophoridae; genus Melanophora; species Melanophora roralis. Next base: position 67,969,009 of record OY757190.1, on the reverse strand, counting down.
AAGTTGCACTTAATACTTTTCTTAACAAAAACTGCTACACCACCAGCATGAGTCTCCCGATCAGCTCTAAAAGTTATGTAACCATTCAAATCAATCATGTGATTAGAAGTTGATTCCTTTAACCATGTCTCGGATACGCAGATTACATCAACATTTGAATTTTCAAAAATTAGTCTAAATTCATCAATTTTGTTATTGAGACTTTGCGCGTTGATGTGACATATGTTAATGCCATTTTTCTGCTTGGATAAAACTCGTAGCATACTAATTGTAACATCATTGGAACCAGCTACTGAACTGCTTCTTGCATACTTAGTTAGGTAGCAAGTAGAATTTATTGTAATTTTAAATAAAGCAACGCCAGAAAATGCACTAAATCTTGAGAAAAACAAGTTAAATCGAACATTTAAAGTAACAATTACATGAAAATTAACAATAGTAACAAAAAAATTAGTTTTTGTACGTAAAATTTTATAAGGAAAAAAATGTTTAAGACAATTATTACATATCAGCATTACCACGCAATACAGGGTCAACAGGTGAGATATTTGAAGCAAGAAAAAACTGATTCAGTTGTTCGATGTATTCAACACGAATAGATTCTTCAGTCTCAGGGGGTCTAACATAGACTATGCCTCGCCTTGTAAACACAGATTGAAGATGTCTGTTCTTCTTGAGTCGTAGAGCAGAAACAAAAATATGATAGTTGCTGGACGTGAGATTTTCGTTTATATAGAATGGGCTATTAGACTTATATCTGCTATCATTTTCTGATCTAAATCCGATATGACTGAGCACTAAGGGACTGCGATTTACTCTTCTAAAGTCAGCAATAGATTTAAGCATAAAATTTTTATCTTGAGGGGACAACAGCTTCGCAATAATAACAGCATCAGGAGAACTAATTTTGTTTTTATCTCTCCGATTTTGTACACGAAAAATAGACTTTAGAGGTGGTGTTTTGATGTTTAGTGTATAACATATGTCATCGAATATAGCTGGTAAGTCTTCATTATTAAAAAAGGGGATACCATTAATACGCAGGTCACAAGCAACTTGGGAATTTTCCTGGCGTTGATGCTGAAGTTTAATGACCTGCATCTCTGACTTCAGTGCTGTTATTTCCTTCACAACTAGCTCGAGCTTTGAAACTCTTGTAGTGACCTCTATAAGATCCCGTTTCATTTCACCCATACTTTTCTCAATTTTTTCAAACTTTTGCAAAATACGATTTTCGCTATCACAGATAAGGCTTTTCATCAGATTTGTTATCGCCTCTGTTTGTTTTTCAAATCGTGAGTCTAGCAATTGCAACATACGAAAAGGAGAGTCAATACTAGGGATACGAGGTGTTTTGCGAACGTTATCAGTAGCTTTACCACACTTAGCCAACGGGGTATTAAATTGAGTGGAATTTTTTACACTAGTGGGAGAGGTAACCTTCTGAGAAAAAATGTCCATGATACAGCTTAAATGAAAAATGATGATTTAAAGATAACGTCCAAAGTTTTCTTATATAGATTTTAAAAAAAATCCAGTCAATTAACAATGGCTCTCAAACTGACTAAATTTAATTTTTAAAATTAACAGCCTTGCTAGCTATGGCTTCAAAACTGTTACAGCTTGGCAGCACTTTTTTATTTTGTTTTAACCAGTATTTGTAAAAACAGAACAGCTGGTGTTATAATTGTTTACTTTTTATAAACTTTCGAAACGTGAAAATAGTTGTCTCTTTTGATCACTTTTTAAATTTGAGTGCAATTTTTGTAAATTTTATAAAATTTTAAGTAAATTTAACATATAAATAATTCACTTTAGATGCAACAATTGTCAAAAAGTTTAAGTTTTTTTAAATGCAGAGCACAATTTCTTCAAACTTAAAACTTATAGTGTATTTTTGGGTAAGTATTAAGTGTGTATTTAAATATTATTCTTGAGCCGCAAAAAGTACGTCCAACTTGTTTATTATTATTTTAGTATTTTATTTTAGTACTTTAGTGCGTTGGCATAAGAAACTTGACCTTTAGTTCGTTGTGTTAATGGAGGCATGTTGGTATATTGTGGTTGGTATATTTAAAGGCTGGGGAGGGGCAAGAACTATTTTCGGCTTAGATGAGCGCTTAACTGATTCAAAAACAGGGCAACCTTTATAGTTGACCGTGTGGTTTCCGCCGCAATTGCTGCATTTCTTCTCTGTTTTAAGTGTTTAATACAGTTTTAGCTTTAAATCCTTTGCTGCAAACAAACTCGTCTTTATCTGTTCCGGGTCGGTATTAGCGTCAATACCTTTTATAACCACCTGGAGGCCTTTAGCGTTTTTAAGTTGGTAAGTGTAGAAGTTTTTATTCAGTTTTTCAAATTCTGAAACGACGGTGCGGTAAGCGTTTTCGTGATTTACCTGAATTTTTGTCTCGTAAATGTTACCATGCTTAATATTAAACACATAAAAGTTATTTTCACCGACTAAAAACCTAATAAGGTCGTTCGAGTTTCTTTCTCTCAAAGAAATTGGAGGAGGTTTGAAAGTCTTCTTCTCGGTGATAGGGATATTGTTCTCCTCTTCTAGTATGGCAAAACGATTTTGCGATGAGATTGGATTTTCTTCGTCTCTTGAATTTTTGGCTGGTTTTGTAACCTCTGCGGATTTTGGGCTCCACCCCTTTTAAGAACTGCTATATAGCGGTCCATCCCTACCTGGACCTTTGGAGCTGGATGAAAGCAGACTGGGACTGCCTTTAGCAAGAGTAGGTTCAATTCCAGAATATGATAAGAAAGACCACGGGGAGGATGGTACTTCGGTATTTTTTCTTAAACTAAAAAAAAAAAATTGGGCTAAATGTGACCCTTGCTCAAAGCACTTATTTAAATTGTTAGTATTTACTTTTGGTTTCTCACTCAAATAGTTTTTATTGTATTCAGGGTCTCTGATATTTTCATTACTGACGCTTGTTGAGCTGTTAAGCTCGGCTATCAGGCCCACTGTCACTACGATTACTGTTACTCATTAATCGTTCACTTTTATTATTCAGTTTGTTGTTTTTTTTTTCTTTTCTCACTATTATGTGTATATATGTATATAAATTAATTCGTTTGCCACTTATTACTAATACACTCAGGTCTTTTTTTATGCGGTAGATGCGTTCCGCATAAAACCGCATAAAAAAGTATCGCATAAAAAAAAAGACTCTTGCTCCATACAAAAACTAGGGATACGTTCCAGAATTTAAAAAAATCGCATTTTTTTGATGGCTCTGATTGATGATGCGCCTAGTTTAAAGTGGTCTGCCTTAATTTAGCTCCATTTGCTAAGCGGTCCAAAATTTCGATTTTGGTCTCTAAAGAAATCGTTTGTCGTTTTTTCTTATTTTTCTCCATATCAAGATCTTAAAATCGAAACCAAAAATTTTATGTTAGCATTTAAAGCATAAAAAAATTTTGGAGCGAAACTTCAACACCTTCGATAATTAAAATTTAAAAATCTCTGTAAAATTCCACCACAATAAATATTTTAAATTTAATGCAAAATGAAACTGTTACCTTTGCAGGTCAATGACTAAACTGCAAACGTACGTTAGAACATTTCTTCGTCGCCTGCTTACAAAATTTATAAGGTAAATCCCGAATTTCAAATAATCGCTGCTGGTCTCCGCATGAAACGCATTAACAGGAAGCACAAACCTTAACAGAAATCTCAAAGCTTTACAGAGAGCACCCATTATATGCCAAAAACTACATACCAGTGTTATCAATTATCTAAATCTATTATATAAAGAAGGGGTGTATGTATGTATGTATGTATGTATGTATGTATGTTTGTATGTTTGTATTTTATAGCTGGCCACACCAGTGGACCGATTTTTTTGAAATTTTTACAGGGAGTTATCTCAAGTCTGGAAGGAACAATAGGCTACTTTTTTTTAAAAAACTATTGCTGCCACGCCCACAATACGCCCATTTGTGTGGGAAGGTTAGGTTATGAATGGCCTAACAAAATTACCCAAGGCCATATTGATCAAACGCGTAGAGCTAAATACATGAAATTTATAGCACGTGTTAAGCTCTACATGTTTGTTTAAATGCACATGAATTTTTAAACATTGGGCCCATAAAGGGATAAAAAGGGGACAAAAAGGGAAAAATCTGTAACCTACTATCTTTTGATGTATATAAGATAGAAACAAAATTTAAAAAGTTTAGCGTTTTCCTTAAGAAATAAACAGACAGGTATCTGGAGTTTTTTTTTAAATGTTGGTCCGAAAGGGCGAAAAAAGGGGTTAAAATTATATTTTGGTACTTTTTAGTACTTTTTTGTTGCTTTTAAACCAATAAAGATAGAAAAATTTTTCAAATTGCGTTCGATAGGTTTTACAAAAATATGATTACGCTGTTCGTACTTTTTTCAAATTTTGGGCCCAAAGGGTAAAAAAGGGTTAAAAATATATTTTGATTTTTTTATTCGTTTTTTATAACTTTTAAACCATTATTCAAATTAAGCGTAACAGGCCTAAAAAATATGAGTAAATTTTTAGATACTTTTTTAATTATTAATTCCTAAGGGCAAGAAAGGGTTAAAATTAGGTTTTAGTACTTTTTGTAACTTTAAAATCAAATAAGATAGAAACATAATTTAAATTCCTCTTCCAGACCGATTTTTGGAAATTAGTTCGCACATAAGCGGCTTTTAAAGTTAAAATTTTGAAGGTAAAAGAGTGGGCGGTGCCACGCCCATAAAAGTTAAACTTATTATGCTGGTACTTTTATTGCACTGATTTTTTAAAATTGGCACACATATAGAAGGCCTCTAATTCCGAAATTTTAAAGGACAAAAATGGAGGATTGCAGCGCCCACAAAAATGTAAGTTTTCATACTGGTTCTTCTATTGTTGCAATTTTTATGAAGCTCAAAAATAGGCCGATAATATTTATTTTCGGTAAAAAAATGGGTGGCATAAAGATAGACAAACGTGCAAAATAATGTGAAGATAAGGCCATATTTGAGCCAGTTATAGCCCAAAACGCTTAATCCGGGAGGACATTTGTATGGGAGCTCTGTCGAAAAATTAACTGATCATCACCACAAACAACATGCTTTTTTCTTATGCCAAAAAACTTATCTGTTCCAAATTTCATCGAAATATCTGCAAAAATGCGGTCTCTACTTTATTTACAACAATACATTAATAAGGCTGAATTCCAAAAGGCAGTTTGCCTTGCATTAAAAATTTTCAACTTCTTCCCTTATTCACTCTTTACAATTTGGACAACGTTTTTTGCTTCCAGGACATTAATATAACTGTAAGCACTCATTTGGAAGTAGAAGATATTACCAGAAATATCATCTTTGCTTTCAGGAAAAACTTGAAATTTCGTGATGCAAAGCAAACTGCGTTTTGGAATTCCACCTAACTCCCAGCCGGACGGATGGACTGACAGGTTTTAATCGACTCAGAAAGTGATTCTGTGTCAATCGGTATAATTGGAGGTGGGTCTCAGACCTTTTTCTTTGGTGAGGCACAAAAATTGGCACAAAAGCATAATAAAATTTGAATTTAACAATATAAGAGAAGTTTGAACTTCTTTTGAAAAATATTTGATATGTGATCCCTGTATCTATATTATATAAAGAAAGGTTGTATGTATGTATGTATGTATGTATGTATGTATGTATGTATGTATGTATGTATGTATGTATGTATGTATGTATGTATGTATGTATGTATGTATGTATGTATGTATGTATGTATGTATGTATGTATGTATGTATGTACCCAGATAGCATTTGGAAGATTGTTTTTCAAAAAATCACCTTGCTGAGTCTTTTAAGAGTACTTTTGGTGATCAAAAACTGATTAATCACTTACACGATCAAAAAAGGACTAGAAAATGATTCGCGCTACTGACTGAAATGAGTTTGATTTTAAATACAATAACAAATTGTATAGTAATCGCAAATTAACCATACAGACGTTTAAAATGTGACTACTATTTCCGTTATGAATTATCATTTTCTACTCACTTAGTAGATTGAAAAATGCTTAATCAAAAACAGATCATGCAGGTGTTTAAGAAGTGATTAAAATTATGTATTTTATAATCATATTTTGCGCAGATAGATGATTGAACAATGCTTGCTATGTTTTTTTAAGTATAAAACAAATGTCAAACTGTTAAATTTTTGATTATTTAAAAATGTAACATCGGGGCTTTAAATTCGCTGGATTTTGTTCTAGATATTGGCATTGACGGTCTGCCAATATTTAAAAGCAGTTCTTAGCAAGTTGTGCGATTTTAGGAAGTATTGTTGGGTCAAGCTATGTGTTCCTTATTCGCGTGTTTGAAGGAATTTCAAAGTCCAATTACGCAAACAATTTTTTAAAAGAACTTAATGCTTTGATGGAAGAAGGATTGGTTTTTTTATTAAAGTTGGTTGTTTGGTTATGGATGCACCAGGAAAGTCTTTTATTTTGGGAACTAAAGGGCATAGTGGATACTCGCTGCATACGGAGAGGACAAATAGTCAAGCACCGTCTTATTTTCTTTACGGAAAGCGAGTGTGCGGTAATAACCAACGACACTTCCAGAAATCTTCTTCAACTTAACTTTAATTACCTTCCTTTTTCGTTTTTTATATTTAAGTTATGTATTTTGTAAATAAAAATAATAATAAATAATAAAATAAATAATAAAACTCCATAATGATTAGAAATATGTGTGATAAATGGCAATAAAAGGACTTATAAATTACTCACAAAAGACTCGAAAGCGGCTATAATTTTGACTAAAAAACGACTCGGAAAAGAGTCACAAACGAATTAAATAAGGCTTATTTATGATCAGAAAACACTTAAAATATTTCTAGAAAAGGGGTCAAAAATGACTTTTAACTAATATTAAAAATGACTCATAAATGACTTATCAAGAAGAGTCGCGGGTAGTTACGTTTTTCTCCCGACAAAAGTGTCTTTTATGATCAGAAAATGCGCGCATATTTTGCTATTTTAATCGCGCAGGGGAGTCGAAAAAGACTCAAATTTGATTAAAAAATGAAAATATTGCTGGATGGGTATGTACGTATGTATGTATGTATGTATGTATGTATGTATGTATGTATGTATGTATGTATGCATGTATGTATGTATGTATGTAAATACATATGTATGTATGTTTGTAATTTATATCTGTCAACACCAGTGGATCGATTTTTTTGAAATTTTTACAGCGAGTTACTTAAAGTCTGGAAGTAAGGGGCTAAGATTATATATAGAAGTTTATAAATAATTTTTGCTTATTAAAACTTTCTGAATATCCAAAACTGTAAGCCTGGTAAATTTCCAATTTTTGTGAGCTAAGTAAATAGTAGGGCTGACTTATTATTTATTGCAACTTATGTGGGGCAACCAATAAATTTAAAATAATATAAATTCTTTTGTGTTAACATATTTGAATAATTTTACTATGATTGGGGTAGCGAAGCACACCGGGGCTTAGCTAGTATTATTATACCCTTCACATAAGTGATAAGGGTATATATAAGTTTGTCATTCCATTTGGCCTTAGAGCAATAAAGTGTACGACCGACCCCCATTAGTTTGCCCTCCCAAACATATTCCTAGAATATACTTACCCTCTATCTCCACGCCCTAAGGGGGTTGCCATACAAAACTTAAAAAAATGATATGAAAATGCCCACAGCTTCTTAAGAGTTGGCCTTAGAGCAATAAAGTGTACGACTGACCCCTATTAGTTTCTTCTCACAAACATATTCCTAGAATATACTTACCACCTATCTCCACGCCCTAAGAGGGTTGCCATACAAAATTTACAAAAATGATAAAATGCCCACAACTTTTTCAGAGTTGGCCTTAGAGCAATAGTGTACGACCGACCCTTATTAGTTTCTCCTCACAAACATATTCCTAGAACATGCTTACCCCCTATCTCCACGCCCTAAGGGGGTTGCCATACAAAATTTACAAAAATGATAAAATGCCCACAACTTCTTCAGAGTTTGCCTTAGAGCCAATAAAGTGTACGACCGACCCCCATTAGTTTGCCCTCCCAAAGATATTCCTAGAACATACTTACCCCCTATCTCCACGCCCTAAGGGGGTTGCCATACAAAATTTACAAAAATGATGTAAAAATGTCCACAACTTCTTCAGAGTTGGCCTTAGAGCAATGAAGTGTACGACCGACCCCTATTAGTTTCTTCTCACAAACATATTCTTAGAACATGCTTACCCCCTATCTCCACGCCCTAAGGGGGTTGCCATACAAAATTTACAAAAATGATAAAATGCCCACAACTTCTTCAGAGTTTGCCTTAGAGCAATAAAGTGTACGACCGACCCCCATTAGTTTGCCCTCCCAAAGATATTCCTAGAACATACTTACCCCCTATCTCCACGCCCTAAGGGGGTTGCCATACAAAATTTACAAAAATGATGTAAAAATGCCCACAACTTCTTCAGAGTTGGCCTTAGAGCAATAAAGTGTACGACCGACCCCTATTAGTTTCTTCTCGCAAACATATTCCTAGAACATACTTACCACTAGACATCTGCATGACTATATTCATTTAATTGCCTATACACAACAAAAACAATATTCATTCAAACATTTTTCATTCTATGGGAGATAAATAAAGTTAAGCCAGTAACAACACAAGAAAGAATGTATTGTGTGTTACACTCAATGATACAAGAAGAACACATTCATTTTACAGTTTTCGTTTTGAATGTGTATAAAACACACTTGAAAATACAAAAACATAGCAAAGTCTCATTACTGTTAGAGTTTTTATAAAAACATTCAGGTGTTTTTTCGAGTTAATGAATGTTTAACAACAACAATAACGACAAATTTGCAAACACAAATGAATAATAATTTTTTACACCAATCATACAGCAATATTCACACATTCTATTCAGTATTTATTTATATGAATGTATGGGTAATATTTTGTTTTCGGTTGAAGTTGTTTTTTATTTGCTTTCGCTTGTGGGTTCATTCATTTAGTTTGTTTAACATTGAATGAAAAACACTATGTTGTTGAAAAACAAACGAATGTATTTAAACGGCATTTGGGTGTAGTCAAGCAGACCTCTACTTACCACCTATCTCCACGCCCTAAGGGGGTTGCCATACAAAATTTACAAAAATGATAAAATGCCCACAACTTCTTCAGAGTTTGCCTTAGAGCAATAAAGTGTACGACCGACCCCCATTAGTTTGCCCTCCCAAACATATTTCTAGAACATACTTACCCCCTATCTCCACGCCCTAAGGGGTTGCCATACAAAATTTACAAAAAGGATATGAAAATGCCCACAACTCCTTCAGAGTTGGCCTTAGAGCAATAAAGTGTACGACTGACTCCTATTAGTTTCTTCTCACAAACATATTCCTAGAACATACTTACCCCCTATCTCCACGCCCTAAGGGGGTTGCCATACAAAATTTACAAAAATGATAAAATGCCCACAACTTCGTCAGAGTTGGCCTTAGAGCAATAAAGTGTACGACCGACCCCCATTAGTTTCCCCTCCAAAACATATTCCTAGAATATACTTACCACGTATATCCACCCTCTAAGTGGGTTGCCATACAAAATTTGTAAAAATTGGGATAAAAACCCCTACAACTTCCCCGTCACCCCCTATTTAAAAATTATAAATATTTCATAAGTAAAAAAATGGTTAAAAATAAAAACAGTTTGGGATTGCGAAAGGTCAATGTGAAGGGTATATAAGATTCGGCACAGCCGAATATAGCGCTCTTACTTGTTTTTATATAAAAAAAAAGAATATTTAAAGACCGCATAAATTCAAATTCGCATAAAAATAATGCCGCATAAAAAAGACCTGAATGTATAACCTATTACCAATATTACACTCGCGTAGACACGTCTGTACACTACAAGGTAAATAATGCAACTGCCAACACCAAATAACTACAAAAGGTATGCTCAAAGAGGTTATGCAAACTGAATGGGACAAAATTAATTGTGAAGAAACCAATAAACTAGTCCGTTCCATGCCAAAAAGATTGGCAGAGGTGCTAAGACGAAAAGGGTATCCAACCAGTTATTAAAAACTATAAAATAAAAAATTTTCAATGAAACAGATATCCGTTTTCAAAACCGTACGCAGACTTTCTCGGTTTTCAATTAACTATTTTCTTTTTGTTGCGTAGTTTATAACTGAGAGTTATTTGAGTTTTAAATTATTTTAAGACACATACATATGGGTGACCATTCGTACTGATTTCATCAGTACATGTACTGATTTTTCATTTGATGTGCCGATTAAAAATCTTTGTACTGATATGTACTGATTTTTGACAAAACGTACTGATTTTCACGATATTTACTTTAATATATTTTTTCAATTTGCTGCATAAAAACTTAGTTAAGTTTTAGTATAACTGCACCATTTTTAATTGTATTTCAGAGCTTTCTTATTATTTTTTAGAAATTTCTAATTGTATTTCAGAACTTTTTTTCCGATTTCTGAACTTTGTACTTAAGTTAAAAAACTTCTAACTTTCAAAATTCTGTAATTTATTTGTTATTAATATTTTAGCATTTTCTAGCTGTACGAATCTATTATATAATAAAAAATCGTTTCATTCCATCTGCGAGATGGATGGTATTTTGCCAATCTAGCCGGACATTAAGCCAAAATGGAAATTTAAAAAATGTAAAAATTTAAGTGCGCAGCTTGACAGATAACAAAATTCTGTATCGGATAGTGAATTTTCATATATTTTACTTGCAATTTGACGTTTTGAGGCACTTTAAAAGTCAGAAAAGTTAAGTAAATTTGTCTGCAATTTATAAACTTTTGATCGTTTTGAGAGGTTTACAATATATTTTTTTGTAGCTAAACAAAAAAAGATTTTACATTGATTTTTTTTCTCTGCGAAAGATTATAAAAGCAGCTGCCTTATTTTATTTTTTTTTTATTTTATATTTAAAGTTTTATTTTAAAAAAATTCCTCCGAAATTAAAGAAATAGGTTTTTTTGTTCACTTTTTGATTAAAAATCAAAAGGTTTTTGAAAGTGATGGCAGTCTTTATCCTAAAAATCTTTTTTATCACAATAAAACCTGAAATCCCTACTTTAAGACGAAAAAAGAAAACGTTGCGCGTTTTTGCGCCATTTTTTTTTTTTTGGCGAATTTTTTAAAATTTCACTTTTTTCTGTTTTTTTTTCTCATCTTGTGTGTATACATATGAGTAAGAAACTTTTTTGTGGGTCATAAAACGTTTTGATAATTAATTGTTTTTAATGTTTTTTATTTAAATTATTACAAATAAATTGAAATTAATTTTTAACAGGTTAAATTGGGTTTTACACTGACATTGCATGTATAAAAAGGAATGTCCGAGGCAGTAGTTTTTACCCGCCCCTAAACTGGTAATGTATACGTGTGCGACAGCTTTTTTAATACAGGGTCGTTTCGGGGGGTGGGGTTTGGGAGCATTTTTGCCCTACCCATAAAAGCTAACAAATTTCACTCTTATAGTATTTGGGCGTAAGTTTTCCATTATTTTTGCAAATTTTACTTTATGCCGCCGCCCACGAAAGGGGAGAGGATGACACTGTCCAAGTGTAGATTTTTTTAGCTTTCTATTACGTTTAAAGTTGCATTTACATATCAATAGTATTAAAAACTTAAAAAAAAAAATTTTTAATTTTTTAGAGGTAGCGTTAGTTCTTCTAAGAATAACTTTTTCCCCCTTAGTTCGATTTTTATTATTTTTTAATCCTTAAATGCCTATGACTACAATACATGTTTCTGTCAAGTTTCATCAATCTAAGTGCACTCAGTAATTTTTAGGAAGCTAGAATGGCAAAATACCCCTATGTGCGTTGGTCAAGTGTTGCCGTAGAGGCGTTTAATGCAAAAAAGCATAGTGTATATGAAAAAGTAAACTTCATCCTAACTTACAAAATAAAAAAGTAGGAAAAAAATAATCCGTTTTCCTTTCTCTGTTACATGCAAGTTTAATAGGTGATGTTTACAGCCAAAAGACACTACTACAGTTAAGAGTATCTGCTTTTTTCAAATAAGTTTTTTCAACATTAACGGAAAAATATTAATTTCTAATAAAAAGAAATTATACCTATGAAATTAAGCAAAATTAAAAAGCAAAAATTTGACGGTTAAAGGGCTAACTATAATGTGCTTTAGGTTACTTAAGCAAAAGTGCAAATACACCTTTTTAATGTACTTAAGCATATTATCATTACGTTTCGTCAAGTTACATTTGTTTAAGCACTTTTAAGTACACTTTTATTTATGTGAAAATTTGCTAACGAAATAGCACCACCTTGAATAAAGGCACTTTGCATTATTATTGGAAAAGATTATAATAGGGACTGGCAAATCGACTTCGATTATAGCGAAAATCGATTTTTTGTAATCGGCTGTTTGTTGACGATTTTATACGGAAATCGATTATTGAGCACAAAAAATCGATTTTACCTAAAAAATTTTAAAATGCTATAAGTTCTAAGAATTATTCTATTAACACAATTTTGTTTAACTATCTGCACCGAAAGCTCATGTGTTAATATGAAGCGTTAGTGTATTATTTTAAAATTTGTAATATTTAACGCCGAAAGTTAATTAAAAATGCAGTCAGATTTGGAAAATTTTTTAAACAATTAATAAATAAAACATAGTTCAGTACACAGTACACCAAAAAAATTAAATATGTAGGTATATCTGTTGTGTGTGCGTATTTAAGTTTTCCCTTAATTAATTTTATACATTGAAATTTGCACTTAAGTACATACATATGTATATGGGGGATTTCATGTCAAGTGACCCAACTTTTTTTTTCAATTCAAAAGAAATTTGGACCAAAGTTAGTTCTTGCAGAGAGTAGTTTAGACACAATTTTTTAACACGATCGGTCAAGAACTCTCTGAGCTAGAGGGGTTCAAAATTTGACGTTTTCGGCAAATAGGTGTTTTTTTCTAATACATGTAGTTTATTACCTTTTGCTTTTAACAAAATTCGTCCCAAATACTTTCGATAGATTTTTTTTCAATCTTCCAGAAAAAAATATTTTTAAAATTAAAAAAAATTTTTTTTTTATTTTTTTTTTTTATAAAATAATTAGAAAAAAATTTTTTTTTTTCCAAATGTGCCCATTTTTTTTTTTTTTTTTTTTGCTCAAAAGAAAGCTTAGGTCTTTCCTTTGAAGAGCTGGGAAGTCGCTTAGTGGGATGCGAGTGGGATATCTATAAAAAATAATGTTTTGTAACTCAAGGTAGAGGTTTTCAAATTTTCGCGTATATTCTATTTTGATTTTTTTGCTATTTATGTAAAATTATCTCTTAAGCAAAAAAAAAGATATTTTATGCTAAGAAACAAAATAATTTAACCTTTCCGACGGTATGCAAGTACCAAATAAAGTCTCATATACTCGACTCTGTATTACCAACAAAATGGTAGGCCTCTGGAATAAAATAATTTTATATGGCAATGTCAGAACACGTTTTGTAAATATTTTCAATGAATACCGTCGGAAAGGTTTAATTATTTTGTTTCTTAGCATAAAATATTTTTTTTTTTTTGCTTAAGAGATAATTTTACATAAATAGCAAAAAAATCAAAATAGAATATACGTGAAAATTTGAAAACCTCTACCTTGAGTGGGCACATTTGGAAAAAAAAATTTTTTTCTAATTATTTTATAAAAAAATATAAAAAAAAAAATTTTTTTTAATTTTAAAAATATTTTTTTCTGGAAGATTAAAAAAAATCTATCGAAAGTATTTGGGACGAATTTTGTTAAAAGCAAAAGGTAATAAACTACATGTATTAGAAAAAACACCTATTTGCCGAAAACGTCAAATTTTGAACCCCTCTAGCTCAGAGAGTTCTTGACCGATCGTGTTAAAAAATTGTGCCTAAGCTACTCTCTGCAAGAACTTACTTTGGTCCAAATTTCTTTCCAATCGAAAAAAAAGTTGGGTCACTTGACATGAAATCCCCCATATACTTATGTATGAAGTTAAACTATCTGAATTTGTTTATGACCTGCGTTCTTTGTAATCATTAAATAGATACGTACACCTTTTCCAATAATACCTTTCTTTAGCAAAAGTTCAATCTACTTACTTAAAAATCATTTTTGAGGGTATGTATTCATTTTAATACAGCATCAGAATAAAAGTCGACTTTGAATTATAATCGATTATGAGCTTTGATTAATCGACTTTAAAAATCGAGATTACAATAGTTGATCGTAAAATCGATTTTCGGCTTTGCTTACCATTCCCTAGATTTTAATACACAAAATGGCTAATTTCATACAACACGCTGAAGTTGAGAAGCTTAGATCAAAGAACGAAGCCGTATTTAAGTTTTCCCTTAATTAATTTTATACATTGAAATTTTAATTGATATTTGCACTTAAGTACATACATATGTATATACTTATGTATGAAGTTAAACTATCTGAATTTGTTTATGACCTGCGTTCTTTGTAATCATTAAATAGATACGTACACCTTTTCCATTAATACCTTTCTTTAGCAAAAGTTCAATTTACTTACTTAAAAATCATTTTTGAGGGTATGTATTCATTTTAATACAGCATCAGAATAAAAGTCGACTTTGAATTATAATCGATTATAAGCTTTGATTAATCGACTTTAAAATAGTTGATCGTAAAATCGATTTTCGGCTTTGCTTACGATTCCCTAGATTTATAATACACAAAATGGCTAATTTCATACAACACGCTGAAGTTGAGAAGCTTAGATCAGAGAACGAAGCCGACCGGTAAACAGCTGCGGGTGAGCCGCCGCCTGCTTTTATTTAAGTAATGCAGCCGTCTCCGAATTTAACGGTTATATATGTAAGCCATTTCGAAACATTTCCTCTCCCAACTTAGGACTGTATGCTTTAAAATAATTAAGCATAGCTGAATAATGTGTAATAGTATGGTAACCAAAATCAATTTAAAAATTTATGGCTAAAAATACATGTAGCTATTTTGTTTTTTCATTGGTATGGTGAATCTTCCTTAATCTTACTTAATATTTAGACCCACCCAACATATGTATGTACATGGTACAGATGGTACAGATATTTGTAACGTCCATATACAGTAGTCAAGTGATCTTGATTTCAAATTGGAATGCAGAACATGGCTTCATCTTCACATAATTCTTCATATCTAAGTGTTAACATACCTATTCCGCCAATTATTATTGCAAATAAAACATTATCGACGTATTTTTTGACATACGGTACTGGTTTACAAATTCGAGTAATTTTTTTGGGTTTCAAATTGAGTCAACTGGTTGAATGTAGCAAATCGATAAGTTTAGAAAACATTGTTCAATTAAAAGTCGACTTACAGAACATGCAGGAGGGCCACCATACAAATGCTATCCCATTAAGCTTTTTATTATACTGCTTTAAATATTACTCTATCACCACAAAAGTGCGCACATATTTCCCCTTATGCCACCGAATATTTAATAGAATTTTGTCACGATCAATCCAAATCCCTTCATGCAAATGTAACATATGCGCAAGTCCCTTTAAAAAATAAGTTTTGTGAAGATTGTTTTACTGTACCCTTATTCTGCATTTTGATTACTATTCCGCATGCAAAAACCCATATATCAAAAAAAGAAATAAAAATTATACTTCACCGATTTTAATGTAAAATAGCCCTGAGATTTTTAAATGAAAAGGCAAAAAAATCTAAAATAAACTAAGTTATTTGTGGCCAAACTATACCACAATGAAGAAGGACGACGAAAAATTGTCAATTCGCAAAGACAATATGTAACTCCCGTAGTGGGGGGGCGTTTATAAGAAAGCGAAATTCACTTTATCCTTCATTGTAATGTCTTAAAAACAATACAGTTATTTTAACTTATGTGCTGTTTATGAAACACGAAAAAAACAAAATATACACAAAACGTCCAAGACATGGTGCAATTACCTTACAAGGTAGTGTTGCTACGGCAACAACTACAACAAACTCGTTGCCAAAATGATGAAGTTGTTGTAAACACAACCTAGTTTATGTCAAAAAAACGTACTGTTTGACGGATTTAACGAGTGGACAAACTCTAGCAAAATATCATACGTCAGTTGTTGAATCGCTACTACCTTGCAAGGTAATTGTTTCGTCTTTCGTTCTTTAAATAGCATATAAACTTTGTGCAATTTTTTGTTTAAATAAGTCAAGAGTGCTGCTGTCTTATATTTCACAGAAGCAATACCAATATATTAAAGAAACAGGGGTACTTTAAAAACGTGCCTCATTCTTGAGTTCGAAGTTTTGTAAACAAAAAGTGGACTTTCGCATTATTTAAGGTGTGCTGAACTCAGCCTTATTGTGTTTGGCGTTGTCGTGTCGAATTCGAAACAAAAACGACAAGGGTGCTATTTGTTTAACATTGGCGCAGTTAGACGGTACCAACAAACTAAAAACGACTACCCCAACTACAATAAGGGTGAATTTAATTCTTCCGACATATATGGTACATGTATGTGAAGGTATACAAAGCGCACATAAAATAGGTCATGGCTGTAGCAGGCTCTAGGCACTGCTATACGTTCAATAAATATCGTGATATTTCTAGTATCACGATATTTATTGAACGTGTAGCATGCAATATTGACGGATCGCGATCCATATCGCAGAATGGCCTATATTATAAAATCCAAAATCCGGATCGCGTGATAAATATTGAACGTGTAGCAGTGCCCTATTGGACCTTATTGTTTGGCATAGTCGTGTCGAATTCGCCACAAAAACGACAAGGGTGCTATTCATATACCGGCATGTTCTGAAAATCACTTTTTGTGAAAGTGATTTGAAATCACAAGAAATTTTAAAGTTTTTATGATTTTAAACCAGTTTAGCTAAAAGCCTGCCGGTTCAAATTTACTTGGTTATATTTTCATAACCTTTTTTTGAATTTTGCAATAAAATAATTAAATAAATTGCGTAAAATCACAATTATGATTTTAAAATAACAAGTGATTTGAAACCACGCGATTTTTAGAACATGCCTGATAGCATTGGCGTTTTTGTTTGACGGTACCAAAAAACTAAAAACGACTACGCCAATCACACTAAGTGATTATCTGCCGCCGCCGACTTCTTCCTATCGGCTTCGGTCTCTGGCTAGGATGTTTTTAAGAATGCTTGACCCGATTTGACGATTTGAAAGTTTTGCAATTTTCCACATTTTCTCTAATATTATATACATACCCATATCCACCACCGGCATTGCCACCACGTTCTTGCCAAGTCCCACTAGATCCGCCAGCGCGACTTCCAGAATCATAACCTTTTTCATGCATAAAACAATACTGTGAAAACAATTTTATACCAACGTATTGATGTATTTATACCTGGTTTTGTATAAGACGGTGGTGGTTTACTAAATTGTCCACTGTTACCGTCCGACATTTGAAAATTTGGTGGAGGAACTGAGAAATTATTGTATCCCCCGCCTTGACCACCACAATAACCTGCATTTTAATAAATAATTAAATTTATTACATTTTAGATTGCTATTATACTTACGATCCATTTTTTTAAACCTTAAAACGTGTATTCAGCCGCTGTAGCTACACAACTCCACAATAAAATTATAAAACATGGTTGTGAATAAAACATACTATTATAGCACACCTATTCAGGGTTGCATAAATAAGTATTTTTATTAAAAATATGTATCAGGGTACACTTATCAGGTAGCCTCAGATAAACAGCTGAGTAACTGTATTTCGTTATATTAATGTCAAATTTTGTTTTTGTTTATGTATTTTCTTCTTTTTATATTAACAACAACTGTAGTATCGTTAGAAAAGCTCAAAAGGAAGAAGAAAGATTTTGTGAGTTTTTGTTATTTGTCTCTGACATTCTTATGACGGTTTTAGTTGTTTTTGTAGAACCGCTCCTACCTAATAAGTGTACCCTGATATGTATATTGTATTAATTCTACATATTCCATTGTCTGCTTTTATAGTTGGACAGACATTTTTACAATTCTCTCATCTCTTGTATCTGCCTTAAGCTTTTACAATTGAAAAATTCATCGACAGGCATAAATTTTTAATTCTCTTCTATTCATATCGCTTGTGCTTTGCAATACACAGCCAACAATAGTTGTGTTTAATAACTTTCCAGTAATTACTAGCAACGAGAGTAAGAAGAAATATTTTCAAAATCGCTCTCAAAAATATTTAAAAGTAAATGAACACTTTTACAGTCAAAACCAGCGTTGCCGTTTGGTTACATTTGTTACATTTTATGTAACTTTTTGGCCCTCTGCGTAACATGTATAATTTTAACGGTTTTAGCCTAATTTTCGTAACTTTTTGTACTAGTCGTACAGTAAAGTATAATTTTTAGTGTAGGAGATTTTTATAAGATCTTTTGATGTACATTATGGATATAACGACATAACTTAATCATATAAAAGTAGTTTTTGACAAATGAAACCTGAAATAAGGAACTTCTTTGTGGGAAGTGTGACCATTTTATTCACGTTTTTAGTTGAAATTCAAAAATGTTTATATTATAAATTATAAAAAAAGGCAATGATTCCTTAGGACGGTAGAAAAAAGATCATCAAAAAATTTTTTGTTTCAGTAAGTTTAATTCAGATGCTTTATGTTCAGATGCATTTTTGTCCTATCTACACAAAGTTGTTTATTTGTATTACTATTCTTCGAAAGTCAATTCAAATTCCATTTTTCAGTGCGATTTATATACCCGCATTTTTAAGATAGTTACCCTTAATTTCTGGCATTCTAAAACAATTAATATAGAAACATCAACGTAATCTGCACTTTAACTTAAATTCGAAAATTTTTTTTCGGTGATTGCTTGTTAATGTAGCTTTTAAAGTGTATATTGTATACCTGCACATTTACCATACTTATTGACGGTTATAATATACATATACTTATTTAAAAGATCAATTATAAGTGAACAAGTTAAAAACTGTAGTAGTCCTTATTAGACACATCGCAGCACGTTTGCCAGCCCTTCCCCGATCATTTCTTCCCCCAAATACAGTAAACTTCTTTTGAAAATCTTTCCACAATGCGGCAAGTTTTGAAAAGACCCCCCTTACTTATTGTTTTTAATTTAAATACCTTTGTAATAAACTAACATTTGAAAACTAAACAAGTATGTTAAGTGTATAAAGGGGAATATCACTTTTGATTTAACAAACATTTTTTAACATATATTATCTAATTCAATGAATTTTAATAAAACTTGTTGTCCAAAAATAAAGCTCTTAATAATTTAGCTTTTTTTTCTTTATGTAATTTTTTTGTGAAAAAAAGTAACTTTTTGATTGAAAAAACGTAACTCTTTGCAAGCTATCCTGGCAACGCTGGTCAAAACTTGCAAGCAAATGTATTTTGTTATTGTAAACTTATAAAAATTTAAAACAGAAATTTTTTTCAAAGCATAATGACAGAAAGACTGTTTGAATAATTTCTGATAGTAAAACTTTTACTGGTAGAAATTATCAGAAACATTTTTTTTTTCTAAACATATTACGCTCTTTTTTGGCTCTCTAGCTGCTATTTTTTTGTGTACGTGAACACTTACTAGCAATAATTATCGAAAATTATTGATAATTTTCTGTAAATGAACACACCTAATATAAAATGACGATGAGTTGAAATATATTAACTGTGTTCATTTACAGAAAACTATTAATATGTTTCGATAATTATTACTAGTAAGTGTTTACGTCACAAAAACTTAGCAGCTGGAGAGCCCAAAAAGAGCGTAATATGTTTAGAAACAAAAATGTTTCTGAAAATTTCTACTAGCAAAAATTTTACTATCAGAAATTATTTAAACAGTCTTTCTGTCATTATGCTTTGAAAAAAAAATTTAGTTTTAAATTTTTATAAGTTTACAATAACAAAACACATTTGCTTGCAAGTTTTGACTGTAAAAGTGTTCATTTACTTTTAAATATTTTTGAGAGCAATTTTGGAAATATTTGAGAACACGAAAAATCAGAGTGGGTAACAAAATATGTCCAGTACAGATAGTGGTGTACGGCTCACTCTACCTTATGACCCAGCGGGATCAGTTTTAGTCTGTCATCTGTCTGTGCAAGTGGGAAAACTATACCCCTAAAATAAAAAAAATAAGCAAAAAAAAATAGCGAATAAAACAAAAAATAACTACTTACATGTAGGTGTTTAAGAATATAATTTTTTAAAAAATACTTTATAAGTATAATATAGATATTAGCAGGGTTGGGCAGTATTTCAAATACTTGTATTTGAAATACGTATTTGAAATACAAATACGTATTTTGTATTGGTATTTGAAATACCACCTTCTAATGTATTTTGTATTTCAAATACCTAACACTGAAGTATTTTGTATTTCAAATACTTATGATGGCAAAATACATTTTTGCAAAATACATTTTTTTGTTATACAAAAAGTTGTCATTTTAAAAATTGAAAAATGTTACAATTTAAAAAAAAGAAAATGAATGGAAACTTTGTCTTCGTATTCATTCACGTCTTCGCCTTAGCAAGAAATGTTCTTTTATAGGTCTCACTCATTCAGGTAATATCAAGAGCTAAGCGGATATTTAAAAATGTGAATGTCAAAAAAATTAAATTTTGTAAAAAAATTAAAATTTTTTTGACATTCACACTTTTAAACACATCAAGTAAGGTAGCTATATTTGCCTATGCTGAATCTTATATACCCTTCTGATTGCTCTTTTAATATACCCAGCCAAGTTATTTTGTACTGCAAATAATATAATAAAAATACTTTGTGCCAATTTTAAAGTCCATAGAAAACTTTACAAAATTTTAACGTTCGTATGGATAATAGAAATAGATGAAGAAGATTTGAGGTCGTTTTATTCGCTTTAAAAGGTTAATAAAAGTTGTTAATTTTTATGGGATCTTCTAGTCCCCCTGCTCCTTTTCAACCTTTTTTTTTTTCAAAAATGTAGGTCTTATCATCAAATTACTTTTTGTAGAACACTAGATGTCGATAGCTGTTATAGTTTCCGAGATATAGCGTATTAAAAATTTCATAAAAATTGTTCATTTGTATGGAAGCTACCCCTTCTTCACCCCCCACCCAAAAATTTTTTTCTTTAAAGCGTAGGTCTTGTTGTCGAATTACTCTTTGTTGAACATTTGATGTTTTTGTTTTATTTTGTTCATATATTTTATTATTGAATCTTCGCTTAAGCGAACTAACAATAAATATTCAAATCTTAAAACTAAGTAGTTAATACTAGTCCAGTCAGTACCAGACTAAAATTTGAGTTCTCACAATAAAATTAACTAATTTCAAAGGTTTCATCTAAGAGCAATTGTATCCCTTCTTTTTAGGCGGGTGTGCCCACTATGTTGCAGGAGGCTTCGAGCGAGCGGATTTGGAAGTGATTCCAGCTTATTTAAATACTTGTCCACATATTTCAGGATTTCGCATTTTACAAGTGGAACTTCTAGATCCTTGCGGATGTTGCTTAGAGCTGTGCCAAATCGTTCATTTCAGTGATCGCTCAGTTTCGTTCAATTTACAAAAATTAACCCGTTTCTTCAATCGTTCACTTCTGAACGACAGTACGGCAACTTGTTTTTTTAAAGATTTGTTTTGACATAGCTTGTGGTTTTGACATTCAAAATAGAAAAAACTTTTTGTGAAATAAAATTTAAATAATCCATATATAAAAATTGTGTAAAAAGTGTATAGTAATCCATAAAAACACAAACACTATAATAAATCAAGCTTCTTAGAAAAAGACTGTTAAATCAAATTTAAAAAAATTATGGCAGTGCCACAGCGATGCTCAAAAGAAATATGTACGCACATTCGCAAACTTTTTAAAGCAACTCTTATCAATACACAAACAATCAACTGAAACAAAAGAAAATAACATAAAAAACACATCTGAACGAACGAAATTGTGACATAAAAAAGACCTGAAGAAACAAACATTGAACGGAACACAATTGAACGAAAAGCGCTCAGTAAAATAACCGGATCACTTCGTTCAATTCGGTGATCCGTTCATTTTGACCCGTTCGTTCATGAGCTACACAGCTCTAATGTTGCTGTTTTTGATATACCAAGGAGCACCAGTTATCATTCTTAGAATTTTGTTTTGACGGCGTTGGATTTTTTCGATGTTAGAGGCGGAAGCAGTACTCCATAATTGTATACCGTAGCACCAAATTGGTTTTAAAATCGAGTTGTAGAGTAGAAGCTTACAATCAAGACGTATCACAGAGTTTCTACCAATTAGCCAGTGGATTTGAGCAGCTTTAAGTTTCATTTGCGTCAGCTTAGCATCTATATGAGGCTTCCATGTAAGGCGTCGATCTAGATGAATACCAAGATATTTTGTCTCAGATCGTTAAGGCACATTATGGTTGTTGATAGTGGTTGGAGGGCACGTTTCTTTGCGTAAAGTAAAAGTTACGTGGGTACATTTTTGTTCATTTATCTTTATTTCCCATAACTTTGGCCATTTCTCAACTTGGGTTACGTGTTGTTGCAGCTGGTTCGAAGCCTCTTTAGGGTCTTTGTGAATACTACATTTGATGTCGGCAGCTGTTATAGTTTCCGAGACATAGCATTTCAAAAACGTCATAAAAAGTGTTTATTTGTATGGGAGCTAACCCTTCCCCTGCCCCTACGCAAAAAATATTTTTTTTTAAAGTGTAGGCCTTATCATACAATTACTTTTTGTAGAACACTATAAGCTATTGAGTTACAGTTTCCGAGATATAGCGTATCGAAAATTTCATAAAAATTGTTAATTTGTATGGGAGCTACACTTTCTCCTGCCCCCACTCAAAAAATTTTTTCTCCAAAGTGTAGGTCGATAGGTGTTATAATTTCTAAGATTTAGAGCATGAAATATTTTACAAAATTTGTGCAATCGAGAGAAAAAACACTTCCCTTGATCCTATCTGAAAAAACTTTTTCCTTTTGAGGTCCCTATTTTCAGAGTATCCGTGCCAAGTTTTGTGGCAAGAGTGACTTTATTTACTGAGATATAAAAAGGATTTTGTCCTTGTGTTTTCGCTTATATCTCGGTTAATAGTTAACCGATTTTGCTAATTTTAAATAGCGATTCTATCCTGGAGATTTACAAAAGTTTGACACCAATAACTGGTCCGTATCTTTTTTTTACCTCGAAAACTTGATTTCAACAGACTGACTAACTTTCCTATCTATAAGAATCCAGAATATAAATGAACGGAATGACAAACTGATATGTACCCTTTTCACTTTGTAAAGGGTATACAAAAGAAATGCAGAGGGCGAATTTTTGAATTCGCCTTCATTACTTTACTTTTAATTTAATTTGTTTTTCACATACGCTGGTGCTAGACGTGCTTTTTTATTTCTGAACATAAGCAATAACGTCGGCAGAATGAGGTCACAAAAATTTTTTGTGTTCAAGCTTGTGTTCAGAATGGGGTAAACGTAAATGAGAAAGAACACAAACTAAAAATTTTTGTTGAGAGGGGTTACTGTAATGATCAATTAAAAATGCTTGATATTTACTCTTATTAACCTTTTTTTCATTTATTTTTCACTAATTATTTTATTAAAAATCTTTTTTTATGAATTTATTTTGTTTTTATATAATTCTTGTTTAAATTTTTATTATTTTTCTCAATATTTTATTACTTACTCAAATTTGTATAACAACAACAACGTAATTTGACAGTTTGTGTCCTAACATAATTGCTCAGCTCTGTGTTGGAAAACTTATTTCCAAACTTATTTTTTAACACTAAAATTTGTGGTCCACACAGTCATTTTTTGTGTTAGCAACAGATTTTGACAATTGCGAACACAAAAAATTTCCAAACTTCTGTCTCGTGTAGTCTATAGATTACAAGGCACATACAGAGAACCAAGGCATATTTAACCAGGTAATATTAAGCGCCCAGCTGATTAAAATCAATTTGACATTTTCACGTTATAAAAATTTAATCTTGTATGAAATTTTTAATTTTTCTGACATTCTACCGTTCAAACACAAAAAGTAAATGCAGAGGGCGAATTTATTGAATTCGCCTTGGGTTTACCTTGTTGAATGTGCCTTGCAGAGAACTTTTTTTTTTTTTTTTGTTTCATATATTTATTATTGAATCTTCGCCTGTGGCGAACTAACAATAAGTGTTCAAATCTTAAAACTAGGTAGTTAATATAAGTCCAGCCAGTGTCAGACTAAAATTTAAGTTCTCATATTAATTATCAAGCTTCATATAAGCGCAATAGTATCCCTCCTTTTCAGGCGGGTGTGCCCACTATGTTGCAGGATGTTTCGGGCGAGCGGATTTGGGTGAGCTTCCAGCTTATTTAAATACTTGTCCACATAGTTCAGGATTTCGCATTTAACTAGTGGAACTAGTAGATCCTTGTGGATGTTGCTGTTTTTAACATACCAAGGAGCACCAGTTATCATTCTTAGGATTTTGTTTTGCCTGCGTTGAATTTTTTCTATGTTGGATGCGGAAGCAGTGCCCCATAATTGTATACCGTAGCACCAAATTGGTTTCAAAATCGATTTGTAGAGTAGAAGTTTACAATCAAGACGAAGCACAGAGTTTCTGCCGATTAGCCAATGAATTTGTGTAGCTTTAAGTTTCATTTGCGTCAACTTCGCATCTATATGAGGCTTCCATGTGAGGCGGCGGTCTAGGTGAATACCAAGATATTTTGTCTCGGTTCGTTGAGGCACCATATGGTTGTTAATAAGAATTGGAGAGCACGTTTCTTTGCGTAAAGTAAAAGTTACGTGGGTACATTTTTGTTCATTTATTTTTATTCCCCATAACTTTGCCCATTTTTCAACTTGGGTTACGTGTTGCTGCAATTGGTTTGAAGCCTCTTTAGGGTCTTTATGAATACTAAGAAAAGCAGTATCATCAGCAAATGTCGACGTGTGTGTAAAACTATTGGTTGGCATATCTGCTGTGTAAAGCAAGTACAGAACTGGACCTAGTATACTCCCTTGAGGTACACCAGCCCCTATTGTTTGAGAAGAACTTATTTGGTTTCCCTCTTTGATTTTAAACTGTCGACCGGTTATGTACTTTTCTAGTAGGTTGAAAATATTAGCTGGAAGGTTTAGCTTTAGTTTGTTTAACAGGCCTTCGTGCCATACTTTATCGAAAGCTTGAGAGACATCTATAAAAAGCGCGGAGCAGTACTTTTTTTCCTCGAAAGTTTTTCTTATAACCTGCACCAGTCTGTGAGTTTGTTCTATTGTGCTATGTTGACTTCTAAAGCCAAATTGGTGATCTGGA
The DNA here is from genome assembly GCA_963583895.1 of Melanophora roralis. Classification (NCBI taxonomy): domain Eukaryota; kingdom Metazoa; phylum Arthropoda; class Insecta; order Diptera; family Rhinophoridae; genus Melanophora; species Melanophora roralis. The sequence continues at coordinate 67,943,665 of OY757190.1, read as the reverse complement.
ATGCAGTTGTTTTCATTCAGGATCGGAGTAAGCTTGTTTTTAAGCAGCTTTTCAAACAGTTTTGACAAAGTTGGTAACAAACTTATAGGCCTATAAGACTCCACCTTAGAAGGATCCTTACCAGGCTTAGGAATCATCTTAACTAAGGCAACTTTCCATATTGGTGGAAAATGTTCAAGCCGTATTATGGCATTAAAAATAAAAAGAATTATTCTTTTTGCTGTAAAAGGTAGCTCAATGAGCATTTTGTTGCTTATTTTATCAACGCCAGGAGCTTTTTTATCATTAAGGTTAGAAATAGCTTCTACCACATCTGAATATCGGAAACGTATTTCTATAGGACGTCTAGAAACAACAGGCGGTAATTCCCTCACGTCAGTGCATGTATTAGGAGTGAACACGTTTCTTAAATGGCTTGCGAGCAGATCGCATTTTTCTTCATCATTTCTAGCCCAGGATCCTCTTAGATTGCGCAGTGGTGGTTTTGCGATTACGGGTCTTTTGAGACGACTGGCTGATCGCCTTAGAGAATAATTTGTTTGAGGGGTTGCGTCTAGACCTTCCAAATACTTCTTAATTGATGCAATTCTGTGTACCTCCAGCAAGTTTTTTAAGCGATTTGTACACTCTTTTAGCTTCGTTTTAAGTTGGGGCGATCTATGCTGTTGCCATTCTCTTCGCGCTCTCCTTTTTTCAGATAAAAGCTCCTCAACATCGACAGAAAAAATTTTGTTGTATTTGACCTGACGGTATGTTGAAGAAGCATGTTCAACGGCTTTTTTAATGTTTTCATTTAGGATATTTAGGCAATCATCGATTTCTTGGGGAGTTTTTAGTGGTATGTGTTCCGAGCAGTGAGAGCTGATATATTTTTTATATTTTAACCAATTTACTCTTTTTGATAAGAAAAAATCACTAGTTGCTATTTGGTGAGGACTGCAAATAGTGATAATTGTGGGTGAGTGGTCAGAAGATAAATCGAAGGAGGCTTCAGCCTCAATAAGGTCCGGTGATATACCTTTTGCCACGCCAAAATCTATTACGTCTGGAATTTTATTATTGTCCGTTGGCCAATAGGTTGGTTGTCCAGTTGAAATAACGAAAAGTCCTATTTCCGACACTGAGTCATACAAGACACGACCTCTGGGACTAATTAGGCGGGAGCCCCAGTATGAGTGCTTAGCGTTATAGTCTCCAGCAGCTATGAAGCGGGGACCTAATGATTTGTAGAAACTGTTGTACTGATCCTTCGTTATGGAGAATCTGGGTGGACAGTAAACTGATGAAATAACAAGGTTATGGAAAAATTCATCAATGCAGACGTTCGTAGCTTGGATATAACATTCCGAGAGGCCACCCAACCATTGGTGTTTAATTCTTGATTTGATTAGAATAGCCGAGCCACCACATGATCTATCCCTAGGATCCTTTGAATCGTAAAAAGAATAACCACTAATTTTAAAAGTGCTTCTAGATGTCATATGAGTCTCAGAAATACACATAACATCGATTTTTTGGTTCATCAAGAAATATTCGAGCTCGTTTTTGTGTTGGCGGATGCCGTTTGCGTTCCAGAAACAAACCCTGAGGCAGTTCATGGTCTTTTAAGCATAGCCTGCAGAAAAGCAGACTGCATTTTTTGCATTTCTTGCATCATGTTGGCCATTTGCGCCATAATCTGCGTAAATTGTGTGACCATATTGTCAATTACGGCTTCCAGGCGGCTAAAATTAGGCCCGGTTGGTTCGCTAGTTGGCACTTCTTGTTGTGTTGTAGGCTGGGTAGACTTACGTGAATTAGGCTGGTTAGACTTTAATGCGGCGGCGTAAGAAACTTGATTTGTAGCTGGTTGTGCCAATGGAGGCATATTTGTAGTTGGTATATTTAAAGGCTGGGGAGGGGCAGGAACTATGTTCGGCTTAGTTGATCGCTTAACTAAATTAAAAACAGGACAACCTCTATAGTTGGCAGTGTGGTTTCCCCCGCAGTTGCTGCATTTCTTTATCCTAGGATCATCTTTTGGCTTGTCGCACTTGGTCGTATCGTGCAGATCCCCACACACAACACAAACAGTAGGCAACTTACAATAAGTTTTAGTGTGGCCATATTCCTGGCAGTTTAAGCACTGTACGGGCCCAGATCGCTTATGTGGCACTTCCACAGTGACTCGTCGGTGCATAATATATTTTAAATCGTAGATGGGGTGAGTTTCACTTTTTTTCAATTTGATATCACCAGGCTCAAGCTCCACTCGGAATAATGGTTGGGGGTGTTTTTCCCTATTTCTCATATTCGATACCGTCCTAACCATAAACCCTTTGTTTAACAAACTGGTCTTGATCTCTTCTGGGTCAACGTTAGAATCAATGCCTTTAATAACTACCTGAAGGCCTTTTGCGGTCTTGAGTTGGTAGGTATAGAAGTTTTTTCTGAGTTTTTCGAGCTCCGAAACCGTGGCGCGGTAGGCGTTTTCATGGTTCACTTGAATTTTTGTCTCAAATATGTTACCGCGTTTAACGTTTGAAACATAAAAGTTATTTTCCCCAATCAAACCGACTAAAAACTTGACGAGATCATTTGAGTTTTTTTCCCTCAAATAAATGGGAGGTGGCTTAAAGGACTTTTTTTCACTAACATGGGCCTCATTATCCTCTTGCAAAATTGCAAAACGATTTTGCGATGAGGTTGGCCTTTCATCGTCTTTTAAAATTTTTGCAGGTTGAGATGCTTCTGCCGATTTAGGGCTCCTTCCCCTTTTAAGAACTGTTACGTACCTGTCCATCCCTACCTGGATCTTAGGAGCACACGCAGAAATTGGGCCCGTAGCGCCTTTAGCAGCTGTTGGTGCGACACCAGAACTTGATAAAGAAGACCGCGATGAAGATGGCACCTCGGTATTTTTTTTATAATTTTTAAACAGAGATTGGGCTAAATTTGTCCCTTGTTCAGTACATTTATTCAAATTAGGCACACTTGCACTTAAATTATTTGTATTTGTTTTCGGTTTTGCACTTAAATAGTTTCTATTATATTCAGGGTCTCTAATGTTTTCATTGCTAACGCTTGCTGAGCTTAACACAATGTAAGCATTTCGGCTATTAGGCCCACTGTCACAACGATTACTGTTACTCATTAACCGTTTGGTTTTTTTGTTTTGTTTAGTTTGTTTTTATTTTCGATTCTCACTTATGTCTTGTAGGTATGTATATTAACAAATATTTTTTTTTTGTAACTTATTACAAATATCACCTATTACAAATATACACTCGCGTAGACACGTCCGTACACTACGAGATTAAGAGAGCAACTTCCCTTGCAGAGAACTGTTTTCATAAAATTTAACACCAGTCTGTTTTCATCAGGAACTGTAGAAAGATTGTTTTTTTTAGCAGGATTTATATATTCTTCAACAAGAGGCTGCTTATCTGATTAACCTTTTAAAAATCGTGTGTTCATGATTAATGGTTATAAATGTATTTTGTATTTCAAACAAAAGATATTAAAATACTGTATTTTGTATTTAAAATACTCGACTTGAAAGTATTTGGTGTTTTGTATTTGAAATACAAGCGGAAGAAGTATTTTGTATTTCAAATACAGCAAAGCATGTATTTTGCCCAACTCTGGATATTAGTCATAAATATATGTATATATCGTCATGTGATTTCTTATTTGGCGCACGACACATTTTCAAAAAAATTAATTACGATAATTTAATACAATATTCAAACATGACGAGTTTGTAATCTACTTTAAAGGTAAGAGACGCATTCAAATATTTACGCAAGTGTAATTATTTGTTTTACTCAGAAATTATTTTCAAACAAAATAACAACAATTTCTTTTTTAGAATAAAATATTTAAAATTCCAATCATTAAAAACAATTAATAGCATGTTTAAAGGGGTTTCAAACGATATGTATTTTACACATGACTTGTCAAATTTTACAGTGCGATATTGATATCTGCCGTCTGAACGCGTTTAAACATCGCATGTGTTAAACACATATGTAAATGTCATATGACAAATTTTTAATTAGAGCGTGCTCTATTTTCATCTGACAAAGCATGTGTCATCACCTGTTTTTAGAATAACAACAAGGAAAAGTAGTTGTTTATTTTGGTTTGGAGGTTATGTCAGATGTAATTACATATGTACGTGTGAAAGCAAAAATTATAAACCGCCTGTAAAATAACAATTTTGACAGACATGCGCAAATACATGTGGATTGCAAAAGTGGCAAGTCATGTGTAAAATACATATCGTCTGAAGCCCCTTTTACCGATGTCGAAAGAATACTTTCGCTCGCATTCTAAGCGAAAGAAAACTGATTTCAATTTACCTAGTAAACTTTAAGCGAACGTTCACTCGAAAGACAAGTCAAACGAAAACGAAAGCATTTTCATACAAAATTCAATTTACCTAAGTTGAACGCAAGCTAAATATGCGAAAGTAAATGTCAAAATCAGTAACTTGTTATTTTGCTTTCGAGTGCCATAAAAGTATGTAGTTTTTTATGTAAATTAAACTCCACTTTGTATTAAAATGCTAAAAAATATAAGTTAAATATGTTCTCAAGGGTTATTGGTTAAAACATTATATTGTTTAAAGCAAAAGTTAAATGAAATTTGATTTAAAAAAAAAATCTACAAAAATTTTGTAAGTTTTAATTATGATATGTTTTCAGTGATGTCAATTATGCCGAATTTTAAACTAATTTAAGACCACTTGTAGGAGTTTGTAAACAAAAATAACTAATTACCACTAAATTAACCAATACCATTCGGCTGTGCCGAATCTTCACATTGACCTTTCGCAATCCCAAACTTTTTTTTCTTTGTAACCATTTTTTTACTTATGAAATATTTCTAATTTTTAAATTGGGGTCGGTGTCATTTTTTAAACGCTCCACGGGTGACGGGAAAGTTGTAGGGGTTTTTATCCTAATTTTTAAAAATTTTGTATGGCAACCCACTTAGAGGGTGAAGATACGGGGTAAGTATATTCTAGGAATATGTTTTGGAGGGGAAACAAATGGGGGTCGGTCGTACACTTTATTGCTCTAAGGCAAATTCTGAATAAGTTGTGGGCATTTTCATATCATGTTTGTAAATTTTGTATGGCAACCCCCTTAGGGCGTGGTGATAGGGGGTGAGTATATTCTAGGAATATGTTTGGGAGAAGAAATAAATGGGGGTCGGTCGTACACTTTATTGCTCTAAGGCCAACTCTGAAGAAATTGTGGGCATTTTCATATCATTTTTGTAAATTTTCTATGGCAACCACCTAAGGGCGTGGAGATAGAGGGTAAGTATATTCTAGGAATATGTTTGGGAGGGCAAACTAATGGGGGTCGGTCGTACACTTTATTGCTCTAAGGCCAACCCTGAAGAAGTTGTGGGCATTTTATCATTTTTGTAAATTTTGTATGGCAACCCCCTTAGGGCGTGGAGATAGGGGGTAAGTATGTTCTAGGAATATGTTTGGGAGAAGAAACTAATAGGGGTCGGTCGTACACTTTATTGTTCTAAGGCCAACTTTGAAGAAGTTGTGGGCATTTTTACATAATTTTTGTAAATTTTGTATGGCAACCCCCTTGGGGCGTGGAGATAGGGGGTAAGTATGTTCTAGGAATATGTTTGGGAGGGCAAATTAATGGGGGTCGGTCGTACACTTTATTGCTCTAAGGCCAACTCTGAAGAAGTTGTGGGCATTTTATCATTTTTGTAAATTTTGTATGGCAACCCCATTAGGGCGTGGAGATAGGGGGTAAGTATGTTCTAGGAATATGTTTGGGAGAAGAAACTAATAGGGGTCGGTTGTACACTTTATTGCTCTAAGGCCAACTATGAAGAAGTTGTGGGCATTTTATCATTTTTGTAAATTTTGTATGGCAACCCCATTAGGGCATGGAGATAGGGGATAAGTATGTTCTAGGAATATGTTTGGGAGGGCAAACTAATAGAGGTCGGTCGCACACTTTATTGCTCTAAGGCCAACTCTAAAGAAGTTGTGGGCATTTTTACATAATTTTTGTAAATTTTGTATGGCAACCCCCTTAGAGCGTGGAGATAGGGGGTAAGTATGTTCTAGGAATATGTTTGGGAGGGCAAACTAATGGGGGTCGGTCCTACACTTTATTGCTCTAAGGCCAACTCTGAGGAAGTTGTGGGCATTTTATCAGTTTTGTAACTTTTGTATGGCAACCCCATTAGGGCGTGGAGATAGGGGGAAAGTATGTTCTAGGAATATGTTTGGGAGAAGAAACTAATAGGGGTCGGTCGTACACTTTATTGCTCTAAGGCCAACTCTGAAGAAGTTGTGGGCATTTTCATATCATTTTTGTAAATTTTGTATGGCAACCCCATTGGGGCGTAGAGATAGGGGGTAAGTATGTTCTAGAAATATGTTTGGGAGGGCAAACTAACGGGGTTCGGTCGTACACTTTATTGCTCTAATGCCAACTCTGAAGAAGTTGTGGGCATTTTATCATTTTTGTAAATTTGTATGGCAATCCCTTTAGGGCGTGGAGATAGAGGGTAAGTATGTTCTAGGAATATATTTGGGAGGGCAAACTAATGGGGGTCGGTCGTACACTTTATTGCTCTAAGGCCAACTCTGAGGAAGTTGTGGGCATTTTATCATTTTTGTAAATTTTGTATGGCAACCCCATTAGGGCGTGGAAATAGGGGGTAAGTATGTGCTAGGAATATGTTTGGGCGAAAAAACTAATGGGGGTCGGTCGTACACTTTATTGCTCTAAGGCCAACTCTGAAGAAGTTGTGGGCATTTTATCATTTTTGTAAATTTTGTATGGCAACCCCATTAGGGCGTGGAGATAGGGAGTAAGTATGTTCTACGAATATGTTTGGGAGAAGAAACTAATAGGGGTCGGTCGTACACTCTATTGCTCTAAGGCCAACTCTAAAGAAGTTGTGGGCATTTTATCATTTTTGTAAGTTTGTATGGCAACCCCATTAGGGCGTGGAGAAAGGGGGTAAGTATGTTCTAGGAATATGTTTGCGGGGGCAAAATAATAGGGGTCTTTCGTACACTTTATTGCTCTAAGGCCAACTCTGAAGAAGTTGTGGGCATTTTATCATTTTTGTAAATTTTGTATGGCAACCCCCTCAGGGCGTGGAGATAGGGGGTAAGTATATTCTAGGAATATGTTTGTGAGTAGAAATTAATGGGGGTCTGCGATACATTTTTTTCCTCTACGGGCGAGTCCGGGGAAGTAATAGCGGTTTTTACCTTATTTTTTAAAATTTTGTATGGCAATTATGTCAGGGGCTGGAGATAGAGGGTAAGTATGTTCCACAAAAATGTGTGGATGGAAAAAATAATTCGGGTCGGTCTTACATTTTACCTCTCTAGGGGAACCCTGGAAGTCGTAGGAGCGATTTTAAAAATGTTTAAATTAAGCTTTGTATGGCAACCCTGTTACATGTATGAACAAAAAACCGAGGTAGTCTTGGTTTTTTGCTTATATCTCGGTTATTTATCGGGCGATTTTGCTGAATTTCAATACCGATTTTCTCGCGACTATCTGTGACAGTTTGATACCACATTCGGGTCTATGCGATATCGGGGGGCTTCAGAAAGTTGATTTCAACCATAACACGGACAGACGGACAGACGGACATCGCTAAATCGGTTTCCCTATCTATAAGGATCCAGAATATATATACTTTATGGGGTCCCAAATGGATAATAAAGGAATTACAAACGGAATGACAAACTTATATATACCCTTATCACTTATGTGAAGGGTATAAAAAGAATATATTTTAAGGACTTTGAATAGAAAATAAGCGTCCTTCATAACAATTAAAATGACCAAAAAGAAGGCGTAACAAGTCTGCCATAAAAAAAGGAGTAATCCGTGGTTGCACCATTCATTTGGCCAAGCGCGCCCTCAACATTGACTTTCAAAAACGTGCTCCTCGTGCTATTAAGGAAATCCGCAAGTTTGCTGAAAAGAAAATTGGTACAAATGATGTCAGAATCGATACCCGATTAAGCAATCACATATGGTCTAAGGGTATAAGGTTAATAATAATAAATAATTTCTGACTTATATTTTTTTAAAAATCTAATAATGCTGTTTTATAGAAAAGTGTTTTACTAAGAAAAATCAATAATTTTTTTTAATTAAAAGTTATATTTTGTCTTAGAAAAAGTTTAGTGAAGTCACCTAAGTATTGTAAAACAAAAACAGGTGAAAATGTTCAGTTCAGTAGCTTATGGGTGAAAAATATTTTCATTTCTAATATTTTTATTGAATTACACAGCCTTCTTTTTAATTTAAAACAAGTAAGAGCGCTATATTCGGCTGTGCCGAATCTTATATACCCTTCACATTGACCTTTCGCAATCCCAAACTTTTTTTATTTTTAACCATTTTTTTACTTATGAAATATTTCTAATTTTTAAATAGGCTCTAAGGCCAACTCTAAAGAAGTTGTGGGCATTTTATCATTTTTGTAAATTTTGTATGGCAACCCCCTCAGGGCGTGGAGATAGAGGGTAAGTATATTCTAGGAATATGTTTGGGAGGGCAAACTAATGGGGGTCGGTCGTACACTTTATTGCTCTAAGGCCAACTCTAAAGAAGTTGTGGGCATTTTTACATAATTTTTGTAAATTTTGTATGGCAACCCCCTTAGGGCGTGGAGATAGGAGGTAAGTATGTTCTAGGAATATGTTTGGGAGAAGAAATTAATAGGGGTCGGTCGTACACTTTATTGCTCTAAGGCCAACTCTAAAGAAGTTGTGGGCATTTTTACATAATTTTTGTAAATTTTGTATGGCAACCCCCTTAGGGCGTGGAGATAGGAGGTAAGTATGTTCTAGGAATATGTTTGGGAGAAGAAATTAATAGGGGTCGGTCGTACACTTTATTGCTCTAAGGCCAACTCTGAAGAAGTTATGGGCATTTTTACATCATTTTTGTAAATTTTGTATGGCAACCCCATTAGGGCGTGGAGATAGGGGGTAAGTATGTTATAGAAATATGTTTGGGAGGGCAAACTAATGGGGGTCGGTCGTACACTTTATTGCTCTAAGGCCAACTCTGAAGAAGTTGTGGGCATTTTATAATTTTTGTAAATTTTGTATGGCAACCCCATTAGGGCGTGGAGATAGGGGGTAAGTATGTTCTAGGAATATGTTTGGGAGAAGAAACTAATGGGGTGCTGTGATACATTTTTTTCCTCTACGGGCGAGTCCGGGGAAGTTATAGCGGTTTTTACCTTATTTTTTAAAATTTTGTATGGCAACCATGTCAGGGGCTAGAGATAGAGGGTAAGTATGTTCCACAAAAATGTTTGGATGGAAAAAATAATTCGGGTCGGTCTTACATTTTACCTTTGTAGGAGAACCCTGGAAGCCGTAGGAGCAATTTTAAAAATGTTTAAATTAAGCTTTGTATGGCAACGCTGTTATATGTATGAACACTAATACTAATAAGATTTTTGTTTTGGGTGTGTTTCAATAATATAGACATGGCTGATTCTGTTTTTTTCGTTTTTTGTTGTTTTTTTGTTGTTCTTTTATTATTACATGTAAAAGTATGTTCTTTGTTGTTGTTGTAGACTCAAAAAACCGAGGTAGTCGTGTTTTTTTGCTTATATCTCGGTTATTTATCGGGCGATTTTGCTGAATTTCAATACCGATTTTCTCGCGACTATCTGTGACAGTTTGATACCACATTCGGATCTATGCGATATCGGGGGGCTTCAGAAAGTTGATTTCAACCATAACACGGACAGACGGACAGACGGACATCGCTAAATCGGTTTCCCTATCTATAAGGATCCAGAATATATATACTTTATGGGGTCCCAAATGGATAATAAAGGAATTACAAACGGAATGACAAACTTATATATACCCTTATCACTTATGTGAAGGGTATAAAAATATATATATTTGGATTAGGTACCGTGAAATAACTCCCAAATGAAATAAGTCCCAATGAAAAAATGAAATAACTCCCAATTTTTTTCCATACAAATTGGGAGTTATTTCATAATGAAATAACTCCCAATGCGTTGGGAGTTATTTCATTATTTTTCATTGGGAGTTATTTCATAATGAAATAACTCCCAAATGAAATAACTCCCAATGAAATTTTGTTGGGCGTTATTTCATTTGTTCGAAGTGTTGGGAGTTATTTCATTCTTGTTGGGAGTAATTTCATTTTCTATCATTGGGAGTTATTTCATTTTTATTGGGAGTTATTTCATTTTTATTGGGAGCTATTTAATTTTTGTTGGGAGTTATTTCATTTTTATTGGGAGTTATTTCATTTTACTAAAAGCAAGTGTATATACCAGAGCATTTAAAAAAATTTAATCACGCTAGTATAAAAGGTGACATTTATTTAAAAGTTTTGGGGTTTTAAAACCGTGGGTATATAGCCGGCCTTCGGCCGGGCGCAAGAAAAAAGAAACTCCAGTGGAATCGATCCGCCGGCTTCGCAGTAGCCTTCGGCCAAGGAATATACTTTAAACTGTAGTGCATCGGAAGTATTTGCAGCTTCATAACTAGTGTCATAAAATTCATGTTTTATTTGGCGAAGCTTTATATGGAAAGCAGTAGAGCTTAAAGTCCATTGCCCGGCCGAAGGCTACTGCGAAGCCGGCGGATCGAATGGACTGGAGTTTTTTTTCCTTGCGCCCGGCCGAAGGCCGGCTATCTAAATCACTCCCTTTTAATAAAAAAAATTATTTAACCAAAAAGGTGCTTATATAGCCGGCCTTCGGCCGGGCGCAAGGAAAAAAACTCCAATAGATTCGATCCGCCGGCTTCGCAGTAGCCTTCGGCCAAGGAATATACTTTAAACTGTAGTGCATCGGAAGTATTTGCAGCTTCATAACTAGTGTCATAAAATTCATGTTTTATTTGGCGAAGCTTTATATGGAAAGCAGTAGAGCTTAAAGTCCATTGCCCGGCCGAAGGCTACTGCGAAGCCGGCGGATCGAATGGACTGGAGTTTTTTTTCCTTGCGCCCGGCCGAAGGCCGGCTATCTAAATCACTCCCTTTTAATAAAAAAAAATATTTAACCAAAAAGGTGCTTATATAGCCGGCCTTCGGCCGGGCGCAAGGAAAAAAACTCCAATAGATTCGATCCGCCGGCTTCGCAGTAGCCTTCGGCCAAGGAATATACTTTAAACTGTAGTGCATCGGAAGTATTTGCAGCTTCATAACTAGTGTCATAAAATTTATGTTTTATTTGGCGAAGCTTTATATGGAAAGCAGTAGAGCTTAAAGTCCATTGCCCGGCCGAAGGCTACTGCGAAGCCGGCGGATCGAATGGACTGGAGTTTTTTTTCCTTGCGCCCGGCCGAAGGCCGGCTATCTAAATCACTCCCTTTTAATAAAAAAAATTATTTAACCAAAAAGGTGCTTATATAGCGGCCTTCGGCCGGGCGCAAGGAAAAAAACTCCAATAGATTCGATCCGCCGGCTTCGCAGTAGCCTTCGGCCGGGGAATATACTTTAAACTGTAGTGCATCGGAAGTATTTGCAGCTTCATAACTAAAGTGTCATAAAATGCATGTTTTATTTGGCGAAGCTTTATATGGAAAGCAGTAGAGCTTAAAGTCCATTGCCCGGCCGAAGGCTACTGCGAAGCCGGCGGATCGAATGCACTGGAGTTTTTTTTCCTTGCGCCCGGCCGAAGGCCGGCTATCTAAATCACTCCCTTTTATTAAAAAAATTATTTAACCAAAAAGGTGCTTAAAGTCCACGCGCCAGTCCTAAAGCTGTAACGAAGCTGGCATATATAGCCGGCCTTCGGCCGGGCGCAAGGAAAAAAACTCCAGTAGATTCGATCCGCCGGCTTCGCAGTAGCCTTCGGCCGGGGAATATACTTTAAACTATAGTGCATCGGAAGTATTTGCAGCTTCATAACTAAAGTGTCATTAAATTCATATTTTATTTGGCGAAGCTTTATATGGAAAGCAGTAGAGCTTAAAGTCCATTGCTCGGCCGAAGGCGACTGCGAAGCCGGCGGATCGAATCCACTGGATGCTTCTTTGCTTTCGGCTATATAAATAACTCTTTTTATTAAAAAATTATTTAACCAAAAAGGTGCCTCAAGTCCACGCGCCTGTCCTAAAGCTGTAACGAAACCGGCGGTTCGATCCACGAGAGTTAACTTATCCTGCGTCCAGACGGAGGCCGGCAGTCATTTGGTTTGTTTGTTTAGAAAATAATTTTACGTTAGTAACATCTTATTTATGGATACAAAAGGTTTTCGCATTATATATATTTTAATTGGGAGTTATTTCGTTTTCGTTGGGAGTTATTTCATTTTCGTTGGGAGTTATTTCAGTATTGTTGGGAGTTATTTCATTTCCGTTGGGACTTATTTCATAAAACAATTATTTTTTTTGTAATTGGGGGTTATTTCATTTTTGTTGGGAGTTATTTCATTTGGGAGTTATTTCACTTTTTTGTGACTTTTATGAAATAACTCCCAAACATTGGGAATTATTTCATTTTTACCGTTGGGAGTTATTTCATTTTTTTCGATTGGGAGTTATTTCATTTTCTTTGGGAGTTATTTCATTTGGGAGTTATTTCATTTTTTCCATTGGGAGTTATTTCATTTGGGAGTTATTTCACGGTACCTTTGGATTACATATGTAGTTTAGTAAACACAAGCAAATTAAAATAGCTTTATAAAATAGGTGTTTTCAGTTTTCCTTGAAAAAAAAAAGAAGTTGGCTCCGTCTTCCTCCGTCCTCTTACTGCAACATAATAAAGGGTGAGAGTCTATTCTTTGAATTTAACCAAAAAAATTCACCGACTTTCGCCGATCGTTGAACAAACTTGTAAATTTTCTAAAAAAAAGTCAAGAATGATGCTGCTCAGGTTTTATATTAAAATGTGCTGCATACATTAAGGCTTACACTATTTTAATGATATTTTACTTATTAATTATAATACCAATTTGTTAAAAGCGGCATTCTTGGGAATTTAATGGTTAACAAAACCGTTTGAATAAAAGAAAAAATATTTTAAAATTGGTTAACATAATTGAATATAAAAATGAGTTCATTTTCTGTATCATATAGCGAATTGTATAAAGAACTTATTAATTGCGGTAATAATGCTGATTTTATAAAAGCAAAGAACCCAGTGCTTACAATTAATGAAATCGAAATACATAGTGAAAAAAGCAATTCAAAAGCGGTTTCTCAGTCATTTTTATAAACGCTGGGAGAAATCGTACAAAAAAATTCGTATTTTTAAGAAAAGTTGTGCTTGGCTAAAGAGTAAGATCTAAAACAAAAATCACTTATTGTAAATTTTGAATGCCACAACATTTTTTTAGATATGTATATGTATTTGAAGTATCACTTGCTGATGTTCAACCTAGTTGTTCAAAGAGAAAGGGAAAACCTGTTAAGGAATTTGATGATTGCAAAGGACGTAGTAAAAGGTACAAAGCTGCTGATTTAGCATCCCAGTACACCCAACAACAATTACTAATGGCAAGTGCAGTAACGAGGGCAAAAAATTAATCACAACCATATATGTATTCCTTCGTCAACTGCGCAAGCGTATATGCTGGGGGCAGAGTTAACAAAACATCAGTAGGAGACAGTGAAATATGTTTTTCAAAAAGGGGGATATATGATATTTTACCACCTTATATTAAAGGTACTAAAAGAGAAGAAAAAAGGTTATCCCAATGAAGTCCGTAAGTATGTGCTAGGAATATGTTTGGGCGAAAAAACTAATGGGGGTCGGCCGTACACTTTATTGCTCTAAGGCCAACTCTGAAGAAGTTGTGGGCATTTTATCATTTTTGTAAATTTTGTATGGCAACCCCATTAGGGCGTGGAGATAGGGAGTAAGTATGTTCTACGAATATGTTTGGGAGAAGAAACTAATAGGGGTCGGTCGTACACTCTATTGCTCTAAGGCCAACTCTAAAGAAGTTGTGGGCATTTTATCATTTTTGTAAGTTTGTATGGCAACCCCATTAGGGCGTGGAGAAAGGGGGTAAGTATGTTCTAGGAATATGTTTGCGGGGGCAAAATAATAGGGGTCTTTCGTACACTTTATTGCTCTAAGGCCAACTCTGAAGAAGTTGTGGGCATTTTATCATTTTTGTAAATTTTGTATGGCAACCCCCTCAGGGCGTGGAGATAGGGGGTAAGTATATTCTAGGAATATGTTTCGGAGTAGAAATTAATGGGGGTCTGCGATACATTTTTTTCCTCTACGGGCGAGTCCGGGGAAGTAATAGCGGTTTTTACCTTATTTTTTAAAATTTTGTATGGCAACCATGTCAGGGGCTGGAGATAGAGGGTAAGTATGTTCCACAAAAATGTGTGGATGGAAAAAATAATTCGGGTCGGTCTTACATTTTACCTCTCTAGGGGAACCCTGGAAGTCGTAGGAGCGATTTTAAAAATGTTTAAATTAAGCTTTGTATGGCAACCCTGTTACATGTATGAACAAAAAACCGAGGTAGTCTTGGTTTTTTGCTTATATCTCGGTTATTTATCGGGCGATTTTGCTGAATTTCAATACCGATTTTTTCGCGACTATCTGTGACAGTTTGATACCACATTCGGGTCTATGCGATATCGGGGGGCTTCAGAAAGTTGATTTCAACCATAACACGGACAGACGGACAGACGGACATCGCTAAATCGGTTTCCCTATCTATAAGGATCCAGAATATATATACTTTATGGGGTCCCAAATGGATAATAAAGGAATTACAAACGGAATGACAAACTTATATATACCCTTATCACTTATGTGAAGGGTATAAAAAGAATATATTTTAAGGACTTTGAATAGAAAATAAGCGTCCTTCATAACAATTAAAATGACCAAAAAGAAGGCGTAACAAGTCTGCCATAAAAAAAGGGGTAATCCGTGGTTGCACCATTCATTTGGCCAAGCGCGCCCTCAACATTGACTTTCAAAAACGTGCTCCTCGTGCTTTTAAGGAAATCCGCAAGTTTGCTGAAAATAAAATTGGTACAAATGATGTCAGAATCGATACCCGATTAAGCAATCACATATGGTCTAAGGGTATAAGGTTAATAATAATAAATAATTTCTGACTTATATTTTTTTTTTAAAATCTAATAATGCTGTTTTATAGAAAAGTGTTTTACTAAGAAAAATCAATATTTTTTTTTAATTAAAAGTTATATTTTGTCTTAGAAAAAGTTTAGTGAAGTCACCTAAGTATTGTAAAACAAAAACAGGTGAAAATGTTCAGTTCAGTAGCTTATGGGTGAAAAATATTTTCATTTCTAATATTTTTATTGAATTACACAGCCTTCTTTTTAATTTAAAACAAGTAAGAGCGCTATATTCGGCTGTGCCGAATCTTATATACCCTTCACATTGACCTTTCGCAATCCCAAACTTTTTTTATTTTTAACCATTTTTTTACTTATGAAATATTTCTAATTTTTAAATAGGCTCTAAGGCCAACTCTAAAGAAGTTGTGGGCATTTTATCATTTTTGTAAATTTTGTATGGCAACCCCCTTAGGGCGTGGAGATAGAGGGTAAGTATATTTTTGGAATATGTTTGGGAGGGCAAACTAATGGGGGTCGGTCGTACACTTTATTGCTCTAAGGCCAACTCTAAAGAAGTTGTGGGCATTTTTACATAATTTTTGTAAATTTTGTATGGCAACCCCCTTAGGGCGTGGAGATAGGGGGTAAGTATGTTCTAGGAATATCTTTGGGAGGGCAATCTAATGGCGGTCGGTCGTACACTTTATTGCTCTAAGGCCAACTGTGAAGAAGTTGTGGGCATTTTATAATTGTTGTAAATTTTGTATGGCAACCCCATTAGGGCGTGGAGATAGGAGGTAAGTATGTTATAGGAATATGTTTGGGAGAAGAAATTAATAGGGGTCGGTCGTACACTTTATTGCTCTAAGGCCAACTCTGAAGAAGTTATGGGCATTTTTACATCATTTTTGTAAATTTTGTATGGCAACCCCATTAGGGCGTGGAGATAGGGGGTAAGTATGTTATAGAAATATGTTTTGGAGGGCAAACTAATGGGGGTCGGTCGTACACTTTATTGCTCTAAGGCCAACTCTGAAGAAGTTGTGGGCATTTTATAATTTTTGTAAATTTTGTATGGCAACCCCATTAGGGCGTGGAGATAGGGGGTAAGTATGTTCTAGGAATATGTTTGGGAGAAGAAACAAATGGGGTGCTGTGATACATCTTTTTCCTCTACGGGCGAGTCCGGGGAAGTTATAGCGGTTTTTACCTTATTTTTTAAAATTTTGTATGGCAACCATGTCAGGGGCTAGGGATAGAGGGTAAGTATGTTCCACAAAAATGTTTGGATGGAAAAAATAATTCGGGTCGGTCTTACATTTTACCTTTGTAGGAGAACCCTGGAAGCCGTAGGAGCAATTCTAAAAATGTTTAAATTAAGCTTTGTATGGCAACGCTGTTATATGTATGAACACTAATACTAATAAAATTTTTGTTTTGGGTGTGTTTCAATAATATAGACATGGCTGATTCTGTTTTTTTCGTTTTTTGTTGTTTTTTTGTTGTTCTTTTATTATTACATGTAAAAGTATGTTCTTTGTTGTTGTTGTAGACTCAAAAAACCGAGGTAGTCGTGGTTTTTTGCTTATATCTCGGTTATTTATCGGGCGATTTTGCTGAATTTCAATACCGATTTTCTCGCAACTATCTGTGACAGTTTGATACCACATTCGGATCTATGCGATATCGGGGGGCTTCAGAAAGTTAATTTCAACCATAACACGGACAGACGGGCAGACGGACAGACGGACATCGCTAAATCGGTTTCCCTATCTATAAGGATCCAGAATATATATACTTTATGGGGTCCCAAATGGATAATAAAGGAATTACAAACGGAATGACAAACTTATATATACCCTTATCACTTATGTGAAGGGTATAAAAATATATATATTTGGATTACATATGTAGTTTAGTAAACACAAGCAAATTAAAATAGCTTTATAAAATAGGTGTTTTCAGTTTTCCTTGAAAAAAAAAGAAGTTGGCTCCGTCTTCCTCCGTCCTCTTACTGCAACATAATAAAGGGTGAGAGTCTATTCTTTGAATTTAACCAAAAAAATTCACCGACTTTCGCCGATCGTTGAACAAACTTGTAAATTTTCTAAAAAAAGTCAAGAATGATGCTGCTCAGGTTTTATAATAAAATGTGTTGCATACATTAAGGCTTACACTATTTTAATGATATTTTACTTATTAATTATAATACCAATTTGTTAAAATCGGCATTCTTGGGAATTTAATGGTTAACAAAACCGTTTGAATAAAAGAAAAAATATTTTAAAATTGGTTAACATAATTGAATATAAAAATGAGTTCATTTTCTGTATCATATAGCGAATTGTATAAAGAACTTATTAATTGCGGTAATAATGCTGATTTTATAAAAGCAAAGAACCCAGTGCTTACAATTAATGAAATCGAAATACATAGTGAAAAAAGCAATTCAAAAGCGGTTTCTCAGTCATTTTTATAAACGCTGGGAGAAATCGTACAAAAAAATTCGTATTTTTAAGAAAAGTTGTGCTTGGCTAAAGAGTAAGATCTAAAACAAAAATCACTTATTGTAAATTTTGAATGCCGCAACATTTTTTTAGATATGTATATGTATTTGAAGTATCACTTGCTGATGATCAACCTAGTTGTTCAAAGAGAAAGGGAAAACCTGTTAAGGAATTTGATGATTGCAAAGGACGTAGTAAAAGGTACAAAGCTGCTGATTTAGCATCCCAGTACACCCAACAACAATTACTAATGGCAAGTGCAGTAACGAGGGCAAAAAATTAATCACAACCATATATGTATTCCTTCGTCAACTGCGCAAGCGTATATGTTGGGGGCAGAGTTAACAAAACATCAGTAGGAGACAGTGAAATATGTTTTTCAAAAAGGGGGATATATGATATTTTACCACCTTATATTAAAGGTACTAAAAGAGAAGAAAAAAGGTTATCCCAATGAAGTCCGCGTATCAGAAAATGAAGCTTCTGTAAGCTTGCAAAGTTTGATGGATCACACCACAAAGCCTCTTTTTGAAAGTTTTTCGCGCGAAAGAGGTAATCATATGCAAAAATTAAAATACACTCTTACGTCGAAGTGGGGTTGCAATGGATCTTCTAATCATGCAGAGTACAATCAGTGTTTGCCAACTAATGCAAGCGACAGGAGTCTGCTATTAGCATTGACGATACCTTTAAGTTTAAAATAAGACACTAAAAAAGATACAATATGGCGTAATAAAAGTCCATCATCAACAAGGTACAGTCGTCCAATTTTCGTTGAATTCACAAAAGAGACTAAAAAAAAGTGGTTGTTGAAAACATGAAGTCCGATATTGCTGCTTTGGAGAAAACGAATATTGTAGTATGCGGCAAATAATTCAGTGTAAGACCCAATTTTCATGATGCTAGATGGCAAAACGGTTCAGTCCATTACAAATACTGCTTCAGCAGCTGTATGTTATATTTGTAAAGCAAAACTCTCAGAAATACACGATTTAGACATACATAATTTCAAAGAAAAGAATTGATAATTAGGCTTATAAATTAGGCATTTCATCATAAAACTCTCAAATTAAATTAATAAAGTGTATACTCCATCTAGCTTATAACATACCTTTCAAAAAGTGGCCTGAGCTCGAAGAAAAAAACGAAGTTTTTAAACAAAAAAAACAAGAATCGAGTTCAGACGGCAATAAAAAACGAATAAGCTTGCGAACGATGGCAATACCTCAAGGCGTTTCTTTCTCAACCCTGTACTTGTTGCTGATGTAATAGGTGTTAATGAAAAACTCATAGATCGCTTCTGAGTTGTTCTTCTGATAATAACATGTGGCCAGAAAATTTATACTGTAAACTTTCAAAAATTTTTGTGGGATACGGCTGAGCTATTTGTTAAAAGATATAGCTGGTACTACATGCCTGTAACTGTCTATAAAATACTGATACATAGAAAGGAGATTATTGATGCAGCAGTACTTCCTGTTGGTATGGTCTCCGAGGAAGCAGAACCTTGTTATAAAGATAACAGGAAATATAGATTAATGTTTTCTAAAAAGTGCAATTGAATTTATACAAATACTGATGTTTTGCATCATTTGCTTGCATAATCTGATTCGTACATAAGTAGTTTAAGACGTAGTTAAAGAAATGTTAGTTGACGAATAAATAAAATATTTTATTATTTTGGACTCATTTTGCTTATACTTATATATGAATATTAGGGTGGTTTTATAAAAATCGATTTGGTATAAAAATATGATTGTAAAAAATTTACCTAAATCGGACTTTGCCTTGCCGTGCCTAAAAATCCCTGAAATTTTAAAAATGGATTACAAGGGGAAAATATTACCTCTTATTCATTTTATTAAACATTTTTATATTTTAATTTAAGTTTAAATTAAGATGATAAAAAATTTGTTATATGCAGTTAAATATTTTTTCATTAAGGCTATAAAAACTGAAATCGGGTAAAAAAACTGCAAAGTTATTATGGTTTTCCCAGACAACTAATGTGTTGGAGACCACCCGATCAATACACTCGGGCCCGATTTTTTAAATTTATTTAAACTATCTACAACAACATCGTTCTTGTAATCTTTTAATTTTAAAATACTCGAATAAAAATGTTTTCATCTGGGGTTTGGCTACTCTTTTAATTAATTAAAAAACTTAGTCAAAGATGGATTCGGATTGCATGGGAGGTGGGCGCTGGGCGGTGAGCGTTGGGCGTTGGGAGGGGCTGATGTCATTGAAGTTCTGCACACAGGTTTCGTTTTTATGCATGAGAGGTGGGTGTTGCTGATGTAAATAAAACTCTGCACACAGGTTTCACTTGTTGATGAATGGGAGATGGGCGGTGGGCGTGGGCGATTTGGACGAAATTCTATTTTTTTTCTTAATTTAGTCAATACAATGCTCGATGCCAACTTTTAATATTTTAGTACCACTCCTTCTATTTTTTGCACAAAAATGTACGAAGCAATACCACTGTGCGTCGCCGTTATAATGAAAATTCACACAATAAGTTGTACATCTTGGTTTCTTATGTTCCCGTACCCACCTTAAAGGTTAAATTATACGTGACATAACCATACCTATTGAACATCTAACTGGCGTTACAGTTATGTCACGTATATTTCAACCTTTAAGAACCTGCAAACCGAAAATGTGGAATCCAACGATGATTAAATTTCTCAATTACCGTAAAGATAATTGCGTCTTTTTGGTTTTAAAACTGGCTTAGGTTTAAATAAAAACATTAATTTTAAGAAAAGTTTTTATTATATTTTATTATATTATTTTATTTCACGTGTACCGACGTGAGGGAATTACCGCCTGTTGTTGCTAGACGCCCTATGGAAATACGTTTCCGATTTTCAGATGTTGTAAAGGCTATCGTTAACCTAAATGATAAAAAGGCTCCTGGTGTTGATAAAATAAGCAACAAAATGCTTTTAGAGCTACCGTTTATAGCTAAAAGAATTATTCTTTTTATTTTTAATGCCATAACTCGGCTTGAACATTTTCCACCAATATGGAAAGTTGCCTTAGTTAAGATGATTCCTAAGCCTGGTAAGGATCCTTCTAAGGTGGAGTCTTATAGGCCTATAAGTTTGTTACCAACTTTGTCAAAACTGTTTGAAAAGCTCTTTAAAAACAAGCTGACTCCGATCATGAATGGAAACAATTGCATTCCAGATCACCAATTTGGCTTTAGAAGTCAACATAGCACAATCGAACAAACTCACAGACTGGTGCAGATTATAAGAAAAACATTTGAGGAAAAGAAGTACTGCTCCGCGCTTTTTATTGATGTCTCTCAAGCTTTTGATAAAGTATGGCACGAAGGCCTGTTAAACAAACTAAAGCTTAACCTTCCAGCTAATATTTCCAACCTTTTAGAAAAGTACATAACCGGTCGACAATTTATGATCAAAGAGGGAAATCAAATAAGTTTTTCTCAACCAATTGGGGCTGGTGTTCCGCAAGGGAGTATACTAGGTCCAATTTTGTACTTGCTTTACACAGCAGATATGCCAACCAACTGTTTTACGCATACGTCTACATTTGCTGATGATACCGCTTTTCTCAGTATTCATAAAGATCCTAAAGAGGCTCCGTGCCAATTGCAACAACACGTTACCCAAGTAGAGAAATGGGCAAAATTATGGGGAATAAAAATTAATGAGCAAAAATGTACCCACGTAACTTTTACTTTACGCAAAGAAACGTGTTCTCCAATTCTTATTAACAACCATATGGTGCCTCAACGAACCGAGACAAAATATCTTGGTATTCACCTAGACCGCCGCCTCACATGGAAGCCTCATATAGATGCAAAGTTGAGGCAAATGAAACTTAAAGCTACACAAATCCATTGGCTAATCGCCAGAAACTCTGTGCTTCGTCTTGATTGTAAACTTCTACTCTACAAATCGATTTTGAAACCAATTTGGTGCTACGGTATACAATTATGGGGCACTACTTCCGCATCCAACATAGAAAAAATTCAACGCAGGCAAAAAAAATCCTAAGAATGATAACTGGGGCTCCTTGGTATGTTAAAAACAGCAACATCCACAAGGATCTACAAGTTCCACTAGTTAAATGCGAAATCCTGAACTATGTGGACAAGTATTTAAATAAGCTGGAAACTCACCCAAATCCGCTCGCCCGAAACATCCTGCAACATAGTGGGCAAACCCGCCTGAAAAGGAGGGATACTATTGCGCTTATATGAAGCTTTATAATTAATATGAGAACCTAAATTTTAGTCTGGCACTGGCTGGACTAATATTAACTACCTAGTTTTAAGATTTGAACACTTATTGTTAGTTCGCCACAGGCGAAGATTCAATAACAAATATATGAGAAAAAAAAAAAAAAAATATTTTATATACATACATATGTACATACTTATGTATATTCAAGTCGTTTTGCAGTAAAATTTTCTATGTAATAAGACTACGAGTGCTGTTTGCATTAATTTACCGGCAAAATTAAAATAAACTTTAGTTTTTGTCAAAAATAAAAAAACTAAACAAACAAAGACTACTATATCAATGCGTATGGTAAAAAAAGCCAAAATCATTACTTCATAAGTGTTCTATCAAAAACATTTTTATATAACAATATAAAACCGTATTAAAACAAAGTTTACTAGATGTTAACGAAGTTGTAGAGTTATTAAAGATTCCGACTTGGCTTTGGATTAGGAAAAATTAAATGATTAAAGAATTTTGAGTTGTCTGTTTTTAATTTAGGGTGCAGTGCAGTGCTTGGTAATGGGAAAAAGAATTTGTTTATTTTTTAAATTTAAAAAAAATCGACAAATCCATGCGTCTTTAAATGGAAAAGGAAGAGGAGAGAATGATCAACCCATATTTCAAATGGACGATTGTACTTTGTATATGTATTAATGCTAAATTAATAAATATTTATTAAAAGAAAGTATATAAACAAATTAAAATAATTATTAATGTTAGATATCGTTTATTTTTATAATTCAAAATACTTAGAATATGTAATATGCTTAAAAGGTCTGGCATCGATAAAAAATAGTTTTAAAACTTGGCACTACTTTTTATTGCTTATATGAAAACAAAGCGCATGCATACAGGTGCGAGCGGTTCTACAAAAGCAACTAAAATGGAAGTGCGAATGTCAGACAGATAACAAAAACACAGAAATTCTTTCATCTTCTTTTTGAGATTTTCTAAGATTCTTTATTTGTTGTTAGTAAAAGAAAAGAAAAAACATAAACAAATTTTTACAATTAAACATCAGAAATACCCTTACTTAGCTGATTAACTAGGTCACCTGTATACGTGCTAAACACTTGCAAAAATATATCTTTTAGCACCAGTTTGTGTGTTTTTCAGCTTTTAGTGCGTATTGATAAGTAGCTTTGTGTTTTTGTTATAAGTTGGTATTGGTGTGTTCTCTAACTAAATTTGGTGTGGTTTGGTAAAATGAAAGCAAGAGCAACAAATTTGTTTTTCTATGTTTCGTTGAAACAGTTACATACATATAATGATGTTTAACCATAAATACTTTTGGTGTGTTTTCTTATTCTGGCTACATGAGCCAGTTTTTCTATTTTTTAAATTTTCTTTAAATAAATTAAACAAATTTAGCTAAAAAAAATTAAAACTGCATCGTAACTATATACATTTAAGTCAAATTTAAAATTAAAATTTAAATTATTAAAAAATACAAAATAAATATATATTATTTTATCTTAATTTTTGTGCTTGAGATAAAAAAAATGCTTTTTTAAATTTATTTTATTCATTTTTAAACACTATAGCTACAATAAACTTTAAAAATCAAATTTTTGTTTCATTCACAACCTTTTATATAAACGATCTTGTGTATTTGTTGTATCAACAGTAATAAGAAAATATTTATTATACCATTGTTATTCAGCACAAAAAAAAAAACAAATACATTCCACACTCAATGCAAAACCATAAACAACAATATTTGTTTATAAAGGTAGAGTAAGTGCGCAAAAGCAAAACCATACCATATCATTTACACTTATTCACACACTTACACCAAAAAGAACTGGTATGTACATGGATGTACAAAGTATATCTGCTTTTGAAATACGTTTTGTTATATTTTTGCAGGTCTTTAATACGTGCGCCCTGTACGAAACCAATCTAACTAACCACTACATATGCAATAATCTCCGGCATGGTGAAATAATGTACCAGGTGGTGTTACAAGCACAGCTAATATACTTTTAATGCATAAATCGAGGCTGGGTAGTCAAAGTTGTTTACTTTAACATATTTTTTTGACAACAGAGCCAACGAAAACTTCAACAAAAACGAAAATTATATTCACCAAATTTTGTTGTTGTAGAACCGACACCTGTTATATCATCACCATGCGCGAACACGGCGCGAACCTGCTGTCCTGTCGGTCTATTTTGTTCCACCCAGCTAACCCTCGCGGTTCCTCTCGGGGAGTGATTCTCAACCCTTGACCGAGGTTCGGCATATAACAAAAAAAACAAAGATCAACAACAACATAAAAACTTACTTTTTATCACCAACCACTGGATACTTGCCCAATAGGGAGGCAGATGTTTGGCTCCAATCGCCCTTAACCCTTCCATGGCCGTAATGACTCCACCTCAATGTTTCTTACGGGCCCCGCATCCCGTCCTTCATCACCCTATCTGCGCCAACAATCCCCTTTCAAAAAAATCTACTCAACCTTTTCCATATTAAACGTTACAAAGTATTAAAATATTTATTTATACATAATAAAAAAACACAATTTAAAATAATAAAATTACATAAAAATTAAAAAAAAACATACATATACTATTTTTGAATTATAATTAAATTAAAACGCCAAAACATATAACATACACAACATAAACCTAACAAGGAAGGACTAGATTAAACTGACAGACTTCAATCTTCAGCCTTTAAAATTAAATAAAAACGACATACAAACTCTCCCTTAATGAGCTCGCTAAGGTACCAATTATTGTTAAAAATAATAAATTTTTTCCCGAAATTAAAAACAAATACAACTCCTAGTCTGACCTTTTACAAAAAAAACACATAAACTTACACAAATAGAATCTTAACTTAATTTAAAAAAAAACGATCACACACAATTAAAATAGACAATTATTTATATTCATTTTTTTCACGTATTTTTCTATTAGGGCCTCCTCTCAAATTTCCTACTGGGTGTTCTTGCTCATTTTATTAAAAAGTTTTCGGACTGCGGTTAGGAAATTAGGTAGGTACTAAAAAAAAAGCTTTCCTGGTGTGACCAGAAGCTCGCTCCCTCACTGTTGCCAGCTCAATTTTTATCATATACTTGGCTGGCCCTTATCCCGAGGAACTGCCATAGCCAAAAAAAATATAAAAATAAAAATGACGTTACCTTTTATTTCGCTTGTTGACCCATTTGTTACCTTATCCGCTTCCGTTCTTGTTATCACAACCAGGATGTACCAAAACTACACAATTGGACCCTTTCTCTTGTTCCGGAAAATCTGTTTCACGCAAAATAAATTCGCACCCAATTATTTCCTTTTATTCATTTATCCTTACTTTTTTTACACAATCTTACTCTTTAGTTTTCTTCTCCCAATTTATTAGAGATCCTCCACAAGTGTAACAAACGGCTTTTTAGCTTTTCTTGTTTTAACAATCTTGGCTTTTTTCCAAAATTAAAGGAAACCTTTTTAGTTTTTTTTTTCTTTCAAAAAAATTTATATTACTTTTTTTCTTATTTTTTTTTTAAACTTAACTTTTTTCACTTCCTTAATATTATTTTTAAAATTAAAGAAAAACACTTTTCAGACTTATTTCACAGCCCGCTATTTTTAAAATGACCAGAAATTTCTATAAAACTTAAAATAAGACTTCATATTTTTTTCAAACTAACGTTAACAACAAAAACTATAGGTAGAAAAAACAACCACCGGTCAATAACTTTAGTTGTTAAACAGTTTGTCCAAAACAAAAACAGCAACCCATATTAAAAAAAATTCGTTCGCTTTATTTAAGTTCAAGCTGAACTTAACTTTAATCCAGGTACAGAGAATACATATTTTCTCTTTACGCATCCCTGGCTTACATATCTTTATACCTGGTAATACCCATACTACCATTTTATACAACCATTGAAATAAAAGCTTCGCATTGACAGCTTCCAGTCTGCCACACATAAGAAAATCAAAAACAATAAAGTTGGACGCCATAAATTAAAATTAAAAAATATAAAAACATCTCCCCTTCAAACAAATAAAAATAACTACATAATTTAGTAGTCACAAGGAAACACGAAGAAATTGCCGATTATACAAAACACTACAAAAAGGATTAAACAAAAGACGGAAAGGAACATACATATATACAGATGCCTGATTTGTATACAGTGCGGCAAAAGTATATTTCCCCATACGTTCATTTTTACCAACTTAACCAAGGCAACTTTACTCCAGGTCATCAATCAACTTTTCAGAATCATCCTGGTCAAAACCTATGTATCAGCAACCATCCATACTAACAGCCTACTGCTACATCAGCCCGCAACAAAACTCCGTTTTCGCGACGTCCGAAAGAGGGAACGGTGTGCGGGGTAACGTTTTGTCAAAATTGCCCAACGTGGGGAACTCCCACACACTGACGTCTCAAAAGCCGGGCAGTAAGATCCATTCTGTGGTGGTATTCAGATTTATACCAATAACTATGGTAAGTGCTAAGCCAAAATTTATGTTTCTGATTTTTTTGTCCTGTATCTAATCTCTTTTTCAATTTCAGGAATTTTTGTACATAACTGTCGTATGTATACAATTCCCTACCACCATAAGTTATTCAAAACTGTTTCGTGACAAAAAAATTAATTCAAGTTCAGGTACTGGTATTTGTATCACATTAAAAAAAATTGAAATATTTACTAACACATCTGAGATACAGTAAAACAACAACAATATTAGGACAACAACACTTAAATAAAAATAATGTCAACACATAAATTCTCTTAACCTAATATTGCACTTAGTTTTACTATATCACAGGTAAAATATATTTATATTGCAATTAAAAAAATTTTTATATTTTTTTTGTTACGTACATATGTACATATATGCATATGTATGTATACTCCATTGCATTTTAACTTGTTTTAACAATAATTGCTTTTGTTTTCTTTTCAGATACTGCCTTTGTTCGTAGCATTTCTCTGCCATTGATGAAAGAGATAATCGCCTACTATAGCTATTTGCTTGAAGAAATGGCATAGTGGCTCCCCATACTTGCTTCCGACTCCCTTCTGAAATCTTGTAATTGGTTCTTAACCAATTGTAGCATCTATACGCAAAGTAAAACGAATGCTTTGAAGGTCAAAGCTATTTTTAAATTTAGCATGAAAAAAAAACATTGGAGTCGTAGCAATTAACATGGAAACGCCCCTAGCTTTCCTCTAATGTATTCTCCTTCATCAACGCCTTCATCTCTCCACGCTTTCATTATAAAAGAGTTTTGAGATGATATTTAGAGATATATTACGGGAAGTAACCTCATATTCTACAAAAATTAAGTACCTTACTTTGTTAAACCTTTTTCTTCTTTCTCTTTTCAGGTCTCCATTGGTTTGCTGATACTGAATTATTCTATCTTACAACTAAATTATTCTACCGGAATTTCTTGTACACCTAATATCCCAGCAGAAACAACGTATATCACCGTATTATCGTAGTTATAACTCCCTACACACAGGTAAGTATGTATATCACAGGATGCATTAATCTTAATACTAAATATCACAAAAACTATTTAATACTCTTAAAAAAAACTCATATAAAGGTACAACTATGTATTGCACTGTTCTAAAACTTGTTTAGCCTATATTCTAATATCCTTTGAGTGATATACGCCTAATGGTCTACCCTGCAGTGTCTCCAACTCATACATATTGTTTCCAATAGGTTTCACTACTCTACACTTTAGGAACTTCCTGCAGAACTTTGAATTAATATTTTTACTAAAGTTACTTAGTATCATGTTCCTACGGTATACTTCCTGTCCTGGAGTAAATTTTACTATTCTTGCCCCTCTATTATATCTCCTAGAGCTTACCTCATATGCTTTCTCCATATTCATCATAATCTTTTCTCGTCTTATTTGCATTCTGTCATTTTTGTCTAAATTTACTACCTCATGGTCGGTTAGTGAACCTAGCTTTCGCCCTAATTTATAATCGCTTCCACTGGTGTACATATGATACCCAAAAAGTGCGAAAAAAGGTGTTACCCCTGTTGCAGAATGTATGGATGTTCTTAATGCGCATTCAATTTCTGAAAGGTACATATCCCATTCACGATGGTCACCATCGAGATATGCACGTATGGCCGATAATACCGATTGATTCACTCTTTCACTTGCGTTACTCTGAGGTGAGTACACAGCTGTTTTCAAATGCTTAATCTTATATGCTTGCATTAAATTCTCAAAGCTTTTGGCAACAAATTGACTACCATTGTCACTGTGTATTACCTCAGGTACACCAAATTTATGAAATATCTCCCTCACAAGAAAATCAATCACGTTACTTGTAGTGGCCTCTTTCATAGCCTTCAGAAATGTAAATTTCGTAAAATGATCTACAACAATAAAAATATAGCAATTGCCCTTTTTAGACCGGGGATATTTGCCCATGAAATCGATGTATGGTCTCTCAGTTACAACTCTCTCACCGATTTCAGGCCTAAGATTTGCATTGCACGGTTTTGTTTCCTTACATATTTCACAATTAGCTATAAAGTTCTTAACTTGAACTGCCATTTTTGGCCAATAATAAAAGCGTTTTATTCTTTCTAGGGTTTTTCCTATACCACCATGAGCAGTTTCAGGTGTCAAATGGGCTTTCTCTATAATAGGTTGAGTTATTAATGCCGGTATCCACAACTTCCAAGGGTTTTCGTCCATTTGGTCACAACTTGTCTTTTTGTAAATTAAACCATCTTTAACTTGTAAATCTGGCAACCTTTCAGCGTTATTTTGAATTTGATTAATCATCTCTAGGTACTCTGGACTTTCAAACTCTGTTGTCTCGAATCCAATATATTCTGATACGTCCATTTCATCTACTGCGATTTCGTTTGTTGCTCTTGATAACATGTCAGCTACGATGTTTTCCGACCCTTTTCTGTGTTGTATCTCAAAATCAAAAGCCTGTAGTTGAAGAGACCACCTCGCTAATCTTCCTGAGAGATCTTTCAAAGACATTAGCCACTTTAGGCTGGCGTGATCGGTCACTATGGTAAATGGCATCATTTCAATGTACTGCCTAAACTTTTTAACAGCCATGACCGCAGCTAAGCACTCTTTTTCTGTTACACTGTACTTTTTCTGAGCTGTGTTTAGTTTTTGGGAGTAAAACGCTATCGGGTGTTCCTCGTTCTCCCCACTTATTTGGTACAAAACCGCTCCGACGCCATAGTCACAAGCATCGCATTGTATGTAAAAACGTTTACTGAAATCAGCATGACGGAGAACTGGTGCGGATGTTAATGCCTTTTTTAAATTCTCAAAAGATTCAATCGCTTCGCGGGTCATTTCGAATTTCGATGACTTTTTTAAGGTATCGGTTAATGGTGCTGATATTACCGCGAAGTTCTTAATGAACCGGCGATACCAACCCGCGGTTCCCAAGAAACTACGCACTTCTCTGGCCGTTTTAGGTATTTGTATTTCCTTAATTGCCTCTACTTTGTCTGGATCAGTCTTTAGCATTCCGGCTCCAACTATAAATCCAAGGTATTTAAGCTGCTGAAAGCAAAACTGGGATTTCTTCAGACCTATTGTCAGATTAGCTTTTTTCAGACATTCGGCGACTTCTTCCAGTAGGATCATATGTTTCTCAAAGTCATTTGAAATGATTAATAAGTCATCTAGGTATGTAAATACATTATCTTTTAGTCGCTGTGGAATGACTTTGTCCATCAACCTGCATAGACGCTGTGCCGCATTACACAGGCCGAATGGCATGACTCTAAATTGGTATAATGGCCTACCCGCTACTGTGAATGCTGTATAAGGTCTACTCTCTTCATCCAGCTCGATCTGCCAGAAAGCATATTTAAGATCGACGCTGCTAATAAAGTAGGTCTCGTCTATTCGGCTCAGGATACCATCAATGTTCTGGAGTGGGTATGCATCTTTTACACTTAACTTGCTTAGCTTTCGGGCATCGAGACAAAATCTGTTTTTCCCTGGCTTCCTCACTATTGTGGTCCGATTACTCCATGGGCTATCGCTTATCTCAATAACTTTCAAATCAAGCATTTTGTCGATTTCCCTGTAAGTGATTTCCTGAACAGCTGGCGAAATTGGATAATACCTGTCTTTTACGGGTTCTGCGCCATCTATTAATTTTTCTCTAAACTAGTTTTTCCCAAACCTTTTTCCTCAAAAGTATGAAATTTACTTATTGCCTCATTCAACCTACGCTTTTGACTCTCATCTAAGTCATGCGGCTTCATTTTATACTCACTCTTATCATATACCATATCCTCTGTATCTTTACTTATTTCTAATTCTGCTACACCGATTAATTCTGGAGCTAAACCAAAGGAACGCCAGAAATCTATTCCTAAGTATAAGGGTTGTTGCAAATCAGGACAAAGATAAAGGAGTATATTTTCTCTCTTATCTTTGTAACTTATGGTTGCGTTTACTTTGCCTAATATTCGGTGATGCTGACCAGTTGCGGTCGTTACACTTGAGAATATAGGTAAGACTTTTAAATCTAACTCTTCAACAATTTCTCTACAATCTCTTCCCAATAAACTTACAGAAGCTCCACTGTCTAATAATCCTTGAACAACTTTACCTTCTATTTCTACACCTACATATACTCTATTGTCAATAATACCGTTTCCTGCTCTACTTAATGATTCTACTAACCATTTTCTTTTATTACGTTTAGCTTTGTATAATTCTCTTATTCGGTTTATTCTTTTCGACCAGGGTTTCTTCAAATTATCTTCGTTAAAAATTCTTGATCTTATTTGGTTATAAAATTCTCTTCTTGTATCTACAGGCACAAAATGTCTTATTGCAGGCATGTACTTTTCTATGTCTTTAAAATTGTCAGACGATTTAGCTTTTCCCCGGAGAGTGTTCCTATCTATTGTTTGTCTAGGGTGGGGTTTCTGGACGGACGTTGGCCCCCACTCAGTCCCTCGTCCCTCAGGATGTTTCCCTGTTTGCAGTCTGGACATTTCGGTGCAATAACGTTTGGTCTTCCACATTTGTAACAAAACAATGACCTTTCATGGGATTCGCAGTCCCGGAAACCATGCCCTTGAACTTTGCAGTTCCAACATACCAACGGTTGTTTTTGTTGCGTCATCTTCACGGCGGCTACCTCTTCGAAACACATATCATTTTCTTCTTGGTTGTCACAGTAAATCTCACTCACACTTCTCATTTGTCGATGTAGTGGTATGTTTCGCAGATCTCTTTTTGGAAAATTGCGCTCAGCTTCAAGGCATTCCATTCTCAATTGCTCCACGGATGACACGGCAATTGGATACACAATCCTCGCTACACTATCTTTGACATTTCTCTTTAAAATCTTTATCATGTCAAATTCGGGAATCGGTTGCACAAGTCTGGACCGTAATTTGCACATGATATGAAAGAATGCTTCTAATGATTCGTTTGGCTGTTGTTTGCGTTCCACCAGATCTCTCATGATCTCAAAATGGGATGTGTTTGTCCGATACTGATTATACAACTCGCATTTTAGTGTTGGCCATTTTATGATACCATGTGAACGTATTAATAGCCAATACCAATCTTTTGCTGGCCCTGTGACTAACAAATGAAAGTCTCTCAGGATTTCGTCCCATGTGATGTCATAGTGGGCTTGTAAATGCTCTATACGAAATATGAAATCTTCAACGCTCATGTGACTGTTGTTGCCATCGAATACTATACCCCACTTGTCTACACGTATGTTAATTTTATGTAAAAATCTATTACCATTTTCAGTCAGAACGTTATGACTTGATGTAGCTCTTTCATTTACCAGGGCATCTACATTGGCCGCATTATCATTATTTGGAATACTCACTACCGGCGCTACGTTTGCATTGATTCCCAATGGCATATGAAAAGCTGCATTATTGGTAACTCGGGGTAACATTATATTTGAGCTAAAATTGCCTAATTCATTTGCGACATTCGCTACTGGGTTTGAATTATAAGAGTCTTGGGATCTTGATCGGACGGACATTTCGTTGACGACTTTAGTTAACTCCCCCATAGTTTTTCTTACATCCTGCATTTCATCCTGCACTAGTTTCTTTACACTCTCTTGTAGAGCAGTTTGTTCAACAACAGTCTCCTCAACAACTACTTCTCTGACCTCTGGATTAAGAACAGCATTATGGGTGCTTGTCGATGGACCCTGTACTAAATTTCTTGTATTGATGGTGCCTGATAAATCCCTAATGTTTTTGTTGTTTGAAGCCATATTTGATTGTGCGCTTGAATATTTTATTTGCTTTGGTCGAACTTCAACCGAGTGATTTAAAGCGGACTGGTTCAAAGATCTTTTTCTATTTCTGGTTTGAATCCTATCTGTATGCTTCATTAAACAAACAAAATCAGTTCTCTCGTTACACAAAATAAATTTAATAACTCCCTTAACAAAAATTAATAATCGAAACCGTAGCAATTGTAAAAATTATTTAAAAAATAAGTAATAAAAAAAATATAAAAAAAAGAAACAATGTATAAAAACAATACCAAAAATATGCTGAATTTAAATGATTAAAAAAAATAATAATAAATTACAGAAATATATATATAACGTATAAATCACTAACAAACAACTACATAAAACACAAACTAAAACATTTAATAAAAAAAACTTTACAGCTATAGACGTTACTACCAAACAAATACAAAAATAAGTTAATTAAATACAAAATAAAAAAATATCAATAAATAAAAAAATAATTAAATAAATAAACATATAAATAAATAAATAAATAAATGAATATATGTAATAAAAATTAAAAAAAATAAATAATAAATTACACAAATACAAAAAAAAATTATTAAGTCTTAAATCGATCAATGAAATAAATCAAAAAATAAAAAAAAATGATTTAATAACTAAATAAATAAGAAAATAATTAAATAAATAAACAAAGTTTTCTTTTCTTTCTATCAACAGTTCAATACCAAAAAGGGATTGTTGACCAGCGGCGGTTTGACGGTATAAACTTCATAAAAAATTTGATTCTCTCATATGAGAGCTATAAGCAGTAATCCAGCAAAACTATTTACGCAAAAAAAAGAGGAATAAAAATATAAAAACAGGCATGTTCGTGCTCCTTTATTACCCTTGACTCGGTAACTACTGGAGGCCAGTACCCAACATCGATTGACACATCAGACCTCAAAGCTACGCTTGAGCGGCTATCAATCTTAGTTGGAACTGCTCCACCAACATGTCTTCAAACAGAAACTTCAAAATTTAAAAATAAAAATTGGCATGTAGGGTACGCAATTAGTACGAATTCTTTTCATGCTAAGACTCTACCCTAACATCCACTGAACTGAGCGAATAATTATCACCAAAGTTTGCCAAAACTAAAACTTATTCGCACAACTGACTTTTGGAAACACTTCCAAAACGGCTGCGACATCATTTCACCTTTTGCAAACCCCGATGAAAATTATGCGTTGGGCTATTTTAAAAACAACTATTAGTCTATTGCCATAGTGCCTAGGTAACATACACTAATAATCTTTTTTCTTCATTTTAGTTTGGGCGCCATTTTGTTATATCATCACCATGCGCGAACACGGCGCGAACCTGCTGTCCTGTCGGTCTATTTTGTTCCACCCAGCTAACCCTCGCGGTTCCTCTCGGGGAGTGATTCTCAACCCTTGACCGAGGTTCGGCATATAACAAAAAAAACAAAGATCAACAACAACATAAAAACTTACTTTTTATCACCAACCACTGGATACTTGCCCAATAGGGAGGCAGATGTTTGGCTCCAATCGCCCTTAACCCTTCCATGGCCGTAATGACTCCACCTCAATGTTTCTTACGGGCCCCGCATCCCGTCCTTCATCACCCTATCTGCGCCAACAATCCCCTTTCAAAAAAATCTACTCAACCTTTTCCATATTAAACGTTACAAAGTATTAAAATATTTATTTATACATAATAAAAAAACACAATTTAAAATAATAAAATTACATAAAAATTAAAAAAAAACATACATATACTATTTTTGAATTATAATTAAATTAAAACGCCAAAACATATAACATACACAACATAAACCTAACAAGGAAGGACTAGATTAAACTGACAGACTTCAATCTTCAGCCTTTAAAATTAAATAAAAACGACATACAAACTCTCCCTTAATGAGCTCGCTAAGGTACCAATAATTGTTAAAAATAATAAATTTTTTCCCGAAATTAAAAACAAATACAACTCCTAGTCTGACCTTTTACAAAAAAAACACAAACTTACACAAATAGAATCTTAACTTAATTTAAAAAAAACGATCACACACAATTAAAATAGACAATTATTTATATTCATTTTTTTCACGTATTTTTCTATTAGGGCCTCCTCTCAAATTTCCTACTGGGTGTTCTTGCTCATTTTATTAAAAAGTTTTCGGACTGCGGTTAGGAAATTAGGTAGGTACTAAAAAAAAGCTTTCCTGGTGTGACCAGAAGCTCGCTCCCTCACTGTTGCCAGCTCAATTTTTATCATATACTTGGCTGGCCCTTATCCCGAGGAACTGCCATAGCCAAAAAAAAATATAAAAATAAAAATGACGTTACCTTTTATTTCGCTTGTTGACCCATTTGTTACCTTATCCGCTTCCGTTCTTGTTATCACAACCAGGATGTACCAAAACTACACAATTGGACCCTTTCTCTTGTTCCGGAAAATCTGTTTCACGCAAAATAAATTCGCACCCAATTATTTCCTTTTATTCATTTATCCTTACTTTTTTTACACAATCTTACTCTTTAGTTTTCTTCTCCCAATTTATTAGAGATCCTCCACAAGTGTAACAAACGGCTTTTTAGCTTTTCTTGTTTTAACAATCTTGGCTTTTTTCCAAAATTAAAGGAAACCTTTTTATACAAATTTTTGATTTTTAGTTTGGCTTTAGTTCATATAATTTCTTTTTATTAGAAGAAATTATTATTTTCCGTTAATGTTGAAAGAAACTTTCAATTTGAAAAAAGCTGATTTTTCTACCGCTACTAGCCGAGTAGAATGCATTTTCGAAAGCAGCTACGCAATTTCATCATCAGTACTCTTTGAACGGTAGTAGTGTATTTGGTTGTAAACATCACCTATTTAACTTACATGTAACAGAGAAAAGTATACGGTATCAGTGTTTTCCTTCTGTTTTTATTTTGTAAGTTAGGACGAAGTTTATTTTTCATATACACTATGCTTTTTTCCATTAAAAGTCTCTTTGGCAACACTTGACTAACGGACAAGCATTTGTCCATCTCTCAGATGGAACGAAACGCTTTTTATTATTGTATATCATACAATAGGGGTAATCACTTTTTAATTTCTTTTTTTTTGTCAACGACAAATTGACAGAAATTATTAAAGATCATTTTTCACCGTGCCATGTGTGAGTTATATGTTAATTTTTATTTATTGTTGAACTAATTGTTTTAATACAAATTTTTGATTTTTAGTTTGGCTTTAGTTCATATAATTTCTTTTTATTAGAAGAAATTATTATTTTCCGTTAATGTTGAAAGAAACTTTCAATTTGAAAAAAGCTGATTTTTCTACCGCTACTAGCCGAGTAGAATGCATTTTCGAAAGCAGCTACGCAATTTCATCATCAGTACTCTTTGAACGGTAGTAGTGTATTTGGTTGTAAACATCACCTATTTAACTTACATGTAACAGAGAAAAGTATACGGTATCAGTGTTTTCCTTCTGTTTTTATTTTGTAAGTTAGGACGAAGTTTATTTTTCATATACACTATGCTTTTTTCCATTAAAAGTCTCTTTGGCAACACTTGACTAACGGACAAGCATTTGTCCATCTCTCAGATGGAACGAAACGCTTTTTATTATTGTATATCATACAATAGGGGTAATCACTTTTTAATTTCTTTTTTTTTGTCAACGACAAATTGACAGAAATTATTAAAGATCATTTTTCACCGTGCCATGTGTGAGTTATATGTTAATTTTTATTTATTGTTGAACTAATTGTTTTAATACAAATTTTTGATTTTTAGTTTGGCTTTAGTTCATATAATTTCTTTTTATTAGAAGAAATTATTATTTTCCGTTAATGTTGAAAGAAACTTTCAATTTGAAAAAAGCTGATTTTTCTACCGCTACTAGCCGAGTAGAATGCATTTTCGAAAGCAGCTACGCAATTTCATCATCAGTACTCTTTGAACGGTAGTAGTGTATTTGGTTGTAAACATCACCTATTTAACTTACATGTAACAGAGAAAAGTATACGGTATCAGTGTTTTCCTTCTGTTTTTATTTTGTAAGTTAGGACGAAGTTTATTTTTCATATACACTATGCTTTTTTCCATTAAAAGTCTCTTTGGCAACACTTGACTAACGGACAAGCATTTGTCCATCTCTCAGATGGAACGAAACGCTTTTTATTATTGTATATCATACAATAGGGGTAATCACTTTTTAATTTCTTTTTTTTTTTTTTGTCAACGACAAATTGACAGAAATTATTAAAGATCATTTTTCACCGTGCCATGTGTGAGTTATATGTTAATTTTTATTTATTGTTGAACTAATTGTTTTAATACAAATTTTTGATTTTTAGTTTGGCTTTAGTTCATATAATTTCTTTTTATTAGAAGAAATTATTATTTTCCGTTAATGTTGAAAGAAACTTTCAATTTGAAAAAAGCTGATTTTTCTACCGCTACTAGCCGAGTAGAATGCATTTTCGAAAGCAGCTACGCAATTTCATCATCAGTACTCTTTGAACGGTAGTAGTGTATTTGGTTGTAAACATCACCTATTTAACTTACATGTAACAGAGAAAAGTATACGGTATCAGTGTTTTCCTTCTGTTTTTATTTTGTAAGTTAGGACGAAGTTTATTTTTCATATACACTATGCTTTTTTCCATTAAAAGTCTCTTTGGCAACACTTGACTAACGGACAAGCATTTGTCCATCTCTCAGATGGAACGAAACGCTTTTTATTATTGTATATCATACAATAGGGGTAATCACTTTTTAATTTCTTTTTTTTTTTTTTGTCAACGACAAATTGACAGAAATTATTAAAGATCATTTTTCACCGTGCCATGTGTGAGTTATATGTTAATTTTTATTTATTGTTGAACTAATTGTTTTAATACAAATTTTTGATTTTTAGTTTGGCTTTAGTTCATATAATTTCTTTTTATTAGAAGAAATTATTATTTTCCGTTAATGTTGAAAGAAACTTTCAATTTGAAAAAAGCTGATTTTTCTACCGCTACTAGCCGAGTAGAATGCATTTTCGAAAGCAGCTACGCAATTTCATCATCAGTACTCTTTGAACGGTAGTAGTGTATTTGGTTGTAAACATCACCTATTTAACTTACATGTAACAGAGAAAAGTATACGGTATCAGTGTTTTCCTTCTGTTTTTATTTTGTAAGTTAGGACGAAGTTTATTTTTCATATACACTATGCTTTTTTCCATTAAAAGTCTCTTTGGCAACACTTGACTAACGGACAAGCATTTGTCCATCTCTCAGATGGAACGAAACGCTTTTTATTATTGTATATCATACAATAGGGGTAATCACTTTTTAATTTCTTTTTTTTTGTCAACGACAAATTGACAGAAATTATTAAAGATCATTTTTCACCGTGCCATGTGTGAGTTATATGTTAATTTTTATTTATTGTTGAACTAATTGTTTTAATACAAATTTTTGATTTTTAGTTTGGCTTTAGTTCATATAATTTCTTTTTATTAGAAGAAATTATTATTTTCCGTTAATGTTGAAAGAAACTTTCAATTTGAAAAAAGCTGATTTTTCTACCGCTACTAGCCGAGTAGAATGCATTTTCGAAAGCAGCTACGCAATTTCATCATCAGTACTCTTTGAACGGTAGTAGTGTATTTGGTTGTAAACATCACCTATTTAACTTACATGTAACAGAGAAAAGTATACGGTATCAGTGTTTTCCTTCTGTTTTTATTTTGTAAGTTAGGACGAAGTTTATTTTTCATATACACTATGCTTTTTTCCATTAAAAGTCTCTTTGGCAACACTTGACTAACGGACAAGCATTTGTCCATCTCTCAGATGGAACGAAACGCTTTTTATTATTGTATATCATACAATAGGGGTAATCACTTTTTAATTTCTTTTTTTTTTGTCAACGACAAATTGACAGAAATTATTAAAGATCATTTTTCACCGTGCCATGTGTGAGTTATATGTTAATTTTTATTTATTGTTGAACTAATTGTTTTAATACAAATTTTTGATTTTTAGTTTGGCTTTAGTTCATATAATTTCTTTTTATTAGAAGAAATTATTATTTTCCGTTAATGTTGAAAGAAACTTTCAATTTGAAAAAAGCTGATTTTTCTACCGCTACTAGCCGAGTAGAATGCATTTTCGAAAGCAGCTACGCAATTTCATCATCAGTACTCTTTGAACGGTAGTAGTGTATTTCGTTGTAAACATCACCTATTTAACTTACATGTAACAGAGAAAAGTATACGGTATCAGTGTTTTCCTTCTGTTTTTATTTTGTAAGTTAGGACGAAGTTTATTTTTCATATACACTATGCTTTTTTCCATTAAAAGTCTCTTTGGCAACACTTGACTAACGGACAAGCATTTGTCCATCTCTCAGATGGAACGAAACGCTTTTTATTATTGTATATCATACAATAGGGGTAATCACTTTTTAATTTCTTTTTTTTTGTCAACGACAAATTGACAGAAATTATTAAAGATCATTTTTCACCGTGCCATGTGTGAGTTATATGTTAATTTTTATTTATTGTTGAACTAATTGTTTTAATACAAATTTTTGATTTTTAGTTTGGCTTTAGTTCATATAATTTCTTTTTATTAGAAGAAATTATTATTTTCCGTTAATGTTGAAAGAAACTTTCAATTTGAAAAAAGCTGATTTTTCTACCGCTACTAGCCGAGTAGAATGCATTTTCGAAAGCAGCTACGCAATTTCATCATCAGTACTCTTTGAACGGTAGTAGTGTATTTGGTTGTAAACATCACCTATTTAACTTACATGTAACAGAGAAAAGTATACGGTATCAGTGTTTTCCTTCTGTTTTTATTTTGTAAGTTAGGACGAAGTTTATTTTTCATATACACTATGCTTTTTTCCATTAAAAGTCTCTTTGGCAACACTTGACTAACGGACAAGCATTTGTCCATCTCTCAGATGGAACGAAACGCTTTTTATTATTGTATATCATACAATAGGGGTAATCACTTTTTAATTTCTTTTTTTTTGTCAACGACAAATTGACAGAAATTATTAAAGATCATTTTTCACCGTGCCATGTGTGAGTTATATGTTAATTTTTATTTATTGTTGAACTAATTGTTTTAATACAAATTTTTGATTTTTAGTTTGGCTTTAGTTCATATAATTTCTTTTTATTAGAAGAAATTATTATTTTCCGTTAATGTTGAAAGAAACTTTCAATTTGAAAAAAGCTGATTTTTCTACCGCTACTAGCCGAGTAGAATGCATTTTCGAAAGCAGCTACGCAATTTCATCATCAGTACTCTTTGAACGGTAGTAGTGTATTTGGTTGTAAACATCACCTATTTAACTTACATGTAACAGAGAAAAGTATACGGTATCAGTGTTTTCCTTCTGTTTTTATTTTGTAAGTTAGGACGAAGTTTATTTTTCATATACACTATGCTTTTTTCCATTAAAAGTCTCTTTGGCAACACTTGACTAACGGTAGCGGTAGAAAAATCAGCTTTTTTCAAATTGAAAGTTTCTTTCAACATTAACGGAAAATAATAATTTCTTCTAATAAAAAGAAATTATATGAACTAAAGCCAAACTAAAAATCAAAAATTTGTATTAAAACAATTAGTTCAACAATAAATAAAAATTAACATATAACTCACACATGGCACGGTGAAAAATGATCTTTAATAATTTCTGTCAATTTGTCGTTGACAAAAAAAAAGAAATTAAAAAGTGATTACCCCTATTGTATGATATACAATAATAAAAAGCGTTTCGTTCCATCTGAGAGATGGACAAATGCTTGTCCGTTAGTCAAGTGTTGCCAAAGAGACTTTTAATGGAAAAAAGCATAGTGTATATGAAAAATAAACTTCGTCCTAACTTACAAAATAAAAACAGAAGGAAAACACTGATACCGTATACTTTTCTCTGTTACATGTAAGTTAAATAGGTGATGTTTACAACCAAATACACTACTACCGTTCAAAGAGTACTGATGATGAAATTGCGTAGCTGCTTTCGAAAATGCATTCTACTCGGCTAGTAGCGGTAGAAAAATCAGCTTTTTTCAAATTGAAAGTTTCTTTCAACATTAACGGAAAATAATAATTTCTTCTAATAAAAAGAAATTATATGAACTAAAGCCAAACTAAAAATCAAAAATTTGTATTAAAACAATTAGTTCAACAATAAATAAAAATTAACATATAACTCACACATGGCACGGTGAAAAATGATCTTTAATAATTTCTGTCAATTTGTCGTTGACAAAAAAAAAAGAAATTAAAAAGTGATTACCCCTATTGTATGATATACAATAATAAAAAGCGTTTCGTTCCATCTGAGAGATGGACAAATGCTTGTCCGTTAGTCAAGTGTTGCCAAAGAGACTTTTAATGGAAAAAAGCATAGTGTATATGAAAAATCAGCTTTTTTCATATTGAAAGTTTCCTTCAACATTAACGGAAAATAAACATTTCTTCTAATAAAAAAAAGTTATATGAACTAAAGACAAACTAAAAATCAAAAATTTGTATTAAAAACAATTAGTTCAACAATAAATAATAATTAAAAATCTACATATTCAATAATTGATAGGTTGTACGAAGTTCACCGGGTCAGCTAGTATTTGCTAAAACATCTTTTTACGTTTACCCTAAATCATTTAAATGAGCCGTGTCCCAAAAAAGAAATCATACCATAGTATATTATAAAACCATGGTGAAATAATGGTACCAGGTGGTGTTACAAGCACAGCTGATCTACTTTTTTCATGCATAAATCGAGGCTGGGTAGTCAAAGTTGTTTACTTTTACATATCTTTTTTTGACAACAGAGCCAACGAAAACTACAACAAAAACGAAAATTATATTCACCAAATTTTGTTATTGTAGAATCGACACCACCTGATACTCATAATTGCGCCATGTTATAAAACGGCAAAGCCTTTTGTGCATGAACTTGGTTGCACTGATTAAAATTATCACCCAACAAAATTTATTTCCAGAGAGAATGTTAACTTCTCGCACGTAAAAAAAGTATGTTAATTTCTCGCACGTAAGCATTTGACAGGCTTTTCGTTGATATTTGACATTAGCTTTAGTGTGTTTAAGCACAATATAGTTAGGCCTTTAGTCTATTGATCTAGTCGGCTTACAGTCGTACTTACGCCACCGATACGTTTTAGACAATCCGCCGCCGCCACAAAAAGTGCTCGGCGCAGGTCTCTGCACAGCAAATTCATTTTTAACAAAACGCCCAAAAATCAATGTAATTTTTTATAACATCTAATTTGGTCAAAACGTTGCAGTTCTGTATTAAATCGCAATAGAATTAAAACGAATATGAACTTTTTGGGGTTTGGACAGTCTGCCGAAATCGATATTGTTTTTGATGGAGCTGATAATGGAAAGCTGACTGAAGTCAAGGGAGAGGATGGTAAAATAGAAAAAATTTTGCTTTATTATGATGGCGAAACCGTGTCCGGCAAGGTAATAAATTTGTAAAGATACTAATCAACATTATGTAAATTTAATAATTTTGCGTTTTTAAATTTTTTTCTTGTTTTACGTTTTGTATGTGTGTTGTGCTTTTTCAATATAACCACAAGGTATCATACCCTTAATGCTTATCTTTATTTTAATGTTAGACAATTTTATGTAAAATGTCCGTTTAACCATGGTACACGTATACCATGTAGCCTTACATATGTATTTTTTTTCCTTTTTTTACAAACAACAACTGTAGTATAAGGTTCATTCGTTTACTTTTTCAGTAAAGTTCAGTAACTTGGCAAATACTGAGTAATTTTACGAAATTTCTTTCACTTAAAATTTTTGAAATAAAGAGTACGCGAACGGAAAATTTTTACAGAAAATTTAACTACTCAAAACAGCTGATAGATTAAAATACATATTGCAATTACTTAATTACTCGTAAAAAAGAAATTAAATTTTTTAAGCAAAAACAAGCTGAGTTTTGTGAGTGGGGTTTACTTTGTTTTGGGGTTAAAGTCTATTACGATCATTACCACAAACAATGGGCTTGCTCCCTATGCCAAAATATTTGTTTAAAAAATGCTACCTTTACTTTGACCACACGAATATATGGACACCCAGCCAGACAGATATGCTAAAATTGGCTAAAGAAGTGATTCTGAGTCTGTCGGTATAATTAATGTTGAGTCTCAGACTATTCTTTTTGTGCGTTACCTGGAGAAATACATACTGCTAGGGAAAGACTTAGCGTTATTAAAAAAACACAGATATTTAATTTTGGGTATTAATGGACTTTTGAAAAAAACATTTATTTTCGAAATATTTGCTACATTCTATTTTTTGTGCTTTATTTGGCCACCTTATAGTTTCCTTACTTAGTGAACTAATGAACAATGTTATTCGGTTATTAATCACACATATGGTCGACCGAGATAAATTGAAACGATCTTGTAAGTCACTGAAGCTGCAGGCTTCATGACCAGCAAACCATCAGAATACAAGTATGTGTAATCTTTCACATACTCTCTTATCTGGGCGTAGGTTTTTAAAAAGATTCCTATCATGGAATCATTTGCTTAAGCTTTCAAACAATTATTTGGATATTCTAAAATGTGTCGGGACCGTGTCATGGAAGTAGCTTTTAACAGAATTGCGTAATACTCTTTCCTTTCTCAAACACAAGTTAAGGGTTATAAAATCTGGCCTTTTTTTAACATTTTAAACAAAATGATATCTTGTTAATCTTCGCCCCGTTAAATCAGTGGTAAGTGCACGAGTCTACCAGTCTGGGGGTTGTGGGTCCGAATCCCACCATAGACCCTGGTAAGTTGGCTTCATTTTCTGTTCTTTCTTTCTTATCCATCTCTAAAAAATTTCTTCTTTCCTTTCATCTCAACCTATTCTATCTGCCTCTCAGGTAACACAAAGGGACCGAATTAAGCGGACCCAAGTGAGCTGTATCCTTTCCTTCAACGGCTGCCTGTTCTACCTAACCTAACCTATCTTCGCTTTCAGATGACGACTCTATTAGGTACAATACTGCATTTGCAACACAGCCATGTCTGGTTACATTTATTCTTTCTTGAGGTACTAGTGTTGTGATTTATTTTAAATAGTTGTTCTTTATTTAATTATAAAACACAAACTCCAACTAAATGCTATTCTTATCTACTATTTATATTAAACTTAACATGCTGACTTCATAGAAGTCAGCAATGTTGTGAAAGTGCTGACTCGCATTATCAGGTCAACACTTTGTGAAAGTGCTGACTCGCATTACACAGTGCAACACGAAAAAAAAATAACCATATTCGGACATCACTACGTGAAAGAAGACCAAAAAAGAAAAGACCCGTGTCTCCCAGTTTTGCCCAAAGTCATGCACTTTTTTTGTTATGGGCCCCCAAAGATTTGGGGCCTTTTTGCCATTTTTGCAAAGTGATAATTTTCTCAGGCTCATATCTTGCAAACCGTTCGGAATTTTAATTTACTCTTTAAGGCAAAGTTGTAGCCCTTTTTAAAAGGTACAAAAGTAATGAACATAAAAAATTAAAAAAAAAATAATTTTAAACCAAAATCGCAAAAAACTTTAAAAAATTTAAATTTTTTTTACCTTTTTTCCCCTGTTCAGGTCCATAGGTAGCAAACCGTTCAAAATTCAAGGAAACAGTCACCTACAAAAATTTACCTAACATCCCAATAAACAACTCTTAAGAACATATAAACTTCCTAGGAATGATTCTTAACACCGTTTAGGTGGCGCTTAGGTAGCCGCAAAAGTTAAAAATTTTACGAAAATTTTTGAATTTCATTTGTTTTTTATTTTTTTCAACATTTAGATACTGTGCTGTCTATTACAAAAAAATAATAAAAAAAAATATTCGTTGATGCCCCTGTACTTGCAAATCGCGCTATC
This sequence comes from Melanophora roralis, assembly GCA_963583895.1. Taxonomy (NCBI): domain Eukaryota; kingdom Metazoa; phylum Arthropoda; class Insecta; order Diptera; family Rhinophoridae; genus Melanophora; species Melanophora roralis. The sequence continues at coordinate 67,899,647 of OY757190.1, read as the reverse complement.
TTAAGTTGAGGATCCAAATCGTCGTCCGAATCTGACGCTGATTCAGAACTTATGGTGTCCACAGGCACGTTGCTTCCAGACTGCTTTCCATCATTAGCTTTTTCTTTTTCACATACCTAATTAACATCATAAAGGGTTATCTTGTGACTCCACCAACATACCTTAAATGAATTAGAAAAGAAATCAAAAATAATACAAGACCATGTAACAATAAAATTGATATTACCTCTGCAAGCAATGCGTCGAATTTTTTGCCTTTGTACCGTTTTTTCATTTGATTTTTTATTAGTTATTAGTTTTGGTCCATCTCTTCCCTGTTGGGGCTAATAGTCGGTATCAAATCGATCTCGATAAGTAACACCACTTGCTGTAGTCATTTCTGTAAATTCTGTCCTACGATCTGGAGTTTGTGGCCTTGGGAATACAAAATTTTCAGGTGCAAGCACTGGTAGTGTGGCTGTTACAGTTGCTTTATAAATTTTGTTCTATTTGGGTAATTGACGCATGCATAAGAACTGGTTCCCCCATGATCACCTGGGCGATTTATCCAGTTTACCGGCTTACAATATTTCATACTATGTTTGCCTTCATTCAACCATGTTATGAGATTATTATAACACTGGCGACACACTGCGTTAGGTGTGTAATTTTCACTGATCAAATCTATTTCGTCCAAAAATAACTTATATGCTCTTTTAAATTCACCTGTTAAAAGATTCCTTTCCTTTTGAAATCTTGTAGAATTATTTTTTCTGATTTGATGACCGCAAATGTAGCAAAAGAAATAAATATTTTTGCACTGCATATTGAAATTGTCAGTTGCCAATGTTGTGTGCGAATTATGCTGTAGAACTTTCTCTATAACTTTCACCGCTGAGATCTTGTTGACGTCGCGCTGTGTAATGCCTCGATGTGGGAGTCGCGTCGCTTTTATATTGTGATCTGCGTTCCTTGATGCGTGTGCGGTCGGTGCATGATCGCGTGAGCTGTTTACTGAAATCTTAGGTAAATTTTTGTAGTTGATTTCTTGATAAGTTTGGGTGCAATATTTTCTTCTTTTTAAATTTATCCAATTGCTATTTCATTTTGGATTGTTCTCGTTTATTAAAAAAATTGGTAGTAGGTACATATGTAGGTAATTTATTGTTGGTATAAACAATAATTATTAAAAAGTAATAACAAAGCAATAAAAAAAGTATGTACATAATTTAATTAAAGGCCGTTAACGATCATTATTGCGATTTGTGTATGATGTATTTTGTTGTTTAGGGTTTCCTGCAATTTTAAAGTTTGCCTACCTGTTTAGGTTGTAAGATTTTTTGCGGCTATCTCATATGCATATACACATATTTATATGCACAAGAGTTCTATATTACACTAAAGACAGATACAATATATGTAATTAAGGCAATTTGATTAAACGTAAGGAAGAGATAACTTCATAACTACATGTATGTACATACACACATATTGGGGGAAATTTTTAACTTTTGCGGCTACCTAAACGGTGTTAAGAATCATTCCTAGGAAGTTTATATGTTCTTAAAAGTTGTTTATTGGGATGTTAGGTAAATTTTTGTAGTTGACTGTTTCCTTGAATTTTGAACGGTTTGCTACCTATGGACCTGAACAGGGGAAAAAAGGTAAAAAAATTTGAATTTTTTTAAAGTTTTTTGCGATTTTGATTTAAAATTATTTTTTTTTTTATTTTTTATGTTCATTACTTTTGTTCCTTTTAAAAAGGGCTACAACTTTGCTTCAAAGAGTAAATTAAAATTCCGAACGGTTTGCAAGATATGAGCCTGAGAAAATTATCACTTTTTGCAAAAATGGCACCAAGGCCCCAAATCTTTGGGGGCCCATAACAAAAAAAGTGCATGACTTTGGGCAAAATTGGGAGACACGGGTCTTTTCTTTTTTGGTCTTCTTTCACGTAGTGATGTCCGAATATGGTTATTTTTCCATGACTTAAAAAATTACACACAGTGTTATCGGGTCAACAACTTTGTAAAAGTGCTGACTTATGGTGTTTTCCTTTCTGGCAAAAATGTTACATTAATGCTACCATTCGAGCGGGCTTATGTTCCATTCTAAAAATACATGCAAGAGTGAAAACAGTTTTCGTTTTCCTTTCTGAACATGTTGCACAAATAACTGGCAAGAGTGTAACATATCTTACCCCCAATTATATTGCAGTGTAACAAAGTACCACTTTTTACAGCTGTGTTATGTAAGCAAATACTTTTTTATACAGACGAGTTTTTAACACAGAGTGCAGTTTTATATAAATCAATATATTTTTCTGTTCCATTGAAACAAAAAAAAATGGACAATTTTATAAGTGTGGGTGCAAAATGATAAAAATATTACACATACTTATTGCAACATTTTTTTTTAGAATGGAATGGGTCAGCACCCTTTATGTTTGTTTAAATTAAACTAAATATATACGAGGGTGACTCTCAAAATAAGTTGTACGAGGGTGGCTTTCAACATCCCTCCCCCCTTTGTAGAAAAGTGTGGCTCTTTTATCACGGCTTCTGTAAATTGTTGTCGTTGCCGAAATTGTTGTTAAATTGTATTTTGGACCATGTTTCTCACGTAATATAGTTTAAACGATTTTCCGACGTTTTCCGATTTAAAATAACTAATTGAATCTTGTATGTAAGGGATTCTGTGGAGGAAGATTTGTTCAATCGAGATCTGATTAAGTTAGTAAGGGCTGAAAAACAACTTCATTTTCATCATAGTTGTAATTGCAGCTGTTGTTGCTGTGAAGTTAAAGTTCAAAAATGCCCAGTAAAAAAAGTGAGGAAAAAGAAGTAGAAAAAACCCAGAACTAGCTTACTTGAATCACTTCAAATTTTGAGGAAAAACCAATGAATTTTACATAGGGTTGTCATTGGAGAGATGCTATTTATTTTTGCAAAATTTAAACCGCATATAATCAACATTTTCGATGCTACAAAATTTCCATACTAAGGTGTTATTTTAAAGTAGATGTAAAACTTGAACTTTTTCTGCATTTAATATGTGGGGAAAAAACACTCCTACTAAGGAAGGAATTTTCTGATTTAAAATGCGATTTTAATGTTCTTTTTAAATCTAGCTTTTTATGTGATATAAACCTTAAATTTATTACAACACTTCAACCAAGTGTAAATCGTTGCTCAATACAAACAAAACAATGACATCGACGATTCATTTATAATGCCAGTTTTTATTTCTGCATTTAATTAAATGCAACAAAACCAGAAAATATGCAATAGCATCTTTAGACTTGATTTAAATGTGGTCCGTAAAAAATCGAATAAATTTTTTTTTGCTGGGTGGTTTTTAATATTACCATTATTTTTAACAGTGAACTTGCTAACTGTGTTGATGTTTTTAGGCAGTTGTAGTTTACAAAGTAAGTATGTATATATGTATGTATGTAGAAGTTTATTATTTTTTTTTTTTAATTTAAAGTACTTTTATGGAAAACAAAATTGAGGAACCATGCAAGTGGTTCACAAATTATCATTAAGCTTATATGTATGTAAACATTAAAAAAAATGTTGAAGGACGACATAAAATTTTAATCCAGTTCTTACTAAAATGTTGGTTGTCATTGTATATATGTATAAGGAAATATAGTTCTTTACAAATATATACTTATTTATATTTTTTCTTTCCTTTTATAATTATCCAGATAATTATGAAGTTTCAATGTGATAATTATGTTATGGTTTCAATGTCAATTGTGCAAAGCTAAGCACAATTGGCACACACATTGACATTGGTTTTAAAACAAAACAAAAAAGATATTCTGCAAAAAAAACAAATTGAAAAATTGGCTGAGTCTGCAGAACTAGAAATTGTATTTTTCTTTAGTTTAGTCAATACTGTCGACAAGTAAAAACAAAAAAATAAAAATGAAAATAAAATATGTGTGAATTTTGGTAAAGTTTTTTAAATTAAAACTTTTAAATTGACCTTTTTATTGTAAACTCAAATGAAACTGTCATTAAAAATTCAATAAAAATATATGAAAAATAAAAAATTAAATGAAAATAAGAACTAAACTCATCCAGAGTGTCGCCAAAGAAACGCAGCTGGGAAACTTTGTCCGATAGCTACATTGCAATTACTTTGGAATTGGACGTCCTTTCTCAAAATCAGGGATCAAATTAGGTAAGTAAAGATTGTGGTTAACGTCTATAACAATGTTATAAGGGATCTTCCGGCTCGGCCTATTGTCAGTCTGTAGGTTTTCTGTCCTATTTCTAGGTCTTTCCTCATTCCTTTTCCCCTCTTCCAGTTAGCCCTCATGTCTTCCAAAGTTTTCCCGGCTATGCCTTTTTCTTTCTCAGTAAGACTTTGGTTATTCCTTCGCTTCGACCAGCGTTCCAAAATCTTGGTCAGCAGTTTTCGGGTGATACGACATTGTGCAATGTATATAGTTTCTGGCGGTGTCTGAATTTCCAGACCCTTCTTAAACCTTCTCAGGCAGTAATCTGCATGTCGTATGGTGTAGATGCCGCAGTCCACTGTATTACCTTGTTGGGGGCATCTCCCACAAATTACTGTGGGGTCTGCCAGAGGGTAACCTAAGAATTGGTATAGCTTGAAAATATAGCTCGCTGGTGTCTCCAAGTCGTAAGGCCTGAAGGAGTCGAAAATTATTAGTCTTTTCTCCGACACTACGCCCAGGGTCCAGTGGTTTTGCTCTATTACTGGAATGAGCACCAGAGCCTTTTTTGATAACTCTATCCTTCTTGTCGCTCTCTGCAATCTGTCGATATTCCTTTCATCAGAGGGGTCGAGGTTCCAGAGTTTTAGCGCTGTGTAAAACTGTGCGTTGAAAATGTGGATATGTTCTGCCTGTGAGGGTGTCATGTTTGTATTTAGTACCCATCGTAGAAAGACGTCTATATGTTGGTCGTTAAGCCAGCCGTTATTTCTGATGATGTGATAATCGCGACGTTTTAACTCCATGTACCTGTTCTTAAACGGGTATCTGCAAAAAGGTTGGTCCATCCTCAAGCTTTAGAAAGAATTTTTCGTGCACCGCCTGTCTTTGTTTGTTTGATACTTAAGTGATAACCGGTTGCTTCGCGCTTTTAAGTAAAACCCAACGACCCTAATTTCATTGTACAACGCTCCTATACTCTGTGTCAGCATTCAGTTCTAATCATGCAACGTAATCGTCACCTTAGCAAAAACCCTACTTCTGCGTAGTCAGGAATTTTTCCTTTTTTTTTGTTAGTTATTTTCTTTTTTGTTTTATATGTATATATATATATATATATATATATATATATATATATATATATATATATATATATATATTTCCTCGTGTGTGCTGCATCAGGCGAATGTGTAAAACAAAAAAAAAAAACTTGACTTTCTTTGACTTCTGTGTGCTTGCTGCGAAGAGCATTTGTTATTCTACTTACAGGCTAGGGGTGAGTTTTCGCCAGGTATTAAATGCCCTCAGGCAGGTCCCTTGCCATATTCCGCCTGATCTGCGAATTCCTAGCCGTTCCCTTGGTGATTCTATTTTCTGTTATTCTCACACTCACCTGTCTCTGCCGCCTGAACAGTATAATTGCAAAGATAGTTACTCCCACCAGCAATGCAAAAGTTGTAACGCTTAGTGTTGTGGTCACTATTTTGTGGACATGTAGTTCGTCTATCTTCCTGATATTTTCCTTCTAGCTTAAGACTATGTCTTCGAATATCAGTGGCTTTTCCGTGCTAAAACTGGTCTCCTTAGGAAGTAATGCAAAGCTTTGTTCGAATTTGGTCCACCGGTTAGTGAACGCTAGGTCCCCTAGTTTGATCGTACAATTGTTAAATTGTATGTAGTAATGGCCCTGCAACCTGAGCCCACGGCTGTCGCAGGTGCTTTTCATGTTCGTGGAGTTCGCGTTGATGATGACTACCTTACTTTCGTCTATCTGGATGATGTCGTATTTTGTTTTCTTCAGCATTTTGCATGGTTGCCTGATTACACAGCTCCGTGACTCTTTTTAACTCGAAAAACGCTCATCCCTCTACGTACGAGAATGCTCGGTCCCCTGTTCTGACTAGGTTTTCTAGACCTTCGTCTATCTGTAGGCCCTCTCCGTTTGGTACGGGAACTATAACCGAATTTTCTAGGGCTATTTTTTCTGATGGCACCTTAATGATTAAGCTGATAGTCCTTTTTTGGCCAGATATTATCCCTATTCTGATATCCTTTAATTTCTCTACATCTATATTAAATGTCTCTATTTCCTGCCGGGTCAATAGGGTGGGTGAAAAAATACCTAGTCTCGCAGATGCAACTGTTTGCTGTAGATTCTCTATTTTTCCTTTGAGTATGTTAATGTTAAACAGTTGTAGGGTTGCAAGATTTTTCCGGGCTAGGTCTTGATTCATGTCCCCGATTTTGTTGATCTGGTTATCGAGTTTCTGCCGATCCTTCAGTATGGCAGCTTTCAATGTCTGCATGGACAAATTGAAATTGTCGTTAATGGCTATCTGTTGATTAAGGCCCTCTATTAGCTGGTGGTTATTTTCCGTTATCACTCTCTGCTGTTCCTCGATATTCTGTCTATCGTCCTCGTCCATTGTCCCGAAAACAAACTTCAGGAGGGCTCCTCCTGCATTTACCAACCCCCTGGCTTTCCGCTGCGGTAGCAGAGTGTGCAAGGCGTTCTCTACTTCATGTAGCTGGGCCCTGGCTAGGTCGCAGTGGGGTAGGTCCCCTATTTTGTCTAGGTTATGATGGAATTGTTTTATCACAGCACTTATGTCCTCTACGTCAATTACGTGGATGATGTAATCATATTTCTTTACTAGTTTGGCGGTTCCCATGCGGATTTCCGCGAAACCATTGCGTGACTCTAGTTTTTCCATATATAGCTCCGGGCGACTTCCCGGGATACTAAGCAGTATTAGAAATCCTACGGATAGATACTAAGGTAGGGGCATAAATCAAATAGGCTGCTAAACCGGCATGTCTGGGTCAGATAGACGTCCCATAAAAGCTATATATTTTTTCTTGTCTTGCAGGAAGTCATACCCCGATTGGGATGCCTATGATTCGTTCATCAACGTCACCTTGTCATGCTGGCCTTTTTCCTCGTGCTACGCACCCTACTGGGTTTGTATCGTTTCTTATATATCTTTCTATGGGGTTATACTAATATATTGTCTGCTTTCAGGTCCCTGGATGGCAACCCCTCTTTTGGATGTGTCGTTTTCTAGCTGGCAAATTCCCTTCCAGAATCTTAGTTTCCCAAAGCGGTGAGTTGTATATAATTCCTAAACCTCAGAGTAGGAAATCGCCTACTGGACCAATTTGCCTACAGCTAGCGGCTGTTCTGTGCAGAGTGCGTTAGATTTGGTGATTTTCCTTATCCCTCTTTTCGATCTGTATGATTTCTACCCTTCATTTTTCCTTTTTTCCTTTATTCTTTTTACCTATTTTTATTATATAACTCTTCTGGTTTCCCTTTTCTGTCTATTTTATTATTTCTACCATATGACCCTTACTGTTCATTTCCCTATAGTTATTTCTACTATATGACCGTTTTGGTCTTTTTTTTTTTTATTCCATATAATTCTCACTGTTACTTTCCCTATAATTATTTTTACTATATTACCCTTTTGGTCCTTTCCTTCTACTGCTCATATATTTTCGTTTCACTACCCAGTATAGCTCCCATTTTTCCCCTAATCCCGTGCCTTTAGTTTCGAGCCAAAGTGACCAAGATTTTAATATGGGACGCCTGATTCATTTTGTAATGCTTCCTTTCTTATTATTATTTCCCTTTTCTCTTATAAAACAAGGCTCCTTGCCCTTTCATTTTACTATCTTCAGTTTTACTTCCCTCGTTTGTCCTGAATATTTTCTTTCTCATATTCCACCGTACTCTTTTCCGTTCCATTCCCCCTGTACATTTAGTTTCGAGCCAAAGTGACTAGGATTTGAGAATAGAGTACCTGCTACCCAAAGGAAAAGAATCGAAATCTACCCTACTTGCACTCTGCAACCTTTGAGAGGTTTCTACTTCGCTAGCTTTATTAAATTGTTATGATATACTTTCTCCACGTTCCTGTGTTTTAGTCTTACGTTGACCGGTGTCGGTATTCCCGTAATTTCATAGGGACCCAGCCATATGGGTGAAAATTTATTTTTCCGTGCCTGGTTTTTCAGCCATACCATTTGTCCTATCTTAAAATGTCTAGTCCTCGTCCCCTTGTCATAGTATTGTTTTGACTTTTCTTTAGCCCTAATCTGACTTTGCCTCACCACGTCGTAACTTCGCTTAATTTGGTACCTTAACACCTTGCTGTAATCGTCTACGTTGTAGAGAGGCGGCGGCTGTTTTTTTAGCCTTACAGGTATTTCAAATTCAAATCCATACAGGACCCTATTGGGTGTTTGCTTAGTGGACGCATGTCTGGTGTTATTGTGCACATGCATAGCATGATGCAACCAATCATCCCAGTTTGTCCCGTCAAGCTTCACAAAGCTCCTTAAGTATTCTGCCAGGGGTCTGTGGGTCCTCTCCAGAGATCCATTGGATTGGGGATGATACGGAGTCGTATATATGTTTCTTACTCCAAGCATCTTGCAAACTTCCTTGAATAATTTCGAAGTGAAGTTACTTCTGTTATCCGTTACCAGCACTTTGGGAATAAAAAATCGGGCAATTATTTCCCTGAAAAATTCCTTTGCCACCGTTGCCGCTTCCATGTCTGGAATAGCTGCGCAGGCTAGGTATTTAGAGAAAACATCCAAGAAGGTTACAATGTATTTGTTGCCCCTAGATGATTCTGGTAATGGCCCCACGATATCCATAAAAACTCTCTCTTAAAAGGCATATTAGGGGTTGTCGTTAGGGTCATTGGCATCCTATCTATTCTTGAGCTTTTGTTCTGCTGACAAATTCTGCAGGCGGCCACATATTTCTTAATTTGGCCTTGCATCCCGGCCCATTTGTATTGTGCCCTTATTCGGAAATATGTTTTAAGCGCACCTTGATGTCCTCCCAGCGGCGTGTCATGGAAAGCTCTAATTACCTTTTTAATGTCATCGGCATCTGTTAAATAAATTGTATTATCCCCCTGCTCGTTGCCTCTACCTATTGTCATCTCCTCCTGTATGTCCCTCTGCCCGTTTTGGTTTTCTATACTCTTTGCTTCTCAACACTACCCTACAAGAACTGTGACGGTCATTTGACCGGTCATATGACCGTCACAAATGACCAGTAATTCGGTCATTATTTTCTATCATTTTCTTAAGGGCGATGTGAAAAAAATTACCGAAACGTTTGTGTACGTGTGATTTTGCATCTTCTTCGCACCTTTAGATTTTATAGACCAAAAACCATATATCTTACCTGCTTACTCTGCTTATGTTTACTAATCAAAGATGACATATATATCAGTCACAGTTGACTAGTCACACTTGACCAATATATCGGCCACAGATGACCGGTCACAATTGATGTATATACCGGTCAAAGCTGACAAGAACATATACTTTTGAAATAAAACACATTTACTTCTAATTTAAAAATATTTTTTAGATAAGTTTATTCTAATTTTTTTATCTTTTACTATATACATTTTACTTTGAACAAGAATGCGTGTGAATCCGAGTCTAGGATGTTTTTTTCTGCATATGCTTGCTGTTGTGTACTTAAAAGAAAAACAATTTATATTTACATATGCATATGCGTGCTGCTTATATTTTTACTAACCTTGTATTGAGAATTAATTTAACTTTTACTTCTACACTTTCGCGTTTCCTAAACTCCCAGGAAGTTGTTGTCTCAGGGATTAGGACTCTTCCGTCGATATTCTATTCTACAAAGAACAATAAGCATTAAAATGCGCATGTATATACATATCGCCGCTTTGTTTGCTTGCCTTTATTTCTTATTTTCTTTTACAAATGCAAAATCGATATTATTAATTTAATAAACACACAATTTAACTTAAGTTTTTTGTATTTATTTATTTTATTTAATTGAAAATGCCAATATATGTAGTTGACTTATATACGCAATAAAAACTTTTTTTACTTCAAAAAATGCAACTCTGTATTTGCTCTATATTGTTTACATCAACAATGATAGAAATATTGGTCACAAATGACCGAAATTGTTGCAAAGGTGTTAGTAAAAAAAATGTTTTAGTGTTAGTTTCGGTCACAAATTTCTTGTAGGGTAGTTATATCTCTTAGCTATTCCATTGTTTCACCTGTGAACAGTAAATTACTTTTTTACCACTTTAATTTTTCTCGTTATTCAATTTCTTAGCTGTTTGTTTTTTTTTCAATGTTTTGGTTTACATCAGAAAACACATGATTTATTTTACTAGTAAAATATTGTGTAGTAAAAACTTTTAAATACACAGTAAGACAACTGTCATTTTGCGCTCTCAATTTTTGCTCCCATTTACTGGATTTTGTGTAAACGAACGCAATCCAGTAAAAAATATAACAAAATTTTTTTTATGTCTTTGACATTATTATGACGGTTTAGTTGTTTTGTAGAATCGCTCCCACCTGATCTGAGTGAGCCTTGCGTTTAACCATATGCTTAAGCATAAAAGCAAAGTGCCAAATAAAAATATGTCTAATTCACATCCTCGTTAAAAAGTTGAACATTAAAAACCCGAATTAAAAAAAAAAAATTTTGAAAACTAAAGAAATATTCGATTTAGCTCTTACGAGGTTGCTACAACGATACAACATATGTATATTGTGAATTTGGCAATAACTTATATTTAGGTACATATAGATCAGTATGTTAATACATATGCAGTTCGTTTAGTTATTTTCTTTTTATTTTATATACCTACTAGCTAAGCCCCGGTGAGCTTCGCTACACTACTATGTGATTTCCCCACATAAGTTGCAAAAAATTATAAGTCAGCCCTATTATTTAATTAAGATATAAATATTGGGAACTTATAAGGTTTATAGTTTTGGAGATATCCAGAAAGCTTTAGTTATCAAAAATTCTTTTTTAAACTTATATATATGTATAATTCTAGCCCTTTGTAAACATATTAACATATTTTGGTAATCTGACGAATGCAATTTAAATAATAATTTTTCTATCTTTATTTGTTTTAACATAATTTTAACCCTTTTTCCCCCTTATGGTCCAATAATTAAAAAAAGGACCCAAAACCGTACTCATATTTTTTAAGCCTGTCGCACCCAATTTGAACAATATTCCTATCTTTACTGGTTTTAAGTTAACCTTTTTTTTAAGTACGAAAAACGCAATCATATTTTTGTAAGACCTATCGAACGCAATTTGAGTTTATAATAATTGGGTTAAAACACTTTTTAATAATAAATATTTTTTTAAAGGTTTGTGATTCAAAGATGCGAATAGTAGTAGTAGTCTCTTTATTAGTATTTTAAATACTTTACAATTATTAATTTACAATTTGTATTGCACATCTTTTTCATTATTAATCTAATTTAACAAAATTAACAACATGTTTTTTAAACAATTTAAGATTATTTTCAAATTTTACACTATCTGACAAGGAGTTCTAAAGTTGTAAACCTTTGTAGAACAGTGACCGTTGCATTGATGTTGATGAAACTCTCTCAATTCTAAAATGATCCGTATTTCTTAGATGATAAGGTTGAACGTCTCTGACGTATCTTAATTGCTCAGTTAAGTATTCTGGTGCTTCTCCATTTCTAATTTTTTGTATGAAACTAATGGTGTTCAATTTTAACCTATGTTCTATGTTGAGCCATTTCAGTGATTCAAGCATGAAACGAATAGATGTATATCGGTTGCATCTCAATATAGCTCGCATCGCCCTATTTTGTAGTTTCTGCAGGCGTTCAATCTGATTGGTTGTACAGCATGTGAATAATATTGTTGAACCGTATTCAAAGTGTGGTTTTATTATAGTATTATAAATATTTATTGTGGTTATAATCGATACTTGGTTTCTGATTCTTTTAAAAAAACTAATTTTTTTGCCGATCTTTTTACAAATATAGTCAATATGTTGCCTAAATTTTAAATCTTTATAAATAATGAAGCCTAAATATTTTATTTGATCAACCTTCTCTATAACTTGATTATTTATTTTAAAAATTGCATTGCTATTAGCATTTATCTTCATAATTTTTGTTTTATTTTCATTTAATTTAAGCTTATTCATGTTTAGCCAATTGTTGACATTCTCCATATCCTGGAAAAGATATTGATAACACTGGTGGTCAGATTCTCCTTCTGCGAAAATAAGTGTGTCATCAGCATACATGACTATTTCACACTTATTCAATATGTTGGGCATATCATTTATGTATATAATAAATAATAATGCTCCCAAAATCCTTGTGGAACGCCGTAATCATTACTTTTAAAATTGGACTTAACATAGTTTACTTTGGTGATTTGCTTCCTGTTTGATAAATATGACTCAAACCATTGTAATTCTCTTCCTCTGACTCCGTATCTATGTAATTTTTGAAGAAGAATATTTCTTTCGATTGTCTCAAATGCTCTCTTGAAGTCCAAAAAAATGCCCACTATTTTATGGTTTTTTCCGTTTTTTTCCATCGATTAATTAAATAGTTAACTGTCGTTTCACATGAAAATTTTTTTCTGAAACCAGATTGGTATTTTGATAATATTTTGTTGCATTCCATATATTTCTCTAATTGTTCCTTTACTACTTTTTCTAATATCTTTTCACATGTTTTAAGGGTGTTAATTGGTCGAAATTCTTCACACTTTCTTGTCTTCGCTACCTTCTCAATTGGTGTTACCATTGATGTTTTCCAGCTTTCAGGAAATATACCCGTTTCCATCGATTTGTTAATTATATCAAGCAATGTTTTTCCTACAATATCCCAACTGTTCAAAATCATGTTAATTGATATTTTAGAATAATCTGGCTTGTTTTTTAAATTTTTACATATTTTTCTTAATTCGTATAATGTTATTCTTCTAAACTTAAAATGGGAGTTTATCACATGGATTTGATCGACATATTGCACATTATTTATGGTATCTCTTATCATTCCAATACTGTTTATAAAATAATTATTGAAATTATCGGCTATTTTAAAATCTTCTTTACATTCTATTTGATTAAATATCACAGTTTTAATTTTACTTTGAGATTTTTTCAAAATATGTTTTTTGATCTCTCTCCACATATATTTCACTCTATAAACCTGGGTTAGCTCACGATTCGTTGCTATGGAAAGCAAGTGATTTAAGACAGCTGCTAAAACAAAATTATGAAAATGACGAAAAAAAACATGGTTGTTGGGTAAAACGATTTTTCTTTTTTTTATCAGCGCAGAAGGGCAGCCCAGAGTGGAATTTTAACAACATTCATTCAAAAACTAGAAATATAGTGGAGCGAACAAAAGGAGTCTTGAAAAACAGGTTCAGATGCATATAAGGCGCAAGACAATTACATTATTGTCCTTAATTCGCTGAAAAGATTGCTGCAGTATGTGCGGCCTTGCACAACATTTGTTTTAAATATAAAATTTCATTTCCGGAAGTCAATTTAGGACACGAATTTTCGGAAACTCAAATTGTAGAGTTTACTGATGACATGACTGCTTCAGATATAATAATAAAATTAATGGAATCATTTAGGAATAAATATCTTTATTTAACTTTTATTAATTACCTTTCTATATAAAAACTTTTAATTCATTTATAAAATAGAAAATTTTTTTCTTTTTTGCTTTGTTCAGTTAAAACCACTTTTTAATTCTTCCAATTCGAGTTCATTTTTGTATAACTTCAACTTTTCTTCCTCTATCTTAAATCTTTTTCTACCATATCGTTCTATTTCTTTTAATGTATGTTTAACTTGCGTATATAAATTTGTCTGAACTTTAAGCTGTTCAGAGAGAAGACAATTTTTTGATTTCAGCGCTTTCTTTGAATATCTGGGATATTTTAAAGAATATGGTTTCTCGCTTTCAATTGCACATTCATTGTTCTGGCTTTCTTTTGTACTTTGAACATTATTCGATTTAGATGGAGCATAATTTTCTTTTAAACTTACATCGATTTCTAAAATATGTTCATTTTCCTTAGCTGGGCTTCTTATTTTTTGGACCCTAATAGATTCTCCGGGGTTTATAAAAGAATTCAATTGTAGTAAGCTGGCAGCTGCTTTATCAGTATGTGATAAAATAAAGCTCCAAATACTAGTTTAGTACCTTCCCTAGGTAAGCTACTGGCAGCAAACGACACTGATATAAACACGTATGGAAGGAAACTTCTTTCCGTGGATTTGGGGTTGCGTAGGCAGTTCAAGTGGATATTTACCATCGCCGACGTCTCACACGCAATAATCGGTGCGGATTTTTCGGAAAAATTTAACATTTTGGTAGATATGAAAGGCAAAGTGTTAGTGAACGAAACAACTCGATTACAACGGGTCTACCAACTTATAAGGTGTCCATCAACATACATAAACGGCCTCAAAGTAGAAAAAGCATTTCATAAACTTTTCACACAATACATCGATCTCACGGATGACTCAAGTACTCTAAGGAAACAACAGTCAGAAGTTTTGCACTATATAGAGACAAAAGGGCCACCAATATCGCAGAAGGTCCGTAGGTTATCCCCCGAAAATCTGGCAAGGACAAAAAAGGAGTTTGATTATTTGCTAGACCGGGGCATTTGCGTGCGATCAAAGAGTCAATGGGCCAGTCCTTTACATTTAGTGAAAAAATCAGATGGATCCTGGCGGCCCTGTGGGGACTTTAGGCTCCTTAACGCAATGACAGTGCATGACAGCTACCCCGTACGACATATTCAGTATTTCGCAATGGAACTGTTATTGATTGTAAAAAAGCATATCACCAAATAGCGGTCAATTCCGGGGACATTGAGAAAACAGCGGTAATAACGCCGTTTGGATTATTTGAGTTCAAATACATGACCTTTGGTCTGCGAAACGCCGCACAAACGTTTTAGCGCTTCATGGACGACACGGTGAAAGGCCTGGATTTTGTTTTCCCTTACTTAGGTTAGGTTAGGTTAGAAGGACATGCAGTGAGAAAGCTCATCGCATCACCCAGAGACAATTTGCCCATTGTGATTGTCCTATGAGAAGAAAAAAAAAAAAAAAAATAAGGAAAAAGTAAAATAGAAAAAGGTGTGCCCAGATTCGGAACATGAAAGATAAAGGTAGAAAGGACAGAGGTTAGAATAGCAGTAGTAGAGTAAGTACGTGAGAGAGTGGCAGTGTCCGTCACGAGTCGTTGCCGGTTGTCCATTTGGCACTAGTCGCAACCTCTCGCCAGCCATGTCATCCCTCTCGCGAATCCCAGTAAGACCATTGGGTCACAGTCGGCGAGCGCAGAGAGGTGGTCATGGTAGGGTACACGAAAGTACCGGTTCCTCCTCCTAGCGATCGCCGGGCATCGACACAACAGGTGCTCCACGGTCTCGATCTCCTCTTCGTCTCCGCATAGTCGACAGAAGTCGACCGAGTTTGGCTTCCAGTGTGCCTCCAGCGATCTTATACTGCAGTGACCGGTCAGAAGACCGGTGATCAGCTTAAGGTCCCTCTTACCCAAAGATAGAAGGGTTTTCGTCCGGTTTTCCGAAGCTGCTTTCCATAGGGATTTTGAGACCCAACATCCAGCAGTATTCGTCCATTTCTGGTTCGCCAGGACTCTAAAGTGCCCATCGATTATTTCGTAGAGTTCGCGCAGAGGGGGAAGGATCGATGTGACCGCCCCAGTGGCCGGTAGTTCGGTTCCTTTCCGTGCCAATTCGTCGGCATATTCGTTACCGGGTATCTCGGAGTGACCGGGAACCCAGCACAGCCTTACGGCCCCACCAAGCTCCCTAAGCGCCTTCCTGCAATCTCTTACCGCCTTTGACCTTACAGAGTTTGAACCCAAAGCCTTTAGGGCGGCTTGACTGTCCACGTAAATGGTGACCCATTCATTATGGCCTTGATTAGTGCGTCCAATCAATCTTGCGGCCTCCTGTATCGCAAATATTTCCGTTTGGAAGACACTGCAGTGATCGCCTAGCCTAAACGACTCCGCAATGTCGAGTGCTTCGCTAAAAATACCAGGGGGGTTACTCTCTATTGCGATGCGTAAGAAAATCTGAGCGAAAATGAACAATTGGTACTCTTTAATGCGTTTTCGCATTTGCCTTTCGCATCTAATTTTTTGTCCTTTCGCAAATCTGGCATCACCATACTCTGTAATACGCAAGCGTATGTCAAAAGCGTCCGTTAAGCATAAATATCTTGCGCTAACGAAATATCAAACGCAAAGCAAACGCATCATGTAAGTAAGCAAAAATAAATTTTTTTTATTTATATTAAAAGTAATTTTTTTAGGGAAAAGCCAAAAAAGTTACAAACTCAGCAACGTCAGTTTGAAATCTTAGTTGATTTTATGGTGCAGCACAGCGAATTGGCCAAGGGACAGTTACAGTGTGGAAATGCCAAACAACGCGCAATAAATTTGTGGACAAAACTGGCTGACAGCCTTAATTCTAATGGACCTCCTGTAAGGGATGTAGCTGGTTGGAAAAAAGTAATGTATTATGTTCTTTATATAAAATGCGAAACTAATAATTTATTACTTATGTTCATGTGTTCACATTTGCATATAGGTTTGGTCTGACCTAAAAACCCACACCAAGGTTAAAATGCGCAAAAATAAAGTAAGCATTTCCAGCACAGGTGGTGGTGTCTCACAATATTTCCCGCTTTCTTCTATGGAGGAACAGATTATAAATCTTCTTCATATGGAAGAACATGTCAGCGGGGTACCAACATCAGCCTACTTTGGCTCAAGTGGTAATGCTAGTCACGTCGCTGCAGCAAACAAAGAGCCTGCAGAAGAAGTTATGTTATCTTCGGAAAAAGAAAATAACAGTTTAAATGAGTCAGCGCCCGCTGCCAAAGTTAGCGGTGTGGATGAAAGTTTTCAGCCAGCCAAACGTTCACGGTTGTCAAACCAAAACGACCGTGACACTCTACTAAAAAACCAAGTAGAACAACAAGGGATATTTCACAAGGAATCCACAAAACTTTTGGGCGACGTTCATAATTCCTTGAAGGAATTAGTACGATACCAAAGAAAAAATTTTGAACTAGAAGAAAAAAAATTATCATTATATAAAGAAAAATTTGAATTTAAAAAAAAATACAAGCTACAAAAGCAAAAAACGCAAATTGAAAAGCTTGAGTTAAAAAAGAAAATTTTAGAATTAGAAATAAGAAAAACAATGTGATATTTTATTTATTTTTATTATTTTAATTATTATACCTGAAGTGCTGTTTTTAATTTAATTACCTTTAAAAAGTAAATTTAAAGATCTCAAAATCGCCATAAAATAGCTTTAAAACTTAAGACTGTAAGTTTCTGTATAAACACTACAATGAAATGAATTCCTTTTTTATGTTTGTTTTTATAAAAGTTTTTATTAATAAAAATTATGTTCTTAAAATCAAATTGTTTTTAATATTATTTCTTATTTCCTTAGCAACAGTTGTTTGGTCACTGTTGCTCGTATTGCTATGAACAGACATTTCAACTTGATTTAGACTTTCTGTCTCAACAATTTCATTTATTGACAGTTGTACATTGAAATTAGCACAAATATTGTGCAGGGCACAGCAAACGTTCATTATTTGAACCACTCTTTCTGGTGCATAATGCAACTCTCTGGCTGCTAACAGGCACCGAAATCTGCCTTTCGAAACACCAAACACTCTTTCAATTATGGACCTTCCTTTGCAAAACTGCTTGTTAAAAAAAGCCTCGGATGAGTTTTCCGTTGTGCTTCTGTATGGAGTAAGTAGCCAGGGTTCCAATGGGTAGCCCGAATCACCTATTAGAAAATTTAAACAAAGTAAGAAAAAAATATTTTAAAATTATTTTCAGCTAATTACCAATTAGCCAAAATCCCTTCTCTCCTCTTTCGAAACGTTCTTTTAATTTTTGCTTTGCGTTAGAAAGGGCCCAAACATGTGAGTCATGACTAGCACCACCGTATCGACAGTCAATAAATCTAATTATCATTTTGTGATCACAAATCTAAAAATTTTAAAGTAAGATTTAGTAAGCCAAATAAATGTATTCATAAAAACTCACGTACCACCATAGCATTCATACTGTGTTTTAATTTTCTGTTGAAGTATAAGTGCTCGTTCTTGGCCGGTCGGATCATTTGTATATGGGTGCCATCTACTGCTCCAATCACTCCAGGAATGCCACATGTATGGAAAAATCCTTTTTTAATCGCATTTTCCTCTTCCGCAGTGACCTCAAATTGAATATGCTTGGGGCAGAGTATTCGCTCAATCACTACGCAAACTTCTTGTAAGCAACGCGACATAGATTGCTGCGATAGTCCTAAAAGGTGGTCTTGGCCAATTTGGTGTTGATATCCACCTTGTCCAAGCAACTTCAAAGCAGCGGCCACTTTAATTACGTTTGGAATTGCCGTGGACCTCTTTGGAACGATGAGGTCATGTTGAATAGCGTTTAATACATACATAAACGCATCCTTACTTAATCGAAAGTTTTGTATAAAGCTATAAAATAAAATGCTTGAAAACATTTTACATATACCTACTAATATTTTCTTACCTATGGTCATTTAGGGAGAGTATATCCGATCTATCTCTTAAAATTCTCCTTGCAATACGTTCCACATGTTCATTTTCTTCCTCAAACCACAACGCCACCGAATCCATCACTTTTTTATGTTATATTTTTAACGAAACACACGTACTGCATTAAATTTGCTAAAAAAATGTTTATATTTACATTTAATTTTATTCTTCTTTGCTATTTTTTATTTCATGGTACAATTACCTTACGTTAATTGTACCATGGCTTATTTTGTGTTGACAGTGTTGCCTCTTTTTCAACTTTTTTTGCGAAAGCGTTTGCGTAAGCCTTACATAGTACCAAATTGTATTCTTAACGCATTTACCTTTCGCATCGAAGTTGCTTTCGCATCGCAATAGAGAGTAACCCCCCAGCTCCAGTACCATGATCAGTCTTCGATCCATCAGTATAAACGACTACTCCTCCGTACGGAACGTGGCCATCATCCCATACCGACCTTTCAGGAATGGTTATCACAGCGGCAGAGTTGAAGTCCAGGTAAGATGGCAAGTAATCTGTGCTCCCGACTAAGTCTCTTAGCTGCTCAAGCCTCCCCATCTCGATCAAAATGCTGGCATGTCCCGATTGAGAGTCGCGCCAAGTTCCTGATTCTCGAAGTCTCAAAGCTCCTTTAACCGCAAACCGCTTCACAAAAAGTTCCAAAGGTAAAAGGTTCAGCATTGTATCCAGTGCATCCTGTGGGGTGCTCCCACGCGCTCCCGTGATGCAAATAGAAGCAGCCCTTTGCACTTTGTTCAGCGCTTTGAGGAGAGAGGTTTTCGTTGTGGCGGTTTGCCAAACCAGACAACCATAGGTGACAATGGGTCGGACAATTGCCGTGTACAACCAATGGACAGTACCCGGCCTTAGTCCCCAACTCTTCCCTATTGAGTTCCTGCACGCATATAGAGCATTCAGCCCCTTCTTAGCTCTTTCCTCGATGTTCCTTTTCCAGTTGAGTTTCTGGTCCAGGATAACGCCAAGGTATTTAGCTTCCGGAGACAGTTGTAGCTCTACTCCATCCAGTACTGGTCCACAGAAATCCCCGATCTTCCGCTTGCGAGTAAAGAGAACTATTTCGGTCTTCGTAGGATTTACTCCGAGTCCATTGGACTTGGCCCAGTCAGACAGTGATCTCAATGCCCCTTGCATCAAATCAGTTAATGTAGACAAGAACTTCCCTCCAATAAGTATGACCACATCATCTGTGTATGCCACGACTTTCGTTCCATCCCTCTCGAATTTTTCCAGTATTCCATTTATCACCAGAAGCCACAATAGAGGTGAAAGGACCCCGCCCTGTGGTGTGCCCCTGGTAACAATTCTCCGTATGGAGCCTTCGCCCATTTGCGCACTGATAATTCGGCCCTTTAGCATCTTATCAATCCAGCCTATCAGGAAAGGGGAAACACCAGTCGAAACGAGGGATTCATGTATCGATTCCAGCTTCACATTATTGAAAGCCCCCTCAATATCCAGAAAGGCCGCCATCGTAAAGTTGGAATTCGCCATATTGTGCTCGATAGTCCTAACTACATCGTGAAGCGCACTCTCTACCGATCTACCCTTACGGTATGCATGTTGACAGGCGCTTAGTGACGAAGTGTTCATCGAACTCCTGATATGCAGATCTATGAGTCTCTCCACCGTCTTCAGCAGAAAGGAAGACAGACTGATAGGTCTAAAGTCCTTCGGCTTGGAGTGAGACGTCTTCCCTGCCTTCGGAATGAAGACAACGCTGACCTCTCGCCAGGCCAAGGGAATGCACGATAGTTGCAGGCAGGCCCTAAAAAATTTTGCCAGTGATGGTAACAGCATTGGCCCTGCCATTTGCAGCATTGCTGGGATGATACCATCCGGCCCAGGTGATTTGAAGGGTTGGAAGGAATCCAGCGCCCACGCAATCTTCTCATCGTCCACTATACAGTCAACTAGAGGCACCTCCATGCTCGGATCGACCATAAAAACGTCCTCCGTCATGGTTTGTGACTCATCCAATTCCATGCATCCAGGAAAGTGAGTTGCAGCAAGTAGATCCAATGTTTCCGAGCTCGTCTCGGTCCATGAGCCGTCTTCGCGTTGGATGCTGTCCAGGGTCTTCGGGTCCCTAGAGAGCAGCCTGCGGAATCTCGCCGCCTCATTTACTCCTTCTATCGATTCACAGAATCCTAGCCAGGAGGCTCGTTTCGCCCTTCTGACTTCGCTCTTATAGCGATTGAAACTGACCTTATAGTCGTCCCAATCCGATCTTTGCTTGGTCTTGTTGGCCCTATTATATAATCTCCTCGAATCCTTCCTCAAAAAACCCAGTTCTCGATTCCACCATACTGGCTGTGATCTTCTACCTGGGTATGACAAGGGACAGGATTCCTCAAAGCTCTCTGTAAGGTAGCCAGAGAGTCTATCAACCGCTTATTCAACCTCCGCTCTCGTCGTGCAGGCGTTGACCGGATTCGACTCAAGACGAGAGGTGACTAGTTCCGAAAACCTCGACCAATTCGCCCTTCTAGGGTTCCTAAAGGGTTTTTGCCGGTTTTTCCTAAAGTCTAACTCAAAGAGTATCTTTCTGTGATCCGAAAAGGTGCACTCGTTGGACACTCTCCAATTTCTTATGCGCGATTCGTCCAGGTTAGTTAACGTTATGTCTATCACCTCAGCCCTATCTCTAATTTGAAAGGTGGGGGTATTACCCCTATTGCAAATACGAAGACCTGAGCGTAATATGAAATCAAAGGTTAACTCACCTCTTTTATTAATGTCCTTGCTACCCCATTGCGAGTGGTGAGCATTGGCATCGCATCCAAGGACAATATCCCTGCCGTGCAAGGCGTTATTCACCAGATTCCGGACATTAATATTTGGAGGATCGGGCTCATCATACGGCATATAGACAGATGCCAGGATTAGTGGTCGACCAGCAACATTCTCCAGACATACTGCCGTCATATCACCACTACTGTAATTAGAGAGGTGGATTAAGTTTAAATCTTTTCTACCAATTACACAAGTTCTCACCTTGTCCCCATTAGAGGATGCGTACAAACGGAAGTTGACATTGCTTAGCCCAGCAACCTTATTCCTAAAGATATA
The DNA here is from genome assembly GCA_963583895.1 of Melanophora roralis. Classification (NCBI taxonomy): domain Eukaryota; kingdom Metazoa; phylum Arthropoda; class Insecta; order Diptera; family Rhinophoridae; genus Melanophora; species Melanophora roralis. The sequence continues at coordinate 67,877,902 of OY757190.1, read as the reverse complement.
AGGCTCCTGGACTAGAGCAATGTCCACTCGGGCTTTTGTGAGGGAGAGTAGGAGTTCGTCAGAAGCTGCTTTGCAGTGGTGCAAATTAATTTGCACTATGCGCAGCTTCTTCTGAGTTCCTCCTATCGTCAGGATTGGGAAGGCGGAACCGAATGGTTCCGAGCCCTAACCTTACCCGTCCCCCACAGTTCCTCAAGAATTTTTCAGATTCGGCGCACAGTCTCACCCTCAGATTCAGTCCGCCGTTTTCCGCACACACAGAGGATGATACTACCACCCAGCTGTCTGTGCGAAGACCGGCGTTCTGTTTTCCAATGAGCTTCAGTATTTTATCCGTATCCTTTATTGGAGGTGGAATCCATACTGAAACCATCGGCCTCAGAGGAATAGCAGACATTGGTACAATCTCCAACTGAGCTCCTGGCCAAGCCTCGCCAATATCACTGACTGCACAGTTAAGGAAATTCAAGGACTCCTTATTTGCGCAGCCAATGATTTTGACACCTCTCTGCCAGGCCGCCCCGTCGAAGAGCACATCGCTGCCATTCCATCTGTCTGAGAGCATCGCCTCCATCAGCTTCTCTTCCAGTTGCAGCCATCTCTCCGGGCTAATTTTACCATCAGCATCAGCCCTATCAACGATTGCAACCTTATGGTCGCCGAAGCCTCCTGCGTTGCTTTTTCTCTCAGCTGCCTTCGTAGTTGACTTGGCCGAGTCACCAGAGATCTTCCTATTGAGATTATTTCCAGTGGGGACAGCTTTGCCTTTCTGCGAAACCAGGTGGGAGCCTGAGGAGTCGGGTTTCGCCAAACCAGTGGTGGTCCCAGCATCATGCCTTTTCGCAGCAGGCTGTGGTTCCTCGTTTGACCGCCCTCTTTTAACACATGACGTGGATTTGGAGGGGGTTTTCGATTTCCCTTTTGTCTGATGCGAAGTTGAGGATCGCTCCTGATTTGGCGCTACTCGCTTCCCAGATTCTCCTGCTTTATTCGGCTTGGCGGATAAATCGGTGTTGCCCTTTTTAGGAGCTGTGACCGCTTTATCCTCCTTGGCTCCTGCTGTGACTACTGATGTAGCCGTGGCACTTTTGAGCTCTTTCATTAGAGGAATGGAGTCGATAAAGTCTCGCTTCTTAGAAAATTCCGGGTGATCCCGTTCGAAGCGAGCAACCGTTTTAAAGTTGCTCTTTATCCACCCCATTTCTCTTTCCGAGAGCAGAGAGGAGTCCTTTCCTTCGAACTTTCGCAGGAAAGAACAGGCTCTTTTGTAACCATCTTTGGCCTTCTGCTCTTTCGTTTTCTTTTTTGGGTCCTTTGCCGACTCTATGCAGCCGACCAGGGTTCCTTTGGTTGCTGCTGGTGTTGCCTTCGCTTCCGGTTTGTCCGGAATTGGCTGATTAACAGCTATACCGGCGCCCCTTCCGCTGCAGCCTTCACCAACAACTTCGCTGGAATCCTCAGTCACCTCTACTGCCTTTTGTCGGATAAGGACTACGGAATCGGCAGTGGCCGATTCGCACTGTCCTGACACCTTTGCGTTTACATCCGTGGTGCCAATCAGGATAGCCGCTCCATCCGTCTCATCCAAAGTACTATCATTATCCAATGAGTGTAGCGTCATAGTGACGTTAAGTTCCTCATCGGACCACAACAGTTCCTCAGAAAGACCATACGGAGTGCTACCCTGACTGAGACTTCGATGTGGACTCTTCACTGTCAGGGCAGATAACTGCTGCTGCAGTTCGTCCTGCTGCTCCAATAGAGCAGAGTGCAGCACGTCCAAGTCATTCCGTACTGTCCTAATAGGTTCGTCAGTAGTCACAGTGTTCGTCGCTGTCCTCACACCTACTTCTGTGTCAGTTCTGTCCGTTACGTCCGCTAAACGTTCGTTCCCAACTATGAACCGTCCTGGGGCTACGCCCAGAGAAGCGTCCGTTTCCCCTACCCTCTTAACATCCTTAGTTTTACTTATTTCTTCAATTTTGTACCCACGAGTAAGCTCGTAAAAAATCGGACCGTCGCGCGCAGTGACGGCGTACGCGGACTAGGCAACTAGAACTTACAACCGACCCGTGCCCTAGCGCCAGAGGGGAGCTGTTATCGACTAGTTTCTTTCAACACTAACTAGCCATCCAGGTCCTCGGCACTGCTACCATCCACCTTGACCTTAAAAGTGCTGTCTGTTTTTATTTGGTCCGCGAGAGATTACTCTAGGGCTAGACATAAAGCACGAGAACCTGCCCTTTCTCTAAGAGTTTAGTCAGAAACCCTTACCTTATATTAAGCCCCCCCTATCCGCCACCTGGGGACGCGTCCGATGGGAGTAAAAACAGACTTAAAGACTCCAACACGGATTTCCCTTACTTAGATGATGTTCAGTGGCATCCACGTCAGAGGAGGAGCATTGGCACCACCTACAACAACTATTCGAGCGCTATAGGAAAAAAAATGCATGGGAATCAACCCCAAAAAATGCCAGGTAGGGAGTTCTTGGGTCATACCATTAGAGTAAAAGGCATAAAGCCGCATCCTCAGAAGGTAGCAGCAATCGCAAAGCGTAAGAAGCCGGTGGAGGTGCAAGACCTGCGAAGTTTTTGGGGCGCCGTGAACTGTTACCGAAAATTTTTACCACAAGCTGCTGAGATGGAAATACCGCTACAGCGAGTGATGGGATCGTGAAAAAAGCGGGACCAAACCAAGCTAAAATGGACACCGGAAGACGAGGGCGCATTCAAAAAAATAAAACGGGAACTTATTAATGCGGTATTGGCTTTTTTGCCATTGCGATTAATAAAGAACTTAGAAGATTTAGAGCCTTCGCCCAGCACAAAGCAAGCAAAGTGTGTTTGGAAAAATCAAACACCATCGTCTACTAAGTACTGCAGACCAATAAAATTTAAATTTAAAAAGGAAACTCATGGTACTATTAAGAATGAAGTCACACTAGAGCTCAAATTTCAACCTACAGCCATTAGAGTTAAAGATAGATGAGCAAACTATTATATTGAATTGGCAGTTAATACTTTTAATGATAGACGGAAAAATTGCTCAGGTTTTAACTGATACAAACGCTTTATTTAGCTGATTATATGCAAAGCAACATCAAGTCAGGTATACAAAGAGCTGACAAAGACAGTTGATATTATTGATGCATATCAATTTGGATTATCACCGCTACATACAAGGATAAGGTTTTTGGAGCACATACTAAAAATCCGCTATGATTTGGAATTTGGACCATCAGTATCAGTTAAAAATAATGACACCAACATAGACAGAAAGTTGCCTTAGTGAAGATGATTCCTAAGCCTGGTAAAGATCCTTCGAAGAGGGAGTCTTATAGGCCTATGAGTTTGTTACCAACAAACAAGCTTACTCCGATCCTAAATGAAAACAACTGCATTCCAGATCACCAATTTGGCTTTAGAAGTCAGCATAGCACAACAAACAGTTTTACGCACTCGTCTACATTTGCTGACGACACCGCTTTTCTCAGTTATCATAAAGACCCTAAAGAGGCTTCCTGCCAAATGCAACAAAACGTAACCCAAGTAGAGAAATGGGCAAAATTATGGGGAATAAAAATTAATTAGCAAAAATGTACCCACGTAACGTTAACTTTACGCAAAGAAACGTGCTCTCCAATCCTTATTAACAACCATATGGTGCCTCTGCGATTTGAGGCGAAATACCTTGGCATTTATCTGGACCGTCGCCTTACATGGCATCTATATGCGAAGTTGACGAAAATGAAACTTAAAGCTACACAACTTCATTGGCTAATTGGCAGAAACTCTGTGCTTCGTCTTGATTGTAAACTTCTACTCCACAAATCGATTTTGAAACCAATTTGGTGCTACGGTATACAATTATGGGGCACTGCTTCCGCCTCTAACATAGAAAAAATATAACGTCGTCAAAACAAAATCCTAAGAATGATCACTGGTGCTCTTAGTATATTAAAAACAGCAACATCCACAAGGATCTACAAGATCCACTAGTTAAATACTAAATCCTGAACTATGTGGACAAGTATTTAAATAAGCTGGAAACACATCCAAATTCGCTCGCTCGAAACATCTTGCAACATAGTGGGCACACTTTGTTACTTTGTTAGGAGAACTTTAATTTTGGTCTGGTACTGACTGGACTAGTATAAATTACCCAGTTTTAAGATTTGAATACTTATTGTTAGTTCGCATTAGCGAAGATTCAATAATAAAAATATGAGAAAAAAAAACATAGAGCTAAGAAAAATTAAAAAAAAACAGGTTCAAGATCGGGTTCAAGCATAGGTTTACTATACGTCAGCCAAAACAAGGATCAGGCAATACAATTGATGGGAATACCGCAAGAAGGTTCTTTTTAGATCCCGAAATTACATCTTACATAACAGGTGTTGATAAATGTAGATCTTATTTCAAAATTTAAAACAAGTACTGAAGTAATTGCGTGCAATGATTAAATTAATAATGGAAAATTTGGTGATTATGCCAAGGAAACCGCTACTATATACATATACATCCAAATGCTGTTTGCAACAGTGGACTAAGTTCTTTAACATGGAGAAGATGTCATTAAGCACCATTTATTATCATTTGGAGACTTACCAGAGGAAGCCAAGGAAAGTAGGAATAAGGATTACAGCTTTTACAGAGAACATAATACCAGCACAATGTCACGAAAATCTACAAATAATGATTTATTTCATATATTATTGGTAGCGACAGATCCCTAAGTCAATGGAAATTGGATCATTCGGACCTCAACGCCGAAGCTGAGGCACTGCTACGGGACAAAATTTATACAGAGCAGAATATAGAATACTTACAAGAAATATTCCAGCCTTATGAATTAGAATTATAATTTGCATTTATTATGAAATAAAAAATAAAAATAATAATATTTAACGTTAATTTATTAATAAAAATTTATTTATTACTATAAAAAAACTCTTCTTTTGTATTTAATTTTCAAAAGCCTGCTTTGTTATTTTTACAAAGATAACAAAATTTTCATTATCAAGCCTTAAAAAAGGAATTTCTATGCAAGAAGGAAAACAGATCGAAAATTTAACTTTAAGCTTAAATTTCTCAACAATGGCTGTACCGATCCTAATGAAACTTACAAACAATAAAAGCTTAATATGTCGTCTATAAACTAAAAAAACTTCATTAGTTTACAGAGTTTTGGCTAATGAAAAACGATTCTGAACCACTGTGCGCCGGTTGTTGCTAGATGTCCGTTGGAAATACGTTTCGAACTTTAAGATGTCGTAGTGGTTATCGATAATTTAAATTCTAAAAAAAAGCTCATGGCTCTGACGGAATACACCATTGAAATAAATTAATTTTATTATGAGAACTTAAATTTTAGTCTGATACTAGCTGGATTAATATTAATTACTTAGTTTTAAGATTTGAATACTTATTGTTAGTTCGCTAAAAAGGCGTAGACTCAATAATAAAAATATAAAAAAAACGTTTTGGTGGTTTCAGTGGGGTTTTAAAAGTTTTATAGAAGCGCGCTATTATTTTAAGCAGTAATTTATGTAAAATGCCCTTGTCAAAACATATAAAATTAGTTGTGTTCAATAACTTTCTAGTAATTACTAGCAACGAGAGAGTAAAAAGAAATATTTTCAAAATTGCTCTCAAAAGTATTTAAAAGTAAATGAAAACTTTTACAGTCAAAACTTGTAAGCAAATGTAGAAATTATCAGAAACATTTTTGTTTCTAAACATATTACGCTCTTTTTAGGCTCTCTAGCTGCTAATTTTTTGTGTACGTGAACACTTACTAGTAATAATAATCGAAAATTATTGATAATTTTCTGTTCTGTTCTATTCAGATATTATTGTCCCTTTTTTCAGGTAAATGTTGCGTTGAAGAAGCCTGGAAGCAAATTAGAGCATCAGGGTATTAAAATCGAATTTATCGGCCAAATTGAACTGTTTTACGACCGCGGCAATCATCATGAGTTTAAATGTTTAGCGAAGGCTTTAGCACGTCCCGGAGATCTTATTCAAAGCACTAGTTATCCTTTTGAGTTCCCAAACGTGGAAAAACAGTTTGAAATTTACAATGGATCAAACGTCCGCTTACGTTACTTTTTACGTGTCACTATAGTGCGTCGAATTAGCGACATTATAAAAGAAGTTGACATTGCTGTTCATACGCTCTGCAGTTACCCGGATGTAAACAATCCCATCAAAATGGAAGTAGGCATTGAAGATTGCCTGCATATTGAGTTTGAGTACAATAAGAGTAAGTATCATTTAAAGGACACCATAATTGGCAAAATATATTTTTTGTTGGTTCGCATTAAAATCAAACACATGGAAATCGCTATTATAAAACGTGAGTCAACTGGCAGTGGCCCGAATGTGTTTACAGAAAATGAAACTATTGCCAAGTTTGAAATAATGGACGGGGCTCCCGTTAAGGGAGAAAGTATACCAATACGTGTGTTTTTGGCTGGTTATAACTTAACGCCTACAATGCGTGATATTAACAAAAAATTTTCAGTAAAATATTTTCTCAATTTGGTTTTGATGGACACGGAAGATCGTCGTTATTTTAAACAACAAGAAATAACGCTGTGGCGTAAAGCGGATATACCACGTTACCATGCTCACAACCAGCCTCAACAAACTGCAGTAGCTGGTCACAATACGCATCCTCAACATGCTCCTCCACATTTGGTCAGTGGCCCTCCAGCTCCAGTAGCCGCACCCCATTTATCTAACACCGACACCAATGTGAACATTTGTAACGCTGAAGCAACTGCAACGGCAGAAGCATCCGCTTTATTAGCTGCAGAATGCAAAATGGGTCTCTTTACAAGAGAAAATTCTAATCAGGAGATTAGTCAACATTGTCATGACTCGCTTCCTACATCGCCAACCACACCAACTGCGATTTCAATAGAGCGCGGCATGGGAGATGGCGCAGCTGCAATCAGCACTTCACCAGTAATGCTTTCAACAACGCCACCGCCTCTGCCAGCGACCCCAGTAAAACCTTTAACAAATGAAAGCAAAAAAACACCAATTGACAATTTTATACTCCCAACAACAGGGATTTCCCTTAAAGATAATGAGGAAGATGTTATTGGTGTCATTGATAAAAATGATGCAGATGATAAGCCACATGTGGTTCCTGATAGTGAGATGCCGTAATAAATGGCGCTTGATGTTATTGACCCTAGGGTCGTATATGTGTAGTGTCAATTGCTTAGATTAAAAAGTAAAAGCAAACAAAATCCGATATAATGCAAAGAAATAAAAACATTTCAAACATCCTATCACTTTATTCTTAAAAAATTTTTGAACTAGCAGACAACAACTAAATATTAAAGTAAACAAACATGTTGCATAAGAGTGCTTCAAGGTTGTATGGTTTAAAAAGTCCGTATACGTTTCTTAACCTAAAACTGTGTATGCGGTTGCATGTAAATAAAAGTTTAATGCATATTATAGCATTACTCTTCTAATTAAAAAAAAATAATAAAAGACTAATATAAAATAAATAATGGTTAATGCGTAATTAATTTTTTACTTATATCAATTATTTCTTTTGAGTTGGTTTACATATCGCAATTCGAGAGATGAGCGATCCAGTGATTTTTAGAGAATATCGTTAACGGTGAATGTGATTTTAAAATCACCGTTTTTTAAACAGTGGCGGTGATCACCGTTTAGCATTTTTCAATTCTTGTAAAAGAGTTCTTTTAATCTCTGTTAAATAAATATGTATACATAATGTTATTTTATGCAGTGATCATGATACTGGTTATGCGATTTTAGTTCCTTTTAACGAACTCCTAAACAGCGCATTTAAAAAATAATTAAAACGATAAATAGGAATTCAAAATAAAAGAAATATCATTTCAAAACTTTTAGTATGCATGCAGTTGAAGCAATAGTTGTGTTCAATAACTTTTCAGTAAATACTAGCAACGAGAGAGTAAAAAGAAATATTTCAAAATTGCTCTCAAAAATATTTAAAAGTAAATGAACACTTGTACAGCCATTTTGTTAAAATTTTTTTTAAGCATAATGACAGAAAGACTTTTTGAATTATTTTTGATAGTAAAATTTTTACTAGTAGAAACTATTAGAAACATTTTTGTTTTTAAACATAAAACACTCTTTTTTTTTGGCTCTCTAGTTGTAAGTTTTTTGTGTACGTGGGCACTTACTAGCAATAATTATTGATAATTTTATATTAATATTTTAAATTTACAAAATTTGATACAAAATTTAACTTTATACCTTTCGATAAGTTGTAAAGCTTTGATTTAAAAAAGCAGCTTACAATTCATGATAGATTCCAAACATAAAAAATATAAAAATATCTTTAATTTCAGTTCATTTGCCGTTGACAAAAAAAAAAAAAAAGAAATAAAAAGATTTACCCTCTATTGTATAATATACAATAATAAAAAAGCGTTTAATTCCATCTGAGAGATGGACGATGCTTGACCGTTAGTCAAGTGTTACGGAAGAGACTTAATGCAAAAAAGCATAGTGTATATGGAAAAGTAAACTTCGTCCAAACTTACAAAATAAAAAAGAAACAAAAAAGATATTCTGTTTTTCTTTCTCATTAACATGTAAGTTACCGTTCAAAGAGTACTGATGAGAAATTGCGTAGCTGCTTTCGAAAATGCATTTTACTCGGCTAGTATCGGTAGAAAATAACCTGCTTTTTTTAAATAAAAGTTTCTTTTAAAATGAACGGAAAACTATTAATTTCTTCTAATAAAAAAAAATTATGTAATGAACTTAAGCCAAAATAAAAAGTAAAAATTTGTATTAGTAAGTAAACAAAAACCTAAACCTAAAAAAATTATAAACATTAAGCTGTATACATAACACTACTAAGTATAATATAATAACGACACCCCCCTGGTAAAATTTTTAGCGGCACTTTTACAAACACACGGGTGCCTCGGTAGATCCGTGGTAAGTGCACGAGTCTACCAGTCTGGGGGTTGTGGGTTCGACTCCCACCAGAGACCCTGGTAAGTTTGCTTCATTTTTCTGCTCTTTCTTTCTTTCTTACTTATCCTTCTCTAAATTTCTTCTATCCTTCCATCTCAACCTATTCTATCTGCTTCTCAAGGTAACGCAAAGGTACCGAGTTAAGCGGACCCAAGTGAGCTGTATCCTTTCCTTCAACGCACATAGGGGTATTTTGCCAATCTAGCCGGACATTAAGACAAAATGGAAATTTAAGAAATGTAAAAATTTAAGTGCGCAACTCGGCAGATAACAAAATTCTGTAACGGATAGTGAATTTTCAAATCTTTTGCTTGCAATTTGTCGTTTTGAGGCACTGTCAATCTAGCAAAATAGCCCGATAAATGTCCGAGATATAAGCAAAAAACCAAGACTACCTCGTTTTTTTAGTCTACAACAACAACAAAGAACATACTTTTGCATGTAATAATAAAAAAAAAAAAAAAAAAAAACAAAATAAGAAAAAAACAGAATCAGTCATGTTGATATTATTGAAACACACCCAAACACAAATATTATTAGTATTAGTGTTCATACATATAACAGGGTTGCCATACAAAGCTTAATTTAATAATTTTTAAAATCGATCCTACGGCGCACAGTGCTTTGATCCCATATAGCGATGGGACAAAAATAGAAGAAGTGGTCCCAGAGTTTTGAAATTTGGTAAACTAGTATAAAATACTTAAATTAGGAAAAATTAAATTTTTTGGAAAAATCGGGCAAAGGACACGCCTATTGCCCATACATAGAAAGGACGAAATTTTCAATTTTGACTACATAACTGCACAGAAAGTTACAATAGTCCGTAGATCATTTACATCTCGTGATAGTAACTTATGTGACAATTTTTATTAGGATTGACGCAAGGACTCTAGGTCCTGTCATATATCCTTTTTCCAAAAAATGCTAAGACTGTTACAAAAGTTATCCGATTCTCATTAAGTTGGGTGGTATGGCAATTATTATGTGTTAAAAAAATGTTAGTGCCAAATTAAATTAAAATTTATTTATAAAAAAAAAAATAAAGAAACAAATTGGCTTAAAATTTTCTACATTATGATTTTAACAAGATAACAATCTCTCTAAATTTAAAATACGTATAAGTGCGTTTTTTAATAATTTATATATATTTTAATTTACAATAAATTATCTTTAGTATTGGACTCTTCCCAAAACATATTGCCGCTCAAGGAAACATTTGTCTCGTAGTCTTCAACTGGATCATTAGCATTTTCTCTAAGTATATATTTATCAATTTCTGCAAATAACAAATTTTGTTTGGTCTTTGAATTCCTTTTTGAAATTAAAAACGGCTCTGAAGATAATATTAAATAAGTCATTAAATTTTTATGAGCGTTTTTTCGTGACGTTTTCCTCGTATGGGACAGTCTTGCTTTTCTCACGATTTTGTCGTTGGCTTCCAATGCTTCTTCAGACAGCAAATTTTTCATAAGCAATGTTACTCGTGCTTGGTTGCTTAGAATTTAAATTATATATGGGGGATTTCATGTCAAGTGACCCAACTTTTAAAACCGATGTCTTTCGATTGGAAAGAAATTTGGACCAAAGTAAGCTCTTGCAGAGAGTAGTTTAGGCACAATTTTTTTAACACGATCGGTCAAGAACTCTCTGAGCTAGAGGGGTTCAAAATTTGACGTTTTCGGCAAAACGGTGTTTTTTCTAATATATGTAGTTTATTACCTTTTGCTTTTAACAAAATTCGTCCCAAATACTTTCGATAGCTTTTTTTTCAATCTTCCAGAAAAAAATATTTTTAAAATTGAAAAAAATTTTTTTTTATTTTTTTTATAAAATAATTAGAAAAAAATTCTTTTTTCCAAATGTGGCCATTTTTTTTTTTTTGCTCAAAAGAAAGCTTAGGTCTTTCCTTTGAAGAGCTTGGAAGTCGCTTAGTGGGATGCGAGTGGGATATCTATAAAAAATAATGTTTTGTAACTCAAGGCAGAGGTTTTCAAATTTTCGCGTATATTCTATTTTGATTTTTTTGCTATTTATGTAAAATTATCTCTTAAGCAAAAAAAAAATATTTTATGCTAAGAAACAAAATAATTTAACCTTTCCGACGGTTATTATTATTAGAAAATTTTAATTTTTTTTCTTTAACTGATATGTCTGTGTGCAATATTTGCGAACACTCCACCAAACAATTTTGTTTACTACAAACAAAGGATGTTGCAAAAAAACTTCTGTCACGTACCCATCTCCAATTTAAATAAAAAATAACGGTAAATAACATTTGTAGGTGGGAGTCAAATCTACCGATTTTCAATTGCTGTACTAGTTTGTTGTGATGCAAAGTTTTATAAGATATACGAAAGACATTAAATTTTTGTCATATTTTGATCTAGTTTTTGTTATAAGTTGTCACAACAGAACTGGAAAAAACAAATGTTTTGGCAATTCATCACATCTTAAACACTTAAGTTAGCAACAGTGGTGGGAGGTAAACTACACAAAGTCACATTTTGCAAACATTCTTGAAACAATGAAACACCAACGTCAATCTGTTAATTTAGCAGCATCTTGTAGCGTCAAAAAGAGGCAAACACAATTTTATATTTATTTTTTTTAATTTATCTCGTTAATTAAACTAATCTAATGGTATAAAATTGGTTTTATATGTTATTACATTGTATATTTTTTTAACTCCAGAAAACTCTGGAAATTTAAGAAAAACACTAAGATAGCCATTTTTAAAAATATTTAAGTTGTGGTTAATTTTTTAAAATTTTTTTTCTTGAATTTATTAGAAAACAGTATGGATTTTTGAAAACAGAAAAAAACCCATAGACCATATTTTTCTTTTTTTTTAATTTTCCATCAAAGTTAAAAAATTTTTAGAGCTAAAGTCAATAATAAGCATCTTTTAACCTAACAAAAACTATGTATAGGAAAATAATATACTAAAATTTTTTTTACAATTAGTTTTAAATATAGTTAGCTATTACAAGAAAAAAAATTTGAATCTCCTAGTCCAAAAAATTAAATTTTTACAATTATTTTTTTAAAACAACAAAATACCAAGGTAATTTGGGATTTTAGTGTCATTTTATAGCGTAAAATACATACAAGCGCAAAAACTTTACTATTTTTGCTGTTTTTTTATTAAACAGTATTAATTATTTATATTTTACAGTATTTGTAGTTTTTTTCTTTTAATCCTTAGAAAATGGTCGAAATATGAAAAAAAATCACCAAAATAGCCATTTTTAAAAATAATTTTTTTTAAAGTTGTGTTTAGATTTTAAAAATTTTGTTTCTTGTAGTTATTAGAAAACAGTATAGATTTTTAAAAACAGAAAAAACCCCATAGACCATATTTTTCTTTTTTTTTAATTTTCCATCAAAGTTAAAAAATTTTTAGAGTCTAAGCCAATAATAAGCATTTTTCAAACCAATAAGAAATACTTATAAAAAAGAAATCACTAAACTACTACAGTTAGTTGCAAATATAGTTAGTTACTACAGAAAAAATTTCACTCTCATACTCCAAAAAATGATTTTTTTACAACTGTTTTCCTGAAGCATGTAAGACTCAGGTGTTTGTTAAGCCATTTTTACTTCAAATTCTTTGGCGCCCCCTAGCGCCACCATAAAGAGTTAAATCTAAAAAATTCTTTAAAATTTATTTAAAAATTATTGTTATCTGTCGACCTGTATAGTTTTATCTTCAATATAAAACCTTTTTTTTATTGTATTTTTGTCTATGGGACACAGCACTATGCGGCGGGTTCTCCTAAAAAGGTAAAATGTAAGACCGACCCAAATTATTTTATCCATCGAAACATTTTTGTGGAACATCTTACTTTCTATCTCCAGCCCCTGACATGGTTGCCATACAAAATTTTAAAAAATAAGGTAAAAACCGCTACAATTTCCCCGGAGTCGCCCGTAGAGGAAAAAAAATGTATCACAGACCCCCATTAGTTTTTCCTCCCAAACGTATTCCTAGAGCATACTTACCTCCTATCTCCACGCCCTAAGGGGGTTGCCATACAAAATTTACAAAAATGATGTAAAAATGCCCACAACTTCTTCAAAGTTGGCCTTAGAGCAATAAAGTGTACGACCGACCCCCATTAGTTTTCCCTCCCAAACATATTCCTAGAATATACTTACCCACTATCTCCACGCCCTAAGGGGGTTGCCATACAAAATTTACAAAAATGATATGCAAATGCCCACAACTTCTTCAGAGTTGGCCTTAGAGCAATAAAGTGTGCGACCGACCCCTATTCTGCAAACAGATGATAATGATGGCCCCGTTACGGAAAAAATTTTAAGCCTCCTCCAATTTATTTAAGAGAAAAAAACTCGAACGACCTCATTAAATTTTTAGTTGCATTAATAGGCGAAAAGAACTTTTATGTGTCGAACATAAAAAGTGGTAACATATATGAGACCAAAATTCAAGTAAATCACGAGAACGCTTACCGCGCCACGGTGTCGGAATTTGAGAAATTAAAAAAGAACTTTTACACTTGCAAATAAAAAACGCAAAAGGCCTCCAGGTAGTCATAAAAGGTATTGACTCAAATGTTGACCCGGAGGAGATAAAACCAGTTTGTGCAGCGAAGGTTTTAAGGTAAGGACTGTGGCAAATATTAGAACCAGGGAAAAATACCCTCAACCATTGTTTCGAGTTGAACTTGAGCCTGGTGATGCCAAATTAAAGAAAAACGAAACTCACCCCATTTATGGTTTAAGATATATTATGCACTGTAGAGTTACAGTGGAAGTCCCGCATAAGCGATTTGGACCTGTACAGTGCTTAAATTGTCAGGAATATGGCCACACAAAAACTTACTGTAAGTTGCCTTCTGTTTGTGTTGTATGTGGGGATCTGCATGTTACAACCAAGTGCGACAAAACAAAAGATGACCCTAGGGTGAAGAAGTGCAGCAATTGCGGTGGAAACCACACTGCCAACTACAGAGGTTGTCCTGTCTTTGATTTAGTTAGGCGCTCATCTAAGCCGAAGGTAGTTCCTGCCCCTCCCCAGCCGTTAAATATACCAACAACAAACATTCCCCAGTTAGCACAGCCAACTACAAGCCAAATTTCTTACGCCAACGCACTAAAGTCAAACCAGTCAAATGCACAAAGGCCAAACCAACCAACCACACAACAACAAGTGCCAACAAGTGAACAAACTGGTCCCAATTTTAGCCGCCTGCAAGCCGTTATTGACAATATGGTCAAACAATTTACGCAGATAATGGCGCAAATGGCTGGCATGATGCAGGAGATGCAGAAAATGCAGTCTGCTCTTCTGCAGGCCATGCTTAAAAGACCATGAACTGCCTCAGGGTTTGTTTCTGGAACGCAAACGGCATCCGCCAACACAAAAACGAGCTCGAATATTTTTTAATACACCATAAAATTGACGTCATGTTGATTTCCGAGACTCATATGACATCTAGGAGCAGTTTTGAAATTAGTGGATACAATTTTTATGATTCAAAAGATCTCAGGGATAGATCCTGTGGTGGCTCTGCTATATTAATCAAATCAAGAATTAAGCAACAATGGTTGGGTGGCCTATCTGAATGTTATATGCAAGCAACAAACGTCTGCATTGATGAATTTTTCAATAACCTATTTATTTCGTCAGGTTATTGTCCACCGAAAATCTTTATAACGAATGATCAGTACAACAGTTTTTACAAATCTTTAGGTCCCCGCTTCATAGCTGCTGGAGACTATAATGCCAAGCACACGTACTGGGGCTCCCGACTAATTAGTCTCAGAGGTCGTGTCTGAAATGGGACTTTATGTTATTTCAACTGGACAACCAACCTACTGGCCAACAGACCACAATAAAATTCCAGACGTAATTGATTTTGGCGTAGCAAAAGGTATATCCTCGGAGCTCATTGAGGCTCAAGCCTCCTTGGATTTATCTTCTGACCACTCACCCACAATAATCACTATTTTCAGTCCTCACCAAATAGCAGCTAGTGAGTTTTTCTTATCTAAAAGAATTAATTAGTTGAAATATAAAAAATATATTAGTACCCACTGCGCGGAGAACCAACCGATAAAAACTCCCGGAGACATGATGATTGTCTGAGCGTCCTAAATGAAAACATTAAAAAAACCGTTGAACATGCGTCTTCTACCTACCGCCAGGCTAGGTACAACAAAATTTTCTCTGAAGATGTGGAAAAGCTTGTATCTGAAAAAAGAAGAGCGCGCAGGGAATGACAAAAACATAGATCGCCCCAACTTAAAACTAAGCTGAAAGAATGTACAACCCAACTAAAAAGCTTGTTGGAGGCTCACAGAATGGCATCACTGAAAGAGTACCTGGAAGGTCTAGACGCGACTCCTCAGACAAATTATTCCTTATGGCGATCAGCCAGACGTCTTAAAAGACCTGTTATCGCAAAACCACGACTGCGCAATCTGAGAGGATCCTGGGCTAGAAATGAGGAAGAAAAATGCGATCTGTTCGCAAATCACTTCAAAAACGAATTCACTCCCAATACATGCACTGACGTGAGGGAATTACCGCCTGTTGTTGCTAGACGTCCTTTAGAAATACGTTTCCGATTTGCAGATGTTGTAGAGGCTATCGCTAACCTTGATGGTAAAAAAATCTCCTGGCGTTGACAAAATAAGCAACAAAATGCTCATAGAGCTGCCTCTTACTGCTAAAAGAATCATTCTTTTTATATTTAACGCGATAATTCGGCTTGAACATTTTCCGCCTGTATGAAAAGTTGCCTTAGAAAAGATGATTCCTAAGCCTGGCAAAGATCCCTTGAAGGTAGAATCTTATAGACCCATAAGTTTGTTACCCACAATGTCAAAATTGTTCGAAAAACTGTTAAAAAAACAAGCTAAATCCGATCCGGAATGACAACAACTGCATTCCAAATCACCAATTCGGCTTTAGAAGTCAACAAAGTACCATCGAACAAACTCACAGGTTGGTACAGGTTAAAAGAAAAGCCTTTGAGGAAAAGAAGTACTGCTCCGGGCTTTTCTCACAAGCTTTCGACAAAGTATGGCATGAAGGCCTTCTAAACAAACTAAAGCTCAACCTTCCAGCTAATATTTTCAACCTTTTAGAAAAATACATAACAGGCCGACAATTTATGATCAAAGAGGGAAACCAAATAAGTTGTTCCCAACCAATAGAGGCTGGTGTCCCTCAAGGAAGTATACTAGGTCCAATTTTGTACTTGTTTTACACGGCAGATATGCCAACCAATAGTTTCACACACACGTCGACATTTGCTGACGACACTGCTTTTCTTAGTATTCACAAAGACCTTAAAGAGGCTTCGAACCAGCTGCAACAACACGTAACCCAAGTTGAGAAATGGGCAAAGTTATAGAGAATAAAGATAAATGAACAAAAATGTACCCACGTAACTTTTACTTTACGCAAAGAAACGTGCCCTCCTATCACTATCAACAACCATAATGCGCCTCAACGATCTGAGGCAAAATATCTTGGTATTCACCTAGATCGCCGCCTTACATGGAAGCCTCATATAGATGCGAAGCTGACGCAAATGAAACTTAAAGCTGCTAACATCCACTGGCTAATTGGTAGAAACTCTGTGCTACGTCTTGATTGTAAGCTTCTACTCTACAACTCGATTTTAAAATCAATTTGGTGCTACGGTATACAATTATGGGGTACTGCTTCCGCCTCTAACAGCGAAAAAATCCAACGCCGTCAAAACAAAATTCTAAGAATGATAACTGGTGCTCCTTGGTATATAAAAAACAGCAACATCCACAAGGATCTAGAAGTTCCACTTGTAAAATGCGAAATCCTGAAATATGTGGACAAGTATTTAAAGAAGCTGGAATCACATCCAAATCCGTTAGCTCGAAACATCTTGCAACATAGTGGACACACGCATCTGAAAAGAAGAGATACTATTGCACTTAGATTAAACTATTAAAATTAATTAATTTTATTGTGAGAACTTAAATTTTAGTCTGGTACTGACTGGACTAGTATTAACTACTTAGTTTTAA
Organism: Melanophora roralis; assembly: GCA_963583895.1. Taxonomy (NCBI): domain Eukaryota; kingdom Metazoa; phylum Arthropoda; class Insecta; order Diptera; family Rhinophoridae; genus Melanophora; species Melanophora roralis. The sequence continues at coordinate 67,860,851 of OY757190.1, read as the reverse complement.
GATTTGAATACTTATTGTTAGCTCGCTTAAGCGAAGATTCAATAATAATATATGAAAAAAAAAACCCCCATTAGTTTCTTCACCCAAACTTATTCCTAGAATATACTTACCCCCTTTCTCCGCGCCCTAAGGGGGCTACCATGCAAAATTTACAAAAATGATATGAAAATGCCCACAACTTCTTCAGAGTTGGCCTAAGAACAATAAAGTGTACGACCGACCCCCATTAGTTTCTTCACCCAAACTTATTCCTAGAACATACTTACCCCCTTTCTCCGCGCCCTAAGGGGGCTACCATACAAAATTAAAAAAATGATATGAAAATGCCCACAACTTCTTCAGAGTTGGCCTTAGAGCAATAAAGTGTACGACCGACCCCTATCAGTTTCTTCACCCAAACATTTACCTAGATCATACCAACCCCCTATCTTCACGCCCTAAGGGGATTGTCATACAAAATTTACAAAAATAATATGCAAATTCTCAAAAACTTCTTCAGAGTCGGCCTAAGAGCAATAAAGTGTACGACCGACTCTAATTAGTTTATCCACCAATACATTTTTGTGGAGCATACCTAGGGGAAAGGGGGGCACCTTTGAACAATGTTAATAAAATCTCTGTTTAAAATTTTTTCCGACCATTACCCGAGTTTTTCACATGGCAATTTTGTTTTCTAGCAACGGCAACAATTTTCGCTAGTTATTTCAGTTGTCACCCAACTAGAACACATTTTTGCAGTGCCATTGTACATTTTTTAATTTTTTTTTGTAAGAGTGTCAGAAGCATTTGGTAATCGTTTTCTTTCGTGAAATAAATTAATTGCAGTCAAAAATTCTTTTTTCGCAAAATTAAGGTAAGTTCTTAAACAAAAAAAATATATTATAAATTTTCCGTGAAAAAGCACGCGGGTTCAGCTTTGAACAAAAAGAAGGGGCACCTTTGAACACTATATATAAGTGGAATTCTCAAATAAAACCAATGTAAAAACGTTGGGATTTGTTGGCAAAATAAATGAGAAAGATGACAACAACAACTACAACGTCAGCTTTATAAAGAAGAAGCCAGGTTCTTTTAAGTTTTTTTATCCTGATAAAGAAGATAAGTGGTTTATAAATGACATAGAAATAAAGGCTAAGCTTCCAACACCAGTACACCAACCTGGAACATCGAGAACAGCTGGGATGATGAATTTTGACTTCGATTTGTCTAAATTTAAAATGGGTTAAATAAAAAGATAACTAATTTAATTTTATTAATGAATGTGATTTATATTTTTCTGTAAAGTTCTTGAAAAGAGTAATTTTTGTGAGTTTTAGTTCCTATCGATACCTAGCGTATTTTTTTTCTGTTTAAATTTGCTACTCATACATATATAGGTACATACGTACCTTAATTTAAAAAAAGTTATTTTTAAGTTGATGTCTTTTTTATGTTTTTAAGTTTATTTGTATGCCTTTATAATATAAAACTCATTTGTGAACTGAATTTTTTTTTATTTTTAAATGTTAATGGGTATTATATATGTATTATATATATTAACTTTATTTCCTAATAAATAAATCTATTTTTTTTAATAGAACTATTTATGGTATTTTTGTACATAAACGCTTTAAGAAAAAATTGCTGTTCAAAGCTGCCCCAGCCTAGTTCAAAGCTGCACCGTATCAGGGGCACATTGAACACAATAACTTCATCCATTAACAAATAAATAAAAATTTTAAAAGACCTAAAAATAAGTTACTTGTATACATGAACTAAAGTTTATTTCCATACGCATTAGTTGAGTTATGTAAAAAGTTAGTAATTTAAAAAACTGAATTTTTATGAGGCTTGAAAGCAAAAAGTGTTCAAAGGTGCCCTCCTCTTCCCTACCCTTTATCATCAGCCCATCACATGGTTGCCACACAAAATTTAAAAAAATAAGGTAAAAAAGGCTACAACTTCCCCGGAGTCGCCCCTAGAGGAATAAAATATATCACCGACCCCCATTAGTTTCCCCTCCCAAACATATTACTAGAATATACATACCCCCTATCTCCGCCCTCTAAATGGGTTGCCATACAAAATTTGAAAAAATTAGGATAAAAACCCCTACAACTAACCCGTTGTCATCCGTGGAGCGTTAAAATTTGACACCGACCCCTATTTAAAAATATGAAATATTTCATGAGTAAAAAAATAAAAAGAGTTTGGGATTTTGAAGGCCAATGTGAAGAGTATATAAGATTCGGCACAGCCAAAAATAGCACTCTTACTGGTTTTTTTTTTAAGTTTGATTAAAAAAAAATCCTTTGAAATTAAAAGAGGTTTCTTTGTTCACTTTTTGAATTAAAAAAAAAATAAAATCAAAAGGTTTTTTAAGTGATTGCAGTCGTTATCCTAAAAATCTTTTTCATCACAATAAAACCTGAAATCTCTACTTTTAGACGAAAAAAGAAAACGTTGCGCATTTGTGATTTTAAAATCACAGGTATAAAATGACAGGTACAGAAACATCGCTTACCCCTAATCGCAATATTAAATCAAATTAGATATGAAAATATACGCGTTTAAGGTTTTGTACGTAACCTTAACCCCAAATTTACTTATGCGAAACGTTTAAGAATATTTTTACAAAAACAATTTTAACCAAAAAAAGTTGCAAGATTTCACTGGATACTGTCTGCGTACTTTTTGAGATATTTTCAGCCGACAGAGTAAAATTGGTCTTACTCTCCCAAAAAAATTAACGAGTATTTTCTACTAAAAAATACCCAGACAGACCTATCATCAAGTATTTATATAAGATATTTGTTAAACCAGGGGGTTATTATTAACATGTTGACCGATGTCGAAAGAATACTTTCGTTCGCATTCTAGACAAAAGAAAACTGATTTCGGTTTACCTAAGTATACTTTAACCGAACGTTTACTCGAAAGACAAGTTGAACGAAAACGGAAGCGTATTCATACAAAATTGGGTTTGGTTAAGTCAAACGCAAGCTAAATATGCGAACGTAAATATCAAAATCAGGGGCCGAATTACGGCACTCGTGAACAAGTAAACTTTCGTATCCAATGAAATTTCGTCACGTATCGAATGAATGGATTACCGCATTTGATAGCTCACCTATCAAAATTAAAATAGAATGTTATAGATTTTTTTTGCATTATAATTGAATGAAAACATATGTTTCAGGAAACACAAAATTTTGCCGTTATATTGTTTTTAAGTAATTAATAAAAAAAATAAAATAAAAATAACTTATTAGTTTTGTTGTGTTTATCTTCTGACTCAGAGGATGAATCTAATACTATGCGTATAAGAAGGCAAATACGGGTTAAAAGTGATCCACTGTCATTGTCAGCTACTGAGTAAGTAAATTGCACCATTTAAACAAAATTCCGTTTGAAACGTTATCATTTAAGGTTTGTTAAGCGTTTTAGAGTTCCAAAAGAGGCATTTCATTTTATTCTTCGTGAGCTAAATTTTTAAGGACATATGTCTACTGCCAAAGCTGCAGCTGACCGTAACATTATCACTTTTAGCCAGTGGATCTTTTCAACATACCACGGTAAATGACTATTTAATTGAAATAAGTCAGAGCGGAGTTTGCAAAATGGTTAACAAATAATAAAAAAAATAGATAATAAGCTGTGTGCAAAATTTATGCTCGGAAGCGTTCATGCAGAAATTTTAGCTCCCTGGTGGTAAATATAAATTCGCATATAATGCTAGCTTTATGTAACATTTCCTTTATTTCTTAGTGATTGGTTGTATAGACGGCACTCATTTTGGGTTGCAAAAACCATCTCAAAATTAGCATATATTTGGTAATTTATTTTTGGCCAAGCTAGGATTTTTTTCAAATATTTTATAATTGAATCTTCGCTTAAGCGAACTAACAACAGGTATTCAAATCTTAAAACTAAGTAATTAATACTAGTCCAGTAAGTACCAGACTAAAATTTAAGTTCTCACAATAAGGATAACTAATTTTAGAAGTTTCATCTAAGAGCAATAGCATCCCTTCTTTTTAGGCGGGTGTGCCCACTATGTTGCAGGATGCTTCGAGCGAGCGGATTTGGATATGTTTTCAACTTATTTAAATACTTGTCCACATAGTTTAGGATTTCGCTTTTTACTAGTGGAACTGTTTTTATATACCAGGGAGCACCAGTTATCATTCTCAGAATTTTGTTTTGACGACGTTGTATTTTTTCTATGTTAGAGGAGAAAGCAGTGCCCCATAATTGTATACCGTACCACCAAATTGGTTTTAAAATCGAGTTGTAGAGTAGAAGTTTACAATCCAGACGTAGCACAGAGTTTCTACCAATTAGCCAGTGGATTTGAGCAGCTTTAAGTTTCATTTGAGTCAGCTTCGCATCTATATGAGGATTCCATGTGAGGCGGCGATCTAGGTGAACACAAAGATATTTTGTCTCGGTTCGTTGAGGCACCATATAGTGGTTAATAGTGACTGGGGAGCACGTTCCTTTGCGTAAAGTAAAAGTTACGTGGGTACATTTTTGTTCATTTATTTTTATTCCCCATAACTTTGCCCATTTTTCAACTTGGGTTACGTGTTGCTGCAGTTGGTTCGAAGCCTCTTTAGGGTCTTAAAAAATACCAAGGAAAGCAGTATCCCCAGCAAATGACGACGTGTGTGTAAAACTATTAGTTGGCATATCTGCTGTGTAAATCAAGTACAGAGCTGGACCTAGTATACTCCCTTGAGGCACACCAGCCCCTATTGGTTGAGAAGAACTTATTTGGTTTCCCTCTTTGATCATAAATTGTCGACCGGTTATGTATTTTTCTTATAGGTTGGAAATATTAGCTGGAAGGTGTATCTTTAGTTTGTTTAAAAGGCCTTCGTGCCACACTTTATCGAAAGCTTGAGAGACATCAATGAAAAGCGCGGAGCAGTACTTCTTTTCCTCAAAGGTTTTTCTTATAACCTGCACCGGTCTGTGAGTTTGTTCGGTTGTGCTATGTTGACTTCTAAAGACAAATTGGTGATCTGGAATGCAGTTGTTTTCATTCAGGATCGGAGTCAGCTTGTTCTTAAGCATTTTTTCGAACAATTTTGACATTGTGGGTAACAAACTTATAGGCCTATAAGACTCTACCTTTGAAGGATCTTTGCCAGGCTTAGGAATCATCTTTACTAAGGGAATTTTCCATATAGACGGGAAATGTTCAAGCCGAATTATTGAGTTAAAAATAAAAAGAATTATTCTTTTTGCCGTAAAAGGTAGCTCTAAGAGCATTTTGTTGCTTATATTATGAATTTCCAATTATTGGGAGTGAACACGTTTCTGAAATGATTTGCGAACATATCACATTTTTCTTCGTCATTTTTAGCCCAGGATCCTCTCAGATTACGCAGTGGTGGTTTTGCGATAACGGGTCTTTCAAGACGTCTGGCTGATCGCCATAGGGAATGATTTGTCTGAGGAGTCGCGTCTAGACCTTCGAGGTACTCTTTGAGTGAAGCCATTCTGTGAACCCCTAGCAAGCTTTTTAATCGATTTGTACACTCTTTTCGCTTAGTTTTAAGTTGGGGTGATCTATTATGTTGCCATTCTCTTCGGACTCTCCTTTTTTCAGATAAAAGTTTTCCCACATCGTCAGAAAAAATTTAGCTTTACCTGGCCTGACGATAGGTAGAAGACGCATGTTCAACGGCTTTTGTAATGTTTTCATTTCGGACGCTCAGACTATCATCTATGTCTCCCAGAGTTTTTAGCGGTTGGTTTTTCGCGCAGTGGGCACTAATATATTTTTTTTTATTTTAACCAATTTATTCTTTTAGGTAATAAAAAAATCACTAGTTGCTATTTGGTGAGGACTGCAAATAGTAATTATTGTGGGTGAGTGGTCAGAAGATAAATCCAAGGAGGCTACAGCCTCAATAAGGTCCAGCAAAATACCTTTTGCCACGCCAAAATCTATCACGTGTGGAATTTTATTATTGTCCGTTGGCCAATAGACTAGTTGTCCAGTTGAAAAAGTCCCATTTCCGACACGGAATCATACAAGACACGACCTTTTGGGCTAATTAGGCGGGAGCCCTAGTACGTGTGCTTAGCGTTATAGTCTCCAGCAGCTATGAAGCGGGTACCTAGTGATTCTTAGAAACTGTTGTACTGATCCTTCGTGATGGAGAATCTGGGTGGACAGTAAACTGATGAAATAGCAAGGTTATGGAAAAATTCATCAATGCAGATGTTCGTAGCTTGGATATAACATTCCGAGAGGCCACCCAACCATTGTTGTTTAATTCTTGATTTGATTAGAATAGCCAGGCCACCACATGATTTATCCCTAGGATCCTTTGAATCGTAAAAAGAAAAGCCACTAATCTTAAAAGTGCTTCTAGATGTCATATGAGTCTCAACATAACATCGATTTTTTGGTTCATCAAGAAATACTCGAGCTCGTTTTTGTGTTGGCGGATGCCGTTTGCGTTCCAGAAACAAACCCTGAGGCAGTTCATGGCCTTTTAAGCATAGCCTGCAGAAGAGCAGACTGCATTTGTTGCAATTCTTGCATCATGCCAGCCATTTGCGCCATAATCTGCGTAAATTGTTTGACCATATTGTCAATTACGGCTTCCAGGCGGCTAAAACTGGGCCCGGTTAGTTCGCTTGTTGGCACTTCTTGTTGTGTTGTAGACTCACGTGAACTAGGCTGGTTAGACTTTAATGCGGCGGCGTGAGAAACTTGATTTGTAGTTGGTTGTGCCAATGGAGGCATATTTGTAGTTGGTATATTTAAAGGCTGGGGAGGGGCAGGAACTATTTTCGGCTTGAATAAGCGCTTAACTGAATTAAAAACAGGACAACCTCTATAGTTGGCAGTGTGGTTTCCCCCGCAGTTGCTGCATTTCTTCATCCTAGGATCATCTTTTGGCTTGTCGCAATTGGTCGTATCGTGCAGATCCCCACACACAACACAAACAGAAGGCAACTTACAATAAGCTTTAGTGCGGCCATATTCCTGGCAGTTCAAGCACTGTACGGGCCCAGATCGCTTATGTGGCACTTCCACAGTAACTCGTCGGAGCATAATATATTTTAAATCATAGATGGGGTGAGTTTCACTTTTTTTCAATTTGATATCTCCAGGTTCAAGATCCACTCGGAGTAATGGTTGGGGGTTTTTTCCTGTTTCTCATATTGGATACCGTCCTAACCGTAAACCCTTTGCTTAACAAACTGGTCTTGATCTCTTCTGGGTCAACATTAAAATCGATGCCTTTAATAACTACCTGAAGACCTTTTGCGGTGTTGAGTTGGTAGGTATAGAAGTTTTTGCTGAGTTTTTCGAACTCCGAAACCGTAGCGCGGTAGGCGTTTTCATGGTTCACTTGAATTTTTGTGTCAAATATGTTACCGCGTTTAACGTTTAAAAAATAAAAGTTATTTTCCCCAATCAAACCGACTAAAAACTTGACGAGATCATTTGAGTTTTTTTCCCTCAAATAAATGGGAGGTGGCTTAAAGGACTTTCTTTCCCTAACGGAGCCTCATTATCCTCTTGCAAAATTGCAAAACGGGTTTGCGATGAGGTTGACCTTTCATCGTCTTTTAAAATTTTTGCAGGTTCAGATGTTTCTGCCGATTTAGGGCTTCTTTCCCTTTTAAGAACTGTCACATAGCGGTCCATCCCTACCTGGATCTAAGGTGCCGGTGCAGAAATTAAGCTTGAAGCGGCTTTAGCATCTGCAGGTTCAATTCCAAAATTTAATAATGGTGACCGCGACTAAGATGGTACCTCAGAATTTTTTTTATAATTATTAAATATTGGGCTAAATTAGTCCCTTGTTCAGTACATTTATTTAAATTAGGCGCACTTGGACTAAGGTTGTTTGTAATTATTTTTGGTCTTGCATTTAAATAATTTCTATTCAATTCAGAGTCTCTTAATTTCTCATTGCTAACACTTGTGGAGCTTAACACAATGTAAGCATTTCGGCTATCAGGCCCACTGTCACTACGATTACTGTTACTCATTAACAGTTCGCTTTTTTTTATTTGATTTGTTATTTTTGTTTTTCTTTTCTTTTTTTATGTGTATATTACTACTATCACCTATTAACAATATTACACTCGCGTACACACGTCCGTACACTACGAAATTAAGAATGCAACTCGCCAAGTTAGGATGATCAATCATAAATTGAGCCGTTATATCCTTTTGCTTTCCATTTATTTTGTTAATATTGGTCCTAAAATGTTTATTTTATTTATTTATTTATAGCTTTAACTAAAATTTTTATAAAAACTTACATTTTATAATATTTTAAAATAACAACCCCTGAAGAAGTTTGAAAAAAGCAAACGAAACGTCGGAAAAATAAAAATTTAAAATGAATATATAGTTCGTTTTTTATTTTTTATTTATATAATTCGGCTTTAGAAGTCAACATAGTACCATCGAACAAACTCACAGGTTGGTACAGGTTATAAGAAAAGCCTTTGAGGAAAAGAAGTACTGCTCCGGGCTTTTTATCGATGTCTCACAAGCTTTCGATAAAGTATGGCATGAAGGCCTTCTAAACAAACTAAAGCTCAACCTTCCAGCTAATATTTTCAACCTTTTAGAAAAATACATAACAGGCCGACAATTTATGATCAAAGAGGGAAACCAAATAAGTTGTTCCCAACCAATAGAGGCTGGTGTCCCTCAAGGAAGTATACTAGGTCCAATTTTGTACTTGCTTTACACGGCAGATATGCCAACCAATAGTTTCACACACACGTCGACATTTGCTGACGACACTGCTTTTCTTAGTATTCACAAAGACACTAAAGAGGCTTCGAACCAGCTGCAACAACACGTAACCCAAGTCGAGAAATGGGCAAAGTTATGGGGAATAAAGATAAATGAACAAAAATGTACCCACGTAACTTTTACTTTACGCAAAGAAACGTGCCCTCCAATCACTATCAACAACTATAATGTGCCTCAACGATCTGAGACAAAATATCTTGGGATTCACCTAGATCGCCGCCTTACATGGAAGCCTCATATAGATGCGAAGCTGACGCAAATGAAACTTAAAGCTGCTCAAATCCACTGGCTAATTGGTAGAAACTCTGTGCTACGTCTTGATTGTAAGCTTCTAATCTACAACTCGATTTTAAAACCAATTCGGTGCTACGGTATACAATTATGGGGCACTGCTTCCGCCTCTAACATCGAAAAAATACAACGCCGTCAAAATAAAATCCTAAGAATGATAACTGGTGCTCCGTGGTATGTGAAAAACAGCAACATCCATAAGGATCTAGAAGTTCCACTAGTTAAAAGCGAAATCCTGAAATATGTGGACAAGTATTTAAATAAGCTGGAAACGCATCCAAATCCGCTCGCTCGAAGTATCTTGCAACATAGTAGACACTTCCGTCTGAAAAGGAGGGATACTATTGCGCTTAGATGAAGATAACTTTTTTATTATGAGAACTTAAATTTTAGTCTGGCACTGGCTGGGCTAATATTAATTTTAGTTTTTAATTTAGTCTTAAGATTTGAATACTTATTGTTAGTTCGCTTAAGCGAAGATCCAATAATAATATATACGAAAAAAAAAAAAATATACATGAAAGCAATTGACCTTACATAGCCCGTGGGAAACCCCAATTGAAAACAAACTTACATTTTGGGTCTCATGCATAAAAACGAGTAAAAGCGCTGAGTTGAGGCATGTGAGCAATTGCTCGTAAGTCGAGTTCAAGAGTTCAATCAAACAGCAACAGCTTTTGCTGAATTTCGTATGCATAAAAATGAGTTCAAACCAATTGCAATTACTTGAGCAATTGGAGATCAAACGTATAATTGTTATTGAAGTGTAAACATGTCGTCAAGTGAAAGTGAAGTAGAATCATATAATAATCATAAAATAGAAACTGACATTTCTAAATTTTTAGTAGAAAAGCTAAAACAAAATAAATATTTACTAGAAAAGGGTCAATTACCAAGCATTAAAAATAAAAAAAAAAAAAAACAAACAATAGAAACATGTGTAACAGAAATTAAGGAAAAATTTGCCATTGAATTAACGGAGAAAAATATAATAAAAAAAAGGCTAACATGAAATGTCGCCTAAAAAATTTCATTTGAGCATCTTTTATTTCATCTGCATCTTTCGGGAATTTTATCCACTCGCTTGCTTTGGCAGATATAAGTTTCACAACTTCCGCAATAGTTCGCGACACAGTTGATTGATGGACTCCAATATCTGTGGCTTTACCATTTTGAAATCCAGGATCTGCACAAAATCTTAAATACAGTCGAATTTTATCAATGTTGCTGAGGGCACCACCACGTGTTTCTTCTGACTCCTCAAAAAAGTAATTAGCCAACCAGCAGATGGTACTATCATCAAACCTATGTATTTGTCATTTAATTATTAATTATATAAAAAAAATTAATAATTAAAAATACAAACCTGTATAATTTTTTATCCTCACTTGCTAAATTTGTTTTACGCTGTTGGTAGTATTTTGTATTTCTTTGTGGCACAAAATATTCAGCCATGATTCCTTTTTAGTTTACGCGAGTCAACTAAAGGGCATCCTCAACTAAATTTGAGCAAGAGCTCACAAAATAAAGCAAAAGCTTGTTTTTATGCATATGAAAATGAGCACAAGCTCATCTAACTTACTTCAAACTCAGCAAGACAAGATCAAACAAGAGCAGTGAGTAAAAGCAAATACATCAAATTTTATTGTGCGTACGACAAGCACCTTTTACTCCAAAAATCGAGTCCGAGCTCAAGCTCACTTTTTATGCATGAGACCCTTTGTATACCTTTACCTCACGAACAACTTTTCGTTAGCCAGCACTCGATAGCGTACTCGTTAACGAATGCTGTCATCAAAAATTACGATGGCTCTTACTCGATATCGAATGAGGTAATCTCAAAAGCAAATATAACGAACAATTTTACTCGATCACGGATGCCGTAATTTGGCCCCAGTACTTGTAATTTTGCTTTCGAGTGGCATAAAAGTATGCAGTTTTTTATGTAAATTAAAGTTCACTTTGCATTAAAATGCTAAAAAATAACAGTTAAATATGTTCTAAAGGGTTATTGGTTAAAACGTCATATTGTTTACAAAAATTTTGTAAGTTTTAATTATGAAAAGTTTTCAGTGATGTCAATTATGCCAAATTTTTTACTAATTTAAGACCACTTGCAGGAGTTTGTAAACAAATATAACAAATTACTATTAAATTTAACAAAAAATTAACTGATTACACCTCTTTTCATGTATTTTTGTTTCCTGATTATCTGGTTTGAATGTTGCAGGCGGGCTAAATACATATTCATGAAGTACCGTTAGAAACACACGATTGTAAACTAATGTTGATCATATGTATAAGATCTAAAGATAATCTGCAAAATAATTTTGATAATGTTTACATTAGAGGCCAGCTTAAGACGACACTAAATAAGGCATCATCTCGAATTTTCAATTCATTTCATATAGTTACCTTACGTGTGCAGACACAACAATAAGTACTGCGTTGTATTGTTCGCCATCTCTTTTGTTTACATAACTTAAATGAAAAATATATTTATACTTAAGCACACTTAAGTTAACAACAACGGCACATCAATTTATCATGATCACACATTTCAATCTCAATTTATCTTGAAACTTTACTGTTGACGGGATGTTCTTGGTACGATAGTTTTAAAAACGGGGGTTAATTTTTAATGTATGTATGTAATGTAATGTCGTATGAATTTTATATTGATTTGCCTGCTTGTATATATGTTTGTTTATGTATTTATTCAACATTGTGTGTAATACACACTGTTTTGTTGTTGTTGGCCACACATCATAACAGTAATTTTTTTTATCGACCACACATAATGACAGTACAGTGCACTCGCGAAAACGTGAACACTCGAAAGTGTGAACGTCTGAGAAACGTGAACAAATTTATTTTTCCACAGAGTATTCTAAAACGTGAACAAAATCTAAAAGCTCTAAAACTTGAATACTTTTTATTTATTGTTTTTGAATCTGTTTTTAAATTGGGAAATCCCCGAATTACATGTTACTTGTTTTTTTACATATGATTAAACGTTTTTTTTTCATTTATGTATGCGTTGACCTGTTAGTTGCTCTTTGACATTGCTACGTAGATGAGGCAAGTGATTAAAAAAATTTAATTCGTGAAATTGAAAAATGTCATTAAAAAAACCTAAAGTTTTAACTTTAAAAGATAAAGTTGATATTCTTGAATTATTGCAAAAGGGGTCCAGTGCTAGTGGCTTGTCAAGAAAATATGGAGTTGCCAAAGCAACAGTTTCTTCCATTAAAAAAAAACCGGGAAATTACTAATCGTGTAAATAATACCCTTTATGGCACTGGAAAGCGTAAAACATTACGCGCTTCTGAACTTCCGAGAATGGAAAAAAGTCTTTATAAATGGTTCCTTTACATGCGGAATAAAAAAATGCCGGTAAGTGGACTGATGTTAAAAGCCAAAGCTTTAGAATATTCACGTTCAAACTAAAGAAAATGATCGTTGTTTTAACGCCAGCGACGGATGGCTCCAAAAATTAAAACAAAGGTTCGTTGTTCGCCTTCTTAAAATTTCCGGAGAAAAACTTTCTGCGCAGTCACAATTTTAAGGAAAAGTTAAGAGCAAAAATGGAAGAACTATCTCTATGTGAAGATCAGCATATGCATATTGCATTTTATGTTTTGTTATTAAAAATTAATAAAATAATTAATTAAAATAGTGCTTAACATTTTTTTTTATTAATGTATAATTTTTTATACTAAATAGGGTAACTTTTTGTTTTAAATTTAGGTACTAGATAACGTGAACAAGCTCGTAAATATGAACTGCCTTGGTAAAAATTAGTTCACATTATCGCGAGTTTACTGTATATAAGTTGCGTCAACAACAGTGCATGACACCACTCTTTATTCTTAAAGGTGCTTTCGCACGATATGTATGTTACACATGACTTTTCAGTTTTGTAATCCACATGTAATTGCGTATGTCTGTCAAAATTGTCATTTTGATGCTCTATAATTTTTGCTTTTTCACGTACGTATGTAAGTTCATCTGACATAACCTCTTTGGTTTGTTTACAACAGCTGGCTTTGTGCGCAAATTTGTTTTATTTACTTACAGAAGTTAGTTTTTTGTGCGGGTTTTGGTAAAAATAGTTTTTAAAAAGCTTACCTAATGGCTTAAAAAAATATATCTACAGTGTGCGGCATTGTAGCAATAATTGCAATTACATTAAAAAAGAGAAGAAAACTAAAAAAGAAGCTAAAAAAAAACGTTCTATATGGAGCCGCAAAGGGTTGCTACGTAGAGACTGTGGATTAGGTTTCGTTTCAATGGTAATAAACGAGTTGCGCTTGGAAGATCCAAAGGCATTTCAAAAATTTTCAAGAATGTCGTACACGTCATATTCTGAGTTGTTAAAAAAAGTTTCTCCTCTAATTTCAAAGCAGAATACTGAGTTGCGTGAAGCTATTTCTGCTACAGCAAGGTAATAGGTTATACCAGTATATCTGAAAATGTTTTTTTATTTAGGTTGCTTTTAACTCTGAGGTTTTTAGCCACTGGCGAAAACTATTCTAACTTATCTTATGGATTTAGGATTTCTGTGACATCTATAAGTGAAATTATACCGGAAACAATTGAAGCTATTTACTCAGTTTTAAAAGACCAGTTTTTGAAAGTATGTACACATTCTGAGATATATGTATGCTTATGTGAGCAAAAATTAATAGTTTTTAGGTTCTTCAAAACGCAAATGAATGGAAAAATATTGCTGATGAGTTCTTAACAAAATGGAATTTTCCCTTTTGCTTGGGTGCCATAGGTAATATCAACAAAGATATGAATTTTAATTAAATCTTCACCTGTACCAAAGATATCTCCCTTCCAAAAAAATCATTACTAAAAAAGTTGGCCTTAGAGAAATAAAGTATAGGACCGACCCATATTAGATAAAAATAAAAAAAGGTTCGGAGTTTCGAAAGTCCACTGTGAAGGGTATCTAAGATTCGGCACAGCCGAATAAAGCACTCTTACTTGTTTTTGTTTTTACTGTGCAGATGGCAAACATATTGCTATTAAAACCAGAAAAGAGTATGGGTCGTTTTATTATAATTATAAAGGATTCCATAGCGTGATACTTTTAGCCATTGTAGATGCAAATTATAAGTTTTTGTACGTTAACGTTGGAACTAATGGTAGAGCAAATGACGCCGCGGCATTTAATGAATCATCGCTTTACGAGGGTATAAAAACAATGCGTTTAAATTTCCGACCGATGCTGAATTACCTGGTAGCAATGAAAAGGTACCGTATGTATTTGTTGCTGATGAAGCCTTTCGGTTAACCTCAAGAATGTTAAAGCCTTATAAGGAAAGGTCAATAAATGCAAACAAAAATTTTAATAACCGATTGAGTCGATCACGTCGAGTAGTGGAAAATGCATTCGGCATTTTAGCAAATAAATTTCAAATCTTTCAAAAAGAAATTAATTTATCAGTTGAAAAAAAAGAGAAAACAACTTTGGTTGCAGGTGCACTGCATAATTTCACGAGACGGTTTTGATGCAAAAATTTTAGATATAGAAAATACAATCACTGGTAGTTTTCAGAGCGGGTCCTGGCGGAATGAATTTAATTTGACCGGTCTTCAAAGGTACCAGTGTAATCGTTAGGGAGAGGAGGGCAGAAAAGTACGAGATGCTTATTCCAAATATTTTAATACAGTTGGTTCGATTCCGTGGCAAAATAAAGCCTTAGAAATTTTTAATTGTATTGTGTTTTTCCTAATTTCAAAACTACTTTTATATTCAATAAATGCAAAACAAAAACAATGCCAAAACGTAAACAAATCGAATCTTCTTTCAAAAGATAACCTTTACTTTAAAAGTTAATCTTTATTTTTTTAAGTTGAGCAGATATAACAAAACGAATAACTTTATATATAACGTACTAAGATTTCAAAAAATTTGAACAGCAAAAGTAAAAAGTTCACTTTTTAAACTGAAGAATAAAACTAAACTAAAAAATTTAAAAAAAAATTACTAAGAAATAAAAATTTGTTTTGGGAATTTAAACATTTTATTGAAATCAACAAAAAAAAAAAATAACAATAACTTGAGTCTAAAGTAATAATAACAAATTATCAACACAATTTTTAAATTATTTAGGATTTAATCCCGATTTTCTTGTTAATTTATAGGGTTTGTTGTTGGTTAAGTTTGTCTATATGCATTTCATTGGTTCTTACACCAAATCATCAGTAGACTTCAACCACCCAAATTCTTAAAAAACTCATGAATATTTTCTGTCTTTATATACTAACCTCATCAAACAAAATGAGAATTACTATAAAAAACCAAAACGTTCAAGTTTTTTTAAGAATCCAACAAACCATTATTCGCTATTCGCTTGTTTTGATTTTCTTTTTCCCCTTACATTTGAATAACCATTGGTTACTACTAAATGTATTGAGGGGCAACCGAAAACAAAACCTTGTTGTTAAACAACACAATTTTTAAATTATTTAGGATTTAATCCCAATTTTCTTGTTAATTTATAGGGTTTGTTGTTGGTTAAGTTTGTCTATATGCATTTCATTGGTTCTTACACCAAATCATCAGTAGACTTCAACCACCCAAATTCTTAAAAAACTCATGAATATTTTCTGTCTTTATATACTAACCTCATCAAACAAAATGAGAATTACTATAAAAAACCAAAACATTCAAGTTTTTTTAAGAATCCAACAAACCATTATTCGCTATTCGCTTGTTTTGATTTTCTTTTTCCCCTTACATTTGAATAACCATTGGTTATTACTAAATGTATTGAGGGGCAACCGAAAACAAAACCTTGTTGTTAAACAACACAATTTTTAAATTATTTAGGATTTAATCCCAATTTTCTTAATTTATAGGGTTTGTTGTTGGTTAAGTTTGTCTATATGCATTTCATTGGTTCTTACACCAAATCATCAGTAGACTTCAACCACCAAAATTCTTAAAAAACTCATGAATATTTTCTGTCTTTATATACTAACCTCATCAAACAAAATGAGAATTACTATAAAAAACCAAAACGTTCAAGTTTTTTTAAGAATCCAACAAACCATTATTCGCTATTCGCTTGTTTTGACAAACAAACATAGTTTTGTGTCTGTGTACAATAAAAATTATTATATTTTAAATCACTCATACCCAGTAAAAAAAGTGAGGAAAAAGAAGTAGAAAGAACCCAGAACTAGCTTACTTGAATCACTTCAAATTTTGAGAAAACCAATGAATTTAAAATAGGGTTGTCATTGGAGGGATGCTATTTATTTTTGCCAAGTTTAAACCGCATATAATCAACATTTTCGATGCTACAAAATTTCCATACTAAGGTGTTATTTTGAAGTAGCTGTAAAACTTGAACTTTTTCTGCATTTAATGAGAAAGTAGTGTTCGTGGAGTTAAGACGTCTTTTGTGCGGTTGTCCGTCTTTTAATTATTTAATGTACATACATACATATGTAGTATGCTATTTGTTTTTAATGTCCGCGTCGTCTGTGTTTAATAAAATTAATAACAATAATAATAAAAGCAAAATCAACAAATGAAACAATCTTAAACAAACTAAAAACAATTAAAAAAAAATTTACACCTGACAAAATTTCTGTGAAAGCGGAAAAAAAACAAAAACAAAACCTAAGAAATTTAATAAACATAACAAAATTTTAAGAAACAAAAACAAAATAACAAACCAAATAAACGGGACAATCAACAACAACACGCGCCCAATCAGTGATGGACAAACTTGACGAGTGATGACAACGGGTGGCCTGTTTTAACATCGTTTTACCAGATCAGGGCTTTTATGGTACCCTGAAAATAGTCATTGTATATCCTTTTCTTAACTTCTTACATATCCATTTCTTTGCTAAATGGACCATGTGGTGTCAATTGCTGGTTAACTGCCCAACGGCGAAGGTATAACACTGGTTGTTGGTGTAGTTAAGTTGGCAGCAATCGATATCGGCATTGTATATTTAGCAAACGAGGGACTTTAATTTCTTTTTCTCTCTATTTATGATGACAGGACGGTTCAAAATTCATTTTTGTAATATACGTGGGCTGAGAACGAATTTCTTCTCGGTGTATGCTCACGTGAGTCTCCATCGGCCGGATGTTCTTGCACTTTGTGAGACTCAGGTGTCTGAAAATGCTGACCCTCAGGATTTTCAGGTACCTGGGTACCACCTTTTAACACTCTTTTCCCTCCATCGGGGCATTGCGATATATATTAGAACAGACGTTGTGTACCAATGTCAGCAACCATTTGACATGTCTGATGCAGAATTTAGCGGTCTTTGGGTTAAATTCAAGATCAGGTGGCACACTCTGCACTTCGGATTTCTTTATAGAAGTCCAAACGCTGGAAGGGATATCACTATGGGTGGCTTCGACTCCCTTTCTGACTCCGTGACCAAAATCCTTGGGGATTGTCCGAACAGTGAAATTGTTGTTGCTGGTGATTTTAATGTTCACAATTCTTCTTGGATTCGCCATTCCGGCCTTACGACTCCAGAGGGACGCTATGTTGAGTTATTCGCAGCGCACAATCACCTTGCGCAACTAGTGAACGAACCAACGCACATTTCGTGTGTTGAAGGGCACCAGGATAATACCCTCGACCTTTTTCTTACTTCGCACCCTGAAAAGTACGAAGTAGATGTTCTTGCACCTCTCGGAAATTCGGACCATTGCACCGTTTTCGCCTCCTTTTCGTTCTCCAGGCTTCACGACGCTTCGACGGCAGCCCCGAAGCGTTCGATTTTTATATACGAAAAGGCTCGTTGGGCAGAGCTCAACGATTTCTTTCGGCAGTTTAACTGGAAACTATGTTTCGTGGACAATAATGTCAATGCCATGGCGAAAATGGTTGAAAGTATTATTTTACTGGGAATGAAATCCTTTATTCCGGTAAAAACGATCTCCAGTAAACCTCGGCAGAAGTCGTGGTTTAACCAGGCTTGCAAAGCTGCAGTAAGGTCCAGAGAGGAAGCATTTAGTATATGGCGTGCGAACAAGAACGCCGATACTGATTCGCTACGCAAACAGGCGAGATTTTCGTGTGCCAAAGTACTCAGGCGCGAAAAGGCTTTGTTCGAACAGCGTCTGCGTGCAAGGGTTCTTGATGCCCCCAAAGGCAGCAGGAACTTTTGGTCATTTGTTAAGAGAGTAAGGAACAACACTGGCTCTTCAATCCCTGCTCTGTTAAAAAATTACATATTAGTCACCGACCCGGTTGGAAAGGCTAACCTTTTGGCTGAAATATTTGCAGCAAATTCATATTTGCCGGAAAGCAACCAACCACTACCCGAGCTTGAGAGATTGTCTGAGATTATGCCAGACATATTCTTTCGAGCTCGTGCAGTTAAAAGGGTTCTTTTGGATCTCAATACTAGTAAGTCCCCTGGGCCGGATGGTATACCAGCACAGGTTTTGAATGAATGTTCTTCGACGCTATCGCGTCCATTAGCTTACCTTTTCAGCCGTATTTACCCTGCCGGAGTATTTCCGATGTGCTGGAAAGTAGCTAATGTTACGCCGATCCCCAAGAAGGGAAAGGCTGAAAACCCTGAAAATTACCGACCAATAGCAATTTGTTCAGCGATCTCCAAGGTTATGGAGAGTATGGTCAACTACCGCCTGGTTAACTATCTGGAGATAAACGGTTTATTAAGCGACCGCCAGTATGGCTTTCATAGAGGACGGTCTACGGGGGACATACTGGCCTTTCTGACAGAAAAATGGTGTACCTCAATTCATCATTTTGGCGAAAGTAAAGTGGTGGCTCTAGACATATCTAAGGCGTTTGATAGGGTCTGGCACTGTGCGCTTCTATCTAAATTAATTGCTTTTGGTGTCGGTGAAAAATTTTCTCGATTTATATCGAGTTTTCTCAGAGATCGCACTATTCGTGTTGTTATAGATGGGTTCTCTTCCAATGAGTTTAAAATCAATTCAGGGGTACCGCAAGGCTCCGTCCTCTCTCCTACCTTATTTCTTATCTTTCTGAATGACCTTCTATGTCAAACCTCGAATCCTATTTATTCCTTTGCAGACGACAGCAGCATATGCCATTCCTACTCGTTTGACCATAGACCTAGCTTTTTGGAGATTGGAGCTAGGAGACAGAGTATGGATGTTTCGATTAACCGCGATCTGATGGTAATCTCCAAATGGGGCCGTGCGAATAGGGTCGATTTTAATGCCCGTAAAACCCAATGTTGTCTTTTGACGCATAAACGCACATTGGACGATGCTGCCTCGTCTGTATTAATGGATGGTATAAGTATTGAAAAGACAGAGACTCTTGATGTTCTGGGCATGAGAATCCAGTGCGCTGTTTGCTGGACTGAACACATCTTTCTTGTGTCGAAAGAAGCATCGAAGTGTCTTGGTTTTCTTAAACGGTGTAGGAATTACTTTACACCATCTGATCTTCTCAATATTTATACCACCTATATCCGACCGAAAATGGAATACAACTCTCATGTATGGGCTGGTGCCTCAAAGTCTATTTTGGGGCTACTTGACCGCGTACAGGAACGAGCGAAGATACTCATCGGCGACGTTGTGGTATCTAACCGTCTGGATTCACTCGAACACCGTCGTGATGTGGGGTGTGTTTCGCTGTTCTATCGATACTATAATGGAATGTGCTCTGCGGGAATCAGGGAACTTGTTCCCGAAACCCGGAACTTTTTGCGTGATACACGTTTTTCTAGAAAAGCGCACCCATATGTAGTTGACTGGCCAGTGAATCGCACCACTCATTACAGGGAGAATTCCTTCTTCGGGCGCACGGTTCGTATGTGGAATGAACTTCCTAATAATGTCTTTCCTGCCATAGTAAATATCGAGAAATTTAAATCAAATGTCCACAAACACTACTCCCTTAATCCTCCTTCCCATAACCTATTTTCCTGATACCAACACAATGCAATGCATGTGTAGGGGCCATCCCCTGAGTGCTGGTTATTATTAAAAAAAAAAAAAAAAAAAAATATGTGGAGAAAAAACACTCCTACTAAGGAAGAAATTTTCTGATCTAAAATGCGATTTGAATGTTCTTTTTAAATCTAGCTTTTTTTGTGATATAAACCTAGAATTTATTACAACACTTCAGCCAAGTGTAAATCGTTGCTTAATACAAACAAAACAATGACATCGGCGATTCATTTATAATGCCAGTTTTTATTTCTGCATTTAATTAAATGCAACAAAACCAGAAAATATGCAATAGCATCTTTAGATGTGATTTAAATGTGGTCTGTAAAAAATCGCATCAATTTTTTTTGCTGGGTAGAGATAAAGCTTACAAATAAATTACAGGTTCCTTTTCGTATTTTAACAAAATCTTCCAAAAACGATCACTCGTTGAACCAATAGGTAGATGGAACGTAAACTTCTTCTGCACCTGCTCCACTTCTTCTCTCTTTCGCTTTTGCAACTTCACGGGTGTATTGCCCACGTAAATATGACATTTTGTTCTACGGTCACATACATTCAGTCAATATAAATATTTAAACAAGTGCATGAAAAAGCAAGTTTTACCTTGATCTCAGAGACTCCAATAGCAGGACTAAAACTTTTTAAAGGCGGCATACCGGGAGTGTTTGTTGTGATAAAATTTGTGCTTGGGGTTATACAAGCACTCATATTGTTGCCATAAATTAATTAATTCCAACACTGCTTCTTTAGGCCAATCGAACTAAACAATTAAAAGCAAAAATTTAATAAAATTCAAAATAAATTAACAAATCTTATTTTACTCAAGCTTGTTAAGTTCTTGGAACTTACACAAATTGGGTGAAGTAGATTAAAACTAAGGTAAAAAAACTCACTTTTCCTTGTTCTTTTTCCATTTTTTATTGTTTAATCGACAACCAAAACATCCAAGAGGAATTTTTTGTAACTTATTTATTTTTTATGTTTACTTATGTTTTACCGCCAAAGTTTTATTTTGCCTAAAACAGCTGATGACACATGCTTTTTCAGATGAAAAAAGAACACGCTCTAATTACAAATTTGTCATATGACTTTAACATATGTATTTTACACATGCAATGTTTAAACGCGTTCAGACGCAGAGTGACCGCTCGTCGACTAAAGTTGCATTTTGCAACCTTTTCAAGGGCCTGCGACTTCTTTATGCTGACACTATTTTGCCACTTTTTTAAATTTTTGCAACTTTGCCCCTTTTTTGTTACGAAAGTTAACAAATTCTAGCATATGCGCATACATAAACACATACCTTGCATATATGGACATTTGTGTTATTCCCAAATAGCGCATTCCATAGTTTTTTGAATTAAACATGCTGAAAGCTTTTGGCATACAGTGTGTTGTTTAAAAAAAAAATTAAATAAGCTATTGTGACCAAATTTATATGAAATAGTTACGTATATTTTTACATTACCCCACACCAGCGCATGTGCTGAAAGAATTTTTCCTAAGTCAGGGCTGGTTAAAAATAAATTGGCAAACAAATTAAATGTTACGACCTGTAATTCAAGGATGTCAGCTTTACATTTATTAAATACTGAACTAGAAGACTGTATTCCAGGTGATGAACTAAAACACAAGTACAGAAACGAATTTTCAAATATGTAATATGAAAAAAATTAAATATATGAACTTGTGTATTATTACATTACATCCCCAGAGATAAAAACCAGTGGGTAGTTTAAATGCGCTATATGTTTTTTACTTAGACTAGTTGTCTGTCTGTCCTTGTTTCAACCAAATTTAAAAAACGATATTCCGATATTTAAGGAACAGTGCATTCGATTTTTTATAATATTAAAACTATATAAAAATTAAATTCCTTTTTTGCAATTTCAAATTTATTACTTTTTCTGTGTCTTCGTACAAAAACTCGTTTTTAATGAATGTTTTCTTTTTGATACATTTCTTATTTTTAATTTACTTTGATCAAGTTTTTTTGTGTTGTTGAATTATTGATCTGTTTTTGTTTTTATTAGTTGTAAAAACATTAATAGAAAGTTGAATAAGGGCTTTAAAAAAGAGTGCAACTTTTTTTTCCAAAAGCGACTTTTTTATGCGTCTTTTTTTTCCTAAAACGACTATTTGTGCCACTTTTTCAAAATTCTCAGCGGTCACACTGTTCAGACGGCAGATATCAATTTCGCACTGCAAAATTTGACAAGTCATGTGTAAAATACATATCGTGCGAAAGCACCTTTAAGCGAACTAACAAAAAGTATTCAAATCTTAAAACTTAGTAATTAATAATAGTCCAGTCAGTACCAGACTAAAATTTAAGTTAACACACAATAAAGTTAACTAATTACAAAAGTTTCATCTAGGAGCAATAGTATCCCTTCTTTTTAGGCGGGTGTGTCCACTATGTTGCAGGATGCTTCGAGCGAGCGGATTGGGATGTGTTTCCAGCGTATTTAAGTACTTGTCCACATAGTTTAGGATATCGCATTTTACAAGTGGAACTTCTAGGTCCTTGTGGATGTTGCTGTTTTAAATATACAAAGGAGCACCAGTTATCATTCTTAGGGTCTTGTTTTGACGGCCTTGGATTTTTTCGATGTTAGAGGCGGAAGCAGTGCCCCATAATTGTATACCGTAGCACCAAATTGGTTTTAAAATCGAGTTGTAGAGTAGAAGTTTACAATCCAGACGTAGCAGAGAGTTTCTACCAATTAGCCAGTGGATTAGAGCAGCTTTAAGTTTCATTTGAGTCAGTTTCGCATCTATATGAGGCTTTCATGTGAGGCGGCGGTCTAGGTGAATACCAAGATATTTTGTATCGGTTCGTTGAGGCACCATATGGTTGTTAGTAGTAATTAGGGAGCACGTTTCTTTACGTAAAGAAAAAGTTGCGTGGGTACATTTTATTCCCCATAACTTTGCCCATTTCTCAACTTGGGTAACATGTTGCTGCAGTTGGTTCGAAGCCTCTTAAGGGTCTTTATGAATACTAAGGAAAGCAGTATCATCAGCAAATGTCGACGTGTGTGTAAAACTATTGGTTGGCATACCTGCTGTGTAAAGCAAATACAGAATTGGACCTAGTATAATCCCTTGAGGTACACCAGCCCCTCTTGGTTGAGAAGAAATTATTTGGTTTCCCTCTTTGATCATGAATTGTCGACAGGTTATGCATTTTTCTGATAGGTTAAAAATATTAGCTGGAAGGTTGGACTTTAGTTTGTTTAACAGGCCTTCATGCCATACTTTGTCGAAAGCTTGCGAGACATCGATATATAGTGCGGAGCAGTACTTCTTTTCCTCAAAGGCTTTTCTTATAACCTGTTCCCACCTGTGAGTTTGTTTGATAGTACTATAAAAAATGCATAGTTTAAAATTTTTAAACTAAAATTTTTTAAGACAATTTTTAATGTTTAGGCTCAAGTTCAATGCTTACTAAATTCTTATTATTTTGCAAGTTAAGTATTTTAGTTTTTTACGCTATTAGCGTTAGTTAAGAAGGGAATCATTGAACTTGAGCCTAAAAAAAAAAATTGTCTTAAAAATACATAAATAAAACGCCAAATTTTTTTTGTATAAAAAATTCACTACATATGTATGTATTGTTTTACGTATATTTATTTACATCCGTAAATCAAATATTAAAACAATATAAAGGCGAAAAATTTATTACATACTAAAAATACAACGAAAAACAAAAACACAAAAACCACATTAAACGCAACAAGTAAGAGCGCTATATTCGGCTCTGCCGAATCTTATATACCCTTCACATTGACCTTTCGCAATCCCAAACTTTTTTTATTTTTAACCATTTTTATACCCTTCACATAAGTGATAAGGGTATATATAAGTTTGTCATTCCGTTTGTAATTCCTTTATTATCCATTTGGGACCTCATAAAGTATATATATTCTGGATCCTTATAGATAGGGAAGCTGATTTAGCGATGTCCGTCTGACCGTCTGTCCGTGTTATGGTTGAAATCAACTTTCTGAAGCCCCCCGATATCGCTTAGACCCGAATGTGGTCTCAAACTGTCACAGATAGTCGCGAGAAAATCGGTATTGAAATTCAGCAAAATCGCCTGATAAATGACCGAGATATAAGCAAAAAACCACGACTACCTCGGTTTTTTGAGCCTACAACAACAACAAAGAACATACTTTTACATGTAATAATAAAAAAACAACAAAAAAAGAAAAAAACAGAATCAGTCATGTTGATACCCAGCATACCATATGCGCTCTAAATGGGCTCATAAAGACTCTTATGTCGGAACGCTGACGCTCATAAAGAGTTCATAAAATAATCATAAACAGTCATAAAACGCTAATTTTTGAGTGGCTTTTTCCACCAAACTGGTCACTCATGAAAAAGCTCTAAATTTTATGCATAAAAGAGTATTTCATGACTCTTTTTTTAAAACGCATTTTGAGCTCTTATTCCAGTTTTCGTTTACACTTTCTCTTTCTAAAATACGTTCACTGTCACTATTTTCTTCAACAACACAATTATTTTTAATACTACATGCTGGATTTTCTTTTCTTTATTTGTTTGGACGAAGTTCACTTATTATTAATTTGCTTTTTTTAGCTTGTTCTTTTCATTTTTTTAATTATGTATTATTTTTGTATTTATTATAAGATAACTCACAATTTTGTCTTTACGCTTCCAAAAATATTCACTAATGAATCAATTTGTGTAACTTCTTTCTTCTGCTTAGCTGGAATTTACCGTTATCTGTCAGCGTGCAGAAATTACTCATAAAAAGCACATAAAATCGATCGTTTATGAGCTCAGAAATATGCACGCAGAAAACACTCACAGAAGCTCATAAAATCGCTCTTATATGAGCTCATATATAAGAGCGCTCCGATAATGGTATGCTGGGAGTGTTCATACATATAACAGCGTTGCCATACAAAGCTTAATTTAAACATTTTTAAAATCGCTCCTACGGTTTCAGGGTTCTCCTACAAAGGTAAAATGTAAGACCGACCAAAATTATTTTTTCCATCCAAACATTTTTGTGGAACATACTTACTCTCTATCTCCAGCCCCTGACATGGTTGCCATACAAAATTTTAAAAAATAAGGTAAAAACCGCCACAACTTCCCCGGAGTCGCCCGTAGAGGGAAAAAATGTATCACAGACCCCTATTAGTTTTTCCTCCCAAACGTATTCCTAGAACATACTTACCCCCTATCTCCACGCCCTAAGGGGGTTGCCATACAAAATTTACAAAAATGATGTAAAAATGCCCACAACTTCTTCAGAGTTGGCCTTAGAGCAATAAAGTGTACGACCGACCCCTATTAGTTTACCCTCCCAAACATATTTCTAGAACATACTTACCCCCTATCTCCACGCCCTAATGGGGTTGCCATACAAAATTTACAAAAATGATAAAATGCCCACAACTTCTTCAGAGTTGGCCTTATAGCAATAAAGTGTACGACCGACCCCCATTAGTTTGCCCTCCCAAACATATTCCTAGAACATACTTACCCCCTATCTCCACGCCCTAAGGGGGTTGCCATACAAAATTTATAAAAATTATGTAAAAATGGCCACAACTTCTTTAGAGTTGGCCTTAGAGCAATAAAGTGTGCGAACGACCCCCATTAGTTTGCCCTCCCAAACATATTCCTAGAATATACTTACCCTCTATCTCCACGCCCTAAGGGGGTTGCCATACAAAATTTACAAAAATGGTATGAAAATGCCCACAACTTCCTTAGAGTTGGCCTTAGAGCCTATTTAAAAATTAGAAATATTTCATAAGTAAAAAAATGGTTAAAAATAAAAAAAGTTTGGGATTGCGAAAGGTCAATGTGTAGGGTATATAAGATTCGGCACAGCCGAATATAGCGCTCTTACTTGTTTTACTTATGAAATATTTATGATTTTTAAATAGGCTCTAAGGCCAACTCTAAAGAAGTTGTGGGCATTTTCATATCCTTTTTATAAATTTTGTATGGCAACCCCCTTAGGGCGTGGAGATAGAGGGTAAGTATATTCTAGGAATATGTTTGGGAGGGCAAACTAATGGGGGTCTGAATCTGTTTTTTTTCTTTTTTTGTTGTTTATTTTATTATTACATGTAAAAGTATGTTCTTTGTTGTTGTTGTAGACTCAAAAAACCGAGGTAGTCTTGGTTTTTTGCTTATATCTCGGTTATTTATCGGGCGATTTTGCTGAATTTCAATACCGATTTTCTCGCGACTATCTGTGACAGTTTGATACCACATTCGGGTCTATGCGATATCGGGGGGCTTCAGAAAGTTGATTTCAACGATAACACGGACAGACGGTCAGACAGACATCGCTAAATCGGTTTCTCTATCTATAAGGATCCAGAATATATATACCTTATGGGGTCCCAAGTGGATAATAAAGGAATTACAAACTTATATATATCCTTATCACTTATGTGAAGGGTATAATAAGATTTGTTCGGGTATTCGAACAGCCTTGATTCTGTTCGAACAATGTCTGCTGTTCATTGAACACCAAACAGTGTTCATTGCGATTGCAACATAAACGAACATTTGATTGCTGATGTTATACTCGACCAAGCCAGGGCTGTCAGTTATGGCGATTTTACGCCAAATGTGGCGATTTTCAGTGCTCTTGGCTATCAAAATTTAGGTTTGAAGCAATGGCGATATTGTTGGCAATTTTTTAACAAACGGCAAAGTTTTTGACATATTTAATACGAATACTATGTATGTTACCCAAAATGGCACAGATGAAGCTGAAGCTCATAGCTTACTAAATTCATCTTAAATTAAGTGCTATATAAGCAAAAAACGTTTTTTTAATTTTTTTTATATATGTACATACACACATTCAAAAACTATACTCAAGGTAATATTAACATAACTCGTAAACTACTCCTTTTTGAATAAAAATAACTTAAAACGAAGTTACATACAAAATTACTACAATACCAATGCTGCACTAGGTTAGTGTTTTAACCTAAGCAAAGTTTTTAATATTTAACAAAATGTTACTTAACAAAGTAACTGCCATTCTACGTATGCTCTTGGTTATACATATGTATTTTAATTTCTTCCTTTAAATTTCTTGGTGTAATTTTAACTTTAATTAAATAGTTATTTTTTTTATTTAATTTATTTAATAAAAAAACATTAATATTTCATATGTTTATTTAAGTAAATTAGTTTTTGAGTTTTTTTCGTCAAAAACAATTGATTTTTATTATGGCGAATTTTTTGTTTTTAAACTCAAAAAAATATTTTTGGCGATTTTTGATAACCGTTCTGGCGATGGACCCTGAAAAAACACTGACAACCCTGGACCAAGATTGTACTCAGTAAAGGTGCTTTCGCACGATATGTATTTTACACATGACTTGTCACTTTTGAAATCCACATGTAATTGCGTATGTCTGTCAAAATTTTCAATTTTGAGACGGTTTATAATTTTTGCTTTCAAACGTACGCATGTAATTACATCTGACATAACCTCCAAACCAAAATAAACAACTTACTTTTCCTTGTTGTTATTATAAAAACAGCTGATGACACATGCTTGTCAGGTGAAAATAGAGCACGCTCTTATTACAAATTTGTCATATGACTTTAACATATGTATTTTACACATGCAATGTTTAAACGCATTCAGACGGCAGATATCAATTTCGCACTGCAAAATTTGACAAGTCATGTGTAAAATACATATCGTCTAGAAGTACTTTAAGGCAATTTGGGTTCGATTTTGGCTGTTTGTTCATAAACACATGAACATGATTGTGTATGGAGTTGTTTATGCAGCAGTTTAGTTTGTATCAGGGTGGAATAAGAAGGTGGAAACGTCCCTAAAACAATTCCAGCTTGGTTGTCGAAAATGTAGCGAGCACACATACACACAGTATACACAACCATTGTATAACATAAACAAGTGTCCAAGCTAAGTTAGAAATTATATGGCGGAAATAGAAGTCAGCTAATCAGTTATTCCTACCTTGTTGAATATACCTTGAGTTTGTATGTACATATGAATGTGTTTACATACCTCACTTATTGTGATTTCTTTTATTAATTATTAGTATTATACCAAAGAGTATGAATATATAAATGGTGCTTGTCATACAAAAACGTAATTTGTTTGCAAGATCACTTCATAATGCGGAAGGAAAAATAGAAAGTAGATATGCACAAAGCAGTTTTATTATAATATTTGAAGTACAAAATTGTTCGGCTAGATCATTTGGCTGGGTACTTTAAAGATCAATGTGAAGGGTATATAAGATTAGAAACAGCCGAATATAGCGCTCATGATACAAAGAACCAGGTAGTCTCGTCGGCCCAGCTGATTAGTGCCAAGATGTCAAAATTATGCTCTTCCTGTGAAAATAAAACAACAAAAATTATTACTCATCGTTTTTTTCTATGAACTTTTGTTTGACACGTTGGTACTAATTTGTAGTTGTTGCAGGGACGAGATTACCTGATTAGTTGTATCATGATAGCGCTCTTACTTGTTTTTCTTAAAATATTTTATTTTTACCAAATGATGATTTTATTCTCAAAGCTTCTGGCAACGCTGTTTGTGACCATTTAGTGGCTTCAATCAGAGTTAGAAGCTCTGAATCAGGGTACACTAATGCAGGTAGTGTTAAGAACCCAGCTGATTAGGATATCGCCTTGAAATTTTGTGAAAGTGATTGTCAGATTTATTAATTTTACTTGAAATTTAAAATTTTTTTGACATTCACTTTAACATATATAAAAAGGAAATGCAGAGGGCGAATTTTTTGAATTCACCTTGAGACTACCTGTATTAGTTACCCTGCTCCGAATTTTATATTTTTAGACACATGTTTCAAAAAAGACAAAAAAATATATAAAAATGCAAAAAAACCTTTTGGCCACTTAGCTGAGTTTCGATTTTGTTTGTGTCAATAGTCCTTAATTTCATATTTCATGGCAAAAAAGTATCAATTATTTTCTGAGAGCTGTCGAATGCAGTTTAAATAAAATTTATAGGAAATAAATGAATCTTTATTTAAAGTAAATGAAACTTTATTCAAAATAGACACATGTTTCAAAAAAGACAAAAAAATATATAAAAATGCAAAAAAACCTTTTGGCCACTTAGCTGAGTTTCGATTTTGTTTGTGTCAATAGTCCTTAATTTCATATTTCATGGCAAAAAAGTATCAATTATTTTCTGAGAGCTGTCGAATGCAGTTTAAATAAAATTTATAGGAAATAAATGAATCTTTATTTAAAGTAAATGAAACTTTATTCAAAATAAACGAGACGTTATTTAAAACAAACGGAACTTTATTCGGCAAACATTAAAATTGCTGGAAACCCTAAACAACAAAATACATCATACACAAATCGCAATAATGATCGTTAACGGCCATTAATTAAATTATGTTCATACTTTTTTTATTGCTTTGTTATTACTTTTTAATAATTATTGTTTATACCAACAATAAATTACCTACATATGTACCTACTATCAATTTTTTTTTAATAATTGTGGAGAATCCAAAATTAAAAAGCAATTGGATAAATTTAAAAAGAAGAAATTATTGCACCCAAACTTATCAAGAAATCAAATTCAAAAATTTACCTAAGACTTCAGTAAACAGCTCACGCGATCACGCACCGATCGCACACGCATCAAGGAACGCAGATCACAATATAAAAGCGACGCGACTCTCACATCGAGGCATTACACAGCGCGACGTCAACGAGATCTCAGCGGCGAAAATTATAGAGAAACTGACAATTTCAATATGCAGTGTAAAAAGATTTATTTCTTTTGCTACATTTGCGGTCATCAAATCAGAAAAAATAATTCTACAAGATTTCAAAAGGAAAAGAATCTTTTAACTGAATTTAAAAGAGCATATAAGTTATTTTTCGACGAAATAGATTTGATCAGTGAAAATTACACACCTAACGCAGTGTGTCGCCAATGTTATAATAATCTCATAGCATGGTTGAATGGAGCCAAACATAGTATGAAATATTGTAAGCCGGTAAACTGGATTAATCGCCCAGGTGATCATGATGCAACCAGTTCTTATGCATGCGTTAATTACACATCTTGCCTAAATAGACATGATGAGAAGAACAAAATTTATTAAGCAACTGTAACAGCCACACTACCAGTGCTTGCACCTGAAAATTTTGTATTCCCAAGGCCGCAAACTCCAGATCGTAGGACAGAATTTACAGAAATGACTACAGCAAGTGGTGTTACTAATCAAGATCGAAGAACA
Source organism: Melanophora roralis (assembly GCA_963583895.1). Classification (NCBI taxonomy): domain Eukaryota; kingdom Metazoa; phylum Arthropoda; class Insecta; order Diptera; family Rhinophoridae; genus Melanophora; species Melanophora roralis. The sequence continues at coordinate 67,830,532 of OY757190.1, read as the reverse complement.
GGGAAGAGATGGACCAAAACTAATAACTAATAAAAATCAAATTCTACGAAAATAAATGGAAGATTTGCTGTGATTTGAAGGTCATCAATATTTTGCATGGAATCATCGATAAGGGCGGCTTTCCAAAATTCTTTTGTTTTCTTTGTAATTGGGATTTGCGCTTACATCTTGCTGCCACCGCTCTATATAAAATTAGGAATTGTTAAAAAATTCATTGAAGTGGCCGTTGTTAATTGTTCAAGCGCATTCGACTATTTGAAAAGCGTTTTCTCAAAGCGTAGCAATGACAAAATTAAAAAAGCTATTGCCGTAAATTTAGAACGATTTTTTGTTCAATTCGTTGTACTATAGCTATTTACACTATGTTAATGTTTTCTTTTCTGCCCTTATATTTGTCTTCATTTAATAGGCGTACTTAATGGCCCTGACATTAGAAAGCTATTCAAGAGCAAATTTAATTAATCGCTTAATGAAAATCATTCAATGGCACGGATTAACCTTCAGCGTGTATGCACCAGAGTCTTGGGAGGGGATCGAGACGCGGAACCGCAAGCAAGAGAATGGGTGAAGGAAATGCTGTATTATTTTGAGAAAATCGGCATATTGATGACATTAAAGCTGCATTTTCTTCATTTTCATTCTGACGACTTTATTAAAGAACTCCCTACCGAATCCGAAGAGCAAGGAGAACGGTTTCACCAAACCACAATGCCCATGGAAAAACGGTACAAAGGCAAAAAATTCGACGCATTGCTTGGAGAGGTAATATCAATTTTATTATTGCATGGTTTTGTATTATTTTTGATTTCTTTTCTAGTTCATTTCAGGTATGTTGGTGGAGTCACAAGACAGCCCTTTATGATGTTAATAAGGTATGTTAAAAAGAAAAAGCTAATGATGGAAGGCAGTCTGGAAGCAACGTGCCTGTGGACACTGTAAGTTCTGAATCAGAGTCAGATTCGGATGACGATTTGGATCCTCAACTTAAGATAGCGCGATTTGCAAGTCCAGGGCCATCAACTTTATAAAACTAATACGAATTTTTTTATTATCTTTTTGTAATAGACAGCACAGTATCTCAATGTTGAAGAAAATAAAAAAAACAAATGAAATTCAAAAATTTTCGTAAAATTTTTAACTTTTGCGGCTACCTAAGCGCTACCTAAACGGTGTTAAGAATCATTCTTAGGAAGTTTATATGTTCTAAAAAGTTGTTTATTGCGATGTTAGGTAAATTTTTGTAGTTGACTGTTTCCTTGAATTTTGAACGGTTTGCTACCTATGGACCTGAACAGGGGGAAAAAGGTAAAAAAAACTTGAATTTTTTAAAGTTTTTTGCGATTTTGATCTAAAATTGTTTGTTTTTTTAATTTTTTATGTTCATAATTTTTGTTTTTTATAAAAAGGGATACAACTTTGCCTCAAAAAGTAAATTAAAATTCCGAACGGTTTGCAAGATATGAGCGTGAGAAAATTATCACTTTTGGCAAAAATGACACCAAGGCCCCAAATTTTTGGAGGTCCATAAAAAAAAATGCATGACTTTAGGCAAAACTGGGAGACACGGGTCTTTTTTTTTTGTCTTCTTTCACGTAGTGATTTCCGTATATGGTTATTTTTTTTCGTGTTGCACTGTGTTATTAAGAAATATAATTCCTTCATATGCTCCAACAATTGCGTTAAGCTCCACAAGCGTGAGCAATAAAAACATCAGAGACCCTGAACACAATAAAAACTATTTGAGTGAGAAACCAAAAATAAATGCAAACAATTTAAGTGAAAGTGCACCAAATTTAAATAAGTGTTTTGAACAAGGGACAAAATAAGCCCAATCTCTTTAAAAATTATAAAAAAATACCGAGGTACCATTCTCATCGCGGTCTTCCTTATTGAATTTAGAAACCTACAGTTGCTAAAGACGGCCACAGTCCATTTTCGTCACAAGCTCCAAAGGTCCAGGTAGGAATGGACCATTATATAACAGTTCTTAAAAGGGGAAGAAGCCCCAAATCGGCAGAGGTTACCAACCTAGCAAAAATTTTGAAACATGAAGAAAAGCCAACTTCATCGCAAAACCGTTTTGCCATTATGCAGCAGGAAAATGATGCCCCATTACCCGAAAGGAAGTCATTTAAGCCTTCCCCAATATATTTAAAAGAGAAAAACTCAAATGACCTCACAAAGTTTTTAGTTGAATTAATAGGCGAAAACAACTTTTATGTTTCGAACATAAAGCGTGGTAGCATTTATGAAACTAAAATTCAAGTGAATCACGAAAACGCTTACCGCACTACGTTTTCCGAGCTTGAAAAACATAAGAAAAGCTTCTACACCTACCAACTTAAGAACGAAAAAGGTCTCCAGGTTGTTATCAAAGGTATTGGTTAAAATGTTGACCCAGAGGAGATTAAGACCAGTTTGTGCAGCAAAGGCTTTAAAGCCAAGTTTGTGTCAAACATTAGAAACAGGGAAAGGTATCCTCAAACATTATTCCGAGTGGAGCTTGAGCCTGGTGATGTAAATTTAAAAAAATGAGAATCACCCCATTTATGACCTAAAATATATTTTGCACCGTAGAGTTGTAGTCGAACCACCACATAAACGATCTTGGCCCGTACAGTGCTTGAACTGCCAGGAATATGGACACACCAAAGCTTATTGGAAGTTGCCTTCTGTTGTGTGTGGGGACCTGCATGCTACGACCAAGTGCGACAAACCAAAAAATGATCCTCGGGTCAAGAAATGCAGCGATTGCGGAGGAAACCACAAGGCCAACTATAGAGGTTGTCCCGTTTTTGATCAGTTAAGCGCTTATCTAAGCCGAAAGTAATTCCTGCCCCTCCCCAGCCTTTAAATATACAAATTACAAACATGCCTCCATTAGCACAACCGACTACAACTCCAGTTTCTTACGCCAACGCATTTAAGTCTAACCAGCCCAATGCACGTAAGCCTTCCCAGCCTACAACACAACAAGAGGTGCCAACAAACGAACCAACCGGGTCAAATTTTAGCCGTCTCGAAGGCGTAATTGACAATATGGCTAAACAATTTACGTAGATCATGGCGCAAATGGCTGGCATGATGCAAGAAATTTCATGGGAGGCGGCGATCCAGGTGAATACCAAAATAATTTGTATCGGTTCGTTGAGGCACCATATGGATTAATAGTGATTGGGGAGCACGTTTCTTTGCGTAAAGTAAAAGTTACGTGGGTACATTTTTGCTCCTCGTAACTTTGCCCATTTCTTAACTTGGGTTACGTGTTGTTGCAGTTGGTTGGAAGCCTCTTTAGGGTCTTTATGAATACTAAGGAAAGCAGCACATCAGCAAAGGTCGACATGTGTATAAAACTATTGGGTGGCATATCTGCAGTGTAAAGTAAGTACAAAATTGGACCTAGTATACTCCCTTGAGGTTCACCTGCCCCTATTGGTTGAGAAGATTTTATTTGAAAATAAATTATCGACCAGATATGTATTTTCAAAAGGTTGAAAATGTTAGCTGGTGAACTTTAGTTTGCCTAACAGGTCTTCATGCCATACCTTGTCGAAAGCTTGTGAGACCACGGTAAATAGCACGGAGCAGTACCTGTTTTCCTCAAAGGCTTTTCTTATAACCTGTACCAACCTGTGAGGTTGTTCGATGGTACGTGTTGACTTCTAAAGGCTAATTATTGATTTGGAATGCAGTTGTTGTCATTCAAGATCGGACTCAGCTTGTTTTTAAGCAGTTTTTTGAACAATTTCGACATTTTGGGTAACAAAGTTTTAGGCTAAGGAATCATCTTTACTAAGGCAGCTTTCCATATAGGAGGGAAATGTTCAAGCCGAATTATCGCGTTAAAAATAAAAAGAATTATTCTTTAAGCTGTAAGAGGCAGCTCAATAAACATTTTGTTGCTTATTTTATCAACGCCAGGAACGTTTTTACCATTTAGGTTAGCGATAGCCTCTACAACATCTGTAAATCGGAAACGTATTTCTAAAGGACGTCTGGCAACAACAGGCGGTAATTCCCTCACGTCTGTGCATGTATTGGGGGTGAACACGTTTTTGAAATGATTTGCAAACAGATCGCATTTTCCTTCGTCATTTCTAGCCCAGGATCCCCTCAGATTACGCAGTGGTGGCTTTGCGATAAAGGGTCTTTTAAGACGTCTGGCTGATCGCCATAGGTAATGATTTGCCTGAAGAGTTGCGTCTAGACCTTCAAGGTACTCTTTCAGTGATGCCATTCTGTGAACCTCCAGCAAGCTTTTTAATTGGTTTTCACATTCTTTCAGCTTAGTTTTAATTTGGAGCCATTAAGGTTTTTTCCATTCTCTGCGGGCTCTCCTTTCTTCAGATAAAAGCTTTTCCACATCGTCAGAAAAAATGTTGTTGTACCTGGCCTTCCGGTAGGTAGAAGACGCATGTTCAACAGCTTTTTTAATGTTTTCATTTAGGACGCTCAGGCAATCATCTATGTCTCCGGGAAATTTTAGCGGGTGGTTTTCCGAGCAGTGGGTACTAATATATTTTTTTGTATTTTAACCAATTTACTTTTTTTTAGATAAGAAAAAATCACTAGTTTCAATTCGTTGAGGACTGTAAGATAAATCCAAGGAGGCCTGAGCCTCAATAAGCTCCGGGGATATACCTTTTGCTACGCCAAAATCGATTACGTCTTGAATTTAATTGTGGTCCGTTGGCCAATAGGTTGGTTGTCCAGTTGAAATAACGTGAAGCCCCATTTCAGACGCGGCATCATACAAGACATGACCTCTGGGACTAATTAGACGAGAACCCCAGTACCTGTGCTTAGCCTTATAGTCTCCAGCAGCTATGAAGCGGGGACCTAAGGATTTGTAAAACCAGTTGTACTTTTCCCTCGTTATGGAGAACCTAGGTGGACAATAAATTGAAGAAATAACTAGGTTGTGAAAGATGCAGACGTTTGTTGCTTGAATATAACATTCGTATAGGCCACCTAGCCATTGGTGTTTAATTCTTGATTTGATTAATATAGCAGAGCCACCCCAGGATCTATCCTCAGGATCCTTTGATTCATAAAAGTTATATCCACCTATTCTAAAAGTGCTCATATGAGTCTCGGAAATCAACATGACATCAATTTTTTGGTGCATTAAAAAATATTCGAATTAATTTTTGTGTTGGCGGATGCCGTTAGCGTTCCAGAAGCAAACCCCGAGGCAGCTCATGGCCTGCAAAAGTGCAGACTGCATTTTTTATTTTTTTAGCATCATGCCAGCCATTGGCGCCATAATCTGCGTGAGCTTTTTAACCATATTGTCAATTACGGCTTCCAGACGGCTAAAATTGGGACCAGTTGGTTCATTTGTTGGCGACTCATGTGGTGTTGTTGGTTGATTAGGCTTACGATTGTTGGGCTGATTGGACTTTAGTGCGTTGGCATAAGAAACTTAAATTGTAGTTGGTTGTGCTATTGGAGGCATGTTCGTAGTTAGTATATTTAAAGGCTGGGGAGGAGCAGGAACTATTTTCGGCTTAGATTAGCGCTTCACCGAATCAAAAACAGGGCAACTTCTATAGTTGGCCGTGTGGCTTCCACCGCACAAATTAACAATTTTTATGATATTTTCGATACGCTATATCTCAAAAACTATAACAGCTATCGACTTCAAATGTTCTACAAAAAGTAATTGGATAATGAGATATACGCTTCCGAAAAAAGTTTTTGGGTAGGGTAAGGGGAAGGGATAGCTCCCACAAAAAATAACAATTTTTATGAAATTTTCCGTACGTTATATCTCGGAAACTATAACAGCTATCAACTTCAAATGTTCTACAAAAACTAATTGGGCAGTAAGACTTTCATTTTTGAAAATATTTTTTGGTAGGGGCAGGGGAAGGGGTAGCCCCCATACAAATCAACAATTTTTATGAAATTTCGATACGCTATATCTCTGAAACTTTAACAGCTGTCGACTTCAAATGTTTCACAAAAACTAATTGGGCAGTAAGACCTACATTAAAAAAAATTTTGGGCAGAAGAAGGGGTAGCTCCCATAAAAATTAAACATTTTTTTGAAATTTCGATACGCTATATCTCGGAAACTATTAAAGCTTTCGACTTCAAATGCTCAACAAAAACTAATTGGACCTACATTTTGGAAAAAAAAATTTTTATTGGGTAGTGGCAGGGGATGGGGTAGCTCCCATACAAACTTAACATTTTTTTTTAAATTTTCGAATTTGAAATGTTCTACAAAAAGTAATTGGACAGTAAGACCTACACTTGAGAAAAAAAAATTTTTGGGTTGGGGAAGGGGTAGCTCCAATACAAATTAACAATTTGTATGAAATTTTCGATTCGCTATATCTCGAAAACTAAAACAACTTTCGACATCAAATGTTCTACAAAAACTAATGATTAAATAATTTATACATTTTGGAAAAAAATAGTCTAGAACATCCCATAAAAATTAACAAATCTTTATTCAAAATAATAGTTTTAACATTAAGTTTAAAATATTTTGAATATTGTTGCTCTTTTTTAATAACTCCTGAATATGTTATCCAGTGGATGACGAAATATTGAGACAATAAAGTTATTATATATGAAACCAGACCTCGAGCTGGACTATTATTTTGAATAAAGGTTATTATAAAGGTCGAATAAATATACAACAAAACTCAAAATGAACAAATTTTATAAATATTTTAATGCGAATAATGTCGAAAACTTTTAAAACTCTCGACCTTAAACCTCCTACATCTATTTCTATTATTCATACGAAAGTTAAAATTTTGTAAAGTTTTCTGTTTCCAAAACTAGGATAGCTTTTACCATAAAACCTGGCACAAGGTATTTATATTATTATACACTCCGGTTTACTGATTTAAAGCCACTTAAAAGTGGAAGCTGGACATTTTGGGATATAAAGAAATCATGCCAATAGTGGTTTCTTAACTGAAGAACTTTTTCTGAGCCATTTATAAAAAAAGACAAAAAATGTGCTATTTTTTTTTTGTTCACTTGAATAAAGGCACTTTATAATTTTTAAAGTAAGCGATGATTTTTTTGTACGGAGCGATTGTTTATTACAATTTATTACATCTTAAGCTGGAGGTCCATACCGCACGTTTTATGCGTGGCAGCGTTCTATGCGTATCATATTTCTGTACGTTTTATACGTTTGTTTTGGCTAAGTTACACGTAACACGTTTTGTGCGAAAAGTTTTTTGTTTTGATCAGCTGTTTTGTAAAAAAAACAGTGTAAAATAAAAACAAACTAAAGCAAAATGAAAAGTGAAATTGTGTTTTTTTACAGAACTTATGGAATATATTGGGTTAATACAAATAATCTTTTGTCCTACAAGGTTTTTGGTCCATCCCTTACATCTAGAGCGGGAAATCAGTGGTATTTTTGCTGCAACTTTTAAAAAATTAAAAAGCCGTGACCAAAAGCAATCAGGTTTTCTTCATTACACTTACATAAATAAAAATACAACAGAGATGGCATTTAAAATAATAAAGTAGTCGATAAAAACAATATTAACTTTAGGTACAAACTAGTTGTGTTGCAAATTATCTTTAAGGTAATTTAGTCTTAACATTATTTGCAAAATTTATAATAAAAGCATTCTTTTTCATAAAATACTGTTCTTAACACAAATATTATAAAAATAGAATCTACCACACACATATATTTTTGATAGCATTGAAAATTTGTTATCACTGGATAACAAAACCATCTGTGATTTTTTCATTGCGCATGCGACGTATGAAAAAGTAGAAAGCAAACCTACTTTATGCGTTACTTGCGCAGATGCGTTCTATGCACTTTGTTATGTTTCTTGTAACATACAACTACACTGATTCTACTTTTTTGACAGACGAACAGTGGCTGAAAATCGTTTTTCATTGGCCGAAATTCTGCAACTTTTGAACCGATCAAAATTATGAAGTAATTTTTTTTTAATGGATAGATATTTAGTTCAGCTTGACTCAGTTTAAATTACATTAAAATTGATTGAGGACTTTTTAAGGACTTCTTGGTCAAAGTTGAAATTTTGATTTTTTTTAAATTTTTGAGTGAAGTATGGGTTTATTTTTTTATATACATATGTATTAAAAAATTGAATATTTGGAACCTAATAATAATTATAACTATTTTTTGTAATAACGCAATTTTTTTAACGTTACACTCCAAAAAATTTTTACACTCAAAAAATGTTTACACTCAAAAAAAAAATGGTAAAATTTACTGGATATTTTGCTGTAACTAAGGAAAAATTTATTATTTTTTGCTGTCAAATTTGATAATTTTCAAAAACATTTTTAAAATAAAAACTGCAATAGATTTCAATAGCATTAGTAACAATGGTAGGTTCTTTTTATTATTATTATTTTTGTTTACTAATACTATGTTTTTTCGTAATCAAATAACAATGAAAGGCAGTTATAATTATTATTCATTTGACACAAATATTGATTGCAAATATTCTATATTTTGTTCTGTACTATTTTTGTTCTTTAGTAGTTTTTTGGCTTCTTCATGTTAATCTCGATGTTCCACTTGCCATTGATTTCGAATATTGGAGATAAACGGATCTGACGTTGCCAATAATATATTAAATAGATCTTCATTTGTGGAATTTCGTAAAATTTTTCTTGTATTGTGCTCTATATAAAATCTGTAATCCTTGTTCCTTTTTTCCTGAGCCTCCTCTGATAAATCTCCAAGTGGCATCAAATGACATTTAATGATACCTTCTCCATGATAAAAGATTTTGTGAACGGTTGCAGACATATTTCTCCATGGGTAGTTGGTTGTATATATTTTTGCAGTTTCCTTAGCATAATCTCCAAATTGTTTAGAGTCAATTTCTTTATTACACGCAAGTACTTCTAGGATTATTATAAATCTGAAAATAAGGTTTAAATCCACTCCTGTTATTTCAGATGTTGTTTCTGGATCTGAAAAGAATCTTCGCGCGGTATTGCCATAATTTGTATTGCCTGACCCTTGTTTTGGCTAATCTATAATCAATCCAATTTTGCGATATTCATCTTGAACATGTTTCTTTTTTGAATTTCTTAACTCTCTGTTAGTTTCATTGTTTCTTATGAATCCTGAAGACCCGAAATCCAAATCATAACTAATTTTTAGTATATGTTCCATAAGTCGTATTCTTGCATGTAGTGGTGATAATCCAAATTCATATGCATCGGTATTATATAATGATATTGTCGGAACTGGTTTAATTGGGTTAATGTTGCTTGGCATATAATGCAGCTGAATGCGGCCTTCGTGTTAGTCAAAGCCTGACCTACTTTCCCATCTATCATTATAAGGACTAATTGGTAGCTTACTTTAATTTGCTGCCCATCTCACTGTAATTGTAATGGATGTAGTGTTGCAATTTGGGCCTTGATATCACTAATTTCTTTGTTAATGGCATTATGAGTTTCTTTTTTGAATTCAAATTTGATTGGCCTGCAGTATTTCGTAGAAGATGGTGTTTCATTTTTCCAAATATCCATTGTTTGCGTTGTACTAGTCGAAGGCTCTGAATCTTCCAAAATCTTTTTCAATCACAATGGTACAAATGAAATCATGAACATATCTGTGTCCGTAATATTTTCACAAACACAATCACATTCCCATTTGCAAAAAAGAATTAGCTTTGTGTTTCCATACTTCTTTAACACATTTCCTGGTATTGATTGTAGCAAGCGTTCGGCTGTGTGATCAAGTAGAGATTGCCAAAATTGGTGTAGTTGTAATAGTGTCCTTTGATGGCAAACAGTCCGTTTTAGCAGCGGTTATGTGATGATATGCTGGATAGATATTTGAGTCCTTTTCAATCGCACGCAATCTGAGCTTAATATATTGCTGTTTTGTTAATTTCAAATCTAGAAATAGGGCTAATGCCTCCTCATTTGTGTACTGCTTTGCATCGCTCGGTGTTGGTGTTCTTTAAAGAATTCGTTTTGTTCTCACTAGACTAGCTTTAATAACTTTTTCATTGATATCCACTTTTGTTAATTGGTTCTGTGATCGTAACTGATGTAGGAACGATTCTTTTATATTTATACAACCAATTGCATCGTTAACATCTTTAAGTTTCCGCCTCTTTGATCTATCGCTGCAGTTGTCCAATGATTTGTGTGGTCTTCCTTTCTTATCTCGCTTTGCTGTTTCTGCAGCGATAGTAAGTTGGCCTTCTAACCACTTTTCACTTTTAATATAAAACTTTTCTTCACTGTAGCTAAATTCTTTGTAGCGTTGTTTTAGTACTTTTACAAAATTATATAATTGCTTTTGTATTTCGGTGCTACACGAATTTAAGTTAAATTTTATTTTAACGTAACTAAAAACATCTTACTGGTTTTTTTATTTCTAAAATACTCTTTGGCCAGTTCTTTATAACTGAAGCTCTCCATATTTTTCTGAATATTTTTATTTGTGTCTGTTATGTTTTATCACTTGCAAATATACGTCCGTACATGTAAAGGATTTACTTATTATTGAGTAATCTTTTATCGAGTCCATAGTTTTATACATTTTTAGATGCATGTTATTTACACATTGATCTTCAATGTCATACCAGGTGGTACTTAAATATAACAAAACTTCACTTATTATCCACACCTTAACATCAGGTAAAACTAATTAATATCTCGCCAATATGGGGCTGTTTTTTCTTTTTAATGGTTTAATGTCGTGATTATTTTATAAAATTGTTTATGAATTTGGTTAACCCTAACAGTTGATAACAGGTATATTAGAAAGAGATCATATGCTTACTGTAGAACCTATTGTGATATTTTTAGGACTTATTTTTTTGCTGATCAAAACAAAGCCATAAAAGCTTTTTTGCAGGTATTATATTTAATTATTTTAGTTTAACGTAGTCTAAAGTAAAAAAACAAACCTTTAGGCGAAAAGGTGAAAGCTTAATATACCATTGTATACGAGTAATTATAGGGCTGTTTAAATTATCGTAATTTAAATTTGTTTAGAGTAATTTCATTAAAATTAAAAAAATGTTCTACCGGCGGGTCGTGGCGGGTGCAAAAGTATATATAGGATTAAAGAAGACACTTTCACCTTTCTTCGGGTGATATACGTTTCTTGTTCCCTTTTTCCCCTAGAAGTTCTATTCCACTAAAGTTTAGATTTAAGAAAAATATATAAGTTTCATAAATATTTTATAACGCCTCTAATATTAAACGCTAGAGCGGTAACCATTTACAATAACCAAAGACTATAATAAATACACAATCGGTTTTTCTGAGCTTAAGGTCAATAATAAGTATTTTTTATTTGTTTTAATTAGTATGCCAATATTTCGCTACTCCTTTGTGTAGCTTTGTCAAGGTAAATTTTTTTTATTTATTTTAAAAAATTACGTTTTTTTTCAACAAACATTCAAAAATTAATTAACAAAAAAACAAACAAATGTCAATTTGACCTGCAAACGCAATCATTGACCGCGCTTTTTGTATTAATAATTAATTCATGCGTTCAGCAGTTCTATTTTGCTCTGGTGTATATGCTACTGTCAGGGTTGGGCAGTATTTCAAATACTTGTATTTGAAATACGTATTTGAAATACAAATACGTATTTTGTATTTGTATTTGAAATACCACCTTCTAATGTATTTTGTATTTGAAATACCCAACACTGAAGTATTTTGTATTTCAAATACTTATGATGGCAAAATACATTTTTGCAAAATACATTTTTTTGTTATACAAAAAGTTGTCATTAAAAAAGGTGAAAAATGTTGCCTAAGCAAGTCTCACTCATTCGGGTAATATCAAGAGCTTAGCGGGTATTTAGAAATGTGAATATCAAAAAAATTAAATTTTGTATAAAAATTAAAATTTTTTTTGACATTCACACTTTTAAACACAACAATTAAGATCGCTATATTTGGCTGTGCCGAATCTTATATACCCTTCACATTGCTCTTTTGATATACCCAGCCGAGTTATTTTGTACTGCAAATAATATAATAAAAATACCTTGTGCCAGTTTTAAAGTCCATAGAAAACTTTACACAATTTTAACGTCAGTATAAATAATAGAAATAGATGAAGAAGGTTTGAGGTCGAGAGTTATAAAAGTTTTCGTCATTATTCGTATTAAAAGGTTATTAAAAGTTGGTAATTTTTATTGGATATTCTAGTCACCCTGCTCTTCTTCAACCTTTTTTTTCCAAAATGTAGATTTTATCATCGAATTACTTTTTGTAAAACACTAGAAGTCGATAGCTGTTATAGTTTCCGATATAGCGTATCGAAAATTTCATAAAAGTTTTTAATTTGTATGAGAGCTACACTTTCTCCTGCCTCCACTCAAAAAATTTTTTCTCCAAAATGTAGGTCGATAGCTGTTATAATTTCTATGATTTAGCGCAAGAAATATTTCACAAAATTTGTGCAATTGCAGAGAAGAAACCACTTCCCTTGATCCTGTATGAAAAAAACTTTTTCCTTTTGAGGTCCCTACTATCAGAGTATCAGTGCCAAGTTTTGTGGCAAGAATGACTATATTCACTGAGATATATAGGGATGTATGCACTGATTTTGTCCTAAAAAATGGGTTATTTTGATTTTTTGTCAACAGATTTTGCTAATTTCAAATAGCGATTGTCTCCAGGATATTTTCAAAAGTTTGACACCAATAACTGGTCCGTATCACTATAAGAATACAGAATAATAATACTTTATAGGGTCGCAAATAGAAAATAAAGAAATGTCAAACGGAATGACAAACTGATATATACCCTTATCACTATGTGAAGGGTATACAAAAGAAATGCAGAGTGCGAATTTTTGAATTCTCCTTGATATTACTTTACTTTTAATTTAATTTGTTTTTCACATACAATGCACATACAGAGAACCAAGACACATTTAACCAGGTTATATTAAGGGCCCAGTTGATTAAAATCAATTTGACATTTTCACGTTATAAAAATTTAATTTTATATGAAATTTTTAATTTTCTGACATTCTACCGTTCAAACACAAAAAGGAAATGCAGAGGGCGAATTTTTTGAATTTTCTTTAAAATACCTGAAAACATCAGATTTATTTGATAACAAATATACCGCCGTAAAATGCGAGTAATCATCGATAAATGTTAAAATGTATCGCTTTCCATTCTAAGAATTCGGTGTTATTGGACCACAAACATCACTATGGATGAGCTGCAGACAGCGGTTTGATTTGTGTTGCAAATTTTTCATGAAAGGATTTCTTGATTGCTTTTCTAATACGCACGATTCACAGAACAACTTATCTCCACTTTTAATAGGTTCAATACCATCTGCCAATGCAGACAATTTTTGCACATCTAAAACATTTAAATAGCCTAACCTTAGATGCCATAAATTGAGTAGAGACAGGTTAAATAAAATTAATATAAATTACCAGACCTAACACCTTGTAACCAAATAAAACCATCCTTATAAATCTTAACAACACCCTTCTCAAAGATGGTCTTGAAACCCGCTTCTTCCAAACGACGATTCGAGAACAGGTTGCACTTAAGGTCTTTACATAACAAAGCGTCTTTAATTTGCCAATTGACAAATTTTCCGTTTGCTTTTACAGTTCCATTTATATTTCCCATCATCGATGCCTTTATACTCACGTTGTTCTTTGCTACATTTATTAATACCGGGCCACTCAAATTTTCGAGCTTTTCAAATAAATGTACATCTCTGGTCATGTGATCACTAGCCCCGGAGTCAAAAACCCACTTCATAACATTTGTCATGCGTAAACCTAATGCATCTGTTTCTGCAATAAAACTCACACCTGTATTTCCTGCATTAGCTTTATTACAGTTCTGGTTAGATTGATCACTCTTCTATTTAAAGCAATCTTTTTTCTTATGGCCTTTCTTGCCACAATAGTGGCATTTCCACTTAAATGTTACCTTCATGGCAACATTCTCAACTGACGACTCTTCGCAACCTTGACCTTTCCTTTTCCTTTCTTCTTCCAAAAAACGGTTTTTGACAAATTCCATTTCCAAATGTCTCTGGGTTCAATGTTTTTATTGCTGTAATTACTGTATTAAATAAATCAGGTAGCGCTAACAATAAATGACATGTAATATCAAGTTTTTCTAATTTCGCCCCTGAAGCAACCAATTGTCTCACCAACCTATCCAATTTTAAGAAATGAGCTCCTAGCTCTTCCGTTCACCACTTTTCATTGTTAGAAGTGTTTTTTCCCAAAAACAATTAGCTTAATACACTTTTTTAGAAAATATCTTACAAAGAGAATTCCAAACCTCAAATGCTGTTTTACCATCCTTTACGTATTCAAGATGTGCATTTACGATTCGATGAGTTATAATTGATTTAGCCTTTTTGTCTTTTTTGCGTAATTCTATTATTTTTATGGCATCTGACTCATTTGATGCAACACTTTCCACATCTTCTATAAATCTTCGCAAACCATGTTCATCCAAAACAATTCCCAAGCGAAACTTCCAGTTATCAAAGTTGCGACCATCAAACAATTGTACAGCAAAAACTTCGTCAGTCATGTCTGGGCCCATAACCAATTAAAAATATTAACAGCAATAGAACAAATTTAGTTTTATACAAAAGTTTATTTCAAATTAGAGGATGAAAGGTACAATCAAAAACCAAACTATATCTAGACAAATTTTTATTTTATTAACAACATAAAAATCAAAGGTAGATATCGAGGGCCTATATTCAAAATATGCTAACTCAATTTTTGGGCAAAATTACTTTTCGATGGTAGATGGCTCCTCTGTGGAATACCCATCTGTGGTAAAAATTTCAAAGCAAAAAAAGAGTTATTCTCGTTTTATAACATTTCTTTTTATTATGTTATCTCAAAGTACATTTTTTTTTGTGAAAATAAATGCTAACTTCCATTGTAAATTTAAAAAATTTTTAAAAACGTATAATTTTTTTATTAATCGACATCATATCATGTTTCATTTGGCGTGCTGAACACGAATCTGGTAAAAAATGTTATATCCAATGGCTACTTTTTGATGGTCACTTTTAAAATATTAGTACATAGAGTTTGCTAACATATGTATATGTAACTTTTAAACTATTTATCGGATTGAAATATTATGTATGGGGCGATTATAGCTAATGATATAAGCTTTTAAAATACTCAATTTGAATGGACCTGGTTACAATATAGCGTAAGTTAGAGAGTGACAAATTTGAGCAACTTGAGATAGAAAAGACTTTCAGAGCTTTTAATTTTTAAAATATGAAACGATTCCCAATTTTTTTATAATTTATGCAAATAATATAAAAAGTATAATGATAACATATTAAACCTGGTTTAAAATGGTTAATTAAAAAACTTTTTGCAAAAAAAATTTATTTTTATTATCCGACAAAATATGCTAACTTTGAAAAAATATTCCTTTTTTTAGTATACATTTTATTATGCTATCTCCAAAAAATACGCAATAGAGAGCAAAATGTGATTTTTTTAAAGGTGTAAACTAGTAAAAATATATGAAACATCTTCTAGAAGGCAGACTGTTTGTTTTAACAATAGTAAGCGAAATAACTAGTTTTTTTTTCGCTTTCCCAAAAAGTTAGCTTTTTTGAGTTGGCATTTATTGAATATAGGCTCACGATATGTATGTGTTTACAAATATTTCAATTTTTAAGTGTAGTATTTTTTGACAAAAACTGGCAACGCTGTTAAACTTATCTATATACATATTAAAGACGAGCATACATATATCTGTTTACACCAGTTTGTGTGTTTTTCAGCTTTTAGTGTGTATTGATAAGTAGCTTTGTGTTTTTGTTATAAGTTGGTATTGGTGTTTTCTCTAACTAAATATGGTTTGGTTTGGTAAAATGAGAGCAAGAGCAACAAATATGTTTTTCTATGTTTCGTTGAAACAGTTACATACAAATAATGATGTTTAACCATAAGTACTTTTGGTGTGTTTTCTTATTCTGGCTACATGAGCCAGTTTTTCTATTTTTTAAATTTAATTTAAATAAATTAAACAAATTTAGCTAAAAAAAATTAAAACTGCATTGTAACTATATAGATTTAAGTCAAATTTAAAACTAAAATTTAAATTATTAAAAAATACAAAATAAATATATATTATTTTATCTTAATTTTTGAGCTTATGATAAAAAAATGTTTTTCTAAATTTATTTTATTCATTTTTAAACACTATAGCTACAATAAACTTTAAAAATCAAATTTTTGTTTCATTCACAACCTTTTATATAAACGATCTTGTGTATTTGTTGTATCAACAGCAATAAGAAAATATTTATGATACCATTGTTATGCATTAAACACATTCAAGCAACAAGAACACAGGAACACACGAACACAAAAGTTTCTTGCTAAATTTGTGTCCGACTGGCTGCTACTGAAATATTTACTAGACTACCACTACAAAATAAACATATAAGCAATATGACTTTCTGTGGTGCCACCTAAAGTCTTTTTGTACTGTTTAAGCTATATTTTTGCATCTTACCGTATTGGCAGCACTAATCTGTTATCTGTCGCGTATAAAAATAGAAATTAGTTTAATTTCGACCACGCCACAAAATTAGCATTGACAGCAACCCGTAGTTGTGTTGCATTGTAGCAATTAAAAAATTATTCTCATAAGCACACGTGTATTCTATTTTTGGCTGGTTGTGTTCGGTAGCCTGTAGCGAGGAATGTATTTAATGCTTTATTCTGCACAAAAAAAAAACAAATACATTCCACACTCAATGCAAAACCATAAACAACAATATTTGTTTATAAGAGTAGAGTGAGTGCGCAATAGCAAAACCATACAATATCATATACACTTATTCACACACTTACACCAAAAAGAACTGGTATGTACATGGATGTACAAGATATATCTGTTTTTGCAATACTAATTTGTTCTATTTGTGCACGTGTATAATACATATATGGTTGGGCATAAAAAAATACTCAAAAAGTTTTTTGTATGCTGGGACGTAGGTATGCATTGTCATATGGATGTATGTAGGAACATGTATGTATGTATGCACATATGTATGTTTTTACACACATATGTATGTACACATGTATGTATGTTTATACATATGTTTAAATGTACAAACATACAAATAATTTGGCGTGTGCCGAAATCAGCAAACATATATGTGTATGCACATATGTACTTATTATGATTTTTTTTATTAATTACACTGTGTGTAATTTTTTAAGTCATGGAAAAATAACCATATACCGACATCACTACGTGAAAGAAGACCAAAAAAGAAAAGACCTGTGTCTCCCAGTTTTGCCCAAAGTCATGCACTTTTTTTGTTATGGGCCCCCAAAGATTTGGGGCCTTGGTACCATTTTTACAAAAAGTGATAATTTTCTCAGGCTCATATCTTGCAAACCGTTCGGAATTTTAATTTACTTTTTGAGGCAAAGTTGTAGCCCTTTTTATAAAGAACAAAAATTATGAACATAAAAAATTAAAAACAAAATAATTTTAAATCAAAATCGCAAAAAACTTTAAAAAATTCAAATTTTTTTTACCTTTTTTCCCCTGTTCAGGTCCATAGGTAGCAAACCGTTCAAAATTCAAGGAAACAGTCAACTACAAAAATTTACCTAACATCCCAATTAACAACTTTTTAGAACATATAAACTTCGTAGGAATGATTCTTAACACCGTTTAGGTAGCGCTTAGGTAGCCGCAAAATTTAAAAATTTCCCCAAAATGTATGTACATACATGTAGTTATGAAGCTATCTCTTCCTTACGTTTAATCAAATTGCCTTAATTACATATATTTTATCTGTCTTTCGTGTAATAGAGAACTCTAGTGCATATAAATATGTGTATATGCATGTGAGATAGCCGCGAAAAGTCTTGGAACTTAAACAGGTAGGCAAACATTAAAATTGCTGGAAACCCTAAACAACAAAATACATCATACACAAATCGCAATAATTCTCGTTTACGGCCTTTAATTAAATTATGTACATACTTTTTTATTGCTTTGTTATTACTTTTCAATAATTATTGTTTATACCAACAATAAATTACCTACATATGTACCTACTACCAATTTTTTTAATAAGTGAGGACAATTCAAAATAAAATAGCAATCGGATAAATTTAAAAAGAAGAAATTATTGCAACCAAACTTATCAAGAAATCAACTACAAAAATTTACCTAAGATTTCAGTAAACAGCTCACGCGATCACGCACCGATCGCACACGCATCAAGGAACGCAGATCACAATATAAAAGCGAAGCGACTCTCACATCGAGGCATTACACAGCGCGACGTCAACGAAATCTCAGCGGTGAAAGTTATAGAGAAAGTTCTACAGCATAATACGCATACAACATTGGCAACTGACAATTTCAATATGCAGTGTAAAGATATTTATTTCTTTTGCTACATTTCAAAAGGAAAAGAATCTTTTAACTAGTAAATTTAAAGGAGCATATGAGTCATTTTTCGACGAAATAGATTTGATCAGTGAAAATTACACACCTAACGCAGTGTGTCGCCAATGTTATAATAATCTCATAGCATGGTTGAATGGAGGCAAACATAGTATGATATATTGTAAGCCAGTAAACTGGATAAATCGCCCAGGTGATCATGGGGGAACCAGTTCTTATGCATGCGTTAATTACCCAAATAGACGTGATGAGAAGAACAAAATTTATAAAGCAACTGTAACAGCCACACTACCAGTGCTTGCACCTGAAAATTTTGTATTCACAAGGCCATAAACTCCAGATCGTAGGACAGAATTTACAGAAATGACTACAGCAAGTGGTGTTACTAATCGAGATCGATTTGATACCGACTATTAGCCCCAACAGGGAAGAGATGGACCAAAACTAATAACTAATAAAAAATCAAATGGAAAAACGGTACAAAGGCAAAAAATTCGACGCATTGCTTGCAGAGGTAATTTCAATTTTATTATTGCATGGTTTGCATTATTTTTGATTTCTTTTCTAATTCATTTCAGGTATGTTGGTGGAGTCACAAGATAAGCTTTTATGATGTTAATAAGATATGTTAAAAAGAAAAAGCTAATGATGGAAACATTCTGGAAGCAACGTGCCTGTGGACACCGTAAGTTCTGAATCAGAGTCAGATTCGGACGACGATTTAGATCCTCAACTTAAGAGAGCGCGATATGCAAGTCCAGGGCCATCAACTTTATAAAAATAATACGAATATTTTTTTTACTATTTTTTTGTAATAGACACAGTATCTCAATGTTGAAGAAAATAAAAAACAAATGAAATTTAAAAATTTTCGTAAAATTTTTAACTTTTGCGGCTACCTAAGCGCTACCTTATCGCTGTTAAGAATCATTCCTAGGAAGTTTATATGTTCTAAAAAGTTGTTTATTGGGGTGTTAGGTAAATTTTTGTAGTTGACTGTTTCCTTGAATTTTGAACGGTTTGCTACCTATGGACCTGAACAGGGGAAAAAAGGTAAAAAAAATTTGAATTTTTTAAAGTTTTTTGCGATTTTGATTTAAAATTATTTTGTTTTTAATTTTTTATGTTCATTATTTTTGTTCTTTATAAAAAGGGCTACAAATTTGCCTCAAAGAGTAAATTAAAATTCCGAACGGTTTGCAAGATATGAGCCTGAGAAAATTATCACTTTTTGCAAAAATGGCACCAAGGCCTCAAATCTTTGGGGGCCCATAACAAAAAAAGTGCATGACTTTGGGCAAAACTGGGAGACACAGGTCTTTTCTTTTTTGGTCTTCTTTCACGTAGTGATGTCCGAATATGGTTATTTTTTTCGTGTTGCACTGTGTTATTAGTAATAATACAAAGAATATGAATATATAAATGGTGCTTGTCTTACAAAAACGTAAATTGTTTGCAAGATCACTTCATGATCCGGAAGAAAAAATAGAAAGTAGATATGCACAAAGCAGTTTAATTATAATATTTGAAGTACGAAATAATTTGGCTGGATCATATGGCTGGGTACTATGTATATCAATGTGAAGGGTATATAGGATCCGGCACAGCCGAATATATTTCTTTTACTTGTTTTTTATTTAATGGCAATGAAATCATTAATTCATATCCCTAAAGAAGACATACAGACGTAGAAAAAATACAAATAAAGAAAATGACGTCGAATAACCGAATTTACGTTTATTTGCTCCCATAAAAACCCGCTAGAAAAACATGGTTTAAGTGGAAGACGTTTTCTGTAACGGGTTTTTGGAAATATAAAAAAATATTTTAATGTGTACACACAAAAAATTCTATAGGTTATATTTCCTAAAAACATAGTATAATTTCACCTTAAACAAATAAGAGCGCTATATTCGCATGTGTCGAATCTTATATACCCTTTATAATGGTCTTTTAATATACCCAGCCGTCTTTTCTAGCCGAGTTCTTTTGAACTGCAAATAATATAATAAAAATAGTTTTAAAGTTCATAGAAAACTTTACAAAATTTTAACGTTCGTATGAATAATAGAAATAGATGTAGAAGTTTTGAGATCGAGAGTTTTAAAAGTTTTCGACATTATTCGCATTAAAAGATTATTAAAAGTTGTTAATTTTTATGGGATGTTATGGACTATTTTTTCCAAAATGTATGCATTTTTTGATCATTAGTTTTTGTAGAACATTTGATGCCAGAAGCTGTTATATTTTCCAAAAATTTCATAAAAATTGTTAATTTGTATCGGAGCTACCCCTTTTCCTGCCCTTACCCAAAAAAAAAGATTTTTTCAAAGTGAAACGTATCGAAAATTTCATTAAAATTGTTAATTTGTATGGGAGCTACCCCTTCCAACCCAAAAAACCTATTTCCAAAATGTAGGTCTTACTGCCCAATTAGGTTTTGTAGAACATTCTAAGTCGAAAGCTGTTATAGTTTTTGAGATATTGAAAGCTATTGAGCTACCCCTTCCCCTGCCCCTACTTAAAAAAATTTTTTCAAAATGTAGGTCTTATTGTCCAATTAATTTTTTTTGAACAATTGAAGTCGATAGCTGTTATAGTTTCCGAGATATAGCGTATCAAAAATTTCATAAAAAATGTTAATTTGGATGGATGCAACCGCTTCCCAACCCAAAAAAGTTTTTTTCCAAAAAGACGTACCGAAAATTTAATTAGAATTGTTAATTTGTATGGGAGCTACCCCTTCCCCTGCCCCTACCCAAAAATCGTTTTTATTGTCCAATTAATTTTTGTTGAACAATTGAAGTCGATAGTTGTTATAGTTTCCGAGATATAGCGTATCAAAAATTTCATAAAAAATGTTAATTTGTATGTAGCTCCCCTTCCACTGCCCCCCCCCCCCCCCAAAAAAAATTTTTTTTAAGTGTAGGTATTATTGTCTAATTACTTTTTGTAGAACATTTGAAGTCGATAGCTGTTGTAGTTTCTAAGATTTAGCGCATAAAATATTTCAAAAAATGTGTGCAATTGTAGGGGAAATACTGCTTCCCCTGATCCTATCTGAAAAAATGTTGTCCACTTTTTAGGTCTCTATTTTAAGAGTATCCGTGCTAAGCTTTGTGGCAAGAATGGATATATTTACTGAGATATATGCACAGATTTTGTCTTAAAAAATGGGTTATTTTAGGTTTTCGCTTATATCTCGGTCAGTAGTGAACCAATTTTGCTGAATTTTAAAGGCGATTGTTTCCAGGATATTTCTTATAATTTAAATAATTTAATTGCCATGTTCGAAAAATCAACTAAAACCTTAGTCAAAGTTATCTTATTAAACTTACAGCGATAGAAAAGTACATAACCCTAATAACTTTAGCAAAATTAAGCTTTTTTATAATAGCTAATCTCCAAACCAAATAAAAAATATTTTATTTTGATTCACAATATTATATTAAAAATTTAATACGTTACTTTTATTTATGAAGGTATGTTCAAGAAGTTAACTTGTTTCGAAAGTTGAATTAAACGCAAAAAAGCCTTTTAAAACTTAAAATAAACTTTCATGTTTAAATGCCATTTTTTTCATTTACTTTTTGGGTACCGTCGAAACAAAATAAACCTCTGGAACATACCTGAAAGGAAAGTCATTACCGGATTTCAAAGGAAATCTTGATTTCCCTATTTTCGGAAGCAGAGAAACATGGTCTGAATTTTGAGAAGCCAAACTTGCCCTAAGAATATGACTGCACAGTTCTGTTGATGAGAAAATTGTTTTTTTTTAAAACTCGAGGAGACACAAATATGTTAAAATACTTACATTTTTAATCATCTCTATGAATTGCCTCCATATTTCTTAAAATCCAATCCAAAATTATTTATTAGGTGTGTTAATTTACAGAAAGTTATCAACAATTTTCGATAATTATTCCTAGTAGGTGTTCACGTACACAAAAAATTAACAACTAGAAGCCAAAAAATAGCCTAATAGGTTCAGAAACAAAAATATTTCTGATAGTTTCCGCTAGTAAAAATTTTACTATCACAAATTATTCAAACAGTCTTTCTATCATTATGCTTTAAAAAAATTTTAATTTTAAGTTTTTAAAAGTTCATAATAACAAAATACATTAGCTTGCAAGTTTTGACTGTAAAACTGTTTATTTACTTTTAAATATTTTTGAGAGCAATTTTGAAATATTTCTTTTTACTCTCTCGTTGCTAGTATTTACTGGAAAGTCATTGTACACAACTATTATTTTATTTTATATGAATTTTTTTACGCACAACTAAATAAATAAAAAAAATAGTTAAAAATAATTTCGAAGACGATACCTAGTTCGCAGTAACACTAGCTTGGATTTATTGTAATATGCTATTTGAAATCAACTATTAGTTAGTAAAACTTAGTTTTCTGTATTCATTAAAAAAGAAATTTACTAACGAAGCTTAGTCAATATGACCTCTATTATTTTTTTGTGTGTATGTTGATATAATTCAGGCAATGAACTCTCGTCAGGTTGCCATTCATTTTATTAGGAAAAGTGCCCCTCATTATCAGTTTTATGATATGGTTCTTCATGAACGATAGGCTCATCAATATGATTTGCTGTTTTAAAAATAGTTACATGGTGTGTTTTTTCCACTGGAACAGGGACCGGTACCTGCAATGATAAAAATTTAATGTATTAACATATAATATTTAATAATGAGCTGCGCATAGTTTGTAAAGTATTAGAAATTCCAAAAACTAGTTGATTTTATTATACCCTTCACATAAGTGATAAGGTTATATATAAGTTTGTCATTCCGTTTGTAATTTCTTTATTATCCATTTGCGGCCCTATAAAGTATATATTTTTTGAATCCTTATGTATAGGGAAGTCAATTTAGGCATGTCCGCCTGTCCGTGTTATGGTTGAAATTAACTTTCTGCAGCCCCCGATGTCGCATAGACCCGTAAGACCCGTAATCCAGCAAAATCGCCCAATAACTGACCAAGATATCAGCCAAAATTTTTACATAAAAAACTTAATAACTGCCCCGAAGTTGCCCCGTACATTGTGCAATGTAACCGATTCCCATTAATTTTTCCCCAGGAAAATTTTTTTGGAACATAGATACTTTTACTCATGGTGAAATTAATTACCAGGTGATCTCATCCGGGAGAGAATTTTTAACTCCCTACTTTTTTCTTTTGTATATAGGGAGTTTGACAACAGGGTGGAGAAATAATTTGAAGCAGATTGTCAAACTCCATACATAAAAAAGAAAAAAATAGGGGGTTCGAAAATTCTCTCCTTGATGAGATCACCTGGTAATTAATTTCGTCATGCTTGCACCCTATCTCCGCCCCTAGCAGGGTTGCCATACAAAGTTTCATTTAAAATTTTTTTTGTAATCGCTTCCACAGCTTCCAGGTTGTCCTACAAAGGTAAAATGCAAAACCGACCTCAATTAGTTGGTCCTCCCAAACAAGGTAGCCATGCAAAATTTTTTAAAAAAATATGGTAAAAACCCCTAAAACTTCTTCGGAATTTGTCCTTGAGGAATAAAATGTATTTCAGACCACCATTAGTTTTTCCTCCCAAACGTATTTCAAGAGTACTTGGAGTACTTGGGGTCGCTCATACACTTTATTTCTCTAAAGCCGACTCTGAAGAAGTTGTGGGCGTTCTTACATCATTCTTGTAAATTTTTCATGGCAACGCCCTTAGGTGATGAAAATAGGGGCTCCTCTCAAACGTATTCCAAGTAGTTTCCCCTCCCAAACATACTTTTAGAACATACTTTCCCTCTATCGCCACGCCCAAAGAGGGCTGCCATACAAAATTTGAAAAAAATAGGGTAAAACCCCTAAAACTTCCCCGGCGTCGCCCCTAGAGGAATAAAATGTATGACAGACCCCCATTAGTTGTCCCTTCCAAAAAAATTCCTAGAACACAATTACGCCCATCACCATCACCTAATGGGGTTGCCATACAAAATTTACAAAAATGATGCAAAAATCTCCACAAAAAGGAAAAACCCTAACGGCTGTATTCATAAAAATTTAAACAGCGTTTTAAACCGTTTTTAAGCAAATTTCAATATTTATATTTTGTTTTTCGAAAAATAAAAGAAGTATTTTTTTAGAATCTGAACTTTTTTCCTTAATATAATTTGTAATTTTACCATCCATTTTATTATTTTTTAACTTTATTCTAAGCGTTACTTTTTTAGCTTTTACTTTATAAGAGTAACCATTCAAACAGGAATAACGGTAAATTCTTCATTCGAATTTAGAGATTACCATGCAGCGTTGCCAGAATGATGATCTTATCAATTTTTAAAGATTTTTTGCCACAAATATGATTTGATGAGTTTTTTCCTCAAATGAAGATTTTTTATTTTTGAAAATTATGATTTTTTATAATATGTGATTTTTAGAGAAAATGCTTATACATAATTTGTCTCCAATTTTTAACCATAGTAAATAATAAAAAAGGCTTGTCAACTTTTTGTTAACTGCTCTTTGTACACTTGTTTTGGGTATTAGAATACCTAAAAACACATCTTTGAATAGCAGCCATCAAAAATTTTCGTTATGTATAGATTAGCCTACATACTTAGGTAAAACCAAATCGCTCTGTTAAGCAATCCGCGTAACTACTAACTGCAGAATAGATTATTTGTTCTTAAAATGAAGTGGACAGTTATCATGAATATACAATATTTTAACACATAAAAAATTATTTTAAAAAACATAATAAACAAAAATTTGTATTTGATAGGATTCCAGCATATGCACAATTGGTTTTTTGACAAAAATTAGTTACATCCAAATATCTAGGACGATTTGATTGATATTTTCGACATTATGCTGACGCTCACGCAATGACACGCTTGACAAAGTTGTCAGTTAGTGATACTATATTTTTTTTTGCTTTAATTATAAAGCTAAAAATTGTTGGTTTTAATAATTATTAGAAAATTAATTTTTTTTAACTCCTCCCCTTATAGCACCGTGAGAAGTTTCGGGAACTTTGTAGCAATTTCTCAAAGTCTTTTAATCGGTCAAAATTAGTAGAGGCAAATTATGAAGTAAAAAAAATGTTTTCTGTTAGCTGATTTAAATAAATTAAGTTTTGAGTTAAGGTTAGAGAAACAAGTCTTTTTTTACCAATTATATAATGTATCATCCTCTTGTTTTCTCAACTTTTCATCCCTCTTAACAATATTACTTTTCATAGTTTTGTTTTTTTTATAACTACATAACAAAATCCCAAAACAAAACTCACAGTTCCAAGAAGTTTCGACGCTTTTAAAATATAAACCAAAAAAATATATCCCTCATAGAGGGGGTGATTATCCTTTAAGGATATTTGGTACGACTTATCGAAAAAACCCGATGAATTTTTTCTTAAAATATGATTTTTCTAATGACAAATGATGATTTTCTTCACAAAGCTTCTGGCAACGCTGTTACATTGCTTTGTTTTTTAGTTATAACACCATGAAAAATTTTAACCGGCGGCTTAATTTAAGCCGACATGAAGCCGAAAAAATCATCGGTGGCGGCGGCCTTGTAGTACTGATCAGCGGCCTGGGTGAGCCGGCTGTCAGCTTGGTACTTACAGACATTGATTTCTTAATTTGGCCCTTTAAAGCCTTTTTTTTATCCCTTTCCTTAACTTGCAAAGCTTTTTAAATCGATTTTTGAAAGAATTCCTCTTTTTCGCTTATAAAGCTCACATATTCTTCTCGATTAGCTAGAGCTAGAGGTTGGATCATCTCTCTTACGCTTTCCGCGAAGTTTCCGCATATGTTCAGTATTGGTGGAAGGTCGTGTTTCAGTCATATATGGATGAGCCACAAATGAAGTGTAGTAAATTATAAATACAGTTTGTAGATGGCAGAAAGGTTGAAAGATTTCAGATATCTTAATTCTTGGCGTCACGTACAGACACTTCTTATCACGAAAGAAAAACTATTTGCTAAGTGTTTCAGTGGAAATTTTTTTGTCAGCTTTTAGATCACTAAAAGTTTGCTGTAAACAACAAAAATCAATTTGTTTAGTTGACTTGTCTTACAGTTATTATTAAGAAAAGGAAAACGGCGTCACGTGTGGGACATAGAAATTTACCTTTGCATTGTAATTACTTACTTGGGAACAAAGCACTTTACAACAATAAGTATTATACAGTTTAATACCGCTCACCACTCCCTTGAGCGCAGAAAAGAATATTAGCTCTTATGTGAAAAACAGTATTAGCAGCGACCTCTCAAAAAATGGTGTAGAATGAAAAAGAAAAGCTAGATTCTTTATACTATCAAAAAATAACGGTATTTATGAAAAAAGTGATCTACTCGTCACGATGAATGTAAATTTTTTGAGATGAGAACTTAATCTCTCTATGTAGATGCAAATATATAAAAAAGTCAATGTTTGTAATATTGTTCAGATTTCCATTTTCTCATGAAATGCTCCATAACATTTGAAGTACTAAATCATTCGGCTAGATCATATGGCTGGGTACTTTAAAGATCAATATGAAGGGTATATAAGATTCGGCAGAACCGAATATAGCGCTCTTACTTTTTTTTGTCCATAAAATAAAATTTTTGAATAAAAAAATTTTATGATTTTTTTTCTTAAAATATGATTTTATTTATACCAAATGGTTGGCAACCGAAACGAATAACGGTATCGGTAACGGTATTAAAAAATGTGTCATTTCGGTATCGGTATCGGTAACGGTATTAATTCTTTAATTTCGGTATCGGCATTTTGATTATGTCAGTATTGGTATAGATACTTACTAAAGTTACTTTTACATAATAGTATATATATTACGACTTGTTAAAATATGTTGTAGAATAATACAAAATCTGATCATATAAAAGCACAATGTATTGAGTGGAAGCAAAAACGGATACAAACTTTGACAAGTGTTCGATAAATGTTTATTTTCTAAACCATTTTAGGAACTTGTGTATTCTCATAGCATCAGAGGCAGAGACCTGCCGAGCGGATACCAGCCGACTAAGCCTAGCCCGCCGAACATTTCCCGTAGCCGCCGCCGCCGTCAACTTTTCCGCTAAAAATCGGCTCAAGCTCAGCCGCCGATCATATTTACATTTTATACTTTTTCTTAATTTTTTGTTATGTAATGGCAAAATTTTTTTTTAATATGTAGATCCAGTTTAAACAAACAACTACTAAGTATGTAGATACATTGGCATCATTGGTTATATTAACAGGTAAGAGCGCTATATTCGGCTGTGCCGAATCTTTCTCATTGGACTTTCGAAAACACCGAACCTTTCTTTATTTGTATCCGTTTTTTTTATTTACTTATTTTTAAATATGGTTCGTGTCATATTTTAACCCTCTTAGGGTGATTAGGGCAGCTGTTGGGGGTTTTAACCTAATTTTTTTCAAATTTTGTTGGGACTGTTACTCTTATTTTTTAAAATTTTGTATGGCAACCCTCTTAAGTGATAGAGATAGGGGTAACTATTTTGGAAATATGTTTGGGAAGGAATATTATTGGGGGTGTGTGATACATCTTATTCCTCTAGGAGCGATTTTCTAAATATTGTATGGCAACCCCCTTAGGGCTAGGTAATAGGGGATAAGTAGGTTCTAGAAATATGTTTGGGAGGGGGTAGGTCGTTTACTTTATTTCTCTAAGGCCGACTCCATGAAATTTGTGGGCATTTTTACATAATATTTTTAACTTTTGTATGGCAGCCCCATTAGGTGATTATGATAGGGGTAAGTATGTTCTGGAATATATTTGGGAGGAAAAACTAATGAGGGTCTGTGATACATTTTATTCCTCTAGAGGCGACTTTAAAAAAGTTGTAGGGGTTTTTTTTCAAATTTTGTATGGCAACCATGTTAGGGGCTGAAGATAGAGGGTAAGTATGTTTCACAAAAATGTTTGGGAGGACAAATTAATTAAAGTCGGTCTTACATTTTACCTTTAAAGGAAAAACCTGAAAGCTCTGGGAGCAATTTGAGGATATGAAAAAAATTAAACTTTTTATGGCAGCCCTGCTAGAGGGCGCACATAGGGGACATTAGCCAAAACGGAAACTTTAGAAATGTGTAAATTTAAGTGCGCAGCTCGACAGATAACAAAATTATGTATCAGATAGTGAATTTTCAAATATTTTGCTTGCAATTTGTTTTGAGGCACTGTCAAAGTCAGGAAAGTTAAGTAAATTTGCCTGCAATTTATTAACTTTTGATCGTTTTGAGAGGTTTACAATATATTTTTTTGTAGCTAAACAAATAAAAATTTTACACAATTTTCTATAAGCAACTGCCTTATTTTATTTTTTATTTAAAGTTTTATTTAAAAAAATGCCTTCAAAATTAAAAAAGAGGTTTTTTTGTTCACTTTTTGATTAAAAAGAATAAAACCAAAAGGTTTTTAAAAGTGATGGCAGTCATTATCTTAAAAATCTTTTTCATCACAATAAAACCTGAAATCTCTACTTTTAGACGAAAAAAGAAAATGTTGAGCGTTTTGCGCCATCTTTTTTGGCGAATTTTTAAAAATTTCACTTTTTTCTGTTTTTTCTCATCTTGTGTGCTTACATATGAGTAAGACACTTTTTTGTGGGCCATAAAACGTTTTGATAATAAATTTTTTTAATGTTTTTTATTAAAACTATTACAGGTTAGTTGAAACTAATTTTTAACAAGTTAAATTGGGGTTTTTCACTGATATTGCATGTATAAAAAGGTATGTGCGAGGCAGTAGTTTTTACTTGCCTCTAAATCGGTAATGTATACCTGTGCGACAGCTTTCTTAATAACGCTATTTTATGCAACGAAATAAATGTACCTGCCTTAAAATCCTTTGAAAATTGTTTTAAAAAAATGATTTTTTAGAGAGAAACAAATCTGTGCTTCAGGTACTTATTGTTTAGTGTATGTATGTATGTATATTGTGGTTATTGCACGAAAAGGTTTTCAGAACACTTTTGAAACTACGAGAGTAAAATGGAAAAAGTTTATACAGGATTATAGTTATTACAAATAGTACATGAATGTAAAGATAAATCTGTTGAGGAGGAATTTCGATTTTTAGGTAGAAAATTGTGTGAACTTTCAAAATGTTAAGGAGATGGCGACATTTCAGTGGTGAAACAGTTTATACAGTATTTATACAGTTTCAGAAAATTTTTTAATATACATTGCAAAAGATTTTAATACATGGATCAATTGCCTATTGGGCTGTTATCAGAAAAAATTTTTGGATTTACAGGCAGAATTTTGCAAGAAAGTTTTCAAGAGTTCAGTGTAACGCAGATATTATTAATAGACTTTTGCTCAGTTCTGACCCACTGATGACTAGCATAAGACTAACTCCAAAAAAGAAGTCATTGCCAATTACGAAAGAAGCAGTTTCTTTAATGCTCCCCCCTGTACTTGATTTTGATGTGGATTCAAATTCAGAAGAGTTCTTTGAAGAAACAGACGAATAAGAACAGTAGCACTCCTGTTCTTATGCAAAAGAAGATTTTTTTAATTAAATTAGTTTTTGTTTTCATACTTTAAATTACTTGTTACTTTTGTAAATAAGTTATTGTTATATAACACAATTTTTAAATTATTTAGGATTTAATCCCAATTTTCCTGTTAATTTATAGGGTTTGTTGTTGGTTAAGTTTGTCTATATGCATTTCGTTGGTTCTTACACCAACTCATCAGTAGACTTCAACCCAAATTCTTAAAAAACTCATGAATATTTTCTGTCTTTATATAATAATCTCATCAAACAAAATGAGAATTACTATAAAAAAAACCAAAACGTTCAAGTTTTTTTAAGAATCCAACAAACCATTATTCGCTATTCGCTTGTTTTGATTTTCTTTTTCCCCTTACATTTGAATAACCATTGGTTATTACTAAATGTATTGAGGGGCAACCGAAAACAAAACCTTGTTGTTAAACAACACAATTTTTAAATTATTTAGAATTTAATCCCAATTTTCCTGTTAATTTATAGGGTTTGTTGTTGGTTAAGTTTGTCTATATGCATTTCGTTGGTTCTTACACCAACTCATCAGTAGACTTCAACCCAAATTCTTAAAAAACTCATGAATATTTTCTGTCTTTATATAATAATCTCATCAAACAAAATGAGAATTACTATAAAAAAAAACCAAAACGTTCAAGTTTTTTTAAGAATCCAACAAACCATTATTCGCTATTCGCTTGTTTTGATTTTCTTTTTCCCCTTACATTTGAATAACCATTGGTTATTACTAAATGTATTGAGGGGCAACCGAAAACAAAACCTTGTTGTTAAACAACACAATTTTTAAATTATTTAGGATTTAATCCCAATTTTCCTGTTAATTTATAGGGTTTGTTGTTGGTTAAGTTTGTCTATATGCATTTCGTTGGTTCTTACACCAACTCATCAGTAGACTTCAACCCAAATTCTTAAAAAACTCATGAATATTTTCTGTCTTTATATAATAATCTCATCAAACAAAATGAGAATTACTATAAAAAAAACCAAAACGTTCAAGTTTTTTTAAGAATCCAACAAACCATTATTCGCTATTCGCTTGTTTTGATTTTCTTTTTCCCCTTACATTTGAATAACCATTGGTTATTACTAAATGTATTGAGGGGCAACCGAAAACAAAACCTTGTTGTTAAACAACACAATTTTTAAATTATTTAGGATTTAATCCCAATTTTCCTGTTAATTTATAGGGTTTGTTGTTGGTTAAGTTTGTCTATATGCATTTCGTTGGTTCTTACACCAACTCATCAGTAGACTTCAACCCAAATTCTTAAAAAACTCATGAATATTTTCTGTCTTTATATAATAATCTCATCAAACAAAATGAGAATTACTATAAAAAAACCAAAACGTTCAAGTTTTTTTAAGAATCCAACAAACCATTATTCGCTATTCGCTTGTTTTGATTTTTTTTTTTTTTTTTTTTTTTTTTTTTATTTTTTTTTGTTTTTTTTTTTTTTTTTGTTTTTTCGGTTGCCCCTCAATACATTTAGTAATAACCAATGGTTATTCAAATGTAAGGGGAAAAAGAAAATCAAAACAAGCGAATAGCGAATAATGGTTTGTTGGATTCTTAAAAAAACTTGAACGTTTTGGTTTTTTTATAGTAATTCTCATTTTGTTTGATGAGATTATTATATAAAGACAGAAAATATTCATGAGTTTTTTAAGAATTTGGGTTGAAGTCTACTGATGAGTTGGTGTAAGAACCAACGAAATGCATATAGACAAACTTAACCAACAACAAACCCTATAAATTAACAGGAAAATTGGGATTAAATCCTAAATAATTTAAAAATTGTGTTGTTTAACAACAAGGTTTTGTTTTCGGTTGCCCCCCAATACATTTAGTAATAACCAATGGTTATTCAAATGTAAGGGGAAAAAGAAAATCAAAACAAGCGAATAGCGAATAATGGTTTGTTGGATTCTTAAAAAAACTTGAACGTTTTGGTTTTTTTATAGTAATTCTCATTTTGTTTGATGAGATTATTATATAAAGACAGAAAATATTCATGAGTTTTTTAAGAATTTGGGTTGAAGTCTACTGATGAGTTGGTGTAAGAACCAACGAAATGCATATAGACAAACTTAACCAACAACAAACCCTATAAATTAACAGGAAAATTGGGATTAAATCCTAAATAATTTAAAAATTGTGTTGTTTAACAACAAGGTTTTGTTTTCGGTTGCCCCTCAATACATTTAGTAATAACCAATGGTTATTCAAATGTAAGGGGAAAAAGAAAATCAAAACAAGCGAATAGCGAATAATGGTTTGTTGGATTCTTAAAAAAACTTGAACGTTTTGGTTTTTTTATAGTAATTCTCATTTTGTTTGATGAGATTATTATATAAAGACAGAAAATATTCATGAGTTTTTTAAGAATTTGGGTTGAAGTCTACTGATGAGTTGGTGTAAGAACCAACGAAATGCATATAGACAAACTTAACCAACAACAAACCCTATAAATTAACAGGAAAATTGGGATTAAATCCTAAATAATTTAAAAATTGTGTTGTTTAACAACAAGGTTTTGTTTTCGGTTGCCCCTCAATACATTTAGTAATAACCAATGGTTATTCAAATGTAAGGGGAAAAAGAAAATCAAAACAAGTGAATAGCGAATAATGGTTTGTTGGATTCTTAAAAAACTTGAACGTTTTGGTTTTTTTATAGTAATTCTCATTTTGTTTGATGAGATTATTATATAAAGACAGAAAATATTCATGAGTTTTTTAAGAATTTGGGTTGAAGTCTACTGATGAGTTGGTGTAAGAACCAACGAAATGCATATAGACAAACTTAACCAACAACAAACCCTATAAATTATTGTTATATAATTACTTATTTTCAGATAAATTTAATACATTATATTACAAAAAAAGCTACAAACAAGCTTAAAAATAATTTTTTTGTGAAAATTAGCAAAATATATAAAAAAAAATTTTGTACAGGGCCGATTCGGGGGTTGGGGTTTTGGGGCATTTCTGCCCCTATCCATAAAAGCTTAAAAATTTTACTTTTAAAGTATTTGGGCGTAAGTTATCCATTATTTTTATGATATACATTATTTTTGCAAATTTTACTTAATGTCGCCGCCCACGAAAGGGGAGAGGACGAGACTGTCCAATTGTATATTTTTTTAGCTTTCGCTTACGTTTAAAGTTGCATTTGCCTAACAATAGTATTGAAAACTTAAACAAAAATTTAATTTTTCAGAGGTGGTATTAGCTGTTCTAAGGGAAACTTTTTGCCCCTTGGTTCGATTTTTATTATTTTTAATCCTTAAATGCCTATGACTACAATACATGTTTCTGCCAAGTTTCATCAATCTAGGAGCACTCCGTCATTTTAAGAAGCTTAATTGTAAAAAATAAAAAGTAATATCCGGCTAGAATGTGGGGCGGGTGTATGTTCCAAAAAAATGTCCGTGGGGAAAAATTAATAGGAATTATTATTAAAATAAAAATTAAAAACAAGCCAATGTTTTCTATGCGCCGAAAGAAGTCCGGCTAGCTGATCAAGTGTCGGCTTCAGCCAGCTCTGTGCCGCCGCTGACCTGCTTTCCTGCCAGCCGCCGCCGCCGTTCAAATTGGCCGGCGCAGCTATCTGATCAGAGGTAGCACTTATATTATCTAATGAAGGAGGGAGGCTACAGTTAATGAAACAATACACAAACAATCAAAATTAAAACAGAATTTTTTCATGTTGTTTTTGTAAATTTGTAGTACCTTAACCATATGGCGTTTCCCCAAAAGGGAAAAATACTCTTTTGATTTTACCAACCTCACCGTGTAAACATGAAAAATACTTAGAACAGATTTTTATTCTCTTTTATTAAACACGGAGAGAATTTCATAATATTTTGATTATACAAAATACTTTGTATTACCATGTAAAGCAGTGATGCGCAAAAATAAAAATGTATTTGTATTGGTGAGAAAAATTGAATTTACTGCACAATAGGTAATTTTAATCAAAAGGCAAAAGGAATATTGCAAATTTATACTGGCATGATATTTTTTTGTTAAAAAAAGAGTTATAATATTAAAGATAAAACTAGATAAGTAAAAAAAACTATTAAAGGTACCTTTACACGGTAATACAAAGTAATTAGATTTTGTAGAATCAAAATATTATAAAATTCTCTCCGTGTTTAAAAAAAGAGAATAAAAATCTTTTCTAACTATTTTTCATGTTTACACGGATGAGGTTGGTAAAATCAAAATCGGTTGTTTCTTGCCACTATCCTTTTGGGGTAACGCCATATGGTTAAGGTTAAACAATATTAACAAAAACAACATGAAAAAAATCTGCTTTTATTTTGATTGTTTGTGTATTGTTTCATTAAGTGTAGCCACCTTAATTTGATGTTGTAAGTGCTGCCAATCTTTCACACCTCTGATGTGATGAGAATACACAAGTTTCTAAAATGGTTTAGAAAATAAACATTTACCGAACACTTGTCAAATTTTGCATCCGTATTCTCTCCTACCCAATACATTATGCTTTTACATGATGAGATTTTGTATTATCCCACAACATTTTTTGACATATCGTAATATATGTATTACCGTGTAAAGGTACCTTAACTAAGAGTTGTGAAAGAAATTTATTAAAATATTTTAAAAAATTTTTAATTTTTTTAGCAAAAAACCAATTTTAATTTTTTGGCATAAATAAAAACAAATGTTTTTTTTTTTTTTTTTTTTTTTTTTTTTTTTTTTTTTTGTTCATATATTTTATTATTGAATCTTCGCTTAAGCGAACTAACAATAAGTATTCAAATCTTAAAACTAAGTAGTTAATACTAGTCCAGTCAGTACCAGACTAAAATTTAAGTTCTCACAATAAAATTAACTAATTTCAAAGGTTTCATCTAAGAGCAATTGTATCCCTTCTTTTTAGGCGGGTGTGCCCACTATGTTGCAGGATGCTTCGAGCGAGCGGATTTGGATGTGATTCCAGCTTATTTAAATACTTGTCCACATATTTCAGGATTTCGCATTTTACAAGTGGAACTTCTAGATCCTTGTGGATGTTGCTGTTTTTGATATACCAAGGAGCACCAGTTATCATTCTTAGAATTTTGTTTTGACGGCGTTGGATTTTTTCGATGTTAGAGGCGGAAGCAGTACCCCATAATTGTATACCGTAGCACCAAATTGGTTTTAAAATCGAGTTGTAGAGTAGAAGCTTACAATCAAGACGTAGCACAGAGTTTCTACCAATAAGCCAGTGGATTTGAGCAGCTTTAAGTTTCATTTGCGTCAGCTTAGCATCTATATGTGGCTTCCATGTAAGGCGGCGATCTAGGTGAATACCAAGATATTTTGTCTCAGATCGTTGAGGCACATTATGGTTGTTGATAGTGATTGGAGGGCACGTTTCTTTGCGTAAAGTAAAAGTTACGTGGGTACATTTTTGTTCATTTATCTTTAGTCCCCATAAATTTGCCCATTTCTCAACTTGGGTTACGTGTTGCTGCAGCTGGTTCGAAGCCTCTTTAGGGTCTTTGTGAATACTAAGAAAAGCAGTGTCGTCAGCAAATGTCGACGTGTGTGTGAAACTATTGGTTGGCATATCTGCCGTGTAAAGCAAGTACAAAATTGGACCTAGTATACTTCCTTGAGGGACACCAGCCTCTATTGGTTGGGGACAACTTATTTGGTTTCCCTCTTTGATCATAAATTGTCGGCCTGTTATGTATTTTTCTAAAAGGTTGAAAATATTAGCTGGAAGGTTGAGCTTTAGTTTGTTTAGAAGGCCTTCATGCCATACTTTGTCGAAAGCTTGTGAGACATCGATAAATAGTGCGGAGCAGTACTTCTTTTCCTCAAAGGCTTTTCTTATAACCTGTACCAACCTGTGAGTTTGTTCGATGGTACTATGTTGACTTCTAAAGCCGAATTGGTGATTTGGAATGCAGTTGTTGTCATTCAGGATCGGATTTAGCTTGTTTTTTAACAGTTTTTCGAACAATTTTGACATTGTGGGTAACAAACTTATGGGCCTATAAGATTCTACCTTCGAGGGATCTTTGCCAGGCTTAGGAATCATCTTTACTAAGGCAACTTTCCATATAGGCGGAAAATGTTCAAGCCGAATTATCGCATTAAAAATAAAAAGAATGATTCTTTTAGCAGTAAGAGGCAGCTCTATGAGCATTTTGTTGCTTATTTTGTCAACGCCAGGAGCTTTTTTACCATTAAGGTTAGCGATGGCCTCTACAACATCAGCAAATCGGAAACGTATTTCTAAAGGACATCTAGCAACAACAGGCGGTAATTCCCTCACGTCAGTGCATGTATTGGGAGTGAATACGTTTTTGAAGTGATTTGCGAATAGATCGCATTTTTCTTCATCATTTCCAGCCCAGGATCCTCTCAGATTGCGCAGTGGTGGTTTTGCGATAACAGGTCTTTTAAGACGTCTGGCTGATCGCCATAAGGAATAATTTGTCTGAGGAGTCGCGTCTAGACCTTCCAGGTACTCTGTCAGTGATGCAATTCTGTGAGCCTCCAACAAGCTTTTTAGTTGGGTTGTACATTCTTTCAGCTTAGTTTTAAGTTGGGGCGATCTATGTTTTTGCCATTCCCTGCGGGATCTTCTTTTTTCAGATACCAGCTTTTCCACATCTTCAGAGAAAATTTTGTTGTACCTAGTCTGGCGGTAGGTAGAAGACGCATGTTCAACGGCTTTGTTAATGTTTTCATTTAGGACGCTCAAACAATCATCTATGTCTACGGGAGTTTTTAGCGGTTGATTCTCCGCGCAGTGAGTACTAATATATTTTTTATATTTCAACCAATTAATTCTTTTAGATAAGAAAAACTCACTATCTGCTATTTGGTGAGGACTGCAGATAGTGATTATTGTGGGTGAGTGGTCAGAAGATAAATCCAAGGAGGCTTGAGCCTCAATGAGCTCCGAGGATATACCTTTTGCTACGCCAAAATCAATTACGTCTGGAATTTTATTGTGGTCTGTTGGCCAGTAGGTTGGTTGTCCAGTTGAAATAACATAAAGTCCCATTTCAGACACGGCATCATACAAGACACGACCTCTGGGACTAATTAGGCGGGAGCCCCAGTATGTGTGCTTAGCGTTATAGTCTCCAGCAGCTATGAAGCGGGGACCTAATGATTTGTAGAAACTGTTGTACTGATCCTTCGTTATGGAGAATCTGGGTGGACAGTAAACTGATGAAATAACAAGGTTATGGAAAAATTCATCAACGCAGACGTTCGTAGCTTGGATATAACATTCCGAGAGGCCACCCAACCATTGGTGTTTAATTCTTGATTTGATTAGAATAGCCGAGCCACCACATGATCTATCCCTAGGATCCTTTGAATCGTAAAAAGAATAACCACTAATTTTAAAAGTGCTTCTAGATGTCATATGAGTCTCAGAAATACACATAACATCGATTTTTTGATTTATCAAGAAATATTCGAGCTCGTTTTTGTGTTGGCGGATGCCGTTTGCGTTCCAGAAACAAACCCTGAGGCAGTTCATGGTCTTTTAAGCATAGCCTGCAGAAAAGCAGACTGCATTTTTTGCATTTCTTGCATCATGTTGGCCATTTGCGCCATAATCTGCGTAAATTGTGTGACCATATTGTCAATTACGGCTTCCAGGCGGCTAAAATTAGGCCCGGTTGGTTCGCTAGTTGGCACTTCTTGTTGTGTTGTAGGCTGGGTAGACTTACGTGAATTAGGCTGGGTAGACTTTAATGCGGCGGCGTAAGAAACTTGATTTGTAGTTGGTTGTGCCAATGGAGGCATATTTGTAGTTGGTATATTTAAAGGCTGGGGAGGGGCAGGAACTATTTTCTGCTTAGTTGAGCGCATAACTGAATTGAAAACAGGACAACCTCTATAGTTGGCAGTGTGGTTTCCCCCGCAGTTGCTGCATTTCTTTATCCTAGGATCATCTTTTGGCTTGTCGCACTTGGTCGTATCGTGCAGATCCCCACACACAACACAAACAGAAGGCAACTTACAATAAGCTTTAGTGCGGCCATATTCCTGGCAGTTCAAGCACTGTACGGGCCCAGATCGCTTGTGTGGCACTTCCACAGTAACTCGTCGGTGCATAATATATCTCAAATTATAAATGGGGTGAGTTCCACTCTTTTTCAATTTGATATCACCAGGCTCAAGCTCCACTCGGAATAATGGTTGGGGGTGTTTTTCCCTGTTTCTCATATTGGATACAGTCCTAACCATAAACCCTTTGCTTAACAAACTGGTCTTGATCTCTTCTGGGTCAACATTAGAATCAATGCCTTTAATAACTACCTGAAGGCCTTTTGCGGTCTTGAGTTGGTAGGTATAGAAGTTTTTGCTGAGTTTCTCGAGCTCGGAAACCGTAGCGCGGTAGGCGTTTTCATGGTTTACTTGAATTTTTGTCTCAAATATGTTACCGCGTTTAACGTTTGAGACATAAAAGTTATTTTCCCCAATCAAACTGACTAAAAACTTGACGAGATCATTTGAGTTTTTTTCCCTCAAATAAATGGGAGGTGGCTTAAAGGCCTTTCTTTCACTAACTGGGGCCTCATTATCCTCTTGCAAAATTGCAAAACGATTTTGCGATGAGGTTGGCCTTTCATCGTCTTTTAAAATTTTTGCAGGTTGAGATGCTTCTGCCGATTTAGGGCTTCTTCCCCTTTTAAGCACTGTCACGTAGCGGTCCATCCCTACCTGGATCTTAGGTGCTGGTGCAGAAATTAAGGTTGATGCGGCTTTAGCAGCTGCAGGTTCAATTCCAGAGTTTGATAATGGTGACCGCGACAAAGATGGTACCTCAGAATTTTTTTTATAATTATTAAATAGAGATTGGGCTAAATTTGTCCCTTGTTCAGTACATTTATTTAAATTAGGCGCACTTGAACTAAGATTGTTTGTAATTATTTTTGGCCTTGCATTTAAATAATTCCTATTAAATTCAGGGTCTCTTATGTTCTCATTGCTAACACTTGTGGAACTTAACACAATGTAAG
The DNA here is from genome assembly GCA_963583895.1 of Melanophora roralis. NCBI lineage: Eukaryota > Metazoa > Arthropoda > Insecta > Diptera > Rhinophoridae > Melanophora > Melanophora roralis. The sequence continues at coordinate 67,791,553 of OY757190.1, read as the reverse complement.
CATTTCGGCTATTAGGCCCACTGTCACTACGATTACTGTTACTCATTAACAGTTCGCTTTTTTTATTTAGTTTGTTGTTATTGTTTTTCTTTTCTCACTTTTTGTGTACATATATCTATATGTATATTAATAAATTCGTTTGCTACTTATTACTAATATCACCTATTAACAATATTACACTCGCGTACACACGTCCGTACACTACGAGATTAAGAGATTAAGTAAACAAATGTGTTTACTTTTTAAATGGTATAAAATATTTGGCTAAAGAGAAATTGATTAAAAAATTGTAAATTATAATATTCAAAACATTTTTACAGTATTATGGCCCAGTATGCAAAAATAAAAAACAAAGAAAAAGCGCGTACACCCATGTACTTGTTTATTAGTCGCCTTCTCATTGACTAAATAAAAAGATCATAAGAATACGTGTATTTTTATTTTCCACAATTGTGGCATGGGCTGCGCATCAATGATGTAAAGCCAACTTTAATGGTATTTTAAAACATAGTTAAGTTTTTAATTACATGCTCTCTTTTTATTAGGCTAATAAAAAAATAAATTGCTGACTTGTAGAAGTAGGTACATTGTGTAAAAACAATTTTTAAAACTAATAGGAACATAAAAAAGAATTTCAAACATCAAACATTTGTATTGTAAAAAATATTTTTAAAACAAATAAAAAAACCGTATTCATAAAAATATACACTTATACAGGTTATATCAAGAGCCTAGCTAACTATAAATATTTTAGAAAGTGAATAACAAATTAAATAATTTTGTATTAAGTTAAAGTTTTTTGACATTTACTTTTTCAAACACAAAAAAGAAATGCAGAGGGGGGCGAATTTTTGAATTCATCTTGATACTTCCTGTACTAGTGTATTCTGGTAAATACTTTGTACTTTTTTGAGGTAAAATGTTTAAAAAATATAATATCAAAAACATTTTTTTCAGCTTCTAAATCAAAGTCAATTTTAAAAAAAATATATAAATTAAAATTTAATTAATAATTTATAGCCTTAAAAAATACATTAAGTTTACTGTTGCATATGCAGAGTAACAATTTGTGTCTGGTTCGAAATCAGTTTTTTATTCTTAGAACCATCTTTAATTAAACCGATCGAACAAAAATCACGTCGAAAGTCGATAAAGCTTTTCCATTCGTCAGAGTGTCCTTGTATTTTTGTAAAGAAATATCTGATTCAGAAAACAAATTCTCCAAAAAATATTAATAATTTGTTGGGAGCTGTCGATATACTCAAAACAAGATTTGAAAAATCAAAATAATTTTAAAACACTCTTTGCTGCTATACAAATACCTAACTATCTAGCTTTGCTATAGTTTATCAAATTATTTTAAGAAAGAAATTAAATTTTTAATTTATCTTAAAAAATCAGTACATTTTTAAAAAATCAGTACATTTGAGTACAAAAATTTTTAATCAGTACATGTACTGATGAAATTATTACGAAGGATCACTCTATGCATATGTAAATAATAAGGAACATAATATATGGTTGATTAAAAAAAACTCCGCGTTGGATCGAATCACAATGACTGCGTTTAAACTATCCTCATCTAACCTATTGAGGGTAGGGTTCAATAAACATATTACCCCTGAAAATAATCTCTCTACACTAACTTGAGTACCTGGTCACCGACTACCCAGACCCGTCAAAAGTGACATTAAAAAATTTGATTTTTAATAAGTGGCTCGCTGGTTTTAATACTATGATCAGAGTGGGACAAAAAATGAAACAACATGTAGGTAAGTGAAAGCAGATACACAGAAAAAAAATTGTTTTTAATACAATTAAATTATTTGTAAATACAATTAAAATTTTTATTAAAACTCAACCAACAATAGAAATTGTAAATACAACAATGATATTTGTAAGTTGATTGTTGATAGCCAAGTCAACAAAATTATTGTCACATTAACAACTCATATTGTTGCATTTCAAAATTTTTAACCTTAGGAATGTTTTTAAACAAATCTTTGGTTAAATTAACAAAAAAAATTGTTAGTTTTCGGCCAGTTTTTTAATAAAATACACCTGCATATATAAATAAAAAACAAAAATCAATTTTATTTAATAATTTTTTATTTGTTGCAAAATTGCATATTATATAATTTTAAAACAGATGAAAGAGAATTAACTTTAGATTCATAACAAATTTAATGGTGTTTTCCATTCTAAAAAAAATGTTGCAATAAGTATGTGTAATATTTTTATCATTTTACACCCACACTTAAAAAATTGTCCATTTTTTTTGTTTCAATGGAACAGAAAAATGTCTTGATTTTAATAAAAACTGCACTCTGTGTTAAAAACTCGTCTGCATAAAAAAGTATTTACTTACATTACACAGCTGTAAAAAGTGGTACTGTTACACTGAAATATGAGGTCTGTCTGCGTACTTTTCCAGTAGCAAATACTCAGTAAATTTTTTTGGGAGAGTAAGACCAATTTTAATCTGTCGGCTAAGAATATATCAAAAAGTACGCAGACAGTATCCAGTAAAATCTTGCAAGGAAACAGATGATCGGTATGTAAACAATTCAAATAACAAAGCAAAAAAATTTTAGCATACGTGTACGCGGTAAATTATTTGTATATTTGGACATTTCTGGCATTAGTAATATGTTATGTTTATTATAATTTGTTATAAACGTTAAAAATCAACACAATTCTAACTATTGTTGAATTTCAATTTTTATTTTCGTTTCACAAAGATTATTTCATTTACATAATTAGTAAATAAAAACAGCTGTTCAAACTGGTTGCAAAATCTTGCAAGCAGAAATTTCTCCAGTAACATTTTGCAAGTTCTCTTACTTCCAACTGTCAAAAAATTTTCTTTTTGGCTCTCTCGCTGCAAGAGATTTGGAGCACTGTTGGGAAAAGTGGAACAATCGTGCCATTTTTGGCACTATTGAATGTTGAAAGGCACGATGGCACGCTCAATCAAATTTTGGCACTTTTTTACAAATCTCATATAAACCAAATTTTAAATTTTTTACGTGAATATGTACATATTTCCAAAATACTATGTAAATTTTTATTAAAATACTACGTACATACATCTCTGTAAATACTACCAAAAGCTGCAAGAGTTAAGCAAACTTTTCTTTTTTAAAGTATTAGCATGGTATGTAAAACAAGGTAGTGGTCAAGGCGAATTCATGAGAAGGTGGTCTTGACAGATCAGCTGACTATTTTTTGCTCGTGCAATTTTCCTCGTAATGTGTCAAAAGTTTGTATATGTGCTTCTTCTTGATTTCAAAAAAATTACGCGGCGGTTAGATTTTTGCACTAAAAATTTAAAAAAGTGTTTTTAATTAACAAACAGTAAAACCAAATGATGCGTTCTTGTGCTTTGTGCAAAAAAAAAACAGTGTAAAATTAATTTTATTCACGTTTTTCTTCTGCAAATAATTTGTGTTTTTTTTTCAATGATGCCATATTTGTGTTTGACATTTTAGGTACGAATTTTTCGCCTGCGTCCACCTTGTGTGAATTCGCCTTGGTAGTGGTATTTCTTTTACAACTGCAACACCAAAAACAAATATGGCATTTTTATTTATAATCTCGAACAAAGCGTAATTAACAACAATAAGCTGATGTTTTACCACTACCTTGTAAGTTAAATGTACCTCAGGTATTATTAGTTTGGGTATAAGTTTAAAATGAATTGCATTTTTCCTTGCTCTTTTTTGTTTCTATTCTTTAAACAGTTATTTTTTCAACTGAAAAAACGAACAAATAAAAGAAAGCAAGCTCATGGAGATTTTGCAGAAAATTTTTGTATTATAGTTTAAATTTTGTTCGTTTCGCTAAAGTTCCAAATTAAGGAACAAGCTTCAGGTAAAGACTTTATCATCGTTAATTCAATCTAAAGATTTGCTAAAATTAAACTCTAAATTTTGCTATGACAGTGATGCTTTAAAAAAGATTACTCAAAAAAATGTTACAAACTCTAACATTGAAAATTAGGCTTTATTAGAACAAATACCTTATATAATACAGTTTAAGATAATTTTTAAAAAATACTTACATATAATAAATTATGTAAATTTTAAATATACAGGGGCCAAATCGTCGCATTTGATTCGAATCGAAATTTAAAAATTCTAATTAGAATTCCTATACTTAAAGCATTGACAACTCGATCGATCGAGTGAAATTTCGATTCGAATCGAATGCGACGATTCGGCCCCAGGGCCATATTCATAGACAATTTAAGAACGACTTTAAAATTAAAGTAGACTTTTCAAACAAAATTTTCATACAAAATCAGTGTTTAAAATATATTTTAATTTTAAAGTCGTTTTTAAATTGTTCATGAATATGGCCCACAATGTTTAGATAATATTGAAGACTGAATTAATGTTTTGATTTTTTTGTTCCGTTTTGTTCTCGTAATAATTAATTTAATATATTAATAAAACTTATGAAAAGTCAAAATAAAAACCTAATGTGCAAGTTTTTTTTATTAAAATATACAAATATAAGTGTAATTTTTGGCACTCTTTTACATGTTTTAGCACTTTTTAGCCGACATTTTGGCACTAAAGTGAAATTCTCAAATACCATCACTGATTTGGAGTACGCAGACAACATTTTGCAAGATTTTGTAACATTTTGCACAAAATGATGCAAAATATGTGTACGCAGACAGACCTATGATTGGGGGTAAGATATATTAAGGTGCGTTTAGATTGTGCTAATATTTGTGCAAAATAATAAAAATTTTGTTTGTCCTAGTGTAAACACTCGAATTTGTTAGCCACCAAATATTTTTCGACTGTTTGTTGGCTAAAAAATTCTTTGTTTGTGAACAAAGCTTTGCATAGTGTAAACACTTTGTCAGCACGTCGTTACAAATATTTGCCTCGATATTTTGTTTGTTCTTACAATATTTTTGGCGGAACAAATAGCGACAAATAATTGTAGAAACGTGGTAAAGTGAGGCCAAACGCAAAAAAATGGTAATAAATCTGTATCTTCGAAACTATTTGTCCAATTATAAAATAATGTATGAAGGAGTCGTAGAGGAGGACCCAAGGTTTTAGAAAATAAAATTTCGGACTACCCTGTATATACATACATCGAGCTACAGGGTGCCAAAGTTGACCTCCTCGGGCTTACAAAACATTTCTATGCTTATAACTTTTGTAAATATCAACCGATTTCAATGATTTTTGGATTTATTTGATGAAAATTAAAATCTGAAAAGAAAACATACTCACTCTTTCTTATTACCTGTTACAGTTTAAACGATATTTGGGTTTGAAATTTAAAATTGTTGTTTTTGACCTAGACTTTATTTGGTTTGTTGCAAATGTCTGCAATTGTAGTTATGCTAAAAATATTTTTTAAAATATTTTTGTATTTCTAAAAAGTTTGTTAAGCCTGCACAAAAAAATTTATTTAATTATCTTTATTCGTCTAGCCGTGAAAAATATGCAAAGTCAAAATTTTCAAGGTGATTTCAAAAATGGCATAATTTTGACAAAAATTTAGCACAATTGATTAACTTTTTTTGCAAATATTTGTAAAAATAATTATTTCTTTTTTAACGTTTTTGGAAAGGGTAGGCTTCAGTATATATTAGTAGTATATTTTTGAAAGGATTTAGACGTGCACCCTACGCCAGGCATAGTGTCGAAAATATGGAATTTGTCAACGAAATTTTAAATTTATTGGCCGAGAAAAAAAAACGCAAGCCAGTTTTTTAAAAATTGGCCCGAAATTAAAATAACTTATCTTTTGAGTTTTCAGTTTTAATTAAGTTTTTCACCGCCCGCTCAAAAATGGGGTCACGAGGGTAAATGTTATTAATATAGGCAAGTTTTAAGATGCGTGTAATATAATAGCTCAGAAAATAACTTTAAAGTTACTTAACTCTTTTTGTTTTTTATTTAAATAATAAATAACATAATATTATAATAAAGTTTTAAAATCCATTACGTTATCATAAATCAACAATATTTTATAAACTTTCAAATATAAAAAATTTTCACAAAAAAAAACTAAATATAATATTTTGGAATTTTTTTAATCTGACCCCTTATTTTTTTTCTAAAGGTAAAAAATATGATATGTAAGCAAATCTCCATCTGTTTACCTTTTCAATTATATATAATATTTGTATATTATTAGTTATTTTATACTATATTAACTGCCCTTGTTGAAAGTCCATTATTTTGTAGGGTGTGTATATACATTAGCTATGGCATAGTGATATATGAAAATTTTTGCAACGAGATTTTGAAGTGCTCCCGGCTTTTAATTTGTAAGACTTGGAAAAAAATACATATGGCAAAAAATGGGGGAGTTTGGTTGTGGGTAAATGGCGCCTCATCTTTTCACGTTGCTTTACAAACACAATTTGATACTATTTGGCAGATGGATTTCATAAACATAACAACAACATTATTTGACAGATGTTTGTCATACACACCGGACAAATAAAATTATTTGTGCAGTGTAAAGGGGTATACAAATATTTGTACCAAACATGTCTGACACCAAACCTTCTGTTATTTGTGCAAATAAAATTCAAACAAATATTAGTGCAATCTAAACGCATGCCCAAATATTAGTCACAAACCATACTATTAGCCCAAACCATTATTTGTTGTGTTTGGGCAAATATTAGCGTAGTCTAAACGTACCTTTACACTCTTGCCAGTTATTTGTGCAACATGTTCAGAAAGGAAAACGATAACTGTTTTCACTCTTGCATGTATTTTTAAAATGTTACACTGAAATATAATTGGGGGTAAGATATGTTACACTCTTGCCAGTTATTTGTGCAACATGTCCACAAAGGAAAACGATAACTGTTTTCACTCTTGCATGTATTTTTAGAATGGAACATAAACCCGCTCGAATGGTAGCATTAATGTAACATTTTTGCCAGAATGGAAAACACCATAAATTAATTAAATTATACACGTTATTTTAGAAAAATATTAATATTTTCATTTTATTGTTATTGTTGACTCTTTATAAAATGAAAAATGGATTTTGCATATCTGTATCTGTATGTTTAATTTAATTTTATGACATTCAATTTAAAACGTATTTACTGTAATATATGACTAATGGCAATGGACGGTTTTACATATGTATTTAATATTTTGCTGTGTTCTGAAACGCAGTTTGCTTTGCATCACAAAATTTCAAGTTTTTCTTGAAAGCAAAGATGAGGTTTTTGATAATATCTTTTACTTCCAAATGAGTGTTTACATCTATATTAATGTCCTGGAAACCAAAAAGGTTTTCAAAATTGTAAGGAGTGTATAAGGGAAGAAGTTGAATATTTGTAATGCAAAGCAAACTGCGTTTTAGAATACAGCCATTATAAAAAAATGTTTGCAAAAACATTGGAAACTTTAAATTAAATAAAAATATCAGTTAAATTAAAATATTAATTGTTGTCGGCGGTTTAACTACAGGATATATTATTCCTACCATAAAAATAACCGGAAATTCCTTTAATGTTCAAGAGATCTCCAATCACTTAAAGAAGATGTTTTCAACATTGCAGTACTGCTTCTACTTCTTTGAAACTTTTCTCAATTATCCCAAAAGTTTTTTGAGGTTCTGCTTTTAAAAATTCACACTGCTTTGAGCCGTCAAATTCAGTGAAAACTGCCAACTGAGGTGGAAATATAGTGCAAATTAATATTTTTTTTTGCACATAAGACAATTAACGTACCATTTTTAAGTTTTGACAGCTTTTTGTTAGAATTTACTGATTTTTTTCTTTTAGTTTTTTTAAGAACACTTTTTTATGTTTATCAAATACACCAAATTACAAAAACTAAAAGTTTTTGATATTGACGTTTTTGCTCTTTTCAAAGCTTGCTTTTCTTACATATTTTGAAAATAAAAACCCGTAAAAAAAAGGTAACAACCCCAATGTATGTATGTATGTATGTATGTATGTATGTAAGTATGTATGTATGTATGTATAAAAAAAAAGCAATTTGCAATCTAACTCAGATTGACATCCTTGGTTTTATTTACATACATACATACACTAAGAGAAAAATCACAACTTAAAATCAAAGCCGATCAATGTTAAATTAAAAATTTTGCAACTTTGAGCATTTCAACGTTAAATCAAAATGTAACAACTTTAAATCAAAGTAAAACTACATTAAATCAACGTTAAACAACTTAGAAACTAATATTTTTTTTTAAATCAAAAACGTTTTTGTTAATTTAAAAACATTCAACGTTGAATTAAGCATGAACATCTTTGATTTTAATGTTTTCAAAATTTTAACAAAGTCGGATTTAAATTGAAAATGCATCAATGTTAATTCAAACATTCACATTTTTCAATTCAAAAACGTACAACTTTAGATTAAGAACGAACATTTTTAATTCAAAGTAACAACATCTATAAAATTAATACAAACATTGTTGAACATATTTTCATAGTGAAACAACCTTAAATTAAAATTGTTTCATGCTTAAATCAAATACGTATATTTGATTTAAGGTTGGTACACTTTAATGTAAGATTGTGCGACTGTGATTTAAGGTTGTGCAACTTTAAATCTAAGTGGGACATTTTTAATTTAAGATGGAAATCTTGTTATTGTATGAAAAAAGGAAAGAAATTTTATTCGTGTGAAATCTGCGCGTCGAATCGAGTTAAAGAGTGTTTTTAAAACATTAAAAGTGTATTTTTTAAATTTTTATTAAAAATTGTGTGTCTTCGTAGCGAAAAATAAATAAAAATGGAGAACTTTGAGCTTATCAATGAAATAATATGCGATGATGACGTAGTTGCAATAGGGACACCTCTAGAAAGCTCAGAAGCAATTTATCTTGAAGAGCATTCAGCGGAGTATGTGGTTACAGCAACTTCCTCTGCTGAAGACGATGACCTAGGCAAATTAAAGTCATTATTAAATGAATTTAATCTACTTCAATTGTTGCCTACATTACAAGGTAAGTTAATATTTGTATAATTTAACTCTGTAATCAGGCTTGTGTAAAAAAATATATATATTTTTTCCTTTTTTATAAAAGCTGCTAATGTGACATACAGATGCTTGAAGTATATTCAAAAACATGACCTTGTCGAAGCAATCCCCCACCTAGGACTTCGCGTAGAGTTTAGAGAGAAGTTATTTATGTGGCGTAAAAAAGAAGTATGAATTTTTCTTACTAATTTACTTTTTTTACTTACTTACTTTTGCTGGAATTCTATTATTATGAGCATATGTTTTGATTTCGTTGTAGTTTGGCATTGACGACGAAACAATATCGAACCCAAGCAAAGTTCAACATTGGCTCAATACAAGTGCTCCTTCTCCGTGTTCTTCAAATTCATCAATGAAACGTGTTTTAAATAAGGTAATGTTTTGTTGTAGTATTTTTTGATATAACTTCTACAACTGTTGATTTTAACTAAAAGGATTTGACAGATTTATTAAACCGCACTACCAAGGGACAATCATGTTTAGAATCATATAAACAATCTCAAAAGCTTACCGATAACAACCGCGACGATATAATAAATATTATTATAGAAGAAATTATTTGCAACAAATTATCTCTAAAACCGAATGACTTTTCGGGCATCGTTAATGATATTTGTGAAATTTTTCCCAGTGAAACATCTGCAAAGGTAAAGTTATAATTTGTTTTAAAATCCTTAGTTTTTATGAATAAATTTTAACAGGAATACTATTATATTGCACGTCAGGGCAAAAAGAATCCTAGCGGAAAATTATATTCTAAATATGTTAACGCAAGGTGCAAACATGCTAAAAAGCCTGACCAATCCATTTTAGAATTAAAATGTGACGATAATGATCAGGTAGTACAAATAAATGAGTCAATCGCCTTGGCATTAAAAACATCTCTTAATAGAGATAGCTCTAACTGGCAGGAAGTGTGCGAAAAATGGAAAAAAACATACTATTTAAGGCAGAAAGATTTAAAACAACTTAATAATCATGAGTTTTTGATAGCTTGGTCTAAGTACTCAGATGCTCGAGCTCCTGAACTTGTAAGTAAAATATAATAATTTTATGAAACTGCATATATGTGTGTTTATGTATAAATATAGTTTTTTATAAAATATATTTTAAATAAAAACTTTCTTTAACCTTTTTTACCTAGATTAAAATCGACTTTAATATTATGTACCCGGACAAAGAATATATGCTTTATGAAAAATGGGATATGTTTAAGCAAAAAATCAAAACATACTTTAAAGATAATATTCACAACGTTTATTGTAAGCAATTGTTTTCTCTCGCCAAATCTACTGAAAATAAAGGTAATTATAGTTCAAAATAATATATACTTAAACAAACATGTTTATATGTAAGTATAATTTTAACTGTTGTTTCCAGATGCTGAAGACTACATACTGTTATTACTTCTTACTGGAGTCCTACTTCCGTCAACACGTTTTAAAGATGAAGATGGTAAATTAAAAAAAAAATAACAATTATCGATGCACAGGAAAGTTTTATTTTTCGTCTCACATCACTCAACAATTACGAAGCTGAAATTGCGGAACGTACAAGCAAGTATTATTTTATTGGACTGACAATTCAACCGTTTATAATTGCTGAAGGGCCCTCTGAAAATACTGTTAAATCGTTTTATGTTTATTTCGATAAAACTCTTTACAAATTTAATTCGTTTATTGAAAGTTTGGATATCTGCTTCAAAATTTTTCATGTCTTTTCACTAAAATATCCTCAAGCATGTGAAGCATCTTGGGTGTTTATTCAAAAGTTCTTTTTTCAAATATCTACAGTTTATGACATAAAATCTGCAAAAATTACATCTCTTTTAACATTTATGAATAACAAATCAGACCAATAAAAATGTATGTTTGTTTCAAATGCCTAGATTCATTTATAGAAATTGACTTGTTAATACGCCATTTAAAATTAAATCATTTTATTGCTGGAAAATTGATTAAACTTATTTGCAAGCAAAATAGATGCAACCAAGCATTTTCAAATTATCCTTCTTTTCGAAAACACTTGAAGACCCAACATGTAAGACAGATTTCAGTAAAGACTAAAACTGTTTTAAATAGAAACACAGATCAGACTAACAGTGTGCATAACCCGTTATTATCGACAGTTTTGGTTCCATCTAGCAGAGTTTCACCAACTATTCCACTTAATAGTACAACATCAAAGCCTCAAAACCAAAACATCATTTTCTCGTACATTACGTAACGGCAATTAAAAAATGTGGTTCATTAAAATATCTCTGGGCAATGCGTTTCGAAGGAAAACACAAGGAAGCCAAGAGTTATTTAAAAAATATTACATCACGAGTAAATCCGTCACACTCTTTAGCCATTAAATCAGGCATAAAATTTGCACACTTTTTATTGGAACATGAATTTTCTTATGACTTGCCCCAAAATTTTGAAGAATATCCAATGTCAGATATAACTAAAGACACTTATTTTAATAAAATATTATTAAACAAAGAAATTGATTTTACACAAGTTATAACATTTAAAGAACTTATATACAAAGGTACAAAATACAAAACAAATTATTATATAGCAAAACAAGAACCTTACTTTAAGGCATTTAAAATATTTTTATTTATTTATCAAAATAAAAATGTATATATTTTGTGTTATCCAATTGTTTTACAGCAATTTTGCAATCACCTTCAATCATATGAAATAGTTGAAGAAGCTTATAATGAAATTTATGCATACAATATATTGTGTTTTGATAGTGCTCCCATGCATTCTTATTGTATTAATAATGGAAAAACTTATATCCGCCCAAAAATGTTAGTTTAAGAATTGTGTTCAATAAAACATACAAAAAATTAATAATTTTAGTTTTAATTAAAAAGGTAAAACGTAAGTATAAAATTCAAAATACCAACCCACTGTGCAGCTGTATCAGTGCAGTTTGCAACTTTAAATCAACACTGATAATTTTTAATTCAAATACGCTACATTTTCAAAATGAGGTTGCTCAACGTTGATTCTAAGTCTTGCAATTTTAAATTAAAAACTTTGCAACTTTGAAACAATGCCGAATATTCTTAAATGAATAATGTTCATTGTGGATTTAAAAATTGGAAAATTTTGTTTTAACGTTGGTCGATGTTGAATCAATTATGAACAACCTTAAATCAAGGTTGAACCAACATCGATTTTAGATTAAAGTGGTTTCTAAGTTGAACGTTGTTGATTTTAAAATTTTCCACCTTGGCTCATTTTCAAAGTTGTTTTTTGTTGATTTAAGGTGGAAATTGTTGATTTTCGGTTGTTTTTTCTCTGGGTGTACATACATACATGCTTATATTTTATGTTGGTTGCTGTTCAACAAAAATGATTGTTGAGTTGTTTGGTAAGAGCGTAAAATAGTGTTTTTGTAATATTAACAAGATGTTTAATTGCATCAACAACCAAATTGGTTAAACAACTAATTTTATATCAACAAAAAATGTTGTTAAATTAAACTGAGTGATATTTTTTTCTGTGTAGACATTACCATTCTTAAAACAAGTTAAATATTTTGGCTTAAAATTGCAATAAAAATTGTATTTTTCCAAGTTATAAATTAAAATTATAAAAGAACCTTTAATAATGCCGTGTGGTTTGAAGATTGTATTTACAAAACGTAGTAGAACATCAATTAGTGAAGTTTTATTGCTTTTTTGTTGTGTATTTTGTGTGTTTAATTTTTTTTGTAAACAGAAGAAGCACCGCTGGAAGTTGGTCAAGCTTATTTTTGAAAGTTATCAATTAAAATTCTCGATAAAACTAAAATTAAACTGCTTATTAAGAAGATTTTTTAAATAAAATTAAGTTTATAATAAATTAGTGAAGTTTAAATGTTATTTAGGTGTATATTTCTTGTGTTTAATTTTCTTGCAGGCAGAAGCTGCAAAATTGTAAAAAAATAAAATGACATTTACCATTATCAAATATAAGGGATAGCAATACATTTTTTTTCGTTTATTGCTATCTAGCATACGCCATAGTAGTACGCTAGTGCTGCCAGGTCGTTTTTTGACTAATCTGTGTGTATCTGTCACCTGGTACAGCTAACACCAAGCTTTTTGTTTACAAAGTTACAAGACGAAATGTTGTTGAAAAAAGAAACTGCAAGTATAATGCAATCATCATTATAAGCTTGCTTTGTAAGAAAACAAAACAATAACAGCGTTGCAATTGTGGAACGTGAATTTAGCAATACTATCAGGGTACACTTATCAGGTAGGAGCGGTTCTACAAAAACAACTAAAACCGTCATAAGAATGTCAGAGACCAATAACAAAAACTGACAAAATTTTTCTATTTCTTTTTGAGCTTTTCTTACAATACTACAGTTGTTGTTTGTATAAAAGCAAGAAAATACATAAACATAAACAAAATTTGACATTAACATAACGAAATACCGTTACTCAGCTGTTTATCTGAGGCTACCTGATAAGTGTACCCTGAATACTATTTTAAAAAAAACAGTGTTAATTCATGTGATATATGTATAAGCCCATATGTGCATGTGTTTAGTTTTTGCTACTTGCATTATTTCTTGGATTTTTACTACCAAAGCATATAATCGCAATACCGGTATTAAAGAAAACGGTGTTTTGATACCCGTATTTTGCGAAACAAATTATTTCGGTATCGGTATCAATACCGGTAACCAAATTTAAACGGTATCGGTAACGGTTGCCAACCTTGCAAATGATTATTTTCTTCTCAAAGCTTCTGGCATTGCTGACCACCTGATCCATTAATTTACCTTGGAATCAGTTATAATATGAAGGGCTTACCATAATGTGCTTTAGCATAATACAACTAATCAGGTAATCTCGTCCCTGCAACGACTACAAATTAGTGCCAACGTGTCAAACAAAAGCTCATAGAAAAAAAAAACGGTGAGTAATAATTTTTTGTTGTTTTATTTTCACACGGAGAGCATAATTTTGACATTTTGGCACTAATCAGCTGCGCCGACGAGACTACCTGGTTCTTTGTATCATGTGCTTTAGCTTACTTAAGCAAAAGTGCAAATAAACATGTTTCAATGTGTATAGCTATATGGTTCTTAAGCAACTTTTCGTTAAGTTTCATCAAGTTACATGTGTTTAAGCAAATTTAAGCTAATTTACTATCAGCAGACTTCTTCTTTTCCTCTGATTTAATAGTATGATGCTGAAAAGAGCCAAACACATGTGGGAGCTTTTAATACTTTATGTTAGTCAAGTTTGATCTATAGAAGGTGGTAGCGTTGGTACTACAATAACAGCACCAGGGTACACTTTTCAGGTAGCCTCAAATAAACAGCTGAGTAACGGTATTTCGTTATATTAATGTCAAATTTTGTTTATGTTTATGTATTTTCTTTCTTTTATACAAACAACAAGTATCGTAAGAAAAGCTCAAAAAGAAGAAGAAATATTTTGTGAGTTTTTGTTATTTGTCTCTGACATTCTTATGACGGTTTTAGTTGTTTTTGTAGAACCGCTCCTACCTGATAAGTGTACCCTGAACAACACCAACCATCATATTGAATTTTTACATTGCAAGTCCGGGGACAAACACCTAAACGATAAAAAATACAATGAAATAAACGTTAAGTATGCAGCCTTTAATGTCTAGGTGTTGGAGCATGGCAAAATAAAAAATTAACTGCTGACGAAATAACACCATCTTGTGTATTAACCCACTTTGTTATAAGTGTTGCCTAACATTTTTTTTAGCGTTTTTTAAAAAATTATTTGCGTTTGCTTACAACAAAAATATAAAATATATAAGAAAATATTTGTTTATAACTTATTTTTAAATATATGCTTAAACATTTCTCAATTTTTGCTACATACAGACTTAAATATTTATGTATTTTAATAAAAAGTATATAACTGAAATGTAGTAGTAATATATGAAACCAAAAATCGCGAAAATTATGGCGACATATATATATAATGACAGCTTTAATTGTTTGCACATATGTATGCATGTTTGCAATTAGTAAACAATTAGTAGAGGTCCATGGCGCAATTATGAGTATCAGGTGGCGGTGATTTTACAACATCAAAATTTGGTTAATAAAATTTTCGTTTTCGTTGGCTCAGGTGTCAAAAAAAGATATGTAAAGGTAAACAGCTTTTACAACCCAGCCTCGATTTATGCATGAAAAGAGTAGATCAGCTGTGCGTGTAACACCAACTGGTCACAATAATTTCACCATGGTGGTGCCTTTGTATGTATTGTATTTTTAAAGAATTAATGTTATATATCATTACAAAAAGGTGGCGAAAAATATTTTTTATTTTATATTGCAGCTTGAAATAGCCAATCAATTTATGTTAAAAGATATTTCGTACAATGAGGGAAATGATTTATATATTAAACAATTAATTTAACTAAGCAATTGTTTATGATCTCTAGCCATTTTTACAAAATTATGTTTCCTTAATCTCAAAATTAGAAAGTCTACTCTAGACAAGCAATATGCTTTTTATTGTCTACCTGTTATTAAAAATTTTAAGTCTTACGGCTGTATTCATAAAAATTTTAACAGCATTTTAAACCTTTATTTTGCAGATTTCAATAAAACTGTATTCATGAACGAATTTAAGCTTAAAAAACTTATTTTAAACCTTGTGTAAATACACAAATTTTAAAATTTTAAGCAAAGCGACTGGTTGTTCAACTAATACTTCCATTAATTATGTACTCTGCTGAAGTTTATGGCAATGTTGATTCGCAATCTCTTCATAAATTTCAGGTAGCTTTTAATAGTGCGACACGCTATGTTTATGGCACACGACGGTACGATAGCGTATCTTCTTGGAGTCGAATTATCCTAGGTTGTGACCTATCGGACTTTCTACGTGTGAGAAAATTGATATTTTTACACCGTTTAATATATGGAAAAACTCCGTCCTACTTGTATGAGAAACTTACTTTTGGATTATCCACCCGCTGTGTTACACTTTTGATACCAAGTTTTTTTCATCTTAATACATCCAGATTTTTTTTCACTAACGCCATTAAATTATGGAATGCTTTACCATTAAACCTAAAACGTATGCAGGGAAAAGCCAGTTTTGCTTGTGCTATCTTTGACTATTTTTCAAGAATCTCTTAAAAAACTGTATCTTTATTTTACTTTGTTTTCAAAAGAAGATTATGCTTAAGTTTTAATTTATATTCTCCATTTTTTTTTACTTATATTCTTGTATGTTTTGTTTGGTACAAATTCATTTAAAAAATGTTATTGAACTACAAAAGAAGCAATTCTTAATGTTCTTATGATGAAACAATGATAATAAATTAAATAAATAAAATAAAAATAAATAAATTTCCAAACCCTTTTTTAGTATTTTCATTGCGTTTTACCTAATCTCAAACCTATTTCAAGCCAATTTCCTAACCTTTTTTTGTTTTGTTTTAATCAAGGTTGGCAACCAAAACGTATCGGTAACAGTATTAAAAATTTTGTCATTTCGGTATCGGTATTTTGATTATATCGGTATCGGTAACGGTATTAGTTCTTTAATTTCGGTATCGGTATTTTAATTATGTCGGTATCGGTAACTGTATTAATTCTTTAATTTCGGTATCGGCATCGGTATTTTGATTATATAAGTATCGGTATAGATCAGGGATGAGCAACACGCGGCCTGCGGGCCGCTTACGGCCCGTTAAACATGTTTATGCGGCCCACCAAGCATTTCTAAAATTGAATTTATTTGATCGACTTTCTCCTCTCAATATGTTGTTATAAAACTAGTTATAATAAAATGGTAGTACATACTAAACCAAAACAAATTTTTGTGACAAGTTACTCACTTACTTAAACACGCAGTTCGAACGCGCCGGGTCTGTGCTAGTTGGTTACTAGATACTTACTTGTCGGCGACTTGCTTAAACATGCACTACGAACACGCTGCATTTGTTCTTGTTTGAGTTTGCTTTTTAGCAATTCTTGTGTTTCTTGAAAGGCGTGAGTGCAATAATATTGTCAAAAAAGTAATGTTAGAGAAAAACTTGGGAAAGCAATAGGCTATTTTTAAAAATCAGGCTAGTTTTGTTGTTAGTCAAATACTGGCAAAATAATTGAAACCCTTTTCGGACGGAGAGGTGATAAAAGAATGTCTGACTGCTGTTACAGAAAAAGCATTTCCTGATAAAATAAATATTATTTCAAATGTTAGTTTATTAAGATTCACTATAACAAGGAGAATTGAAGACTTGGTCAAGAACATAGAAACAACGCTTGGTGAACGCATTGCAAACTGTTCTTTGACACTTGATGAGAGTTGCGATATTAGCGATACAGCACAACTGGCTATATTTTTACTTGGTATTGACAGCAAATTTA
The DNA here is from genome assembly GCA_963583895.1 of Melanophora roralis. Classification (NCBI taxonomy): domain Eukaryota; kingdom Metazoa; phylum Arthropoda; class Insecta; order Diptera; family Rhinophoridae; genus Melanophora; species Melanophora roralis. The sequence goes on along the minus strand of OY757190.1, from coordinate 67,774,172 downwards.
TTATTACTAAGAAATTGTGTTCACTGGTTCCAATGCAAGGGACTACAACCGGTAAAGACCTGTACAATGAACTAAAGTCTGTGTTGGAAAATTTTTCAATTTAATTAAAAAAGAGTATCGGGAAGGCTATTACAAGATATTAAGAAGGTCACAGGAAGTGAAATATACGTTAACCATTGCATAGCTCACCAGGAAAATTTGTGTGCGATAAAATTGAGTTTGCCACATGTCACAGTACGAATAATTAAACTAATTAATTTTATAAAGTCGCGCGCATTAAATCACCGTAAATTTAAAAAACTCCTTAAAGAATTAGAAACTGAGTATGGCGACATAGTTTTTAATACCGAAGTACTTTGGCTTAGCAGAGGTGCAATGTTAAAAAAGAGTATACAACTTAAAAATCGAAATACATTTGTTTTTGGATATGAAGGAATATTCCTTTCCTCATTTTAGTAATAAAGAATGGATTTGCGATTTTGGGTTTCTTATTGATATGACTCAGCATCTCAATGATATTAACGTGGAACTTCAAGACAATTGACAGTTTATTCACAATTTGTATGATCAAATTCAGGGCTTTGAGCGCAAGTTAAAATTGTGGAAACAAAACTTTTGCAGAATAATGTGTCTCGCTTTCCACATTAAAAAGAAAACGTTACTACTTCACAAAAATACGCACAATATATAGACATTTTAATTTCAATACCGATTTCAAATGTTCAAAGCTGAGAGGACAGCGGTGCTCATGAAAATATTTTTCTCGCCATTAAATATCGATGTTGATAAAGTTTCCGTAGACTTTCAAATGGAAGTGCTTGATATGCAGAATAATACCACTTTAAAAAATATATTTTTCTCAGTAAATATCGAAAATTTTTATAAGTCGTATGTGAGCCCAAAGAAATTTCCACTTTCGACGCAAAATGCTAAGCAAATAATGTCTCTTTTCAGAAGTACGTATGTTTGCGAACAATTATTTTCAACCATGAAATTAATTAAAAATGACCACCATCAAGACTGAGTGATGTACAATTAGAAAGCTGTGTACGTGTAGCAACCTCATCAATTTCGGTTGATATTGATCAGCTTGTATCGAAAAAACAATGCCAAATTTCTCATTAAAATTTTAAGTAAATCCGTTTTTCTGTTCTTTTTATGTTTGCTTTTATTTTTCATTAAAACTTGTATATGAAATCTTTAAATTTTTTTATTCTAATGTTTATTATAAATAAAGTTCTGTAAATTATTAATAAGTGTTTCTTTATGTGCGGCCCATCAAAAAAATTTTTAAATTTAAATTGGCCCATTGATTGAAAACGTTGCTCACCCCTGGTATAGATACTTACTTAATGATATTCACAAAAAATCAAAAAAATCTGAATTTAATCTAAAAACATAGTTGAGTTTTTATTTATATGCTTCCTTTTTTATTAGGCTAATAAAAAAAATAAATTGCTGGCTTGTAGAAGTAGGTACATTGTTTAAAAACATTTTTAAAAACTAATAGGAACATAAAATAGAATTTCAAACATCAAGCATTTGTAAAATAAAAAAATAGTTTTTAAATAAATAAAAAATGTAAAATGTAAATACCAGGGTACACTTATACAAGTTATAACAAGAGCCTAGCTGACTATAAGTATTTTAGAAAGTGAATAACAAATTAATTAATTTTGTATTAAGTTTTAAATTTTTTTTCATTTACTTTTTCAAAAACAAAAACGGAAATGCAGAGGGCGAATTTTTGAATTGCACCCTGGTAAATACTTTGTACTGTTTTAAGATAAAATGTTAAAAAATATTATTTGTGTTCAATAACTTTTCAGCCATTACTAGCAACGAGAGAGTAAAAAGAAATATTTTTTCAAAAATGCTTTCAAAAATATTTAAAAGTAAATAAACACTTTTACAGTCAAAACTTGCAAGCAAAAATATTTTTTTATTGTAAACTTTTAAAAATTTAAAACTTAAATTTTTTTAAAGCATAATGACAGAAAGACTGTTTGAATAACTTTTGATAATAAAATGTATACTAGTAGAAATTATCAGAAACATTTTTGTTTCTGAACATATTACGCTTCTTTTTGTGTACGTGAACACTTACCAGCAATAACTATCAAAGTTTATTAATAATATCCTATAAATGAACACACCTATTACATCAAAAACATTTTTGTCAGCTTTTAAATCAAAGTCAATTTTTAGAAAAAAAAATATAAATTAAAATTTATTAACTTATAGCCTTGAAAAATACATTCAAGTTTATTGTTTGGGATATTTAAAAAGCATTTACTTTTTTAGATGCATATGTAAATAATAAGGAACACAATATATGGGTAATTAAAACAGCTCCACGTTGAATCGAATCACAATGACTGCGTTTGAACTATCCTCATCTAACCTATTGAGGTTAGGGTTCAATATACATTTTACCCCTGAAAATAATCTTTGCACACTAACTTATGTACCTGGTACAGCTAACATCAAGCTTTTTGTTAACAAAGTTACAAGACAAAATATTGTTGAAAAAAGAAACTGCAAGTATAATGCAATCATCTTTATAAGTAAGCTTTGTTAGGAAACAATAACAGCGTTGCAATTGTGGAACGTGAAGCTAACTACTATTTTTAAGAAACAGTGTAAATTCATGTGGCATCCCAGCAAAAAATAATCGAGATTTTGTAAGCAGTAAATACTTTTTCTAGTATACTAATGCGCTTCGCAGCAAGCACTTATCTATTCCCTTAATAAATGCAATAGTGTATGGCAGTAAATGTAAAATTTTTACTGCTATACACACTCTCTTACTCAAGTGTATACTAGGAAGCACTAATGTAAGGCAGTGAGTAAAAAAAACATTCGTTTTTCGTCAAGTAACGAACATAATAACACGGCAAAACGTTTATTTCGATGACGCAATAAATTTAAACAACTAAAGAAGCACCAAAACTACATGAATTAACTGGATATTCATAGCGCCGAAATAAGCACTTAACATGAAATGCAACTAAGTGGGACGTCGCAAACAAATATCATGCCATACGTAAGCAGGTTTGTAAGCTTTGCTGTCTTGATATTCCCTTACAAACCTACCTACGGCGAAGCAGCAGTTTTTGCTGGGATATAATACCATATGTACATGTGTTTAGTTTTTGATACTTGCATTATTTCTTGGATTTTTATTACCAAAGCATATTATCCTTCAAAACAAACAGGGACAAATTAGTTATTCAAAAACTATTTCATCTTCAAAAAAGTAAACTTTGAAAATTTACATTATGTTTTTAAAGTAATCCTTTTTATATCAAGTTGCTTATTTACGGGCTCAAGGTCATTTTTCCTTCAATAACACAATTTGCTTTATTAAATATTTGCTTGATGTTTATTTCGATATTTCGAGCACCATTGGTGTTCTTCTCCAGGAAACACTACAATATGCACAAAAACATAAATTAATTATCAACGTAGCGACTGCGCCTAGAATTTTTGGACTTCCTAAAGTTCACAAAGAAGATTCACCGCTTAGACCTACATATTTGTTCGTCCATTAACTCTCCATCTTATGAGCTATGCAGATACATGGTTGACATTTTAAAGAATCTGACAAAAGACTCTAAATACAACGTAAAGGATGCTGTTGAACTTAAGGAAAAGTTAAAGAATGTGACAATTTCCGATAATGAAGTTTTAATACCCTTTGACATAATATCGTTTTTTCCCAGTATTCCTGTAAATTTGGCAATAAACATAATAATGGGAAAGTGGCAATACACGGATATACCAAAAGACCTGTTTGTTGACATCTTGAAATTTTTTATTAAGGATAATAGGTATTTTAACTATAACGCGAAATTTTATGAACAATTAAAGGGAATGCCTATGGGTTCGCCTGCATCACCAGTAATTGGTGATATAGTAATGGAGGAGTTATTAGATTTTACAGTTAATATTCTGGACCACAAACGACGACGACTTATTTTGTATAACATACAGAAATAAAGTGGAAGAAACACTTAAAGCTCTTAACGCTTTCCACAGAAATATACAATTCTCTAAACAACTTGAAATAAATGGAAAATTACCATATTTAGACGCACTAATAACACGAGAAAACAACACAACCGCTTCAGGACGTATCATAAATTTTTAATTCCAACCACCCTAAACACGTAAAACTAAATACGGCAACTAATTTTATAAAAAGGGTACTTCAAATAAGTAATTTAAGATAGCACAAAGCAAACATTAAGGAAATAAGAAAATTGTTGCAGAAAAATAGTTTCCCGTACCATATACAAGCAAATCTTATAAATAAGGCCAAAACAAATTTTAACAAAGAGCCGGTGACAAAACCTGAGAAAATATATAAGACCATGACGTATATTCCGGTATTCTCCGAAATATTGGACAAACAAAAGACTAATATTACTCTAAAAACTGACAGAACCCTGACCATCCTTTTTTATAACACCAAGGCAAAGGTAAATTCTTATTTATAGAATATCATGTAACAGAGATGGTTCTAACACATGTAATAAGCTATATGTTGGAACAACAAAACCGAAATTGCGAGCCAGATTAGCCGCACATAAAGCGGACTTTAAAACACGGAAAGGTACAACATATCAAAAAACAGCGTTAGCTGCCCATTGTGCAGTTACTGGACACTCTCCAAATATATAAAGTACAACAATTCTGCAACAAGAAAACAATTACAAGAAGGGATTCACAATAGGGATGCTACATGTAATTAATACTCCCGCCAACAGAAGAATCAACTACAAAACAGATACAGAAAATTGTGCACATACATACAGACACATAATAAATAAATATAAACAAAAAAGCTTTTGTTGATCATAACAAATTAACATAAACAAAAAAGCTTGCGGTAAGCTTTAACTGTTTGTAAACAGACGACGGTTTTGCTCAAATGTAAGCCAAAATTGTGTTTTTTGAAATTAGTTTTTTAAATACTTATATAATTAAAATAAATAGTTTATTTTGAAATATGTATGTTTAAATGCTAATGTATTTTTATTTTGTTAATTGGTACATTTTGTTTTTGTGCATATTGTAGTGTTTGCTAAAGAAGAGCCCCAATGGCGCCCGAAATATCGAAATAAACATCAAGCAAATATTTATATAGCAAATTGATTTTTTGAAGGACAATTGACCTTGAGACCATAAATAAGCAACTTGATATACAAATTGTAAGGTCGGCATAATATTACATATACAATTATAGTTATCTTTTTTAATAAAATATACATGTCGTCATACACTTTTTATTTTATAAAAACAATATTTTTCTAAAATACGAAAAAAAGAATATGCATATATACGATTAATGTTTGAGCTTATAACCATTGTTTTTACATCACTATGACTCAAGTGACAAATAAAATTAATAGAGTTGCCAACGTCAGATTTAAAAAAACCTTCAAAATTATAGTTAAAATACAGTTGATGAATACAAAATTAAAAAAAAAACAATTTTAGGCTTAAAATGTTTTTTTATCCAAAATGTATTTAAAACTTAAATTAAGATTTTTTAATAAATACAGCCGTAAAACTTCCCCGGAGTCGCCCCCAGAGCAAAAAAATATATAGCAGACCTCCCCAAACATATCCCTAGTATGTTTTTGTCCCCTATTTCCATCATCTTAGTTCGTTGCGATACAAAATTAAAAATAATGATGTATAAAAGCCGACAACTTTCCTAGAGTCGGCCTTAGAGAAATAGTTTACGCCCAACCCTCATTAGTTTTTCCTCTCAAACATATTCCTAGAACATACCCCTACCTTTACGTCCTAGCGGGGCTGCCATACAAAATTAAAAAAATAGGGTAAAAACTCCTACAACTTCCACGTAGTCTCCCCTAGAGGAATAAAATGTATCACAGACCCTCATTAATTTTCCTACAAAATTTGAAAAACATTAGGGTAAAAACCCCTATAGCTGCCCTAATCACCCTAAAAGTGTTAAAATATGACATGTTTAAGAATAAGAAGTATTTCATTAATAAAAAAATACGGATGAAAATAAGGTTCGGGGTTTCGAAAGTCCAATGTGAAGGGTACGCTGAAAAAATTATTTCTGTAAAATGAACTGGAAATCTATTTAAAATAACTTGATATTCATTTAAAACCCCTTCAACAAGATATACATTCAAATTAACAAAATATAAAATTTTAATACAGACAACAAAAAGTTAACTTATTCGTCTAAAATTAACTACATTTTCTGTCATTTACAGCGAAAGAAAAAGTATCAGAAAAAAATAACAAAGTTAAATGATCCTTAAAAATAACTGATAAAATTAACTTTAACTAAAAATCAGTATTTTTGTTTAGTTTAAATAACCCGTCAAATCAGTTAGAAAAAAAATACTGTATTACAATTTAACTGTTTTTCATTTAAAAACAACTTTACGGAAAAGTTCCTTAATCTCGTAGTGTACGGACGTGCCTACGCGAGTGTAATATTGGTAATAGGTGATATTAGAAATACGTGGCAAACGAATTTATTAATATACATACATAAACAATTTAGTGAGGAAAGAAAATAACAACAAACTAAATAAAAAAAAGCGAACGGTAAATGAGTAACATTAATCGTAGTGACTATCTAAGTGCAAAACCAAAAATAGTCACGAAAAATCTAAGTTCAAGTGCACCTAAAATAAATAAAAGTATTGAACAAGGGACAAACTTAGCCCAACCTCATCGCGCTGATTTTTATCAAATTCTGGGTTTTTACAAAAAGCTGCTCCTAAGATCCAGGTAGGAATGGACCGATACGTTACAGTTTGTAAAAGAGGAAGAAGCCCGAAGTCAGCAGAAGTAAATCAACCTGAAAAAATTCTAAAAGACGATGAAAGGTTACCCACATCGCAAAATCGTTTTGCCATTCGGAAAAAATGCTTTTTAGCCTCCTCCAATTAATTCAAGAGAAAAAAACTCGAACGACCTTATTTAATTTTTAGTTGGATAAATCGGCAAAAAGAACTTTTATCTGTCAAGCGTAAAAAATTGAAAGAAAAATTTGCACTTTTCAGCTTAAAAACGCAAAAGGCCTCCAGGTAGTCATAAAAGGTTTTGACTCAAATGTTGACCCGGAAGAGATAAAGATCAGTTTGTGCAGCGAAGGATTTAAGGTCAGGACTGTGACGAATATAAGAAACAGGGGAAAATACCCATTATTCCGAGTGGAACTTGAGCGTGGTGTTGCAAAATTAAAGAGAAATGAGACTTACCCCATTTAAGATATATTATGCACAGTAGAGTTACAGTGGAATTTCCGCATAAGCGATCTGGGCCTGTACAGAGCTTAAATTGCCAGGAATATGGCCACACGAAAACTTATTGTAAGTGGCCTTCGGTTTGTGTTTTGTGTGGGGATCTGCATGTTACCACCAAGTGCGACAAACCAAAAGACGACCCAAGGGTGCAGAAGTGCAGCAATTGCGGTGAAAACCACATTGCCAACTACAGAGCTTGTCCTGTCTTTGGTTTATTTAAGCGCTCATCTAAGCCGAAGGTAGTTCTTGCCTCTCGCCAGCCGTTAAATATACCGACAACAAACATTCTTCCGTTAGCACAGCCCACTAAAAGTCAAGTTTCTTACGCCAACGCACTAAAGTCCAACCGGTCCAATGTACATAGGCCAAACCAACAACACAATAAGAAGTGCCAACAAGTGAACCAACCGGTCCCAATCTTAGCCGCTGGAAGCCGCAATCGACAATATGGTTAAAGAATTTACGCAGATAACGGCAGGCCATGCTTAAAAGACCATGAACTGCCTGACGGTTTGTTTCTGGAACGCAAACGGCATTCGCCAACACAAAAACGAGCTCGGATATTTTTTAAAATGTATACCCAAAAATTGATTGTTAGGTCCCCGCTTCATAGCTGCTGGAGACTATAACGCCAAGTACTCTTACTGGGGCTCCCGCCTAATTAGTCCCAGAGATCGCGTCTTGTATGATTCCGTGTCTGAAATGGGACTTAACGTTATTTCAACTGGACAACCAACCTACTGGCCAACGGACCACAATAAAATTCCAGACGTAATAGACTTTGGCGTAGTAAAAGGCATATCACCGGAGCTTACTGAGGCCCAAGCCTCCTTGGATTTATCTTCTGACCACTCACCCACAATAATCACTATTTGCTGTACTCACCAAATTGCAAGTAGTGAGTTTTTATTAAATAAAAGGGTAAACTGGTTAAAATATAAAAAATATATCAGCACCCACTGCTCTGAAAACCAACCGCTTAAAACACCCGGAGACATCGATGATTGTCTGAACGGCTTAAATGAACACATTATAAAAGCCATTGAACATGCTTCTTCTACTTACCGTCAGGCCAAGTACAACAAAATTTATTCTGCCGATGTGGAAAAACTTTTATCTGAAAAAAGGAGAGCCCAAAGAGAATGGCAAAGGCATAGATCACCTCAACTTAAAGCCAAGTTGAAGGAATGTACAAACCGATTGAAAAATTTGCTAGAGGTTCACCGATTGGCATCTCTTAAGGAACACCTCGAAGGTCTAGACTCGACTCCTCAGACGAATTATTCACTATGGCGATCAGCGAAATATCTTAAAAGACCCGTTATCGCGAAACCACCACTACGTAATCTGAGAGAATCCTGGGCAAGAAGAGATGAAGAAAAATGTGATCTGCTCGCAAGTCATCTAACAAATGTCTTCACTCCAAATACATGCATGAGTAAATTACCACCTGTTGTTGCTAGATGCCCTATAGAATTACGTTTTCAGTTGTCAGATGTCGTAGAGGCTATCAATAATTTAAATGCTAAAAAAGCTCCTGGCATTGATGAAATCAGCAATAAAATGTTTATGGAAAAATAATAATAAAGAATAATTCTTTTTATTTTTAACGCCATATTACGGCTCGAACATTTCCCGCCAGTATGGAAAGTTGCCTTTGTAAAGATGATCCCTAAGCCGGGAAAAGATCCTTCAAAGGTGGAGTCTTACAGGCCTATAAGTCTGTTACCAACTATGTCCAAATTGTTTGAGGAATTGCTTAAAAGCAAGCTGACTCTGATCCTGAATGAAAAAAACTGCATTCCAGATCACCAATTTGGATTTAGAAATCAACATAGTACCATCGAACAAACCCACAGATTGGTACAGGCTATAAGAAAAGCCTTTGAGGAAAAGTAATACTGCTCCGCGCTCTTCATAGATGTCTCTCAAGCGTTCGACAAAGTATGGCATGAAGGCCTGTTAAACAAATTAAAGCTCAACCTTCCATCAAATATTTTTAACCTATTAGAAAAATACATAACCGGCCGACAATTTATGATAAAAGAGGGAAACCAAATAAGTTCTTCTCAACCAATAGGGGCTGGTGTACCTCAAGGGAGTATACTAGGTCCAGTTCTGTACTTGCTTTACACAGCAGATATGCCCACAAACAATTTTACTCATACGTCGACATTTGCTGATGATACCGCCTTTCTCAGTATTCATAAAGACCCTAAAGAGGCCACAAAACAACTTCAACATCACGTATCCCAAGTTGAAAAATGTGCAAAGTTATGGGGTTTTAAAATAAATGAACAAAAATGCGCCCACGTTACTTTTACGTTACGCAAGGAAACGTGCCCAATTCTTATTAACAACCATACGGTGTCTCAACGAATTGAGACGAAATACCTTGGCATTCACCTGGATCGCCGCCTCACATGGAAGCCTCATATAGATTCGAAGCTGACTCAAATTAAATTTAAACCTGCTCAAATCCACTGGCTAATGGGTAGAAACTCTGTGCTACGTCTGGATTGTAAACTTCTACTCTACAACTCGATTTTAAAACCAAATTGGTGCTACGGTATACAATTATGGGGCACTGCTTCCGCCTCCAACATTGAAAAAATTCAACGCCGTCAAAATAAAATCCTAAGAATGATAACTAGTGCTCCTTGGTACGTTAAAAACAGCAACATACACAAAGTTCTACAAGTTCCACTAGTTAAATGCGAAATCCTGAACTATGTGGACAAGTATTTAAACAAGCTGGAAGCACATCCAAATCCGCTCGCTCGAAACATTTTGCAACATAGTGGACACACTCGTCTGAAAAGGAGGGATACTATTGCGCTTAGATGAAATTATTTATTTCCTTATGATAACTTAAATTTTAGTCTGGCACTGGCCGGACTAATATTAAATATATAGCCCTAAGATTTGAATACTTATTGTTAGTTCGCCAAAGGCGGAGATTCAATAATAAAAAATATGAAGAAAAAAAAATGATATTCCAGACTCATATGACGTCTAGGGGCACTTTTAGAATTAGTGGATACAATTTTTAGGATTCAAATGATCCCAGAGATAGATCCTGTAGTGGCTCTGCTATATAAATCAAATCAAGAATTAAGCACCAATGGTTGGGTGGCTTTCCGAATGTTATATGCAAGCAACAAACGTCTGCATTGATGAGCTTTTCCATAACCTAGTTATTTCGTCAGTTTATTGTCCACCAAAATTCTCCATAACGATCAATACAACAGTTTTGACAAATCTTTAGGTCGCCGCTTCATAGCTGCTGGAGACTATAACGCCAAGCACACGTATTGGGGCTCCCGCCTAAGTAGTCCCAGAGGTCGTGTGTTGTATGATGCCGTGTCTAAAATTGGACTTTGTTATTTCAACTGTACAACCAACCTACTGGCCAACGGGCCACAATAAAATTCCAGACGTAATCGATTTTGGCGTAGCAAAGGGTATATCCTCGGAGCTTATTGACGCTCATGCCTCCTAGGATTTATCTTCTGACCACTCACCCACAATAATCACTATTCGCAGTTCTCAACAAATAGCAACTAGTGATTTTTTCTATTCTAAAAGAGTAAATTGTTTGAAATATAAAAATATATCAGCACTCACTGCTCGGAAGACTATCCGCTAAAAACTCCCGGAGACATCAATGATTGTCTGAGCGTCCTAAACGAAAACATTAAAAAAGCCGTTGAACATGCGTCTTCTACCTTCAGTCAGGCTAGGCACAGCAAAATTTTTTCTGACGATGTTGGAAAACTTATCTTATCGCGAAACCACCACTGCACAATCTGAGGGGTTCCTGGGCTAAAAATGATGAAGAAAAATGTGATCTGTTTGCAAATCTTTTAAAAGACGTGTTCGTTCCCAATACATGCACAAATGTAAGGGAATTACCGCCTGTTGTTGCTAGACGTCCTTTGCAAGTACGTTTCCGATTTGCAGAAGTTGTAGAGGCTATCGCTAACCTAAATGGTAAAAAAGCTTTTGGCGTTGATAAAATAAGCAGCAAAATGCTCATAGAGCTACCCCTTACTGCTAAAAGAATAATTCTTTTTATTTTTAGCGCGATAATTCGGCTTTAAAATTTTCCGCCTATATGGAAAGTTGCCTTAGTAAAGATGATTCCTAAGCCTGGTAAAGATCTTTCAAAGGTGGAGTCTTAAAGGCCTATAAGTCTATTACCCACAACGTCAAAATTGTGTGAGAAACGGCTTAAGAACGAGCTGGTTCCGATCTTGAATGGCAACAAATGCTTTCCAAATCACTAATTCGGCTTTAGAAGTCAACATAGTACCATAGAACAAAACCACAGGATGGTACAGGTTATAAGAACAGCCTTTGAGGAAAAGAAGTACTGCTCCATGCTTTTTATCGAAGTCTCTCAAGCATTCGATAAAGTATGGCATAAAGGCCTGTTTATCAAAATAAAACTCAACATACCAGCAAATATATCCAACCTGCTAGAAAAATACTTAACCGGCAGAAAATTTATGATCAAAGATGGAAACGAAATAAGTTATTCTCAACCAATAAGGACTGGTGTACCTCAAGGGAGTGTACTTGTTCCAATTCTGTACTTGATTTACACAGCAGATATGCCAACCAGTAGTTTCACACACACGTCGACATTTGCTGACGACACTGCTTTTCATAGTATTCATAAAGACCCTAAAGAGACTTCGAACCAGCTGCAACAACACGTAACTCAATTTAAGATATGGGCAAAGTTATGAGAAACAAAAATGTACCCACGTACCTTTTACTTTACGCAAAGATACGTGCACTCCAATCACTATTAACAACCATATGGTGCCTCAAGATCTGAGACAAAATATCTTTGTATTCACCTAGATCGGCGCCTCACATGGAACCCTCATATAGATGCGAAGCTGACGCAAATGAAACTTAAAGCTGCCCAAAACAAAATTCTAAGAATATTAACTTGTGCTCCTTGGTATATTAAAAACAGCAACATCCACAAAGATCTAGAAGTTTCACTAGCAAAATGCGAAATTTAAACTATGTGGACAAGTATTTAAATAAACTGGAAACACATCCAAATCCACTCGCTAGAAGCATCCTGCAACATTGTGGGCATACCCGCCTAAAAAACGGATACTATTGCTCTTAGATGAAACCTTTGAAAACTTAAATTTTAGTCTGGTACTGACTGGACTAGTATTAATTACTTAGTTTTAAGATTTGAATAGTTATTGTTAGTTCGCTTAAGCGAAATTCAATAAAAAAATATTTGAAAAAAAATTACAGCCAGATTCGGCACATCCGAATATAGCGCTCTTACTTGTTTTTCAATTTTTTTGTATACATTCCACTTTGTCTTCTTGCAACTACAGCTAGTGTCACCTAAAACCGTACAGTATAGCATTTTTTGGAACTTTGTTAATACCTGGTCCTAAGCCGTTTTAGACATTTTTTCAATTCCTCTGTACGTACATATATGGGTAATTCCAGAAGAAAGTAATGTAACACCAGATAAAATATATATATATATGTATATCTTTTTTGTTCGGGAAAGGCTTGAATTATTCAATATACATATGTGTACAAATATTATTTAAGAAAATTCGTTTTATTCATTTCGACTGTAAATGCAGAAAAATAATTAAGCTTCTCCGTGACAAAAATTATGTTTCATCTGGCGACAGACCCTAAATGAAAAAAAAACAAAATTTTAATATTACCCAATTCACATTGTAATAATAATGAACCAATTAGCCTGACAAACTATAAAGAAAAACTTAAAATTAAAAACTGTTCAAACACATGTTTAAAAACTTGATGACGACTGATGATCAGCAAATTAAAGCTGTTCGAACCAAACTTAAGGTTCAATAATATGTGACTTACCATAACGCCATAACCATAAACGTTGCCATAAAAACCAAAACTCAATTGTTTTCTATTGTGATGGTTATGGCGTAATGGAAAGCCACCTATAATCAAATACAGTGTTACCTATAAGTTTGGTTTGAACAGCTATTTTCTGTGGCTATGGTTAAGTCACGTATAAATGAACCTTTATGGGCAATACTCTATTTAATTATAGGTGACTTACTATTAAGCCATAACCATAGAAACCAATTGAGTTTTGGTTTTTACGGCAACGGTTATAGCTATGGCGTTATGTTAAGGCACGTATAATTGAACCTTTGAATTGGAAAACATAGCAAAAGCGAGATAAAACGAATGATGCAAAAAGCGCATTAATACAAGGTGGTAGCAAGGCAAATTAAGGCAAAAACAACGTGAATTTTATTTTTGTAAAACGAACGCTAAAAGTCGAAACGAATTCGCCTCTTTTAATTACAGCTGAAAAAATACACAAAAAGTAAACAAACTCTTAAGAAAGACATTAAAATCATTTGGCTTATTAAATACCTGAAAAATTGAAATAAATAAATAAAATTATGCAAACATACATAAGTAAATGTTTACATATTGAATTTTTGGCGTTTTGTTTAAAAAACATACATAGCAAGGGGGATAAAAGTGAATCGTCTGTTTAAGTAAAAATTAATATCCAGTTTAAGTTTTATGCATAGTTGCGATAGTTGTGGATCCCGTTCGTAAAATGTCTGCTGGAAAGGTGCGCTTGCGCACTTTCCGCACCTATCCTAAAGGTACAAGGCCCCAAGTGAAAAACCTTCTGAATACCAAACTATACAGCTTAATGAATTATAAGACTTCGCTGTTCATGGCATGTACTACTATCCCTTGGAAGTGAGTTATTTTAAATCGGTTTAAGGTCGCAAACTATTCGACTCCTTGTGGAATAAATATTGGGTTAAATTTTTGGGTAGATCTGGTCTTACGAATACGGACTATACCGCAGGATAAAATCTTTGATTTTTCAAAAAAACTTGAACAATGCGAATCTATTTTTGGTAGAAGTGCCTTTATAATCTTGTAGGTTTAATCAATTAATTAAAATTATATTAAATTAAAAGTTTTTTTTAATTGATCATACACAAACTTTATTGGTAGGTGGTGACGCACTGAAGACAAATTATCAAAGGCCACTAGCGATTGCAGTCGCATTTGAATTGAGTTATATCATTGCACAAATTGCCAAAAGCAACGAGTTCAACAAAGTTGGTCTAGAAAATAATTAGGCTTAAGCTTTTCTTATTATAAATTTAATAAAGCTAATGGGTTTTAAAATAGTATTCATTATTTAGAAAGCTTTGAACAGATTTGTACTGTCTTAAGACGTACGTTTGCCCTTTTTTAAATTTTGAACTCTCCAGGGTAATAAAAGTTTTTTACATTGTTAAAAAATGTTGCAAGGAGAACGGAACTAGAATTAAAAAAAAAGTTTTTCACTCCTTGTGATAAAGTACCCTTAGTAAGTTGCGTATTTATGGGAAATTTTTTTTGTGTTTAGTAAGATGAATGCATACATGCATTTTTATAATTTTTAATTATTATTATTGATTATTATTATTTATTCTTAATCTCGTAGTGTACGGACGTGTCTACGCGAGTGCAATATTAGTAATAGGTGATATTAGTAATAGGTGGCAAAAGAATTTATTAATATACTTACATACACAAATAAGTGAGAAAAGAAAAAAAAAAAAACAACAAACTAAATAATAAAAAAAGCGAACGGTTAATGAATAACAGTAATCGTCGTGAAAGTGGGCCTAATAGCCGAAATGCTTACATTGTGTTAAGCTCAAGCGTTAGTAATGAAAACATCAGAGACCCTGAATATAATCAGCTGCTAAAGACGGTCACGGTCATTTTTCTCCACAAGCTCCAAAGATCCAGGTAGGAATGGATCGTTATATAACAGTTCTCAAGAGGGGAAGAAGCCCCAAATCGGCAGAGATTAACAACCCAGCAAAAATTCTGAAAGATGCCGAAAGGCCAACGTCATCGCAAAACCGTTTTGCCATCTTGCAGGAGGAAAACGATGCTCCGTTACCCGAGAAGAAGACTTTTAAGCCTCCCCCAATTTATTTGAGGGAGAAAAAACACCAACGACCTCATTAAGCTCTTAGTAGGATTGATCGGTGAAAACAACTTTTTTGTGTCGAACATAAAGCGTGGTAACATCTATGAAACCAAAATTCAAGTTCATCACGAAAACGATTACCGTACCACTGTTTCGAAATTTGAAAAACAGAAGAAAAATTTTTACACCTACCAACTAAAGACCGCAAAAGGCCTCCAGATTGGGATTAAGGGTATTGATTCAAATGTGGACCCGGAGGAAATTAAGGCCAGTTTGTGCAGTAAAGGCTTCAAAGCCAAATCTGTGTCAAACATTAGAAACAGGGAAAGGCATCCCCAACCATTATTTCGGGTGGATCTTGAGCCTGGTGATGTAAAATTGAACAAAAATGAAACTCACCCTATATATAACCTGAAATATATTTTGCATCGTAGAGTTGTGGTTGAAGCGCCACATAAGCGATCTGGTCCCGTGCAGTGCATAAATTGCCAAGAATATGGTCACACCAAGGCTTACTGCAAATTGCTTTCTGTTTGTGTTGTGTGTGGAGACCTGCATGCTACGACAAAGTGCGACAAACAAAGAGATGATCCTCGTGTAAAGAAATGCAGCAATTGCGGTGGAAATCATACTGCCAACTATAGAGGCTGCCCTGTTTTTAACTTAGTAAGGCGCTCAACAAAGCCAAAAGTAGTTCCTGCTCCTTCCCAGGAGTTAAATATAGCAGCTACTTCTATGCCTCCACTAGCACAGCCAACCACGAGTCAACTTTCTTATGCCAACGCGTTAAAGTCTGACCAGCCCAACGCAAGCAAGCCTAACCCGCCAACAACACAAAGAGAGGTGCCAACAAATGAACCTACGGGCCCCAATTTCAGCCGCCTGGAAGCCGTAATAGAAAATATGGTAAAACAATTTACGCAGATCATGGCGCAAATGGCTGGTATGATGCAAGAAATGCAAAAAATGCAGTCTGCTCTTCTGCAGGCCATGCTTAAAAGGCCATGAACTGCCTCAGGGTTTGTTTCTGGAACGCAAACGGCATCTGCCAACACAAAAACGAACTCGAATATTTTCTAAATAACCAAAAAATTGATGTCATGATGATTTCCGAAACTCATATGACATCTAGAAGCACTTTCAAAATATGTGGCTATACTTTTTACGACTCAAAAGATCCCAGAGATAGGTCATGTGGTGGCTCAGCGATATTAATTAAATCAAGAATCAAACACCAGTGGATGGGTGGTCTCTCCGAAAGTTATATACAAGCAACAAAAGTCTGCACTGAGGAATTTTACCATAATCTCGTTATTTCGTCAGTTTATTGTCCACCCAGATTCTCCATAACGAAGGATCAGTACAACAGTTATTACAAATCTTTAGGGCCCCGCTTTATAGCTGCTGGAGACTATAACGCTAAGCACACGTACTGGGGCTCCCGCCTAATTAGTCCGAAAGGTCGTGTCTTGTATGATTCCGTGTCTGAAATAGGACTTTTCGTTATTTCAACTGGACAACCAACCTATTGGCCAACAGACCGCAATAAAATACCAGACGTAATAGATTTTTGCGTAGCAAAAGGTATATCCCCGGAGCTTATTGAGGCCCAAGCCTCCTTGGATTTATCTGCTGACCACTCACCAACAATTTGCACTATTTGCAGTCCTCATCAAATAGCAACTAGTGATTTTTTCTTAACTAAGAAAGTAGATTGGTTGAAATATAAAAAATATATCAGCACCCACTGCTCGGAAAGCCAACCACTAAAAACACCCGGAGACATCGAAGATTATCTGAACAGCCTTAATGAAAACATTATAAAAGCCGTTGAACATGCTTCGTCAACTTATCGTCAGGCCAAGTACAACAAAATTTTTTCTGCAGATGTTGAAAAGCTTTTATTTGAAAAAAGGAGAACCCGGAGAGAATGGCAAAAGCATAGATCGCCTAAACTTAAAAATAAACTAAAAGAATGCACAAACCAATTAAAAAACTTGTTGGAGGTGCACAGAATGGCATCACTGAATAAATATTTAGAAAGCCTAGACGCGACTTCCCAGACAAATTATTCTCTATGGCGAGCTGCCAGACGTCTAAAAAGACCTGTTATCGCAAAACCTCCACTGCGAAATCTGAGAGGATCCTGGGCTATAAATGACAAAGAAAAATGCGAGCTGCTCGCAAGTCACTTAAGAAACGTGTTCACTCCCAACACGTGTACTGACGTGAGGGAATTACCGCCTGTTGTTGCTAGACGCCCTATGGAAATACGTTTCCGATTTTCAGATGTTGTAAAGGCTATCGTTAACCTAAATGATAAAAAGGCTCCTGGTGTTGATAAAATAAGCAACAAAATGCTTTTAGAGCTACCGTTTATCGCTAAAAGAATTATTCTTTTTATTTTTAATGCCATAATTCGGCTTGAACATTTCCCGGCAATATGGAAAGTGGCCTAGTTAAGATGATTCCTAAGCCTGGTAAGGATCCTTCGAAGGTG
Source organism: Melanophora roralis (assembly GCA_963583895.1). NCBI lineage: Eukaryota > Metazoa > Arthropoda > Insecta > Diptera > Rhinophoridae > Melanophora > Melanophora roralis. The sequence continues at coordinate 67,756,363 of OY757190.1, read as the reverse complement.
GAGTCGTATAGGCATATAAGTTTGTTACCAACATTGTCAAAATTGTTCGAAAAGCTCTTTAAAAACAAGCTGACTCCGATCATGAATGGAAACAATTGCATTCCAGATCACCAATTTGGCTTTAGAAGTCAACATAGCACAATCGAACAAACTCACAGACTGGTGCAGGTTATAAGAAAAACATTTGAGGAAAAGAAGTACTGCTCCGCGCTTTTTATTGATGTCTCTCAAGCTTTTGATAAAGTATGGCACGAAGGCCTGTTAAACAAACTAAAGCTTAACCTTCCAGCTAATATTTGCAACCTTTTAGAAAAGTACATAACCGGTCGACAATTTATGATCAAAGAGGGAAATCAAATAAGTTTTTCTCAACCAATTGGGGCTGGTGTTCCTCAAGGGAGTATACTAGGTCCAATTTTGTACTTGCTTTACACAGCAGATATGCCAACCAACTGTTTTACGCATACGTCTACATTTGCTGATGATACCGCTTTTCTCAGTATTCATAAAGATCCTAAAGAGGCTTCGTGCCAATTGCAACAACACGTAACCCAAGTAGAGAAATGGGCAAAATTATGGGGAATAAATATTAATGAGCAAAAATGTACTCACGTAACTTTTACTTTACGCAAAGAAACGTGCTCTCCAATTCTTATTAACAACCATATGGTGCCTCAACGAACCGAGACAAAATATCTTGGTATTCACCTAGACCGCCGCCTCACATGGAAGCCTCATATAGATGCGAAGTTGACGCAAATGAAACTTAAATCTACACAAATCCATTGGCTAATCGGCAGAAACTCTGTGCTTCGTCTTGATTGTAAACTTCTACTCTACAAATCGATTTTGAAACCAATTTGGTGCTACGGTATACAATTATGGGGCACTGCTTCCGCATCCAACATAGAAAAAATTCAACGCAGGCAAAACAAAATCCTAAGAATGATAACTGGTGCTCCTTGGTATGTTAAAAACAGCAACATCCACAAGAATCTACAAGTTCCACTAGTTAAATGCGAAATCTTGAACTATGTGGATAAGTATTTAAATAAGCTGGAAACTCACCCAAATCCGCTCGCCCGAAACATCCTGCAACATAGTGGGTACACCCGCCTGAAAAGGAGGGATACTATTGCGCTTATATGAAGCTTGATAATTAATATGAGAACTTAAATTTTAGTCTGGCACTGGCTGGACTTATATTAACTACCTAGTTTTAAGATTTGAACACTTATTGTTAGTTCGCCACAGGCGAAGATTCAATAATAAATATATGAAAAAAAAAAAGAGGAAAACATGTTTTGATTTAATGAAAACGCTGTAGTTAGTATTAGAATTTTCGATAATATGTAATTTTTATTATGTTATTTTTTATTTGCGTTTGATGCATGTGTTGCGATAACTAGTTTGTTACAGACTTAGATTAAAAAAAGATGTTTGAAAAACAAGCTAAATCATGGGCAATAAATAAGAAGATTAAATAACGACGACTCTAATATGTAAAATTCCAACTTAAATTTTTGAAACATAAACTAACAAAAAATAATTGTTTACCTTAACTGTTACTGGAAACGGCACCGGCCTAGGAACAGGAAACGGAACAACTGGCGGTAAAAATTTCTTTGCAATTAAAGCGTGAAGAAGTGACGCAACACCTAATGTTGCTGCTGTATGAGCTGGTACAATAATTGAAGGAGCGGGTGCTGGTGACGGCAGTGGAGGTGGAACTGGCCCTAGTGGTGGCGGAGAAACTAAATATGGATAAGCAGGGGGAAGAAATGGATAACCAAATGGTGGATAAAAGAGCAAAGGAAATTGTGACGGCAAAGCTACTGGTGAAACAGATGGTGGTGGAAGTGGTAAAGGAGGTGATGGAAAAACTCCCCCAAATGGCGGTTGGGATTGTTGTGGAAAAGGTGGAAAACCCCCACCGAAAGATGGTATTGCACCAAATGGGGAAAACGGCGAAGAAGTATATGAATCGAATAAGGTTCTACGAACTCTATTGCCATTATCAAAGGTTTCGGTGCTGCATTTACATAACTTTGAAATGAAAAGCCATACCTGCAAAATTAAAGTGCAAAAATAAGTATCTCTTAACCGTAAAATTAATAATCTATTTTTTTTTCTTTTTATAGTAAAAAATTAGCCGTATTGTGTTTATCGTTGTCGTGTCGATTGTTTTTGACTTCGATACAAAACGATAAAGGTGATATATAACTATTTAACATTAACATTATAGTGATAGAAAATACACTACCAACTATAGAGGTTGCCCTGTTTTTGATTTAGTCAAGAATGCATATAACTAAATACCATTTTATTTATACCCCTTTCCATCCGGAAAATATACATACATGACTCGTAAATGAAGATTAAACTAAGTGAACGATTTTAACTACCTGCGCAATGTCATATACAAGGCAAACAACATCAGTTTTCAGATGAAAAGAAGAAAAATAGCTAATAGATGCTATTTTGGGCAAAGTAAGTAGTATAAAATAGTCTCTGCAAGACACTGATACTACCGGTGCTTTAATGTTGCTCTAATCAAAGGGTACTTGCGAAATCAGACGAGCCAGGGCTTGAAGTGTGCAAGAAAATAGTTTTTAATAGAATTTAGGGACCAATCTGCGTTTACGACGAAAAACAGTGTTGTATGAACTACGAGGTATATCATATTTTTACTGACATAGGCGTCTTAAAATTTAATGCTTACGATTACGGGAAAGGGGATGACCGAAACTCCGATTGAGCGATCAAGTGGAGGAACATATCTCGAAACTGTGTAAGAAATAAGAGAAAAAGACCGAAAGTCTGGGAAATTGATTCTACGATCGGTTAACGAACAAACATTCTTTATGGCTACTAAAGCAGGCTTAGATTTAGGGGGGAAAGGGCAAGGGGATACTTACTCCTTCAAAACGTTTCAAACTTTAGATTTGATTTAATAAATAAAAATATTGGTAGCCATTAATTAAACGTTTCATATATGTATCTTACTAAACAAATGTATTGCATATTCAAAGATGCTGTTGCTCTTGGAAAAATGTTTTTGAAGACACAAGAAAACTTTCGTATTGAGGTGACAAACCAAATATCTGCACTTCAACAAAAAACTGAAAATCGAGAGCGTTTGTTTTCTATTATAAAAACTATAATTTTCCTCAGAAGGCATAGTATACCTCTCCGTGGACATCGAGATAATGGTCCCTTGCTATTTTCCGAGAGTACAAGCTCAGAAGGTATTTTTCGTTCACTTCTGCGATTTTGTATAAATGCTGCAGATAAAATCTTAGGCAACCATTTGCTAATTTTCTCTTACGATATCTTATATGTATATCAAAAACAATTCAAAATAAATAAATAGAAGTTTCCATAATCTTATTTTAAAAATTAGGTATACTAAATACTAATCAAATATTTTTGACGAAACCACTGATTTATCAGGAAAAAGCCAAATTTCTTTAGATTTACGTACCTAGTTAAATATATTTATTTTTGCATGGACCTAAGCCCTAGTCGACTACGTAACATTTTACGCACTGGCGAAGAGAACTGCCACCGGTACATTACAATTTTTGGTCTCAAAACTTCTACATGGTATTTCTATTTTACATATAAACGTTATTATTTTCTAAAGTTTTCTATTTCAAAAACTAGAATAGCTTTCTACTTCAAACCCAGTACAAAGCATTTTTATTATAATATTTGCATTACGAAATAACTCGGCCAGATCAGATGGCTATAAAAAGATCAATGTGCAAGGTATATTAGATTCGGCACAGCCGAATATAGCGCTCTTACTTGTTTTCAAATACAAGCGTAGAAAACTGTTAAAAAAATATAAAAGTAAATAGTGCTCAAAAACGATACAATTTTAAACTACACATGGGTAACACATGCAACCAGTTACACATGGGCTACACATGAAACAAAAAATTACACACCATATGTGTAATTACACATAAGGTAGCAACACTGAAACAAACTCAAACATTCAAGAGTTCTTTCAAAAATTCAACAAACCATTTTTCGTTATTCAACTATTTTGATTTTCTTTTTTCCTTATACATCTGCACAACCATTGGTTATCACTTAATGTTCTATAAGGGCTACTGAAAACCAAACCTTTTCGGACTGCAAGAATTTCTAAATATTGGGAAAGTTGAAACCAAATCCTGAATAATATTTGGAAATCACTGTAAAACTGAAATTTTTGGTTTTCGCTTAAGAAAAGACTTGTGAAGGGCACATGGTGTATAATGGATGGGATTCAGTTAAAAATAAGGTTATTAAGATATGCAAAACATTGTGGAGAGTGATATTTAAAGCTGTTTTAGCCCTAAGAAACAAATGAACAACCAGTCATATGGACATGCTCTAATCGAATCAGAAAGTTATTCTCAGTCTACTGATAATAGAATAAGTGGGTCTAAGACTATTCCTATAGAGCGATATAAACATCAGCACAAATGCATAATATCCCTTTCACCTTTGTAGTGTGTAGGCTTTGTGCTTTTTAACGCTTTTCTGACTGCAAAATTACGCTTTTTGGTGCCTTTTTTTTGTATTATGTACTCTTTTTTTTTAATTTTTATTATTGAATCATCGCTAATGCGAACTAACAATAAGTATTCAAATCTTAAAACTAAGTAATTTATATTAGTCCAGTCAGTACCAGACCAAAATTTAAGTTCTCATAATGAAATAAATAAATTTAAACAGTTTCATCCAAGTTCAATAGTGTCCCTTCTTTTCAGACGAGTGTTTTCACTATGTTGCAAGATGCTTCGAGCGAGCGGATTTGGATGCGTTTCCAGCTTGTTTAAATACTTGTCCACATAGTTCAGGATTTCGCATTTAACTAGTGGAACTTGCAGATCCTTGTGGATGTTGCTGTTTTTAATATACCAAGGAGCACCAGTTATCATTCTTACGATTTTGTTTTGACGACGTTGTATTTTTTCTATGTTAGAGGTGGAAGCAGTGCCCCAAATTGTATACCGTAGCACCAAATTGGTTTCAAAATCGATTTGTAGAGTAGAAGTTTACAATCAAGACGAAGCACAGACTTTCTGCCAATTAGCCAATGAAGTTGTGTAGCTTTCAGTTTCATTTGCGTCAGCTTTGATCTATATGAGGCTTCCATGTGAGGCGGCAATGCAAGTGAATACCAAGATATTTTGTCTCGGATCGTGTAGGCACCAAATGGTTGTTAATAGTGATTGGAGAGCACGTTTCTTTGCGTAAAGTAAACGTTACGTAGGTACATTTTTGCTCATTAATTTTTATTCCCCATAATTCTACCCATTTCTCTACTTGGGTTACGTGTTGTTGCAATTGGCACGAAGCCTCTTTAGGGTCTTTATGAATACTGGGAAAAGCGGTATCGTCAGCAAATGTAGACGAGTGCGTAAAGCTGTTTGTTGGTATATCTGCCGTGTAAAGTGAGTACGAAATTGGACCTAGGATACTCCCTTGAGGTACACCAGCCCCTATTTGTTGGTAACGACTTATTTGGTTTCCCTCTTTGATTTTAAATTGTCGACTGGATATGTACTTTTCCAATAGGTTGAAAATATTAGCTGGAAGGTTTAGCTTTAGTTTGTTTAACAGGCCTTCGCGCCATACTTTATAAAAAGCGCGGAGCAGTACTTTTTTTCCTCGAAAGTTTTTCTTTTTCTGTGAGTTTGTTCTATTGTGCTATGTTGACTTCTAAAGCCAAATTGGTGATCTGGAATGCAGTTGTTTTCATTCAGGATTGGAGTAAGCTTATTTTTAAGCAGCTTTTCAAACTGTTTTGACAAAGTTGGTAACAAACTTATAGGCCTATAAGACTCCACCTTCGAAGGATCTTTTCCCGGCTTAGGAATCACCTTTACTAAGGCAACTTTCCATTTTGGGGGAAAATGTTCAAGCCGTATTATGGCATTAAAAATAAAGAGAATTATTCTTTTTGCTGTGAAAGGTAGCTCTATGAGCATTTTGTTGCTTATTTTATCAACGCCAGGAGCTTTTTTATCATTAAGGTTAGCAATAGCTTCTGCCACATCTGAATTGTACACGTGTACTATTAGAACAAATAAGTATTGCAAAAGCAGATATACCTTGTACATCCATGTACATACTAGTTGTTTTTGGTATAATGTGTGAATAAGTGTAACTGATATTGTATAGTTTCGCTATTGCGCACTCACTCTACTCTTATAAACAAATATTGTTGTTTATGGTTTTGCATTGAGTGCGTAATGTATTTGTTTTTTTTTTGTGCTGAATAACAATTGTATCATGCATATTTTCTTATTACTGTTGATACAACAAATAAACAAGATCGTTTATACAAAAGGTTCTGAATGAAACAAAAATTTGATTTTTAAAGTTTATTGTAGCTATAGTGTTTAAAAATGAATAAAATAAATTTAGAAAAACATTTTTTTATCTCAAGCTCAAAAATTAAGATAAAATAATATATATTTATTTTGTATTTTTTAACAATTTAAATTTGACTTTAATATAAATAGTAACGATGCAGTTTTAATTTTTTTACCTACATTTGTTTTATTTATTTAAATAAAATTTAAAAAATAGAAAAACTGGCTCATGTAGACAGAATAAGAAAAACATCGAAAGTACTTATAGTTAAGCATCATTAATTGTATGTATCTGTTTCAACGAAACATAGAAAACCAAATTTGTTACTCTTGCTCTCATTTTACCAAACCACACCATATTTAATTAGAGAACACATCAATGCCAACTTATAACAAAAACACGAAGCTGCTTATCAATACGCACTAAAAGCTGAAAAACACAAAAACTGGTGTAAAAAGTTATATCTTTGCAAGTGTTTAATCTGAATATCGGACGTCTTGAAACAGCAGGCGGTAATTCCCTCACGTCAGTGCATGTATTGGGAGTGAACACGTTTCTTAAATGGCTTGCGAGCAGATCGCAGTTTTCTTCATCATTTCTAGCCCAGGATGCTCTTAGATTGCGTAGTGGTGGTTTTGCGATTACTACGGGTCTTTTGAGACGACTGGCTGATCGCCATAGAGAATAATTTGTTTGAGGAGCCGCGTCTAGACCTTCCAAATAATCCTTAATTGATGCAATTCTGTGTACCTCCAGCAAATTTTTTAAACGATTTGTACACTCTTTTAGCTTCGTTTTAAGTTGGGGCGATCAATGCTGTTGCCATTCTCTTCGCGATCTCCTCTTTTCAGATAAAAGCTCTTCAACATCGAGAGAAAAAATTTTGTTGTATTTGACCTGACGGTGAGTTGAAGAAGCATGATCAACGGCTTTTTTAATGTTTTCATTTAGGATACTCAGGCAATCATCGATTTCTTGGGGAGTTTTTAGTGGTATGTGTTCCGAGCAGTGAGAGCTGATATTTTTTTTATATTTCAACCAATTTACTCTTTTAGATTAGAAAAAATCACTAGTTGCTATTTGTTGAGAACTGCAAATAGTGATTATTGTGGGTGAGTGGTCAGAAGATAAATCCTAGGAGGCATGAGCGTCAATAAGCTCCGAGGATATACCCTTTGCTACGCCAAAATCGATTACGTCTGGAATTTTATTGTGGTCGGTTGGCCAATTGGCTGGTTGTCCAGTAGAAATAACACAAAGACCCATTTCAGATACGGAATCAAACAAGATACGACCTCTGGGACTAATTAAGTGGGAGCCCCAGTAGGTATGTTTAGCGTTATAGTCTCCAGCAGCTATAAAGGGGGACCTAAAGATTTTCAATAACTGTAGTACTGATCCTTCGTTATGGAGAATCTGGGTGGAGAATAAACCGACGAAATAACTACGTTAGGGAAAAATTCATCAACGCAAATGTTTGTTGCTTGGATATAGCATTCGGAGATGCCACCTAACTATTAGTGTTTAATTCTGGATTTGATTAGTATAGCCGAGCCTCCACATGATCTATCCCTGAAATCCTTTGAATCGTTAAATGAATAGCCACTTATTTTAAATGCGTTTCTAGATGCAATCAACATTACATCAATGTTTTGGTGTGTTAAAAAATATTCGAGTTCGTTTTTGTGTTGGCGGATGCCGTTTGCGTTCCAGAAACAAACCCTCAGGCAGTTCATGGCCTTTTAAGCATAGCCTGCAAAAGAGCAGACTGCATTTTTTGTATTTCTTGTATCATGCCAGCCATTTGTGCCATGATCTGCGTAAATTGCTTAACCATATTGTCAATTACGGCTTCTAGGCGGCTAAAATTTGAACCAGTTGGTTCGTTTGTTGGCACCTCTTGATGTGTTGTTGGCTGGGCAGGCTTGTGTGCTTTGGGCTGGTTAAACTTTAATACGTTAGCGTAAGAAACTTCACTATTAGTTGTCTGTGCTAATGGGGGCATATTTGTAGTAGGTATATTTAATGGCTGGGGAGGGGCAGGAGTTACTTTTGGCTTGGATGAGCGTTTAACTAAGTCAAAAACAGGGCAACCTCTATAGTTGGCAGTGTGGTTTCCCCCGCATTTACTGCATTTTTTCACCCTAGGATCTTCTTTTGGCTTGTCGCAGTTGGTCGTATCGTGCAGATCCCCGCACACAACACAAACAGAAGGCAATTTACAATATGCTTTGGTGTGGCCATATTCCTGGCAGTTCAAGCACTGTACGGGACCAGGGCGCTTATGTGGCACCTCCACTATAACTCTACGGTGCATAATATATCATACATCATATATGGGATGTGTTTCATTTTATTCAATTTAATATAACTAGGCTCAATGGTTGAGGGTATTTTTCCCTGTTCCTCATGTTTGATACATATTTGACTCTAAAGCCCTTCATGCACAAATTGGTTTTAGTTTTCTCCGGGCCAACATTAGAGTCAATACCTTGTATTACTATCTGGAGGCCCTTAGCGTTCTTAAGTTGGTAAGTATAGAAATTTTTCGAGCTCCGAAATAGTGGTGCGGTAAGCGTTTTCGTCATTCACCTGAATTTTTGGTTCGTATATGTTACCACGTTTAATGTTAGTAACGTAAAAGTTGTTTTCCCCAATCAAACCTACTAAAAACTTTACAAGATCATTCGAATTCTTTTCCCTCAAATAAATCGGAGGTGGCTTAAAGGACTTTTTTTCAGTAACGGGGGCATCATTATCTCCCTGCAGAATGGCAAAACGATTTTGCGGTGAGGTTGGCCTTTCATCGTCTTTCAACATTTTTGCAGGTTGAAATGTTTCTGCCGATTTCGGACTTTTCCCCCTTTTAAGAACTGTAACGTACCTGTCTATCCCTACCAGAGAATGACATTGAGTACTCTAAAATAAGATAACTCGAATATTTACTTATTTTTTTCGGTTATTAAGTATAACTATACATGCACCGCACACAATATCCACTTATACATGCATAAGCTGGTACGGTTACATGTATAGGCAATACATTTTTTTAAAAATACCTTAAACACATACCTTACAATCGAATATACATGTGCTAACACGCAATATCTATAAGTATTGAAAAGTAGCTACTGTATAAACTGTATACAGTAGCTAGTTTTAAAAAGACATTAAGTATAATGTAACGTAATGGTATACAGAAAAATATCAAAAACATGTAAAGTGATTTACTCTGCTCTTTCATGTTTTGTAGAAAAACTAGCACTGATCAGGAATGGGAATATTTTCTTTTTCGTTTTTATATTAATATTTTTTTATTCTGTAAGCAAGCATATGTAATAAATTCGTATAAATTTAAATAAAAATAGTTGGAATTTGAATGGCTTATCAAATATAAAAACTAACGTACTCTTTATAGAGCACGAAAGGCGAGACGTCTTGGACATTTTGTATATATTTGTATGTTATTGTAAAAAAATTAATACAAAACGTTCAAGATGTTCGACTTTCGTGTTCTATAAATAGCACATATGTTGAGTACAAGAGCATTAGAACAAAAAACTTTTAGCTTAGTTGGGAAAAGCAATAGAAATATATAAACGTTGACCAAGTTGTTATATAGTATGTAAAGCTGGGATCCCATGATCGGTGCAAATGACCTGATATACATAAACGATTTTTATTTTGCGGCATTGGCATACATTTCAAAAATTGGAGCATTTTTTGGAGAGGTCACATTATTAGCGCATGTTGTGACAAAATTTTCAGCGCACATCGATCGGTAGCAGGTAAATTCGTAAATAATAATTTTTTGTAAAAAATGTTTGATGGATTTTGATGCTTGGGGTTTCCAGCAATTAAAATGTCTACCTGCTTGCTATCTGTTTAGGTTCTGTGTACACATACATATGTATGTACGTACTTATTCATAAATTACTGCATGAGTTTTCGGTGTTATTTCACATGCATATTTTTATATTTATTATTGTTCTTTATTACAAAAAGTAATTATGAGACATATTGACAACTTTATATATGCATGTTTCAAAAAGAAAACGGAAGAAAATAAATAAATACAAAAAGGACAGCTATACGCTTAATACAATATTTATAAAAGTAAGACACGAAACATTCTATGCAAAATAAAGAAACCCCTTGTAGTTTGTATGCCTTCAACTATCAAATAATTCAAAATAATTATGTGCGCTTTACACAACGCTCTTAAAGCCAAAATTTAATTAAACTTGAATTTGTAAGACCATACTCACCACAGTCTATATTAACCTATCCAGCCCTGCCTTTTATTAATAAAAATCTACTTCTCATCTTGAAGTGAGAGAATTGTAAATACATGTATATGATCATGGTACAAAGAACCAGATAGTTCCGTCGGCCTAGCTGATTAGTGCCGAAATGTCAAAATTAATGCTCTCCCTGTAAAAATAAAACAACAAAAATTATTGCTAATCGTTTTTTTTCTATGAGCTTTTGTTTGTCAACTTGGTACTAATTTGTAGTTGTTGCAGGGACGAGATTACCTGATTATTTGTATCATGTAGATGATATACAGGAACAGCGTTGTCAACCTTAGGTTTCAAAAATCGCCAAAATTGAGAAAATTACGTAGTTTTTAAATTTTGTCATTAAAATTATAACCTTTTATTAAATTTTATAAAAAATTATTTATTTGAGCCTTTGTTTTGCTTCTTTTTTCGATAATTAAATTAAATTATCAATTAAACAAAAAAAAATATTATTAAAAATTTTTTTTTAATAACCATTATATAAAAAATTATATTTTTTCAAATATACTAGTAAATTTTACTTCACAGTTGCCAATGTAATCCCAACTTTCTAAAAATGCACATCTTTAAATGTCCAGTTGATCTTTAGAATATTCTATTGTATTTTAAAGCTGACAGCGAAACTCATGTTCGGTTGGTAAATATGTCAAATCACACAACAGCACCAGTAAAAATTATAAATTTACCTCATTTACCATAAATACCAATCTTACTAGGCACTTTATCAACAAGAATGAAAACCGCTTATAACTGTTGAATTTTATATTATGATGCTATTAATATGAAAATTAGTATCTATGAATACGTTTTCTTTATCAGGAGCCAATTGTAAACCGAAAAGGTTTTGCATATGAAAAATTACGTTAAATACTTTAGTGTTTTTTTACTAATTTCAAAGCGCCTGATCAATTTGGCGCCTTGTTTACCTTTCAAAATCCCGTAACATTACAATTTTATAATAATTAGAAGTACTATAACATATAAAATCCAATAATAACTGTTTTTTAACGGTTGTTGGAATTCATAAGTGTTCTATTTGTATGTATTAACTTATATACATTTTTTAGTTTAAAAATAAAAACAGTTTTTTATTAGTACAACCTGTAAACTTTATTTAAATAGCGGGAATCCCGGGAAATTAATTTTTGATTTCCCGTTTCCCGAAAAGCAAAAAAGTCCGGGGAAAAAACCCTAGAAATAAGTAAATACTTTTCAACGGTTTGAACTAAAACCTTTTATATTTACGTTATTTTTTTTACAAAAGTTAAAATACAGATAATTTAACAAAATTTTTTACAAAAATCAAATAAAGGATTTAAAACAACAAATATTTCGGTCAAAACAAGTTAAGTTTTGCTTTTAACAAATATAGTTTTTATATAAAAATTTTTAAAAGTTTTGTACAGAATTTATAAAATTAAAAGAAATTTTTTCTAGTACTAATTAATACAAAGAAGTTTATTTTTTTATTTTCTGTTAATTTTTTTCCAAAATGCCTGAACTGTAAAGAACGGATTTACTGTTTAATTTTTAATACAAAAATGTTATACTTTCTGTGTGAAATTCAGCCAATAGACATTTTTAATAAAAAACAAGTAAGAGCGCTATATTCGGCTGTGCCGAATCTTATATACCCTTCACATTGGTCTTTAAATATACCCAGCCGAGTAATTTTGTACTGCAAATAATATAATAAAAAACCTTGTGCGAGTTTTAAAGCCCATAGAAAAAATAACAAAATTTTAACGTTCGTATGAATAATAGAAATAGATGAAGAAGATTTGAGGTCGAGAGTTTTTAAAGTTTTCGACATTATTCATATTTAAAGGTTAATAAAACTTATTAGATGTTCTAGTCCCCCTGCTCTTCACCAAGTTCTTCAAAATGTATGAATTATTTGATTATTACTTTTTGTAGAATATTCGAAGTCGATAGCTGTAATAGTTTTCCAGAAGAAGCGTATCGAAAATTGTTTAAAAATTGTTAATTTGTATGGGAGCTACCCCTTCTTCACCCCCCATCCGAAAATCTTTTTCTTCAGAGCGTAGCCCTTAATGTCCAATTACTTTTTGTAGAACATTTGATTTCGATATATGTTATAGTTTCTGAGATATAGCATATCGAAAATTTAACAAAAATTGTTAATATGTATGGGAGCTACCCCTTTTTTTGCCCCCACTCGAAAATTTTTTTCTTTAAAGCGTAGCCCTTAGCGTTCAATTACTTTTTGTAGAACATTTCATTTCGATATCTGTTATAGTTTCCGAGATATAGCGTATCGAATATTTGATAATAATTGTCGATTTGTATGGGAGCTACCCCTTTTTTTGCCCCCACCCAAAAAATTTTTTCTTTAAGGCGTAGCCCTTAGCGTGCAATTACTTTTTTTAAAACATTTCATTTCGATATCTATTATAGTTTTTGAGATATAGCGTATCGAATATTTGAAAATAATTGTCGATTTGTATGGGAGCTACCCCTTTTTTTGCCCCCACCCAAAAAATTTTTTCTTTAAGGCGAAGCCCTTAGCATGCAATTACTTTTTGTAGAACATTTTAAGTCGATAGCTGTTATAGTTTACGAGATATAGCGCATAAAATATTTCACCAAATTTGTGCAATTGTAGAAAAAATACCCCTTCCCCTGGTCCTATCTGAAAAATTTTTCCATTATTAAGGTCCCTTCTTTAGGAGTATCCGTGCCAAGTTTTGTGGCAAGAGTGACTATACTTACTGAGATATATAGGGATATATGCACGGATTTTGTCCTAAAAAAAATGGGTTACTCTGGGTTTTCGCTTATATCTCGGTCAATAGTGAACCGATTTTATTGATTTTAAATAGCGATTGTCTCCAGGATATTTGTGATAGTTTGACACCATTAACTGGTCTGTATCTTTTTATTTGACTCCGGAAACTTGATTTCAACAGACGGACAGACGGACAGACGGACATCGCTAAATCGACTTCCGTATCTATAAGGATCCAGAATATATATACTTTATGGGGTCGCAAATGAATAATAAAGAAATTACAAACGGAATGACAAAGTGATATATACCCTATCACTATGTGAAGGGTATAAAAAGTAAATTCTAAATTTTCTGCGTTTTTATATGTCGCGTTTTTTTCTACATTTTGGTGTGTTTTGAAATTTCTAAGTTGACAACGCTGGAAATATTATAAGAATATTTTCTCTCTGCACAATTATATGGTAACCAGGGATGCCACTATCATCAATTTAAAACAAGTTTTGTAAATTTTTTACATCTTTAAGACTTCTGCTTTTAAAGCCTGGGACTTGCTTTCTTAAACCTAAGTACCGGCCTTAAACTTGAAACACGAAATTGTAATTTATAAATTTTGATGCGAATTAATAATATTTATATGACATAGTAAATAATAAAATAAATTAATAAATTAGCAGCATAATGGCATACGCTTCGACTAAGTGACACGTTTCTTTAAGTACGTATGCCATCAAAAATGTATTTAAGAAACATATAAAAACTATTAAAAATTCAATACAAATTAATACATAAAAACATTTATTTAAATTAATAAATTACAAAACTTTATTAATATATTAGAAAAATTGTTGTAAAAAGTGGTTTTGTAAATTTTTGTCCGTTTTCGAGACAATTTGCCAGAAATATCATTTTTGTTGTGGCATCCCTGCTGGTAAATATAATTTTGCCTGCTGTTGACTCAACCAAACATATATACATACACAAATAAATACATGCGGCCTAAACACAAGAAATAAATATGTATCTTACAAACAATTTGTGTGTGTATGTATGTTTCATTATACATTGGCTGTTTTTGTAACACAAGCATTATAATTGAGTTAAAATTGTGCATTGCTAATATATCAAAACAAATGAAAAATTGAAGCTCTCGATTGAATTATAAAACGGCTACTTTTTTTTATCTGTTTTTATCTGATTATACATACGTACTTAATTCCAATTAGATATACACTGTACAGTATTGGGTATTTTCGCGAAAATACTTTGATTTCGGTTACTTGTGTATACTTAAGCCGAAAGTGAAACGAATGTATTATGGAGAGTGTATTTTTTTAGCTGTAACCGTACGCACTTATGCATGTTTTTTCAATAATACTCTATGAGCATCCGAAGATACATCCGTTGTCAGTCTCTGATCCCTACCTAAATCTTAGGAGCACACGCAGAAATTGAGCCTTTAGCAGCTGTAGGTGCGACACCAGAACTTAATAAAGAATACCGCGATGAAGATGGCACCTCGGTATTTTTTTATAATTTTTAAACAGAGATTGGGCTTAATTTGCCCCTTGTTCTGTACATTTATTCAAATTAGACAAACTTTTTTTTTTTTTTCTCATATATTTTATTATTGAATCTTCGCTTAAGCGAACTAACAATAAGTATTCAAATCTTAAAACTAAGTAATTAATACTAGTCCAGTCAGTACCAGACTAAAATTTAAGTTCTCACAATAAGGATAACTAATTTTTAAAGTTTCATCTAAGAGCAATTGTATCCCTTCTTTTTAGGTGGGTGTGCCCACTATGTTGCAGGATGATTCGAGCGAGCGGATTTGGGTGTGATTCCAGCTTATTTAAATACTTATCCACATATTTCAGGATTTTTCATTTTACAAGTGGAACTTCTAGATCCTTGTGGATGTTGCTGTTTTTGATATACCAAGGAGCACCAGTTATCATTCTTAGAATTTTGTTTTGACGGCGTTGGATTTTTTCGATGTTAGAGGCGGAAGCAGTACCCCATAATTGTAAACCGTAGCACCAAATTGGATTTAAAATCGAGTTGTAGAGTAGAAGCTTACAATCAAGACGCAGCACAGAGTTTCTACCAATTAGCCAGTGGATTTGAGCAGCTTTAAGTTTCATTTGCGTCAGCTTCGCATCTATATGAGGCTTCCATGTAAGGCGGCGATCTAGGTGAATACCAAGATATTTTGTCTCAGATCGTTGAGGCACATTATGGTTGTTGATAGTGATTGGAGGGCACGTTTCTTTGCGTAAAGTAAAAGTAACGTGGGTGCATTTTTGTTTATTTATCCTGATTCCCCATAACTTTGCCCATTTCTCAACCTGGGTTACGTGTTGTTGCAGCTGGTTCGAAGCCTCCTTAGGGTCTTTGTGAACACTAAGAAAAGCAGTGTCGTCACCAAATGTCGACGTGTGTGTAAAAACTATTGGTTGGCATATCTGCCGTGTAAAGCAAGTACAAAATTGGACCTAGTATACTTCCTTGAGGGACACCAGCCTCTATTGGTTGGGAACAACTTATTTGGTTTCCCTCTTTGATCATAAATTGTCGGCCTGTTATGTATTTTTCTAAAAGGTTGAAAATATTAGCTGGAAGGTTGAGCTTTAGTTTGTTTAGAAGGCCTTCATGTCATACTTTGTCGAAAGCTTGTGAGACATCGATAAAAATCCCGGAGCAGTACTTCTTTTCTTTAAAGGCTTTTCTTATAACCTGTACCAACCTGTGAGTTTGTTCGATGGTACTATGTTGACTTCTAAAGCCGAATTGGTGATTTGGAATGCAGTTGTTGTCATTCAGGATCGGCTTTAGCTTGTTTTTTGACAGTTTTTCGAACAATTTTGACATTGTGGGTAACAAACTTATGGGCCTATAAGATTCTACCTTCGAGGGATCTTTGCCAGGCTTAGGAATTATCTTTACTAAGGCAACTTTCCATATAGGCGGAAAATGTTCAAGCCGAATTATCGCGTTAAAAATAAAAAAAATTATTCTTTTAGCAGTAAGAGGCAGCTCTATGATCATTTTGTTGCTTATTTTATCAACGCCAGGAGCTTTTTTACCATTAAGGTTAGCGATAGCCGCTACAACATCTGCAAATCGGAAACGTATTTCTAAAGGACGTCTAGGAACAACAGGCGGTAATTCCCTCACGTCAGTGCATGTATTGGGAGTGAATACGTTTTTGAAGTGATTTGCGAACAGATCGCATTTTTCTTCGTCATTTCTAGCCCAGGATCCTCTCAGATTGAGCAGATTTGTCTGAGAAGTCGCGTCTAGACCTTCCAGGTACTCTTTCAGTGATGCCATTCTGTCAGCTTCCAACAAGCTTTTTAGTTGGGTTGTATATTCTTTCAGCCTAGTTTTAAGTTGGGGCGATCTATGGTTTTGCCATTCCCTGCGGGCTCTTCTTTTTTCAGATACATGCTTTTCCACATCTTCAGAGAAAATTTTGTTGTACCTAGTTTGGCGGTAGGTAGAAGACGCATGTCCAACGGCTTTTTTAATGTTTTCATTTAGGACGCTCAGACAATCATCTATGTCTCCGAGAGTTTTTAGCGGTTGGTTCTCCGCGCAGTGGGTACTAATATATTTTTTATATTTCAACCAATTAGTTCTTTAAGATAAGGAAAACTCACTAGCTGCTATTTGGTGAGGACTGCATATAGTGATTATTGTGGGTGAGTGGTCAGAAGATAAATCCAAGCAGGCTTGAGCCTCAATGAGCTCCGAGGATATACCTTTTGCTACGCCAAAATCAATTACGTCTGGAATTTTATTGTGGTCTGTTGGCCAGTATGTTGGTTGTCCAGTTGAAATAACATAAAGTCCCATTTCAGACACGGCATCATACAAGACACGACCTCTGGGACTTATTATTCGGGAGCCCCAGTACGTGTGCTTGGTGTTATAGTCTCCAGCAGCTATAAAGTGGGGACCTAAAGATTTGTAAAAACTGTTGTACTGATCCTTCGTGATGGAGAATCTCGGTGGACAATAAACTGACGAAATAAGTAGGTTATTGAAAAATTCATCAATGAAGACGTTTGTTGCTTGCATATAACATTCAGATAGGCCACCCAACCATTGGTGCTTAATTCTTGATTTGATTAATATAGCAGAGCCACCACAGGATCTATCCCTGGGATCTTTTGAATCATAAAAATTGTATCCACTAATTTTAAAAGTGCTCCTAGATGTCATATGAGTCTCGGAAATCAACATGACGTCAATTTTATGGTGTATTAAAAAATATTCGAGCTCGTTTTTGTGTTGGTGGATGCCGTTTGCGTTCCAGAAACAAACCCTGAGGCAGTTCATGCTCTTTTAAGCATGGCCTGCAGAAAAGCAGACTGTATTTTCTGCATCTCCTGCATCATGCCAGCCATTTGCGCCAATATCTGCGTAAATTGTTTGACCATATTGTCAATTACGGCTTCCAGGCGCCTAAAATTGGGACCAGTTGGCACTTGTTGTTGTGTGGTTGGTTGGTTTGGCCTTTGTGCATAAGACTGGTTTGACTTTAGTGCGTTGGGGTAAGAAATTTCACTTGTAGTGGGCTGTGCTAACTGGGGAATATTTGTTGTTGGTATATTTAACGGCTGGGGAGGGGCAGGAACTACCTTCGGCTTAGATGAGCGCCTAACTAAATCAAAGACAGGACAACCTCTGTAGTTGGCAGTGTGGTTTCCACCGCAATTGCTGCACTTACTTCACCCCAAGTACATCTTTTGGTTTGTCGCACTTGGTTGCAACATGCAGATCCCCACATACAACACAAACAGAAGGCAACTTACAGTAAGTTTTTGTGTGGTCATATTCCTGACAATTTTAGCACTGTACAGGTCCAGATCGCTTATGCGGGACTTCCACTGTAACTCTACGGTGCAAAATATATCTTAAACCATAAATGGGGTGAGTTTCGTTTTTCTTTAATTTGGCATCACCAGGCTCAAGTTCAACTCGAAACAATGGTTGAGGGTATTTTTCCCTGTTTCTAATATTTGCCACAGTCCTTACCTTAAAACCTTCGCTGCACAAACTGGTCTTTATCTCCTCCGGGTCAACATTTGGGTCAATTCCTTTTATGACTACCTGGAGGCCTTTTGCGTTTTTTAGCTGGTAAGTGTAAAAGTTCTTTTTTAATTTTTTAAATTCCGATACCGTGGCGCGGTAAGCGTTCTCGTGATTTACTTGAATTTTGGTCTCATATATGTTACCACGTTTTATGTTCGACACATAAATGCACCTAAATTAGGCACACTTGCACCTAAATTATTTATATTTGTTTTCGGCTTTGCACTTAAATAGTTTCTATTATACTCAGGGTCTCTAATGTTTTCATTGCTAACGCTTGTTGAGCTTAACACAATGTAATCATTTCGGCTATTAGGCCCACTGTCACGACGATTTCTGTTACTCATTAACCGTTTGGTTTTTTTTTGTTTTGTTTAGTTTGTTATTATTTTTGATTCTCACTTATGTCTTGTAGGTATGTATATTAACAATTTTTTTTTGTAACTTATTACAAATATGACCTATTACAAATATACACTCGCGTAGACACGTCTGTACACTACGAGATTAAGAGCTCTACTCTGTAGCAACGCTACTCTGTACTCTTTGCTTCCAAAAAGTTGGCATCAGTCGAAGTAACTGTTCCTGCGATGTAGTTACTTTGACCTGTTCTGAAAACAAATATTTTTTGGGATACGATATTATACGATAAAAGCAAATTTCTCTTTGATGCACAGCGCAAATAAGTTCTAAAATTTTTCCCAAAATATTTCATAGCTGAAGTTACCTAGAGCTGCCAGATAATCCTTACAGTTCACAAACGAAGATAAAGTTTTCTTAACTCGTCATCTAAATTTTTAATATTCTTTTCAATAAACCTATCAAAGAAGGAACTTTCCTATCCATAAATTTAATAGGGCCAAGTCACGAAATTCTTTAGAGAATACTCTTTTAAACAAATTGTTTTAATATTTGCTTACATTATTCGATATAAAAATTTTTATTTTGTTAACAGTTGGCTTAAAGCTTAGTTTTTTAGAACAAACATGCATAGATAGACTTCTTTGTTTTGTAAAAAAATTTTTATTTACCAAATCAAGGTTATTATTAGAATTTATAATACAAGTACAATATGCTGGTTTTATAAGATTTCGTAAAACGTAAGGATTTAGAGTGCTTTCCTAAATATTACTATGTGGTTTAATTGTTTTTATTAGTTGAATTAAAAGATTACATCGGCATCTAGCCAGCCGGATGGCCGAACAAACATCGTTATATCGACTTTCGTCGAAATGGTAATAAAGGTGGAATTTTTACACTTGCGTAAAATATTAGAACAAGTACATTATATCCCCACCACCAAGGTCACGTGGATATATAACGCTCAAACGTTCTCATGTTCATATACTATGAGGCTGAGTTATCGTACGCTTTGTGACATACAACTATGAAACCCTGAGAGCAAATTACGGCATTCGACTCGAATCGAAATTTAAAAGTTCTTATTAGAATTCCTATACTAAAACCATTGAAATCTCGATCTCGAATCGAATGCCGTAATATGCTCCCTGATGTTTGCAGCCTCTAGATAAAGAAGCATGTAAAAGAAATAATTGACAAGCCGAAACAAGCCTTTATTGTTTTTTTTTTTTTTTTTATGAATTTACTGTTGATAAAATGTGTAAGCAAATTATATATTTCCACGTACTTTTAAATAGCTTAATGTAAAAAGTCATAATTTCTATAAATTAAAAAATTGTCATTTAAGAGAAGAAAATCATCAAATCATATTATAGACAAAAAATCATCAAAAATATGATAAAATCATCATTCTGACAACCTGACGGAAGTCAGCTATTTTTCGTTAAAAATCAACTTATGTTTAAACTTTTCAAAAATAATAGCTCAAGCTGATATAAGTTGTTTTTCAGTTTATTCCATGTTCTAATTCACCTCTTCAAGATCTATCACTCAGCTAAGTCTTAAGTATAAAATGTCATTATTATTAAAACTAAACGCATTAATATTTTAACTTAAGCTTTTTAGGAAAATAATATATAAGCCATAAAATCTTCTTATTTTTATTTGTTAATAGCTATATCAATATTAGAATGTTTAAGCATTAAAACGTGTATACACTTCAGTTTAATAACTAACAGCCCATTTAAATTATTCCTCTTAAATAAAAAAACTTACCTTTAGCGTATTTTAAACAATTTGTTATTTGTAAAATTTTCTTAGAGTTTATTAGGCTAATTGGTTAAATTTTATCGTGATAAGATTTTTATTGAAGAACTATTCTGAAAAAGTTTAGTTTCCCGACAGTAGTCAAGTAGAATGCATTTCAAGAGCCCGCTACAACTCCTCAACAGCACTCTTTGTTCGGTACTGAGCATTGGTAGCAAATATCTTCTATTTAACCCAAGTTTTAGTTAAAATTTGAATACAGAAATGTTATTTAAATCTTCCATATACTCTCATTAACAATTGTTAATTCCTGGGTTAAAACGAAATTTACGCCCTGTCACTTTTTACTCTCATGGCAACACCTAGAGATGAATTAGGCAAAAATAAAGTAGTGAGATGAAGAATAAATAACAGAAACTAAATATTAAAACATGTTTAGCAACTCGCTGACGACTGATGATCAGCAAATTAAAATTTAAAAACATAACAAAAAGCGAGGCAAAGCTAACACATGCACATACTCATCTAAGTAGAGATGAATTAGGTGTTGCCATGAAAGTAAAAAATGGCAGGCCGTAAATTTCGTTCTAGCCCAAGAATTAACAAGTTTTAATGAGAGTATATGTAAAATACAACTCTTCGTGCCGTAGAGCGGAGCAAAGACATTGTACTAGTCCAGGAACCCTGAATCTCTGGGGGTAAAATTCGCGAATGTACATGGTAAGATCAAATCTTGTTTAATGGACAAAAGGCAACTTAATATCTTCATACTGTCTTATTTTAGTGATGAAGATACTGTAACGAACAAAAGGACTCACTATCACACCATCTTGTCCGGAAAGCGGTCGGCGCTTCGAAGGCAAATCGGATTCCTGTCGTTATTAGGGCCGATGAAAATGCCCATCATCAAATCTGGGGCAGCACAAACGCTAACATAAGAGGTGAGTTTTTGATTAATTTCATACAAAAGATTGATTTGGCAACTGCGAACAAGGGTTCAGAACCTACTTTTATTGTCGCGTACAGACAGGAAGTTTTGAACATAACATTGACCAGCGCGGAAAGTGCGGACCTCCCTAGGGGCAAAAGGAAACCGCTTTGGTGGTCATCCACCATAAATGAGACCCGCAGGAAATGAAGGAAACTTTTTAATGAGACAAAGAGGACGGGAACCTGAACTCTGTACAAAGCCACACTGAATAGGTTTAAGAACGAAGTAAGGAGTGACAAACGTGGTACTTGGAGAAAATTCTATTGTAGCGTTGAAAATTCGTCTGAGACGAGCCGTCTGCGAGAGCTTTTGTTCAAATCGCCTATCTTCCCCGGCTGTATCCAAAGGTATGATGAAACTTGGACTACGGTTAGCCACAAAACACTGGAGGTACTGATGGACAATCATTTTGCGAGATCTCTCAATGTCTCGGATAAGGTGCCTACGCACACCACCTTTAATCGGCCATACACACCGATTCAACTGGATGATAATATGTTGCTTCAAACCATTTAAGTCACCTGGACCAGATGGACTGATTCCAGCGTACCTGCAGCGCGACGATGAGCTAGTTACTTAGTGGCTTCTTAACATCTACGAGGCTTGTCTCTCCTGGTCATATATCCCCAACAGTGGGTGGAATCAAATGTTGTCTTTATACCTAAGGGAGGTACGGCATCGCATCACACACGAAGGCAAAGTTCTACAGACCGATAAGTCTCACGTCTTTCTTGCTTAAGACACTGGAAAAGCTGGTCGACTTGGAGTATTCCAACGCGCCTATACCAAGGGCAGATTGGTGGAAATGGCTTCCCACTCGCTAGTTAGCTTTGTCGAAAGGTCCTTGAATTTAGCAGCTATACACTTGTGTCGTTTCTGGACATAGGCAAACAACGTCAACCCATCATCTGTCAGCCGAGCCTTACGTGAAACGGGGGTTGATGATTCTCTGGTTGTATTAATTTCCAACCTGCTAAGGTTACAAGATCAGCTAATAGAGGAACCCCGCGGGGAGCTGTCCTATCGCCATTGCTGTGGTACATGACACTAAATTTGTTGCTCAGGAATATGGACTTAATGGGACTGAGAACTGTTGCATACGCGGATAACGTGGCAGTTGCGATATCTGGAGTCCATCTGAATAACATCCCTAACGGGATGGAATTGGCTCTGAAGGCACTCAGTAAGTGAAGCAAAATAAAACGGGTCATCTATCAACCCTTCTAAAATGGAGATCATACTATTCACAAACAGATACAAGAGTCCTTCTTGAACCCCCGACATTGAAGTCAGTGCCAACTTGATTGGATAGTGCAAAATATCTAGGAGTCATTCCGAACAGTAAGCTATCCTAGAGGCCAAACGTGAAGGCAAGAGCAGCGAAGACCACGATGCATGTGTGCAAACGCGCCATTGGTAGGACCTGGGGACTCAGTCCCCTTAATATAGGCTGGCTCTATAGGAAAGTGATAGAGCCGTTTCTCTTTTACGGAGCCATGGTCTGGTGAAAGGCTATGGACTCTGTCACGAATCGTGTGCGTTATAAAAGACCGATGCGCAATATGGCGATCGTGATAACATGAGGACGACTCCAACTAGGTCACTTTTTACCCTCCAGCGGATTTTCTAGCAAGGAGGCTGGCCCGGAATACCTCAATAAGGTTGCATGCTGCGCGAGGATAGAAACACATAACATGCGGTCACGCGAGTATTATTGGAACTGCCGATTTGTTCCCGATCTAATTTACTACTGCACACCGGAACTTTTTCTCCGCAGGAAATTCTCCTTCGTTGTTTCAGAGGGAGGGGCGGATGAACTTATCTCCTCGGGGCCTGTCGACCTGGAGATATACACGGATGGGTCTGAGGGAAAAACTGATATTGATGGAGCCTTATACATTGTACAGGCAGGAGTCCGGATTTCATTCAGACTTCCGGATGAATGCAGTGTTCTGCAGGCTGAACTGTGGGCGATAGACAAACCAGCTAACTGGCTACGGTACAACAAGGTATTCGGCAGGAATATCAGGATCCTCAGTGACAGCCGTGCTGCCATCAGGTCCATTACAGATGTATACTTTACGTCACAACTAGTCCGCGAATTCCGGATATGCGATGCATTCAAACAACACCTTGGCTTGGGTGAGGGGACACAGGACTAGTGCGGGCAACTGTGCTGCTTATGCACTTGCCAGAAATAGTGCTAAATTGGATGATCGGGCAATTGACCACTTTTGTGGCATCCTTCTCTCCTCCTGCAAACTTCGCGTGGATGAATATTCCAGGAGAATCGCAGGGGCTAGATGGTCCATCGAACCCAGATGTGGAACGACTCGAATAACCTGGCCGAGGATAGATCTGGGTCGTTTGAGGTATCTCCTCGATCTGGATAAACGAAGGATAAGGGACAAAGTGGTGGCAATTACCGGCTTCTGTCGATTTGGCACCCATGCCAAAAGATTGGGATTGCCTTGGAATGACTTTTATAGAAGCTGTCAAAACGAAGAGGAGACTAAGAGCATACAGCACCTCTTTTGATTTTGTCAGGCACTGAAAGACATTCGGACCAGACACTTTAGTATTGGCAGACTGGACAACCTGTCGGACGTGGCCAACGTTGGCCCAACCAACCTATCGTCCTTTATCACGGATAGTGGTTGGTTTGGGGACAAGGGCCAATATGGGGCGAATACCGCTGACCATTCACGATAATTTTCTATTTATATTTCTTTCTGAGTTTTCTTCATCGGATAGACTTATCTAATCTAATCTAAAGTCTTTTTCTCATTCTATCTACTTCTTTCCCAGGTATCACAAAAGGACCGGGGAAACGGACCCAAGTGGGCTGCACTACTTTTGCTTCATCACTTCCGTAGCTGCCTGTTCTACCTAACCTAACCATATGTAAAATAAAGATAATATTTGTGTATTCAAATTTCAATTAAGCTACCTTCACACTATTCCACAAGTGTTTAGATTTTCATTGGATTTTGAGAGAGCCAAATAAAATGATTTTTGGTTTGACTGTCAAAAAATTAAATAGGAAATATTGCACATTACGTTTTGTGTCTACACTATAACATTTTAAATAAAAGCAACAGCTGTTAATATTATTGTCATCAGGGATGGGAAGCGTAATATAACATATAATGTATGGTGCAATTATATGTATCAGGTGCTGGTGATTCTACAACAACAAAATTTGGTGAATAAAATGTTCGTTTTAGTTGTAGTTTTCGTTGGCTCAGGTGTCAAAAAAGATACTTATGTTTACTTAACTTTGATAACATAGCCTCGACTTATGCATGAAAAAAGTAGATCAGCTGTGCTCGTAACACCACCAGGTCAACATAATTGCACCATGGTATAATTTTTAGACTGATGAATACTATGCAGCGTGAACATTTATTCCTTAATTTGATGTTAAAAAGAATAATGTTTTTAAATAGGTTTAGTATTAGTGGATTTAAAGTATTTTTTTAAATTTTACAAGTTTGCTTTAAAAAATTGTGTAAACCGAGCCTATTGAGATGAAAGTGGTCAAATACTCAACAGAGTATATTATTGGAATGCATTCCCATTTTTTTTGTTTTTATTTTTTCTTCCAAATAATTTTTAAAATGAATCATTCAAAAGTGTGATTTATGGTTGCTTTTTAATTCTTTAAGATATAGAATGAAATTACTACTAATGTTGAATACATTTTACAATATAAAATATTTGATTATATAAACTGTAAAAATATTAAAGTATTTAGCTTTCCTAAAACTTTACAATTCGTTTCAAAAATCACAAAAATCGTTTACATTAGCTGATGTTTATTAAAATTATTTTCATTAGTATTATTCCGTAAAGATAAAACCCTATAAAATTTTTATTATTTAATTTTTTGTAATTTTTATGTTTGTTAAAGTTATTGTCAGGCATTATTTTTTAACAAAATCATTTTATTTCATTGTTTAAAAAAACTTAACATGATGTAGAAGAAGAAAGTTTAGCTTCTGTTACTTTTATTTATGAAGTTTGTCATAATCGCGTTAAAAAATTTTTCTTTTATTACCGGGACATAGTCAAGTTTCATACACATTATTTAAATATTCTTGTTTGTCCTAAAAGTGTTTTCGTAAATTGCCCACTAAAAAAACTTTTAAAAATACGTTAAAATGTCTGTAAATGAAAAAAAATATTAGAGTCGTTCACAAAAGCGTATTAACATATTTTTTAATACTGCGACATTTTAATTTCTTGTGTTGTTACTGGTTTAACTTTATTTATCTCCCATAGAATGAAAAATGTTTGAATGAATATTGTTTTTGTTGTGTATAGGCAATCAAATGAATATAGTCATGCAGACGTCTAGTTATTACTCAGTGTTATAGTCTGGAGGTACATACCTAGAAGATATTTACTACCAATGCTCAGTACCGAACATGAAATGATTAAGAGTTGTATCGGGCTCTGAAAATTCATTCCACTCGGCTAGTGTCGGGAAACTAAACTTTTTCAAAATAATTCTTTAATTTAATTCTTATCATACTAAAATTGAACCAATTAGCCTGATAAGGAAATTTAAAAAAAGCCTTATTTTGAAAAACCCTTATCTTATCTCAGGTTTTTCGCATTTTTCAATTTAACCTAAAGCATTTATCTCGACTTAATATTAATAAAAATTACTGTTCCTTTCAATATTGTAGCTTAAGTTCACTTTAGTTTTTATTTTTCTGCCAATAAATTGTTTTAATAATATCCCAACATTCGCCGTTGGTACACACAAAAAACTACAAAAAAAATTTTTCAAACAAATTCTTGTTCAAAATAATTTATTTTTTTAGTAAATTTATTTAATAGTCTCTAATAATATTTTTATTTGATTTTTAAATCAAACAAAATTTTCGCCTAGACAAATAAAATATTTAACCAGCTCAGCAAAATTTTTTAACAGAAGCTAAAATTCTTGCCAAATTGTTTGTCTAAATTTACAACTTTCGTTGTAGGTCCTCAGCCAGACAAAATATTTACTGATTCTCTGAAATTTGTTACTGATTCTACAAATCAGTTTTTTCTGTGTAGTTTTGTAAGGGAATATTAAGTTGGCAAAGCTTACAAACCTGCTTACGTAAGGCATGATATTTGTTTGCCACTTAGTTGCATTTCGTGTTAAGAGCTTATTTCGCCGCTGTGAATATGCAGTTAATTCATGTCACTTCGGTGATTCTTTAGTTGTTTAAATTTATTGCGTCCTCTGAATAAATGTATCGTCGTGTTAGTATGTTCGTTACTTGACGAAAAATTAATGTTTTTTTACTCACTGCTCTACAGTAGCGCTTTTTAGTATGCACTTCAGGGAGCAAGTGTGTAAAAGAGTAAAAATTTTACGTTTACGGTCATACACTATTGTAGGATAACTAACTGATAACCGCTAAGTACTTGTCCGTGTACAAGACTGATACCTTTCTTGTCTGTTTTGCTTTGATAGTTCGTAAATTGCGAGCGGTAACAATACGACAGAGTTTGAATTGAGCCGGTGTTCCGTAAGGTCGCGAATTTTGTAAAAGGATTTCTTCGGAATATTTTTAAAAAATTAAACAACTTGGCTCAATTGTGGATATTTAACAACTCACTTTATTTTCATTTTTTTTCTATTTTTATAAAGCCTATTGTTAATACAAATAATTTTTAATTCTGCATTTTACAATTTTTGTTTTCTTATTCTTAAAATTGACTTTATTTTATTTAAATAGTAAACGGTTGCAATTCCTTGAATTGCTACCGAAAACTAATTTTATTTTCTTAACCGGAAATGAGTTTGCTGCTACAATTTTTTAATTTGATTTTATTTTGTGCTAATTATATTTTCAATAAACTCATCAATGGTGTCATTTTTTATATAAGTGTTTTTACTTGACTTTGTATATGTTACTTTTCCCCCCTTTAGTTTAGAATTCTCCTGAATTCTTTTGTTCAAATTTATTTTAATATATTTTAACTTTGTTCTCCAAAATATAATTATTAATATTATTGTAAGTATTAGAAAGAAGTTACATCCGTATAATACTTTATTGTGGGTTTTCAAATTAGAAATATTTTCAAAATTTAATTCATTTTTTTCATCTTATTGTTCGAACGTAAGTTTTTCTGTAAAATTCTTTATATCGTTGTATCGCAAACGCATAATATTTCCTTCAATTTTTTCAACTAAATTAGAATAATGGTAATCATTAATTTTTATAGAACAATTGTTAAATTGAATTACATAATTTCCATTTAGAATAGTATTATTTTTATTACATGTAGTATTTACAAACAAATTTATTGCGTTTTTAACCAAGATTGTTTTTTCATCCAGCGCTATGAGTTCTAATGCTCTGTTTGTTATTAGTTTACAGTTTTTTGTTAATATACAATGGTTACTGGGTTTCAATTATTTGAGATATTTACTTTCTTTAAATTGCATAGTTTTATTTTTATGTGTGAAGACTTCTTCAATTCTAGATTCTATTTCTTTTTGATTTTTATCCGGTAATGGTATAATTTTTCTTATTTTAACTTGTATGAACAATTTTGGTATTCTAAGGATTAATATTAGATAAGAATTATTACAAGTTGCTGTTCCTAATTGTAAATATTTTAATTTATTAAAGTCAATATTATATTTTTCAATTTCGTGATTTGTCAAAATATTTGGGTAAACTAACCCGTATTTGGCTGAAATTACATTGTCTTGAATTTGTTCTATCTTGCTTTTTATTAATTGGATTTTTATCATTTGTTGTAAATACATGTGTTGTTGATATTCTTCATCTACAATTTTATTTATAGTATTAACACCTTTTTCAATTTCTTTACAATATTTCTTATTTGATTTATTGCTAAATTAAAGTGATTGTTTATGTGTACCTGTTCATCTAGTGTCTTGTCAGACTGTGATAGATGTTTTTGTATCGTTTGTCTGTCTTCATCATCCATTGTTCCGATTGTCCATTAAGCTACAGTACCTATTGCATTTATAAGTCCTCGTTTTTGTCTTTTTTCTGTTGGTATTAAAGTTAGTAATTTATTACTTGCTTCCAATAATTCGGTTTGTAGTATGCGCTTGTTACTTGTTTTCGCTAATATAATGTTGTCCGTCATTTCGTTAATAATATTTTCTATTTGTTTAAGTTCAATTATGTGTAGTACTATGTCACTGTCCTTTACTATCTCCTGGTCTCTTATTTGTAAGTCAACAAATCCTGATTGGTCTACTAGTTCGGTTATAGTCATTTTGCCCTTACTCGGTTGTGTCCATGTTGCCAGAGCCAGTATCATAATTATTATCTGAAAATTTTAATTTAGGTAATATTTAATTCCTGGTTTGATTGAGTTTCTACAGTGTTTTTGTTTCTTGTTTTATTTTCTTCTAAACGTTGAGACAAGTTTTCGAAATCAATGTTATCGTCTTCATTGTTAGTGTCCGAGAATTTATACGGTCTTTTAATATTGCTTGGATGTACTTTTTCTAGTTTTGCCTTCTTATACTTTGGTTGTTCTTTATGTCTGAATGCCTTATAGTTCTTAATATATCCATCTTCTCTAATTTCATTGTATTCTTCTCTGGTTTGTATAACCTCTCTTTGTATAACCTTTCTTTTGTTACTTTCTAGGTTCTTCCTAACTTTCTCTTTTTCTACTTTTCCATACTGAACTTCATTCGGGGTATATTGGGTGCTTGAGTGATAACGATCGTTATAATTTCTTATTGCTCTTTGGATTAATTGTTTTATCGGAAGTCCCTTGTCTGTTTGATATAAAATTCTAGATTTTTCTGCATCCTTTCTAAATGTTTTGTTAAATGTAGTTGAATACCTTCTTGGCTCAAAAATTCTTGAATTTTGAGAATTTGTCTATTGTTGTTAAAAAACGATTACCCTTAATTACATACGTATCAATGTGTATAATTTGGTTTGTATCTCAGGGTGTCTCCGTGAATTGAAATTTATTTTTAATCGGTCGTCTATCGTATTTTACTTGTTGGCAGAGGTCGCATTGGTTTATTACTATTTGAATTAGTTCCAAAAGTTTTGGGGTAATATATTTTATTTTTAATGTTGTTATAAGTTTCTATTATTCATGAATGTATACTTTCTCTAATATGATATAAGGAAATCTGTTTTATGGCTTCAATTTCTGTTTCAATATCCTACGCCCTCATCGTGCACTTAATGAATTCAATTTGGTTATCGTTTGAATACATATCTATAAGTTTTTCCTGTACTACATTATAACTATGATCTGAAAGTTCTGAAAATATTTTTTTTTTCATATATTTTATTATTGAATCTTCGCTTAAGCGAACTAACAAAAAGTATTAAAATCTTAAAACTAAGTAGTTAATACTAGTCCAGTCAGTACCAGTTTAAAATTTAAGTTCTCACAATAAAATTAACTAATTTCAAAGGTTTCATCTTAGACCAATTGTATCCCTTCTTTTTAGGCGGGTGTGCCCACTATGTTGCAGGATGCTTTGAGCGAGCGGATTTGGATGTGATTCCAGCTTATTTAAATACTTGTCCACATATTTCAGGATTTCGCATTTTACAAGTGGAACTTCTAGATCCTTGTGGATGTTGCTGTTTTTGATATACCAAGGAGCCCCAGTTATCATTCTTAGAATTTTGTTTTGACGGCGTTGGATTTTTTCGATGTTAAAGGCGGAAGCAGTACCCCATAACTGTATACGGTAGCACCAAATTGGTTTTAAAATCGAGTTGTAGAGTAGAAGCTTACAATCAAGACGTAGCACAGAGTTTCTACCAATTAGCCAGTGGATTTGAGCAACTTTAAGTTTCATTTGCGTCAGCTTCGCATCTATATGAGGCTTCCATGTAAGGCGGCGATCTAGGTGAATACCAAGATATTTTGACTCAGATCGTTGGGGCACATTATGGTTGTTGATAGTGATTGGAGGGCACGTTTCTTTGCGTAAAGTAAAAGTTGCATGGTTACATTTTTGTTCATTAATTTTTATTCCCCATAATTCTGCACATTTCTCTACTTGGGTTACGTGTTGTTGCAATTGGCACGAAGCCTCTTTAGGGTCTTTGTGAATACTAAGGAAAGCAGTGTCGTCAGCAAATGTCGACGTGTGTGTGAAACTATTGGTTGGCATATCTGCCGTGTAAATCAAGTACAAAATTGGACCTAGTATACTTCCTTCAGGGACACCAGCCTCTATTGGCTGGGAACAACTTATTTGGTTTCCCTCTTTGATCTTAAATTGTCGGCCTGTTATGTATTTTTCTAAAAGGTTGAAAATATTAGCTGGAAGGTTGAGCTTTAGTTTGTTTAGAAGGCCGTCATGCCATACTTTGTCGAAAGCTTGTGAGGCATCGATAAAAAGCCCGGAGCACTACTTCTTTTCCTTAAAGGCTTTTCTTATAACCTGTACCAACCTGTGAGTTTGTTCGATGGTACTATGTTGACTTCTAAAGCCGAATTGGTGATTTGGAATGCAGTTGTTGTCATTCAGGATCGCATTTAGCTTGTTTTTTAACAGTTTTTTGAACAATTTTGACATTGTGGGTAACAAACTTATGGGCCTATAAGATTCTACCTTCGAGGGATCTTTGCCAGGCTTAGGAATCATCTTTACTAAGGCAACTACTAGGCGGAAAATGTTCAAGCCGAATTATCGCGTTAAAAATAAAAAGAATGATTCTTTTAGCAGTAAGAGGCAGCTCTATGAGCATTTTGTTGCTTATTTTGTCAATGCCAGGAGCTTTTTTGCCATTAAGGTTAGCGATAGCCTCTACAACATCTGCAAATCGAAAACGTATTTCTAAAGGACGTCTAGCAACAACAGGCGGTAATTCCCTCACGTCAGTGCATGTATCGGGAGTGAATACGTTTTTGAAGTGATTTGCGAACAGATCGCATTTTTCTTCATCATTTCTAGCCCAGGATCCTCTCAGATTGCGCGGTGGTGGTTTTGCGATAACAGGTCTTTTAAGACGTCTAGCTAATCGCCATGAAGAATAATTTGTTTGAGGAGTCGCGTCTAGACCTTCCAGGTACTCTTTCAGTGATGCCATTCTGTGAGCCTCCAGCAAGCTTTTTAGTTGGGTTGTACACTCTTTCAGCTTAGTTTTAAGTTGGGGCGATCTATGTTTTTGCCATTCCCTGCGGGCTCTTCTTTTTTCAGATACAAGCTTTTCCACATCTTCAGAGAAAATTTTGTTGTACCTAGCCTGGAAGTAGGTAGAAGACGCATGTTCAACGGCTTTTTTAATGTTTTCATTTAGGACGCTCAGACAATCATCTATGTCTCCTGGAGTTTTTAGCGGTTGGTTCTCCGCGCAGTGGGTAATAATATATTTTTTATATTTCAACAAATTAATTATTTTAGATAAGAAAAACTCACTAGCTGCTATTTGGTGAGGACTGCAAATAGTGATTATTGTGGGTGAGTGGTCAGAAGATAAATCCAAGGAGGCTTGAGCCTCAATGAGCTCCGAGGATATACCTTTTGCTACGCCAAAATCAATTACGTCTGGAATTTTATTGTGGTCTGTTGGTCAGTAGGTTGGTTGTCCAGTTGAAATAACATAAAGTCCCATTTCAGACACGGCATCATACAAGACACGACCTCTGGGACTAATTAGTCGGGAGCCCCAGTACGTGTGCTTGGCGTTATAGTCTCCAGCAGCTATGAAGCGGGGACCTAAAGATTTGTAAAAACTGTTGTACTGATCCTTCGTGATGGAGAATCTCGGTGGACAATAAACTGACGAAATAAGTAGGTTACTGAAAAATTCATCAATGCAGACGTTTGTTGCTTGCATATAACATTCAGATAGGCCACCCAACCATTGGTGCTTAATTCTTGATTTGATTAATATAGCAGAGCCACCACAGGATCTATCCCTGGGATCTTTTGAATCATAAAAATTGTATCCACTAATTTTAAATGTGCTCCTAGATGTCATATGAGTCTCGGAAATCAACATGACGTCAATTTTATGGTGTGTTAAAAAATATTCGAGTTTGTTTTTGTGTTGACGGATGCCGTTTGCGTTCTAGAAACAAACCCTGAGGCAGTTCATGGTCTTTTAAGCATGGCCTGCAGAAGAGCAGACTGCATTTTCTGCATCTCCTGCATCATGCCAGCCATTTGCGCCATTATCTGCGTAAATTGTTTGACCATATTGTCAATTACGGTTTCCAGGCGGCTAAAATTGCGACCAATTGGTTCACTTGTTGGCACTTGTTGTTGTGTGGTTGGTTGGTTTGGCCTTCGTGCATTGGACTGGTTTGACTTTAGTGCGTTGGCGTAAGAAATTTGACTTGTAGTTGGCTGTGCTAACAGGGGGATGTTTGTTGTTGGTATATTCAACGGCTGGGGAGGGGCAGAAACTACCTTCGGCTTAGATGAGCGCCTAACTAAATTAAAGACAGCACAACCTCTGTAGTTGGCAATGTGGTTTCCACCGCAATTGCTGCACTTCTTCACCCTAGGGTCATCTTTTGGTCTGTCGCACTTGGTTGTAACATGCAGATCCCCACATACAACACAAACAGAAGGCAACTTACAGTAAGTTTTTGTGTGGCCATATCTCTGACAATTTAAGCACTGTACAGGTCCAGATGCGGGACTTCCACTGTGACTCTACGGTGCATAATTTATCTTAAACCATAAATGGGGTGAGTTTCGTTTTTCTTTAATTTGGCATCACCAGGCTCCAGTTCAACTCGAAACAATGGTTGAGGGTATTTTTCCCTGTTTCTAATATTTGTCACAGTCCTTACCTTAAATCCTTCGCTGCACAAACTGGTCTTTATCTCCTCCGGGTCAATATTTGAGTCAATTCCTTTAATGACTACCTGGAGGCCTTTTGCGTTTTTTAGCTGGTAAGTGTAAAAGTTCTTTTTTAATTTCTCAAATTCCGACACCGTGGCGCGGTAAGCGTTCTCGTGATTTTCTTTTCGCCTATTAATGCAACTAAAAATTTAATGAGGTCGTTCGAGTTTTTTCTCTTAAATAAATTGGAGGAGGCTTAAAATTTTTTCCGTAACGGGGCCATCATTATCATCTGTTTGCAGAATGGCAAAGCGATTTTGCCATGTGGTTGGCCTTTCATCGTCTTTTAGAATTTTTGCAGGTTGACTTACTTCTGCCGGCTTCAGACTTCTCCCCCTTTTAAGAACTGTTACGTACCTGTCCATCCCTACCTGGATCTTAGGAGCACACGCAGAAATTGGGCCTGGAGCGCCTTTAGCAGCTGTAGCTGTAAGTTCTGAAAATATGCCAATCTTTCCTTTTGTGATATAATTCCTAAATATATCACCCATTACATTAAAGTCACATTCAGTTATATAAATTATTCTTCTTCCATGTAATGTTTTTGACTCCTCTGTCTTATTATTGGTCAGTATTATCTGCGTTCTGTATTTATTAACTATTTACTCCTTTATGAAAAAATTATCTAAAAGAGTTTCAACGGTAGAGTGAATTGTAACCATTGACAGGTTTTCTTCTTCAATATTGTGTATTAAATTTAAATTGGATTCGGTATCCTTCAAATTATTTTCGTCCTTTTTATCTTCAAGTCTACTTAGGAAATCTGCTACTCTATTTTCCTTTCCTTTGATATACTCGATTTTCCCCTAATTTCAGTAGCCATCTTTGATGTCTTGGGGACATATCTTTTCCTCTGTATTTCTAGTGTAGAAATTTTATCGGTTGGTGATCTGTAAGGATTTTAAATTTTCTTCCATAGAGGTAAGGTCGTATATACTGCACACTCCACAACAATAAAATTCTTTATCTGTAGCAGAATAATTTCGCTCATGATTATTTAGTGTTCTTGACGCGAAACAAATTGGGTGTCCATCTTGGGATAAAACTGCGCCCAGGGCATAGTTTGATGCGTCTGTTGTTAACGTAAATTGGTTTTCAAAGTTTGGATATCTCAGAATGGGATGCGTTGTTATTAGTAATTTAAGCTTTTCAAAAGCTTCTGTATATGTTGGGTCTCGGACATTTATTTTAACTCCTTTTTTTAAGTACTTTGTTAAAGGTTAGGCAATTTTTGCGTAATATTTTACAAATTTACGGTAATATCCCGTAAGTCCAAAAAAGCTTTTTATTTGTTTTTCTGTTTTTGGTAAAGCTAAGTCCTGAATCGTTTTAATTTTGTTGGGATTTGGTTTGAGTCCTTCCTTTGTTAGTATATGGCCTAAAAATTCTGTCTCTCTTTTCATAAAATTACACTTGTCAATCTGTATTTTTAAGTTGGCTTGTTTTAAAACTCTGAAAATGTCCTTTCTAGATTTGATATGTTCTTGAAGAGATGTACTAAATATAAGAATGTCGTCTAGGTAAACTACGCATGTTCTGTTATTGAAGTCCCGTAGTATTTCATTCATAATACTTTGAAAAGTTGCCGGGACATTTTTCAACCCGAATGGCATCCTTATGAATTCATATAGTCCATGTGGTCTGATGGTATCCTTTCGCGAGGTCTAAAGTTGTGAAGTACTGCGCTCTTCCTAACTTGTCTAAAATTGAATCTATATTTGGTAGTGGGAATTTGTCGTCAATAGTCACTTCGTTGAGTTTTCTGTAATCAACTACGATCCTATATTTTTTTTCTCCTGAATTGTCAACTTTTTTCGGTACTTCTTCTTCCATTTCCTGTATTTGTTTTCTTACTTCCATTTCGTGTTGTGGGGGGTACCGATATAATTTAGAATTTATCTGTTCGTCTGTCACCGTTCTAATTTCGTGTTGGATTTCCATTGTGCTAGTTAACTGATCACCTTCTTTAAAGAATAGCCCTTTAAAATTATTTAAAATTTTTACTATTGCGTCATATTCTTCTTTATTTAAGTGGTTTAATTGTATTCTGTTCCAATCAAAGTTAGCTGCTTCTAATGCACAAACTTTTACGTTTTTAAACGGATTTATTATAAAACTAGTTTTTTTATTATTAAAAGATATTTGTCCTTCCACTAAATCCATTATTGTGTTGAAACAATTCATCAGATCAATTCCAATAATGAATTCGTATTTTCTTCCTTTTAATTTAGTCATTTTCCATTTTATTTTCGCATTTTTCTCTACATTAAATCCTAAGGGTGCGTCTGTCAATACTTCAAATCTAATTATATCCTTTCCGTTTATTGTACTAAATTCTAATGGCTCTCTTAATAGAGTTTTCTCAAATCCTTTTATATCTTGATCAATTAAACTTATGTTTGCACCTGTGTCTATTAGTGCATTATATTTCTTAATTTTAATTGTTATTGTTATGATGGGTAGGCAGTCTGAGGTCGTCCTAAAAAAAACTGATCCTGTCTCTGACTGAATTGTTTTGTTTCTCTATTGTAAGGTTCCGTTTGGTCTTGCCCAGGTTGAGTCAAGCAATATTGGCTGACATTTGGCCTGGGGTTTCCTACCTGTGGAAATCTTTGAATATTATTCATTTGTAGATTGTCTACTTCTATCGGTTCGTTTTGGTCTTGCCCAGGTTGAGTCAAGCAATATTGGCTGACATTTGGCCTGGGGTTTCCTACCTGTGGGAACCTTTGAAAATTATTAATTTGCAGATTATCTACTTCCATAGGTTCGTTTTAGTTGATTCCAGTGGTTTTGACTGAAATTTGGCCTAGGGTTTCTTACCTGGGCGCCCCTTTGGAAGTTACCTGAGTTAGTATTGTTATCCCTATATTGGTTTCTATATCTTCCTGAATTATTATACTTAATGTTATTATTTTTGTTAGGATTTCTTTTCTGGGTATATTGCCAGTTATTTCCAAAACTATTCTGTCCTCGTTCATTTCTAGGATTTCTTTCTTGGATATATTGCCAATTATTTCTAAAATTATTCTCTCCTTGTTCATTTTTATTATTTTGATTTTTATTGTCATTAAAATTTCTTGGTACTTTATATTTTTTGTATTCGAACCTAATGCATGTATCTTCGAATCTTCTTCTTGTCATTATGTCTATTATATTTCCTAAGTCTCGTTCGTCATAGATTTTGTCTAACAGTATTCCTTGCGTCATCTCTTTTATCGTGTTAACTAATAGACTGTCAATGTTTATTAGATCAATGCAATGGTCACCGCGATAACACAGTGCAACACGAAAAAAAATAACCATATACGGACATCACTGCGTGAAAGAAGACCAAAAAAGAAAAGACCCGTGTCTCCCAGTTTTGCCCAAAGTCATGCACTTTTTTTGTTATGGGCCCCCAAAGATTTGGGGCCTTGGTGCCATTTTTGCAAAAAGTGATAATTTTCTCAGGCTCATATCTTGCAAACCGTTCGGAATTTTAATTTATTCTTTGAGGCAAAGTTGTAGCCCTTGTTATAAAGAACAAAAATTATGAACATAAAAAATTAAAAAAAAAATAATTTTAGATCAAAATCGCAAAAAACTTTAAAAAATTCAATTTTTTTTTACCTTTTTCCCCCTGTTCAGGTCCATAGGTAGCAAACCGTTCAAAATTCAAGGAAACAGTCAACTAAAAAATTTACCTAACATCCTAATAAACAACTTTTTAGAACATATAAACTTCCTAGGAATGATTCTTAACACCGTTTAGGTAGCCGCAAAAGTTAAAAATTTTGCGAAAATTTTTGAATTTCATTTGTTTTTTATTTTCTTCAACATTGAGATACTGTGCTGTCTATTACAAAAAAATAATAAAAAATATTCGTATTATTTTTATAAAGTTGATGGCCCTGGACTTGCAAATCGCGCTCTCTTAAGTTAAGGATCTAAATCGTCGTCCGAATCTGACTCTGATTCAGAACTTACGGTGTCCACAGGCACGTTGCCTCCAGAATGTCTTCCATCATTAGCTTTTTCTTTTTAACATACCTTATCAACATCATAAAAGGTTATCTTGTGACTCCACCAACATACCTGAAATGAATTAGAAAAGAAATCAAAAATAATGCAAACCATGCAATAATAAAATTGATATTACCTCTGCAAGCAATGCGTCGAATTTTTTGCCTTTGTACCGTTTTTCCATTTGATTTTTTATTAGTTATTAGTTTTGGTCCATCTCTTCCCTGTTGGGGCTCATAGTCGGTATCAAATCGATCTCGATTAGTAACACCACTTACTGTAGTCATTTCTGTAAATTTTGTCCTACGATCTGGAGTTTGCGGCCTTGGGAATACAAATTTTTCAGGTGCAAGCACTGGTAGTGTGGCTGTTACAGTTGCTTTATAAATTTTGTTCTTCTCATCACGTCTATTTGGGTAATTAACGCATGCATAAGAACTGGTTGCATCATGATCACCTGGGCGATTAATCCAGTTTACCGGCTTACAATATTTCATACTATGTTTGCCTCCATTCAACCATGCTATGAGATTATTATAACATTGGCGACACACTGCGTTAGGTGTGTAATTTTCACTGATCAAATCTATTTCGTCGAAAAATGACTTATATGCTCTTTTAAATTCACTAGTTAAAAGATTCTTTTCCTTTTGAAATCTTGTAGAATTATTTTTTCTGATTTGATGACGGCAAATGTAGCAAAAGAAATAAATCTTTTTACACTGCATATTGAAATTGTCAGTTGCCAATGTTGTGTGCGAATTATGCTGTAGAACTTTCTCTATAACTTTCACCGCTGAGATCTCGTTGACGTCGCGCTGTGTAATGCCTCGATGTGAGAGTCGCGTCGCTTTTATATTGTGATCTGCGTTCCTTGATGCATGTGCGATCGGTGCGTGATCGCGTGAGCTGTTTACTGAAATCTTAGGTAAATTTTTGTAGTTGATTTCTTGATAAGTTTTGGTGCAATAATTTCTTCTTTTTAAATTTATCCAATTGCTATTTTATTTTGAATTGTCCTCACTTATTAAAAAAAATGGTAGTAGGTACATATGTAGGTAATTTATTGTTGGTATAAATAATAATTATTAAAAAGTAATAACAAAGCAATAAAAAAGTATGTACATAATTTAATTAAAGGCCGTTAACGATCATTATTGCGATTTGTGTATGATGTATTTTGTTGTTTAGGGTTTCCAGCAATTTTAATGTTTGCCTACCTGTTTAAGTTCCAAGACTTTTCGCGGCTATCTCACATGCATATACACATATTTATATGCACTAGAGTTCTCTAATACACGAAAGACAGATACAATATATGTAATTAAGGCAATTTGATTAAACGTAAGGAAGAGATAGCTTCATAACTACATGTATGTACATACATTTTGGGGAAATTTTTAACTTTTGCGGCTACCTAAGCGCTACCTTAACGGTGTTAAGAATCATTCATAGGAAGTTTATATATTCTAAAAAGTTGTTTATTGGGATGTTAGGTAAGTTTTTGTAGTTGACTGTTTCCTTGAATTTTGAACGGTTTGCTACCTATGGACCTGAACAGGGGGAAAAAGGTAAAAAAAATTTGAATTTTTTAAAGTTTTTTGCGATTTTGATTTAAAATTATTGTTTTTTCAATTTTTTCATGTTCATAATTTTTGTTCTTTATAAAAAGGGCTACAACTTTGCCTCAAAAAGTAAATTAAAATTCCGAACGGTTTGCAAGATATGAGCCTGAGAAAATTATCACTTTTTGTAAAAATGGTACCAAGGCCCCAAATCTTTGGGGGCCCATAACAAAAAAAGTGCATGACTTTGGGCAAAACTGGGAGACACGGGTCTTTTCTTTTTTGGTCTTCTTTCACGCAGTGATGTCCGTATATGGTTATTTTTCCATGACTTAAAAAATTACACACAGTGTAATATGCAATTAATTCGTCTGTCTTGTATTTAATGGTTTGGATTTCTATCGCTAATTCACTTACAGTATTTATCCTTAGATTGCTGATCCGTTTGTATATTTGGTGCGGTTCCGTATCCGGTCTGTATCTTAATCTTAGTACTTTCTTAATCAGCTGCCAGTTGTCTGGTGTAGGTAGGTTAATTACCACATGCTTTGCTTGTCCTTGAATCGTCCCGTAAAATATCATCCTTACGGCTTCTTTTCGCAACTCTTCATTGTTGATTGTTGACAACAGGTACTCTACACCGCTAAAAAAGCTATTTACGGTTACTTCTTCGGTTCCTGTAAACGTTGGTAAGTAGTTGATTGTTTTTGTAAGATTTTGCATTGCATTGTTGTCTTTCCCAAGATTTTGCTGTAACACTATGTAGGCTGTTCTAAGTTGTTCTAGTTGATGTTCTCTTCTCGACAGTTCCTCTACCAAATCTACTGGGGGTACTTGAGCCTAATTTTGTGCCATCCTTCTTTCGTCAAACGTTTGTTGTCTTTCTTTTTCTTATTCTTTTATTGTTTCTATTTTCACTGTAATTTTTTATTTATAATCCTGGAGGGTCCCTTAGGACTCGCAGAATATTATTTTCAGTGATTATATTTTTTATTTTTTATATTTTGTTTGTTTCATTGGATGCACGATTTTACATGTATCCTACCGACTGCGCCAATTTTGTAAAAGGATTTCTTCGGAGTGTTTTTAAAAAATTAAACAACTTGGCTCAACTGTGGATATTTAACAACTCACTTTATTTTCATTTTTTCCATTTTTATAAAGCCTATTGTTAATACAAATAATTGTTAATTCTGCATTTTACAATTTTTGTTTTCTTATTCTTAAAATTGACTTTATTTTATATTGATAGTAAACGGTTGCAATTCCTTGAATTGCGACCGAATAATAATTTAATTTTCTTAACCGGAAATGAGTTTGCTGTTACAATTTTTTAATTTGATTTTATTTTGTGCTAATTATATTTTCAATAAACTCACCAATGGTGTCATTTTTTATATAAGTGTTTTTACTTGACTTTGTATATGTAACTCGCGTGCACTATAGTTGTTTAATACCTAATTTAAGAGCTAACCTTAACTTATTCTTATAAAACAAGCTATTTTTAAATAAACCTTTAACAATGAACTGAATTAAAACTGAAGGTAACTTAACAGTTTGTGCCTAGCTCTTATTTCGTACTTACGGTAGGCAAACTAACAGGTAAGAACCCTAAAAAATTTGGGGCTCAACCGGGATTCTTACACGAAATTACAACCTGAAACTAAAAGTTAAAGCAAAAAATTGTGCGAATTTTTAAAATTATAAAAGGGAAAAAAACTAAAACGAACAAGTAAGAGCGCTATATTCGGCTGTGCCGAATCTTATATACCCTTCACATTGGTATTTTAATGTACTCAGCCGAGTTATTTTGTACTGCAAATAATATAATAAAAATACCTTGTGTGAGTTTTAAGCCCATAGAAAACTTTACAAAATGTTAACGTTCGTATGGATAAGAGAAATAGATGAGGAACGTTTGAGGTCGACAGTAATAAAAGTTTTTGACATTATTTGTAATAAAAGGTTAATGAAAGTTTTTAATTTTTATGGGATGTTCTAGTCCCCCTGCTCCCCTCCAATTTTTTTTTTAAAATGTATGAATTATTAGATTATTTTTTCTTTTTGTAGAACAATTGATTTCGATATCTGTTATAGTTTTCGAGATATAGCGTATCGAAAATTTCATAAATATTGTGAATTTGTATGGGAGCTATCCCTTGTTCACCAGCCACCCAAAAAATTTTTACTTCAAAGCGTAGGTTTTGTTGTTGTTGTTTTGTAAAATATTTGATTTCGATATCTCTTACAGTTTCCGAGATACATAAAGCGTATCGAAAATTTCAAAAAAATTGTTAATTTGTATGGGATCTACCCCATATTCACCGCCCACCCAAAAAATGTTTACTTCAAAGCGTAGGTTTTGCCTTCCGATTACTTTTTGTAGAATATTTAATTTCGATATCTCTTACAGTTTCCGAGATATAGCGTATCGAAAATTTCATAAAAAGTGTGAATTTGTATGGGAGCTACCCCATATTCACCCCCCACCCAAAAAAAATTTTCTTCAAAGCGTAGGCTTTGTTGTCCAATTACTTTTTGTAGAATATTTGATTTCGATATCTATTACAGTTTCCGAGGTATAGCGCATCGAAAATTTTACAAAAATTGTGAATTTGTATGGGAGCTACCCCATATTCACCCCCCACCAAAAAAATTTGTACTTCAAAGCGTAGGTTGTGCTGTCCAATTACTTTTTATAGAACATTTTATTTCGATATCTGTTACAGTTTTCGAGATGTAGCGTATCGAAAATTTTAAAAAATTGTGAATTTGTATGGGAGCTACCCCATATTCACCCCCGACCAAAAAAATTTTTACTTCAAAGCGTCGGTTTTGCTGTCTAATTACTTTTTGTAGAACATTTTATTTCGATATCTGTTACAGTTTCCGAGATATAGTGTATCGAAAATTTTACCAAAATTGTGAATTTTTATGGGAGCTACCGACCAAAAAAATTTTTACTTCAAAGCGTAGGTTTTGCTGTCTAATTACTTTTTGTAGAACATTTTATTTCGATATCTGTTACAGTTTCCGAGATATAGTGTATCGAAAATTTTACCAAAATTGTGAATTTGTATGGGAGCTACCTCATATTCACCCCTCACCAAAAAAATTTTTACCTCAAAGCGTAGGTTTTGCTGTCCAATTACTTTTTGTAGATTATTTTATTTCGATATCTGTTACAGTTTCCGAGATATAGCGTATCGAAATTTTTACCAAAATTGTGAATTTGTATGGGAGCTACCCCATATTCACCCCCCATCAAAAAAATTTTTACTTCAAAGCGTAGGTTTTGCTGTCCAATTACTTTTTGTGGAACATTTTAAGTCGATAGCTGTTATAGTTTCCGAGATACAGCGCATAAAATATTTCACCAAATTGCAATTGTAGGAAAACTACCACTTCCCCTGATCCTATTTGAAAAAAATTTTTCCATTATTTAGG
Source organism: Melanophora roralis (assembly GCA_963583895.1). Taxonomy (NCBI): domain Eukaryota; kingdom Metazoa; phylum Arthropoda; class Insecta; order Diptera; family Rhinophoridae; genus Melanophora; species Melanophora roralis. The sequence continues at coordinate 67,713,858 of OY757190.1, read as the reverse complement.
TGCCTACTTAAAGAGTATCCGTTCCAAGTTTTGTGGCAATAGTGACTATACTTACTGAGATATATAGGGATATATGCACGGATTTTGTCCTAAAAAAAATGGGTTGTTTTGGGTTTTCGCTTATATCTCGGTCAATAGTGAACCGATTTTGCTGATTTTAAAAAGCGATTGTTAGCGGGATATTTCTAATCGTTTGACACCATTAACTGGTCTGTATCTTTTTATTTGACTCCGGAAACTTGATTTCAACAGACGGACAGACAGACAGCCAGACAGACGGACATGGCTATATCAACTTCCCTATCTATAAGGATCCAGAATATACATATATACTTTATGGGGTCGCAAATGGATAATAAAGAAATTATAAACGGAATGACAAACTGATATATACACTTATCACTATGTGAAGGGTATAAAAATAGCATTGTAATAGGCAAAGTTAAAGAGTTTAAAACTCGCTAAGAAATAAAAAATAATAATTTTGGTAAAAAATTGAAGAGTGAGAACAACGAGTTTGTTTGTGTATATAAGACATTTTCATAAAAAGCATTCGAATAGAGAATTTTGTGCGGTGCATACATTTTTGCTATTGGCCTTGAAAATAAAGATGCTAGAAATTTCTTAAATGTAAAGGAATTTAAAACGAAATACAGAAACAATTTCATAAAAGATATTTATGTGTGTACAAAAAATTTAGCTTAACGGGAAATAAACAGCTACTTTGCAAAATTCAATATGCATCAACATTCGTATTTTTAATTCAAATGAAAAGAGAGAGAAAAGTAAGTGTAATTTGCTGTGAATTTTTAAGAAGTAAGAGAAAACGATCCATGCCGAGGACATTTGCGTGAAGAGAAACTGCGTGCAAAAGTGTAACCAGCCCCCCTATTCTGTAACTTGGGAGAAGTTTTCTCAGCGAGAAATTTTTTTTTATTGTCAGAGTCTTCCGATTATTAACAGTGTGACTTAGATAATACATAAACTCTCATTATACAACGTTAAAAGTTAAAGTTGTTAGGTTTAACGTGTTCATTCTGTCTTTTACAAGGCGACTATAAATTTTTCGACGCGAGAAGTTTTTACTTAAATTACAGAACACATGCACAGGGTACACTTATAAGGTAGGAGCAATTCTACAAAAACAACTAAAACCGTCATAGGAATGTCAAAGACAGATAACAAAAACTCACAAAACCTTTCTTCTTCTTTTTGAGCTACAGTTGTTGTTTGTAAAAAAGGAAGAAAATACATAAACAAAATTTGACATTAATATAACGAAATACCATTACTCAGCTGTTTATCTGAGGCTACCTGATATACGTGTACCCTGAGTGTAACGAGCCAGTTGGTACAACAGAGTTATTTGCCGCCGCTTGAAAGCAGAGAGCTAGAAACGTTGGCTGCGCTCAAACGTTATTATTATCAACAGAAGAGCCAGAAGCTGCGGCGCTTTGTAGAGAAGATAAGTGGTTATAGTGGTTGGTTATATTGTATGTATGTGATATTGAGTTTGTAGAAACGACGAAGAATGAAGAAAATTTTTAAGAGAAAATATTTATCAAGATTTAAATATTCTAAGTAAAGAGCAAGACACTTGTAATTTTTATATTCAAGTTTTACTTTGCTGTTTTGATTTATTTTTATTCCGTCAGTTTTGTTTCACATTAAGACATTAAGGTGGAACAGAAAATTGGTAGAAGTTAATATTGTTTTGTTTTGGTTTGAATTTAATATTTATTAATATAATATGATATTTTGCCATGAACTAAATTAAAATTGATTAGAGTTTTTCTTTTGCAATACTTATTTGATAAATTTTCTTTAAAAAAAAAAAAAAATAAAAGCTAAGTGAGTTGAGTTTGAGATTAAATTCTAAAATACCTCAAAATATTTCTGCATATTGTTTTTCAATAATTGGTAAAATACAACCTTAATTTGTACTTTAATTTTAAAATTATCATAAGTTTGTGAAACTTTTGTGCACAATTATGGAGTTGCGGGAAATTTTATCTTTGACAGTTGAAGACTTGAGGACAGCCGCGGATGACGCTGGACTGTTATCTACCGGTTCTAAAACTGACTTACAAGAACCTCTCATCCGTCATTTTTGCAATACGGATACTACTGACGCTGACGAAGGCTCTAATTTCGGTGATGCGACTTCAGATTTGGGGTGCAACTTTACAGAACGTTCTAGCTTTACCCTAAGAGATATAGAAGATTTGTTTACACGATTTTCAGGGGAAGGCTCTCCAGATGTCGAATCGTGGATTCAGGAATTCGAGGATTGCTCTCACGTGGTGAAAGGGAGTGAGTTGCAATGTTACATATATGCTAAGCAGTTGTTGAGGGGGCAGCTCGAATTTTCGTCAGAAGCCAAGCTGGCGTAAAAATTGGAGTGCTCTTAAGAAACTTTTAAAGGAAGAATTTGGTACCAAGTTGTCATCGATTGCGGTCCATAAAATGTTAAAGGGTCGGAGAAAGAGGGCCAACGAGTCTTGCAGGCAATATTTATATACTCTAATGGAAATCGCCAGTTCAGTACAGGACGATCTTAGTATTGTTGAATATTGCATAGAGTGTATACCCGATTCGAGAGCAAATAAGTCGGTTTTATACCAAGCGCGAAATATCTCAGAGTTAATAGAAAAGTTTACTGTGTACGAAAGGATGGGTGCACCCGCGAAATCATCAAATTTCAAAGGCAGTTGACCAAAGTCCGAGGAAGTGATTCCGAGAGCCAGAACCGAGAACAATGCAAAATGTTTTAAGTGTTGAGAGATGGGTCACCTTTCGAGGGATTGCCGATCTGTGGACATCAAATGTTTTAAGTGTAAGGAGTGGGGTCATTAGTCGTTCGAGTGCGGCTCTGTGAAACGGGTTGGAAAACCTAAAGCTGAGGGGGTTAAGGAGGAGAAAAGTGTTGCGCATACACCGTCGGACGATGTACCGATAATTTCGAGGCGAATCTTTAAGGATGTTGAGGTGCTTGGAAAAACTGTCTCAGCTCTAATCGATACTGGCAGCGATATAAGTTTACTTCGATACGATACTTTGTTAATGTTAGGCGATGCTACCTTGGAATCTGGAGTGAAATTTTTCTCAGGTATTGGGGGAAGAACAATAACATCGATGGGTTGTCTTAAATGCCTGGTCAAACTGGATAACATTGAGCTAAATATTATTTTCTATGTCACAAAAGAGAGCGATATCTTATTTTCTGCCATTATTGAAAATGACGTTCTGAGTCAAACAAATTTATTGGCTGACGAAAAGGGTGCAACCTTTACACAAATAAAACCAGTCAGTATGTTTGTGTTGGACTTTAGTAGGGATGATTCACTGGGAAATGGGGAAGATTCTTCCAAAGAGGCATTGACAACCTTCCATGGGCACAGGTTAGACGAAAATAGAATCACAGCAGCGCAAAATGAGTTTCATGAAATGATCCACTCCATGTCTACGTACCCAAGCCTTTGCGATAGTTTGGAACTAAGCCATTTAAGTAATGCGGTACTCGTCAAAGTCGGAGATGCAATTAATGCGTACAAACCGATCAAGCCGTCAACGTTTCCTATAGAAATGAAAATTATACTTAAGGATGATATTTCAGTTGCAAGCTTCCCTAGAAGGACATCGTACGTAGAACAGCAGAAAATTTACAGACAAGTCCGAGAATGGCTAGATCAAGGTATAGTGAAACCAAGCTCATCTGAGTACTCGTCACCAGTTGTACTGGTTTCTTAAAAGGACGGTACTGACCGACTATGTTGCGACTATCGGCGCCTAAATGAGAAAATCGTCCGAGAAAACTTTCCAATGGCTGTGGTCGATGACGTCATTCAAAGACTACAGGAGGGTAAAATGTTTACAACAATCGACTTAAAGAATGGTTTCTTCCACGTCCCTATAGAAAAAGAGTCACAAAAGTATACGGCATTCGTCACACATAACGGCCAGTGTGAATTTTGTTATGTACCCTTCGGTATTTCTAATTCTCCTGCCGTATTTTGCCGCTATATTTCTGCAGTTCTCCAAGAGTTTGTAAGAGACGGTACTGTAATTATTTATATGGACAATATCGTCATCCCATCCAAGGACGAAAAGGAGAGCCTTATAAAGTTAAGAGGGTTTTTAAATTAAAAGTCGCGTCATCAAACGGGCTCGAGATAAAATGGAGCAAGTGCCAATTTCTTAGAAAAAAATTAAGTTTCTGGGATATAGGATAGAAAACTGCTCAATATATCCGACAGACGAGAAAATTGCTACAATAAAAAACTTTCCCATTCCAGCTAATACTAAAGCATTGCAAAGATTTTTGGGGCTTACGTCATTCTTTCGACGGTTTATACGAGAGTACGCATTGGTCGCTAAGCTACTGTCGGATCTTCTTCGCAAGAACACTAAGTTTAAGATGGGCGATAAGGAACTTCTTGCTGTGCCCAATTAAAAAATGCGCTTACGAATGAATCAGTGCTAAGACTGTATAATCCAAAAGCGGAGACCGAAATTCATACCGATGCAAGTATGGGCGGCTATGGAGCCGTGCCCTTTCAGAGGGATTCAGAGGACATGCAGCTACACCCAGTCGAGTACATGAGCCGAAAGACGACGCCAGCAGAAGAAAAATACCATTCGTACGAGTTGGAGGTGTTTGCCATCGTCGAAACGCTGAAAAAATTGAGGATATACATCATGAGTCTAAATTTCAAAATCGTACCCAATTGCAATGCGTTTGCGATGGCAATGCGCAAAAAAGATGTTCCTGTTCGAGTTTCGCGTAGGGCAGTTTTACTCCAGGACTTCAACTTTATTATCGAACACCGATCTGGTACGAAAATGAGACACGTAGATGCCCTCAGCCGTGTATTGTGCATGATGATACAAGATACGTTGAGACATCGCATAAAATAGGCCCAGGAAAGCGACAATCGAATCAATGCTATTCGAAAAGTTTTGGAAATAAGTGAATATAAGGACTACTTTCTAAAATATGATGCTGTTCATAAAGACGCAGCCAAAGAACTTATTGCCATACCAGAATGCATGGAAAAAGAAATAATTGAAATGGCACATCGTCAAGGGCGTTTCGGGACAAAAAAGACCAAAGACATAGTCGAAAAACAGTTTTTTATTCCAAAAATAGATTCCAAGGTAGATACTGTTGTGAGAAGCTGTGTGGAGTGCATTATAACTGATTCTAAGGCAGGAAAAAAAGAAGGGATACTTAATCCTATGCACAAATCGGACAAACCACTGCTAACATATCATTTGGACCACGTCGCACAGTGCTGTGTCCCATTGACAAAAATACAATAAAAAAAAATGTTTTATATTGTAGATAAAAATATATAGGTCGACAGATAACAATAATTTTTAAATAAATTTTAAAGAATTTTTTCGATTTAGCTCTTTTTCGTGGCGCTAGGGGGCGCCAAAGTCAAAGAATTTGAAGTAAAAATGGCTAAACAAATACCCGCGTCTTACATGCTTCAGGAAAACAGTTGTAAAAAAATTATTTTTTGGACTATGAGATTTCTGTAGTAAATAACTATATTTGCAACTAACTGTCAAAAAAATTTTTTGTGATTTCTTTTTTTATAAGTATTTCTTATTGCTTTGAAAAATGCTTATTATGCACTTAAGCTCTAAAAATTTTTTAACTTTGATGGAAAATTAAAAAAAAAAGAAAAATAGGTCTATGGGTTTTTTTCTGTTTTCAAAAATTTATAATGTTTTCTAATAACAACAAGAAAAAAAATTTTAAAAATTTTACCGGAACTTTAAAAAAATTTCTTTTTTAAAAATGGCTATTTTCGTGATTTTTTCTCAAATTTCGACAGTTTTCTAAGGTTTAAAAGAAGACAAACTACAAATACTAAAAAATATAAATTTAAATTAATATTGTTTAATAAAAAAACCGCAAAATTGTAAAATTTTTGCGTTTCTATGTATTTTACGCTATAAAATGACACAAAAACCCCAAATTACCTAGGTTTTTTATTGTTTTAAAAAAATTATTGTAAAAATTTAATTTTTTGAACTAGGAAATTCAAATTGTTTCTTGTAATAGCTAACTATATTCGAAACCAACTGTGCAAAAATTTTCATTATATTATTTTGCTATACATAGTTTTTGTTGCTTTGAAAAATGCTTATTATTCACTTAAGCTCCAAAAATTTTTTAACTTTGATGGAAAATTAAAAAAAAAAGAAAAATATGGTCTATGGGTTTTTTTCTGTTTATAAAAATTCATACTGTCTTCTAATAACTACAAGAAAAAAAATTTTAAAAATTTAACCGGAACTTAAAAAATTTTTTTTTTTTTAAATGGCTATTTTCGTGATTTTTTCTCAAATTTCGACAGTTTTCTAATGTTTAAAAGAAGACAAACTACAAATACTAAAAAATATAAATTTAAATTAATATTGTTTAATAAAAAAACCGCAAAATTGTAAAATTTTTGCGTTTCTATGTATTTTACGCTATAAAATGACACTAAAACCCCAAATTACCTAGGTTTTTTATTGTTTTAAAAAAATTATTGTAAAAATTTAATTTTTTGAACTAGGAAATTCAAATTGTTTCTTGTAATAGCTAACTATATTCGAAACCAACTGTGCAAAAATTTTCATTATATTATTTTGCTACACATAGTTTTTGTTGCTTTGAAAAATGCTTATTATGCACTTAAGCTCTAAAAATTTTTTAACTTTGATGGAAAATTAAAAAAAAAAGAAAAATATAGTCTATGGGTTTTTTTCTGTTTTCAAAAATTTATAATGTTTTCTAATAACAACAAGAAAAAAAATTTTAAAAATTTTACCGGAACTTTAAAAAAATTTCTTTTTTAAAAATGGCTATTTTCGTGATTTTTTCTCAAATTTCGACAGTTTTCTAAGGTTTAAAAGAAGACAAACTACAAATACTAAAAAATGTAAATTTAAATTAATATTGTTTAATAAAAAAACCGCAACATTGTAAAATTTTTGCGTTTCTATGTATTTTACGCTATAAAATGACACTAAAACCCCAAATTACCTAGGTTTTTTATTGTTTTAAAAAAATTATTGTAAAAATTTAATTTTTTGAACTAGGAAATTCAAATTGTTTCTTGTAATAGCTAACTATATTCGAAACCAACTGTGCAAAAATTTTCATTATATTATTTTGCTATACATAGTTTTTGTTGCTTTGAAAAATGCTTATTATTCACTTAAGCTCCAAAAATTTTTTAACTTTGATGGAAAATTAAAAAAAAAAGAAAAATATGGTCTATGGGTTTTTTTCTGTTTATAAAAATTCATACTGTCTTCTAATAACTACAAGAAAAAAAATTTTAAAAATTTAACCGGAACTTAAAAATTTTTTTTTTTTTTTAAATGGCTATTTTCGTGATTTTTTCTCAAATTTCGACAGTTTTCTGGAGCTTAAACTATAAAAAAAACTTACAATATAATAACATATAAAACCAAATTGATACCATAAGATTATAATAATTAACAAGATAAATTAAAAAAATAAATATAAAATTGTGTTTGCCTCTTTTTGACGCTCAAGATGCTGCTAAATTAACAGATTGACGTTGTTTACCTCCCACCACTGCTGCTAACTTTTTCTCCCAAAAATATAGATAAGTTAGTATAAAAAATCGCTAAAAGTTAGCTAAATTTTTAAAATGTAAGCTATGAACTGCCAAAAAATTTGTTTTTTCCAGGTCTGTTGTGACTACTTATACCAAAAAAACCAGATCAAAAACCAGATCAAAATATGACAAAAATGTAATGTTTTTCATAAATCTTATAAAACTTTGCATCACAACAAACTAATACAGCAATTGAAAATCGCTAGATTTGACTCCCAGAGTTAGTAATAAAATGTTCCCTTGAGGAACTACATTTTGCAGTGGAAAATTTAAAACGGGAATCTCATTCTGTTTTGCAAAGCCTAATGTCGAATTCAAAATGCTTACCAGCAACAAAAGCTTTGGCGCTATATATGAATTTAGATTTGACCGAAAGAAAATAAAGTGTGCTACGTAAAACAATAAATGAAATACACCCAAATTGTTTTCCGTCTCTGTATGCATTACAAACTAAGAAAAAAAATTTATTCCGTCTATTGTGGTATCTGAAAATGAATTTCAGGGTGCTTGTCTGAAGAAGCATTGGAAGCCAACCACAAAATCGTGAGAAAAGCACGAGGAAAACGTCACGAAAATACACTCATAAAGATTTAATACTATTTAATACTATCTTTAGATTCGTTTTTGACTTCAAAAAGGAATCCAAAGACCAAAAAAAATCCATTATTTGCAGAAATTGATATATGTATATATACTTAAGAGAAAATGCTAATGAGCCAGTTGAAGACGACGAGACAAATGTTTCATTGAGCGGCAATATTTTTTGGGAAGATTATAATACTGAAGATGATTTATTGTAAAATAAAATATACATATATAATTTATTAAAAAAAAATTATTATTAAAAAACGCACTTATACGTATTTTAAATTAAATTTAATTTAGAAAGATTGTCATTTTGTACTTTTACGTTGTCGTCAAAATCATAATGTAAAAGATTTTTAGCCAATTTAATTTTTATTTTCTATTTTTATAAATCAATTTTAATGTAATTTGGCACTAACATTTGTTTGACACATAATAATAACCATACCACCCAATTTAATGAGAATCGGCTAACTTTTGTAACAGTCTTAGCATTTTTGCAAAAAAGGATATATGGCAGGACCTAGAGTCCTTGCGTCAATCCCAATAAAAATTATCGCACAAGTTACTAGCACGGGATGTAAATAATCTACGGACTATTTTAACTTTCTGTGCAGTTATGTAGTCAAAATTGAAAATTTCGTCCTTTCTATATATGAGCAGTAGGCGTGTCCTTTGCCCGATTTTTTCAAAAAATTTAATTTTTCTTAATTTAAGTATTTTATACTACTGTACCAAATTTCAAAGCTCTAGGACCACTCCTTCTATTTTTGTCCCATCACTATATGGGATCAAAGCACTGTGCGTCGGCTAGGCTTGCCAGATCCAGATTATCAAAAAGCTGGACATGTAAATTAAAAAAGCTGGATATTAAAAAAAAAGCTGGATATTTTGAAATAAAATTTTCACGAAAAGTTACTTGTTTATTGTATAAACAATTTTATTAAAAAAATACCCATATGTACGAGTATGACATTAATATTATTACATTGTTTTTTTTATAATACTTAACTGCAATACTAACATAACAAAATATAACTACACCATTTCCAATTGTATTTCAGAACTTTCTAATTGTATTTCAGAAATTTCCATTTGTATTTCAGAAATTTCTATTTGTATTTCAGAATTTTTCATTTGAAATTCAAATAGAAATTTCTGAAATACAAATGGAAATTTCTGAAATACAATTAGAAAATTCTGAAATACAAATAGAAAATTCTGAAATACAAATAGAAAATTCTGAAATACAAATAGAAAATTCTGAAATACAAATAGAAATTTCTGAAATTGAATTAGAAATTTCTGAAATACAATTAGAAAGTTCTGAAATTGAATTAGAAATTTCTGAAATTGAATTAGAAATTTCTGAAATTGAATTAGAAATTTCTGAAATTGAATTAGAAATTTCTGAAATTGAATAAGAAATTTCTGAAATACAATTAGAAAGTTCTGAAATACAATTGGAAATGGTGTAAACTTAAATTTTTTCAGTTCATTCATATGTACCATATATCTACATGCCTCTCATTTGCTGGAACAACGTCATAACTCAAAAAACTAGTTTCTTATTTTCATGTAAAATTAATTAATGCACCTATATTTATTTATTTTAAGTAAAAAATTGATTTAAAAATCTTGCATATTCAGCTCTTGAGAGAAATATCATTTTCCCATTTACTTACTTCTTTGCAAATTGAAAACTTCAATTATGATTTTTTCCAGCAAATGAGCGAAATGTATTTAAGAATTAAAATTAAATAACGGAAACAAAAAATCATACCACAAAGACGCAAACAAAACGAAAAAAGTTACTAGATATTTTTGTACTTTGACGTAAAAATGTTATATCAAATTAATAAAAAAAATTTATTTTTTCTGCCACATATATTTTGTATTTGCACTTACGGCCTTTACTAATTCCAAACCTTTAGAGGTTTGCAAAAAACTTTGAAAATTTTTGCACGATTCCTCTAAGTTTATTCTTATTAATATTTCCGCTCTTATAAGATCGAAAGACATTCTATTTCTTTCTTTTTTGTATAAATTGTTTAAAATGCTAAAAATTCTTTCACAAAATGCATTACCTACTGGTATTGAAAGGACGAAACATACAATCTTTCGTAAATTGTCTAATTCATTACTTTCAGTTTTTGTAAAAAAGTACGACCATATTTTGTCATTTGGCAAATCTTTTGGTAACTGGTTATAGACAGCGCGAAGACAGCAATAGTCGATGTACAGTTTATCGTTATCTATTTCGTCAGATATTTTAAGATTCTGTGAAAGCTGTTGTAAATATTCCCAAGAAAAAATATTTTTTTTTAAATTTAAAAACGAAATTTTTTTATAAAAAGATTTATCTGACAAATCGTAACGTTTTTCTAAATAGCTGACAGCTGTTTTTAAAAAATTTTCGGCTTCAGTCTTAAATTTTTTTTGTTAATTGCACGAGAGCTTTTTCAAAATACTGCTAACTTTGCTACCGAAAAATTTGTCATTAATTCTACAGTGAAGGCTATTCATAAGTCGGGTCATTATATCATGCAACTCTAATATTGTGCAAGAATCATTTTCGAGAGATAAAATAGTTGTATGAAATTCTTGCATAATATTATGTATAAAATATAAATATGCTTCCGATAAGCCTTCTCTTTTACATTCATCTTCTTCATTGATATCAATATCTAAAGTTCCATATGAAATAAATTCCCATAAAGACTTCTGACATTTATTTTTTCCTTTCTTCAAAAAATACATTTTTACAGCAGGCCAACAAAAAATTAGTCGGTCTATAGCTGGTAATAGAGAGAGCTACCTTGTTGGAATGTGCCTTAAAAGGTCTTTATATTCTATACCTGCAAATTCAAAACATACCTTTAATTTTACAGTGGTCATCGCCGATGAACTAAACTCATTAAATATTTTTAAAATAATGTTTTCTATGTCAATTGATAAAGAATTTAAAGATTTTTTAACACAATTGTTTATAATGTGACAGTTGCAATTTGCTTTAATAATTTGGTTCGATTCATCTTTTAATTTTTGGTAAACTGAGTTATGAATTCCGTAGTTAACAGCAGCATTATCAGCACTATAGGCTGTTATTTGGTTTAGTTTTAAATCGCAGTTTTTAGTTATTCTTATAATATTTGAGAATATATCCCTTGAAGTTTCATAAGGATCGCTGTAAAAGTCTAAAACTTGTTTACGAATACCATATTTGGAATCAAAATATTGAACGGCATAAGGGTATGTTTTTATATTACCCATATTGGAAGCATCACTACTCACAGAAAAGTAATAGTTATTTTTTAGAGCATAACCTGTAACTTGTTGTGCGTAAGGAGCCAAAACATTTCGGGCAAGTGCAGCTGCCTTTGTTCTTCCGCAAGTTATTTTGGTGGCGATTTTACTATCGCAATATAAAACTGAGCTGAGTTTAATTTGGCAATCGAGACTGTTGTAGCTTAGTCCGTGTGCAACGTTGTGGTACACACAAACTAACTCTGCCTTGGCTACTTCTGTTTCAATTTTAGCCTCTATTGGTACAACAAAATTTGAAATAGATTGGGATAATTTCTGCGAAGTTTCCATTTTAACGTGTTTTTTTGTTTTCAAATGTTTATCAAGCGATCGGCTGCCCTCATATTTTATTATAACATCTGAACGACACAATTTACATTCAACGGTGTAATTATCTTTTTTTTTATCCATTTAGCATAGCTAGGAATTTCTTTCCATTTTTTCACAAAAAGTGGTGAGTCTTCTTTTTGAGGGACCAGTTTCCTCTTCAAAATCCATTTCAATTATTTATCTGGAGATTGTTAATGTTATTTTTTACCAAGCTAAAAGGAAAAATTTGTAAAGAAACCTACCTCAATTTTTTGCAGCAAAATTAGTATGAGATCAGCTGTTCAAGTGCTGGGTAATGTTAGATAATGATGGTAGGATAGAGAAAACATAAGAGATGAGACTTTTACCATATATGTAGCTAAGAAGTAACAGACGATATGGAAATAGTACTGTACATACGAATTAAATCAAAAATAGAAATGATGGCGCTATTGCAGGTGTATTATGTTTCAATGAGGAAATTTATAAAAATTATTTTAAAGCAATAAATATTAAGAGAATTTTGTGGAAATTTTTTTTAGCTGGACAAATTTCTTTTTAGCTTGAAACTGGACAGGCCATTAAAAAGCTGGACAATCCAGCCAAAACAAGCCCAACTGGCAACCCTAGCGTCGGCCCAATGGAAAACACAAAAAAGTTATATATTCACATTTTCGTGATTGTCGATGGGTTTTCGAAATTCGTTTGGCTTTATCCAACAAAAAGTACCGGCAGCAAAGAAGTAGTAGATAAACTGAAGAAACAAGCAGCCATTTTTGGAAATCCAGTATGTGTTATTACCGATAGAAGCACACCGTTTACATCAAAGGAGTTCGAGAAGCACTGCAAAAAGGAGGATATTCAACACTTGCTAATTGCTGCCGGAGTACCGAGAGGAAACGGTCAAGTCGAGAGAGTTCATCGAGTGGTCGTGCCCATGTTAGCCAAAATGTGCGCCGAGCAGCCGAGCAACTGGTACCGATATGTAGATCGAGCTCAACAAATTCTGAACAATACTCCTTTAAAAAGTACGCAAAATACTCCATTTAAAATTTTAACAGGTTTAAATATGAGAACGAAAGGAGGCATTGAGTTACAAAAATTTTAGAAGAGCAGGCAAATGAAGAGTTGCAAAATGAACGTGATCAAGTTCGTCAGGATGCCAGGGAAAACAATATTACCTGGGGGATCTAGTCGCCATTAAACGCACTTAATACGGCACGGGACTGAAACTACGTACAAAGTTGTCGCAAAATTGAACCATGATCGATACGAGGTGGAATAGGTAGGTAAATGTGAGGGTGCTAGAAGATGTCCAACCGTCGCTGAATACATGAAACCGTGGAACCCGACTTCGGGGCCGAAGTCATCGTCAGGATAGCCGAATACAGAATAACCAACTGATAACCGCTAAGTACTTGTCCGTGTACAACACTGATACCTTTCTTGTCTGTTTTGCTTTGATAGTTCGTGAATTGCGAGCGGTAACAATACGACAGAGTTTGAGTTGAGCCGGTGTTCCGTAAGGTCGTGTGCACTATAGTTGTTTAACACCTAATTTAAGAGCTAACCTTTATTTATTCTTATAAAACAAGCTATTTTTAAATAAACCTTCAACAGTGAATTGAATTAAAACTGAAGGTAACTTAACAGTTTGTGCCTAACTCTTATTTCGTACTTACGGTCGGCAAACCAATAGGTAAGAGCCCTATATTTATTAGTGCTTGCTGCGAAGCGCATTAGTATACTAGAAAAAGTTTGTACTGCTTACAAAATCTCGATTATTGTTTGCTGGAATCTTAACTAAAAAACAACGAATATTAACTAATAAAACGTTTTTTTTATTTTTATAAAATAAACAGCTTTATTTTTAATAAATAGCATCTTCTTCTGTGGCTGAACATTTTATATGAAAACCAAACACAATTTGTTTTAGGAAAAACACTTAATATCTCAAAACATGAAATTTCAACCTAAGCCGTTATGATTTATTACCGCCTTGGTCTCAAACGAACTTAAATTTTTTAAGGTTTATAAAACATAATTTTAATAAAAGTCTGTTTTAAAAACCTTATAACATAATATTATTAAATTGAAAAAAGCATTAGATAAAAATTTTAATAAAGGTTTTAATTGTCTTTAAAGTAAAAATAAAATAGTCTTACCAAAAAAATTATCTCTTTTTTTAAATAAAGTAACATTAATTAAGTTTTGAAACTTTGCTTTTTTATCTATGTTTTTAAGATTTTCGACTGATTCTCTCTCAATGCAATGAAAAACCAAAACTAAACAATCTTTAACCTTACAACTTTGTATTTATACGAAAATTTTCAATTCCAATATTAAGGCTTATATAGTCTTACTTACAGATATATGCACATATCGTCACCTTAATTATAACAAAGCGGCTCTCACTCAAACTAAGACCTTAAAGCAAATATATAATAAATAAATTATCCTTATTAAATAAATACATAAATAAGGGTGTCTGGCGGCAAATGTATATTTTAAATATGATTATTTCAAAGAGTAATAAACGGTGCGGTGGGAGGGTGGCGCCGTTGGAATTATCGACTGTGCGGATTTTTCAGCCACGATGTCGCAGGGGTCAAGTCAGCATCGCGCGTTTGCTGTGAATTCATTTTTAAGAGTAAATTTAATTCGTTGGTGGATGCAGAGATTCCGCGCAAACCACGGCCAGGGTCCAGTCGATCTTCAAGAGCTTCCAAAAACATTGAACTGGTTGAAAGCAGTTTACCTGAAAATCCGAGGTTTTCAATACGGTCTCCAAGAACCCGCAACCCTCGCTTGAACCATCATAATCCATTGCACTGCCCCAGAGTAACTGTAACAAACATACATACCTACATACATACATACATACATACATACATACATACATACATACATACATACATACATACATACATACATACATACATACATACATACATACATACATACATACATACATACATACCTATATATACATACGTGTATAAAGGCAGAAAATATTCATGAGGTTTTTTAAGAATTTGGTTGTAGTCTACTGATGATTTATTGTAAGAACCAATGAAATGCATAAATAGTTAATAGTTTTTGTAAAATTTGTACTATTAACTAGTAGAGGAAAGGTTGAGACCTACGAGATCACTTTATCAAACTATGAGCTTCCAAATGTTTAGAGAGTGCTTCGTTATTTTAGGAATGAATTATATTTTTTTCCCATTTTTTGTTATAATATTAATAATAATATACGTAATTATATTTTCATTATAATTTGTTGATTAGGGCAAAAACAAATAATAAAAATGTGGCGGCATATATTTATTATTAACTATTTGAAGTGTAGTTGCAACTGGGTATGTTATTTAGGATGAAACATGTCTGCTGCGTGAACAGTCAAGTAATCATTTTTTATCTGATAATATACAGTTTTTATCTGATAATATACAAAGTGGATTTATATATTAGTATTATATAGTCCAAAACAACTAACATATTAAATAAAAATTAATAAATTTTAAATTTATTTTTTCCAAATATCCTAAATTTGGTAATTTTACTTTTATAGTATAAAAAACCTTCCTCAGGTATTGACCTAAAATAACTTTCTAAGCCGATAAAAGCTTGTCAGTCGGTCCGTCTGTGTTCCTTTGGCTCCTTAAAATTAATGTACAGGCTAAAGATACTTGATTTTGTAAAAAAAAAATAAAACAAACATTTCCAATTGTTGCAATAAATTATTTAACATTTAGATTTTTTATCCAAGAATTAACAAGCGACATAAAATCACATTTTTATCATATATTTTAAATGGTTTAATATTATTTCACTGGCTTAAGAAATACCAGTTCACCCATTTAACACAAATAATACAATACTTGTTCTTAATGGTATATTTCGAAAATAAGTAGGATTTTTTTGCGATTTTACTGTCAAAGCTAAATGTTTTCTTTTTTATTTGACAGTTAGGATATTTCGATTCCTTCTGCATTTTTTCCTAATAAAAAAATGCTGAGGAGGCACCAGGTTTTTAAATATTATTTTTTGAGTTGATGGCATTTAAAACTTTTATGTCTTGCAGATTCTTTTTATTAAGGAAACTCAAGCAAACATTTTAAATTCTATGAAAATATAAAGAAAAGTTGTTTTTCTTGTCTACCTACTGACTTAACTGATCAAAAAACATAACAGTAAAAGTCGCCTTACTTTTTTGCAGCATCACTTAGAAAAGTAAAATACCATTGTTGGTAAATAGCACCCCCTAAACGGTCGTAAGGATATTAAAACGACAATTTTGTAAGTTAACATAAGCAATGTTCGCACAACAAGGTCATTCCTTTTAAAATTGAGGTAACGATATGTATGCACATACTTATGTGCTTGAAAATTAATAATTAGTAATAAAGATTTACAAAAAAACAAAATTTTTAAATATCATTTATGTGATAATGAGCAAATAAAATTTCACTATTCCATAATTTAAGTAATGATAGTGTTTTGTAGTGTACATACATACAAACATACATAGATACCCTGCAGACCACCTAAGGGCAAGTGTCTCCAAGTCAACCGTTTTCTTTACAATTTTGGTGTCTTTTCGGCGACATTGTCAACAAGTCGTCTACATATAAATATTTGCTTTTGATGAGTAGAAAAATTTTGTCACTTACCAACTTTCGGCGGCGTCAGCTAAGTGGTAATTTGTACCTATAGTATAGACCAAAATGACTAAAATGTACTAGTGAGTCTCTATAGGCAATGCCTACATAAACTACCTAGTCAATAGTACCAACATTGTCAGTAGTGCAGACTAGAATTACTAAAATGTACTAGTGAGTCTCTTTAGACAACGTATACATATATGTTCCCACAAGAACCACCTAGTTAATAGTACCAACGTCAGTAGTAGATTTTCATTGACACGCAAATGTTAAATGTCTATAGTAAATTACATTGTTTGGGGCATCTTAACTCACTAGTTCTGGTGACAAAGTCAATAGTGAATCAGTACTGTTTCACTATTGACATTTCCTGTAGGGTACATACATAGATACACACATACTTACACACATACATATATACATACATACATATTTGCGCAGCCATTCATACGTGTTGTACTTTTACAAAATGATCAGCGATGCCAACTTTTTTAAGGCAAAAAGCACATCGTACACAAAAAAGGCACCAAAAAGCGTAATTTTTCATTCAGAAAAGCGTAAAAAAGTACTTAACTTATTATACACACACTACAAACGTGGAAGAATTTTCATGCATTTGTACAGATGTTTGTATTGCCCTAAAGGACTGAGAATCACTTCCTGAGTCGATTAAAACATGCCGATCTGATCTCAATAACCTTGTTTTAAACTAAATCCTATCCATTGTACGCTATGTTCTCCCCACAAGTCCTTCAGTTTTACAACAATTTCCAAATATTATTCAGGATTTGTCTCAATGTTTAGTAGCCCTTACAATAGATTTAGTGGTGACCAATGGTTATTCAGATGTATACGGGAAGAAGAAAATCAAAACAGTTCTATAATGAAAAAAAATTTGTTTGATTTTTGAACTCTTGAATGTTTGGGTTTGTTTATAGTAATTCTCATTAAGTTTATGAAGTTTCTATATAAAGGCAGAAATTATTAATGCGGGTTTTAAGGAATTCGATTGAAGTCTTCTGATGAACTAATGAAATTTTTTGTTTTAGTGAGACAATACGAATTTATATCAAGGGCCGCAAAAAGTTTTTTATTTTGTTTGTATCAAAAATATTTATCATTGAGGTTTAAAAACATTAAAGGTACATATAAAGAAAAAAAAAATAAAAAAAACAAAAAATTGAAATAAATATCTTTCAAGTTCCAAAAAAATTAGGTTTTTAATTTAAAACATTTTCTTTTATATTTATAGGGTTTGTTGTAGGTTAAGTTTGTCTATATGCATTTAATTGATTCTTACACCAAATCATCAGTAGACTTCAACCCAAATTCTTAAAAAAGTATCGTGAGTGCATTTTTGTTCTTTTATTTAATACCCCATAATTTTGCCCATTTTTCTAACTGGGTTACGTGTTGTTGAAGTTGGCTCGAAGCCTCTTTAGGGTATTGATGAATACTGAGGAGAGCGGTATCATCAGCAAGTGTAGACGTGTGCGTAAAACTGTTGGTTGGCATATCAGCTATATAAATCATGTACAGAATTGGACCAAATATACTCCCTTGAGGTACACCAGCCCCTATTATTTGAGAACAACTTAAGTGATTTCCCTCTTTGATCATGAATTGCCGGCCAGTTATGTAACTCTCCAAAAGGTTAAATATATATACCGGTCAGTTCAGCCTTAGCTTGCTCAACAGGCCTTCATGCCAAACTTTATCAAAAGCTTGAGAGACATCAATAAAGAGCGCGGAGCGATACTTCTTCAAGATCAAGGTCAGCTTGTTTTTAAGCAATTTCTCAAACAATTTAGACATAGTTGGCAATAGACTTATAGGCCTTTAAGACTCCACCCTTCAAGGGTCTTTTTTTCGGCTTAGGAATCATCTTCACCAAGGCAACTTTCCATACTGGCGGGATATGTTCGAGCCGTAATATGGCGTTAAAAATGAATAGAGTTATTCTTTTTGCTATGCAAGGCAGCTCTAAAAGCATTTTGTTGCTTATTCCGTCAAAGCCAGTCGTATTTTCATAGGACATCTAGCAACAACCGGCGGTAGTTTACCCACTTCAGTGCATGTATTTGGAGTAAATACAGACCTTAAATGTCTTGCGAGCATGTCACACTTTTCTTCATCAGCTCTTGTTCAGGATCCCTCCAGATTTCTTAGGGGTGGTTTTACAATAACGGGTCTTTAAAGATATTTAGCTGATCGCCATAGTGAATAATTCGTCTGAGGAGTCAAGTCTAGGCCTTCGAGATGTTCTTTAAGAGATGCCATTCTGTACACCTCCAGCAAATTTTTCAAATTGTTTGTACATTCTTTCAGCTTGAATTTAAGTTGGAGTGACCTGTGCCTCTGCCATTCTCTTCGGACTTTTCTTTTTTCAGATAAAAGCTGTTGGACATCGGCTGTAAAAATTCTGTTGTATTTGGACTGACAGTAGTTAAAAGAAGCATGTTCAACGTCTTTTCAATGTTCTGATTAAGGCTGCTTATACAATTTTCGACATTTTCGGGGGTTTTTTAGCGGATGGTCTTCCGAGCAGTGATTGCTGATATATTTTTTATATTTTAACCAATTAACTCTTTTAGATAAGAAAAAAATCACTAGTTGCGGTTCGATGAGGACTGTAAATAGTGATTATAGTGAGTGAGTGGTCAGAAGATAAATTGAAACGCCAAAATCTATAACGTTTGGAATTTTATTGTATTCGGTTGGCCGATAGGTTGGTTGTCCAGTAGAAATAACACAAAGCCCCGGAATCATACAAGATAGGACCTCTGGGACTTATTAGGTGTACTTAGCGTTTTGTGTCTCCAGCAGCTATGAAACAAGGACGTAAGAATTTGTAAAAACTGTTGTACTGATCCTTCGTTCCGGAGAATCTGGGTGGACAATACACTGACGAAATAACTAGGTCATTGAAAAACTTATTAACGCAGATGTTTGTTGCTTGTATATAGCATTCGGAGATGCCACCAATCTATTGGTGTTTGATTCTTGATTTGATTATTATAGCCGAGCCACCACATGATCTATCTCTGGGATCCTTCGAATCGTAAAAAGAATAGCCACTTATTTTGAAAGTGCCTTAAGATATCATATGAGTCTCGGAAATCAACATTGCATCTATGTTTTGGTGTGTTAAAAAATATTTGAGTTCGTTTTTGTATTGGCGGATGCCGTTTGCGTTCCAGAAACAAACCTTAAGGCAGCTTATGGCCTTTTGGCCTTTGCGTATTTAAGAAAAATTTTTGTTTAAAATGGGTTATGAAGTCGTTTTTAAAAAGAATTCAAGCAAATTCGGTTTCCAAAGTTTGGCTAAAAGATGTTAAAATGAAGCGGTAAATACACTTTTTAATAAAAATACCAATATGCTACGAGATAAATAAAGAGTTTCTGGGGAAAAAAAATTCGTGAGACTTGAAAAAACAGTCACTGAAGCCAATTATTGCTGATAAATTTTAAAACATGTAAAAAGCACTAAACAGTAAACTATCGAAAAATCAAGAAAGGACCAGCTTAGTGTTTTTTCACATTTTGGAACTTAAACTAAAAGTTTGGCGTTTTGAAACATTAAAAGCAGCAAAAATAGTGCTAAAAGCACTAAGTTGGCATCGTTAAAAATTATACGTTTCGCCCTTGTAAATGAGCGTTCACATCTCATTGGTCATTCACCTGTGTTGCTTTAACAAACAATTATTGTTTTCACAAGAATCGATATAATAGCAAATTGTAATATTATCATATAGTTTTACAATAGTTTAAAAATTTTGTTGATGCCTTTAATACAAACCCCCAAACAATATACTTTAAGCCGCCTCTGCCGACAAAAGTAGCCGACACTGGTTTTGGGTAACCAGCTGTTTTTTTATGTAAAAGAATAAACAAAAGTTGGACTTTTTTCACTGTTTGGCATTTTAGCAAGAAACTTGTATAATTATTTTGTTTTATATTGCTTCGTTGTATCAGCTGATTTGGGTTCGAAATACTAAACTAATATATGAGTAGTCGTTCACAACAGGCATATTGTTATGTTATATTATTTTAAAACCAGGTATTGTAAAAAACCTTGTGAATTCACCAAATATTTAATATTTTTTACCATTTTGTTTGTATTTTTTGAGTTAACTTTCAATATCAACTCTCGATTAATGCCGATTTCTTGAAGTTAAGAACATAAGTTTTCATTTAAGGAAGTGTTTTTTATTAATTCGGCATTTCCCTGTATACAAAAACGACCAAGGGAATGACGATTATCTTAGTTGACTAAGTGAATTTTTTTAAAGCTCTGTAATGGACATAAATTTAAAAAAACTTATTGTAAAAAAAGTATGGATTAACGGGTCGACCGCACAGAAAAAACTTCATAAATTTTTATTCAAACGGGTTTTTTTTAATTAATATTTTTTTTTTTGACAATATTGTATTCGATCCTAATAAAATTGTTATCTGATTTTTATGTCAAACAAAATAAACGAAAAATCAAAAAAAAAAAAGATTTGTCCAATAGCATTTATTTTTTAATTGAAATGGTAGGCATATATTTTCCAAATAAATTTTTTCAAAAATGAAATAAAATTGTTTATCCAATTTTACAATTTCGTTAAGAGGACCGATCTTACCCAGCAAAAACTTCACTTACAAACTTTTTTATAATGACTTCCTTAATTTATTATTTTGCAGCCTTAATTGCCACTTTTCTTCTTTTTGTTATTCAATTTGAAATGACTTATTAAAAGCACGCTATGATTCGAAAAATCATTTAAACTATGATAATTATTATTATAAATCAAGTCTATTTGGATTACTTCAACAAATAAAGCAGAACAAAACTTATTGTTTGAATATATTATTTAACATTTAAAAACAAAGTGTCTCGTTGGCCTAGAGGTAGCGCGCTAGTGCTTGAGCCCAGGAAGTTCCTGTTTCAAATCTCATCTGTGGTAAGTACAAAAAATAAAGTTTTAAAAAAAAAAATTAGGTATATAAAATAAAACTGAAGTATAAAAAGTCTTCTTCTTTCTTACTTTAATTAAAACTATTTGCGGCTACTTATTTTTAAATTACATCATCAATAATAAAAGCCCTTATTTTTTGTGGTATGACTACCAAAACTATATTGGATTCGTTTTGTGACATCGCGAGCAAAAATAAGCACTTATTACAGCCGAATTGTAATAATAATAATAATTCTTCTTACTTTACTACTTATTTTGTAAGTAAAGTTTTTGCTGGGTAGTATTATAACAAAGAATATGAATATATACAGATATATGTATGCTTGCTGATGTATGTTAATACATACACCCTGCAGAAATTATTATCGCAATACATGATTTAAAAAAAAATACAACTATGGTAACACTGTTACACCATGTTTTATTTAGTGTGTTTTCTGATAAGCTGAATAATTAAAAGTGTGTAGAGTAATTACTTGGACTAGTTTTGGGCCTACTCTGACGAAATGTTTTTTTGGATTACATAGACCTCTCCTAGGACATTGTAATGTTAAATGGACCATATTTTTCCATATTAGGATAACTTTTTGGACTAGTCTTGGTCCTTGTGGAGTACTCTTTACACGAATGTAAGGAGAAGTCTTGATTTCTGCAGGGCATATTTACATACATACATACATACATACATACATACATACATACATACATACATACATACATACATACATACATACATTCATATGTACATACATACATACATACATACATACATACATACATACATACATACATACATACATACATACATACATACATACATACATACATACATACATACATACATACATACATACATACATACATACATACATACATACATACATACATACATACATACCCTGCAATCAGACTGGGACCAAGTGTCCTTATGTCAACACTAATTTTTCTAGTGACAACTGTAGTAGTTAAAATGTCTTCAAAAATTCTATGTATCAATATTGATGAGACAGAGTTAACAGATGTGGTATATTCCTGGTGACAGTGTCAACAAACGAGTTAATATCCTAAATGTCTATAGTAACACAGTATTGACCAGCGCTTGACTCTGTCTCCAGTAATAACGACTAATTTTACACCACGTAATGTTATCTCCTGTTGACATTTAGTATATGCTTGTTCTTGAGTTTGTTTTATATGTTAATAGTCTTTCTATTGCGCAATAGCTTTTCGTTATTTCATCACTATATTAGCTGGTTTACTAGAAAACATCGCGCGAGTTACATACTCACCTACTACCACACTGTGTTCCATACCACAACAGCAATGGGTACAATAAAAGGGACCAATGCACCAGACGCTACGTTGCAAATTGCAATTTTTAGGAATTTATGTAGCTAAACATGAAAATATTGTACTTATTAAAATAACCGGAAATAAAGTTTATTGGTACACTTATAAAACTAATTTATTCCCTAAGTTGCAATTGTAAAACATAATAAGAAAATAGCTTAACTTGCAATTATAAAACTTAGTTTTAAGATATAATGTAGTAAAAAAGAAGAAATAAAGTCAATAGTAAATTAGTGTGCAAACGAACCGTGTTTTTTTTAGCTGTTAATAAAAGGCTAAACATATCTGGCGCAGTCGGTCCTACAGTTGCGATTACGGTGTACCACAAAAACAAGGTGACAAAAATATATTACAAATTTTTTTTTAAATAAATAAATAAAAGGAAAACAAACAAAAACACATAAAAAAAACTGGTAACAAGAATATATTACAAATTTTTTTTAATAAATAAAAGAAGCAACGGTGACTGAATATCATCAAACAAATTGTTAAAGAAATTTATACAAGTATATACGGTGAAAGAATATCATCGCAAGTACTTAAAAGAAAAACGAACAAAAACTTATAAAAAAAAAACTGGTGACAAAATTTTTGGATGAAGCAACGGTGACTGAAATTAAGGAGAAAAAATATAAAAATATAAACAGACAAAAATCATTGAAAAAAAAATTGTGGTAAAAATTAGCGAGGGAATATCGTTGAAGACACCTAGCAACGATCTTGGATTGTTAATGGATTCTAATCCATTAAAAACTGGAACCCACCATTAAAATAAAAGACGGAAGCGTACATCAATCTACCTCTTCATGAGGACATCATTAATTTTTTGTCTGTAAGCTATTAAAATAAGAATATAATTATATATTTAAATTAAGTAAATTTATATTGATGCTGAAAAGAAAGGCTAAAAGTTTGGCCTTATCAAAAATATTAATAAAAGCAAAAAGCTTGGATCAAGTATCTGAAAATAATTCCCCTAAAGAGTCACATTATTCAAGTTTTAGTTTAATAGATATAAGAGAAATGCAGAACAAAAATCAGGCCCAACCCAATCCACGGACACAGGGTAGTTATTCAGCCAGTATGCAGGACATTTTTGATTCTCTCAGGATCTCTGACGTAGTAAAGGACCTCCCTAACTTCGACAGAAATCGCCGTCTCCTGTATGACTTCATTACCAATGTAGAGGAAATTTTAATGTTCTTAAAAGGTACAGAGCATACGCCTTACGGTCAAATCATTCTTAGGGCAATTTTGAATACTTACTTAACTCGACTTGACTGGACTGAAATCAAACAAAATCTAATATCCACTTTTGCAGATAAGAGAACGGAAACCACTCTAATAAGAGACCTCCATAACATAAGACAAAGTGACAGATCTCTTGAACAATTTCATGCAGATATTTTGGAAATTCAAGCAGGCCTACTCAATAATGTTCTCATTAACGAAAAGGATCAGAAGGTAATTAATTCTAAGCGAAAACTGTTTTCGAAAATGTTCCTCAACGCTTTTCTGACAGGATTAAAGGAACCTCTGGGCGCAACAATCCGTGCCATACGCCCAGACAACTTGTCTACGGCACTAGCTTACTGCGTTAAGGAACAGAATATAACAACATCTAAGCAAGTCATTAGACCATACAAACCATATCAACCCAGACAAATTCCTTTTTACAATCAATACTACCAAAAATTTTAAAACAAAATTCAAGGACAAAATTACAGACAATTTAATACACAGCAACAAAGAGAATTTAATAGATCCCAATATTATTCAAACCGATATTATAATACCAATAATCAAATGCAGGAACGGATCCCTTTCGCAAGAAATGCCATTATTCCTCCAAAAACAGAACCGGTCGACAATAATACAACTCGAACAAATTTTCGACCAAGCACATCCTATTCTTACAATAAAACAAACATGACTGGACGAAACTTCGAACACCGAGTAAACCCTAACTCCAATTTCCACAATATCAATCAAAGCGTGGAAAATTATCTAGGCCAAGGGACTGAAAGCGTAGTAAACATTGACGATACAGTAAATTTTCATCATCTGCCTCGAAAACCCCACAGGGTACATAGACATAAACAAACATGGTTCTCGACTACCATTCATATTGATCTCTTCTCCTTTTGGTCGAGCATTGCGATTCCTAATCGACTCAGGAGCCTCCTCTTCATTCATCAACTCATAATTTATACCCAAAGAAAACCACATTAACTGTCTACCCATAACTATTACCACAATATCTAACAAATACATGCTAAGCACAAGAACTTACATACCGATGTTTAAGGAATTTAAGGAAAATGGTCAGCTAGAATTTCTAATTTTTAAGTTCCACAATTATTTTGATGGACTTTTGGGAATAGATTCCCTACAGAAACTTAAGGCAAAAACATTGATCTACAGAATAATAACTTAATTACCCCGAAAACCATTATTCCTTTACAAATGAAACCCACTAAGACCTCGCATAAGTATCAGGTTTCTGCTAATTCCCGAAGTGTAATCCAACTTCCGGTAGACGTTGGGCGCGGAGAAATCTTTATAAGGCTAACCAAAATCTCAGCCAATCTAGAAAACTCCGAAGGTATTTACAAGGCAGAATGAGAAAACAGTGTCAGATAGATATCCCCTACCTAACGTTTCAGATATATTGGACAAACTAGGTAAATGTATTTATTTTTTAACACTAGAGTTAGCTAGTGGATTTTATCAGATAGAAATAAAACCGGAGGACGTACAGAAAACCGCCTTCACGGTCGAAGGAGGGCATTTTGAATACATTAGAATGCCCTTTGGTCCCAAGAACGCCCCCTCCACGTTCCAGAGGCTAATGGACAATGTAATCAAGGATCTTGTGGGCAAGACTTGTCTTGTCTACCTCGATGACATCATTATTTTCTCCACCTCACTTGAGGAACATCTTCAAAACTTAAGACAAGTTTTTGAGAGATTGAAAGCATCTAACTTTAAGATTCAGTTAGACAAATCCGAATTCCTTAAAAAGGAAATCGCATTTCTGGGACACATCGTGTCGACTGAAGGCATAAAACCTAACCCTATAAAGATCGAAGCTATAAAAAACTTCCCGATACCAAAAACCCCAAAGGAGATTAAATCATTTCTGGGACTAGTAGGCTACTACCGGAAATTCATTGAGGACTTTGCAAAACTCGTAAAACCATTAACTGTCTGCTAAAAGAAAAATAGGAAAATAGATTTTAGTCCAGACTATGTAAACGCATTTGAAACATGCAAAAATTCGTTAGCCAACGACCCTATTTTACAATATCCAGATTTCTCCAAACCTTTCGTTCTCACCACCGATGCAAGTGACTTTGCAATCGGGGCAATACTATTGCAAGGACCAATAGGCAGCAATAGACCGATTTGTTATGCGAGTCGCACACTATGTGACTCCGAAACCAACTACTCAACAATCAAAAAGGAGTTTCTTGCAATTGTATGGGCCACTAAGTATTTCCGCCCTTACGTATACGGCCGCAAATTTAAAATCATCACGGATCACCGTCCACTGACATGGATTATGAGCTTGAAAGACCCCAATTCTAAATTGGTGAGATGGCGGCTTAAGCTGGAAGAGTTTGACTACGAAATCCACTACAAAAAAGGCACTCAGAACACCAACGCAGATGCTCTGAGCAGAGTAAAGATTTATGAAAATCATACAGACATCAATGTGACTGAAGCGACTTCAAATCACAGCACACAAGGCACCACTATACATTCCGCAATTGAGAATATAGGCGATGGCATTCATATTTCGGAAAAACCACTTAACGAATTCAATATACAAATAGTACCAGAGAACAGTCAATTAGGATCCCCAATGATATTAGAAACAATTTTCTGAAATAGACAAAGACGCATAATAAGGCGACCTTATTTTAATGAAAACATAATGATAGATATATTCAAAAAATTCTTCCCACCTAATAGGTTATCAGTTATATATACTGACGACGAAACTTTTAAAACCGTTCAGAGCACTTATTCTAAATATTTTTCAAATAATAAACTTTTAAATTACTAAGATGCAAAGAAATAGTAGAAGATGTCAGACAAAATGACGATCAAGAAAAGATAATAAAAGAATACCATGAACGTAGCAACCATCGGGGTATAATTGAATGCTACCTACATCTGAAAAGGAAATACTACTTTCCATACATGAAGGAACTAATTTCAAAAACTATAAACAATTGCGAAAAATGCCAAACAATGAAATACGATAGACAACGTCCTAAAATAAAATTCAAAATACCAGAAATCCCATCCAAACCATTGGATATACTACATATAGACCTATACGCAATAAATAACAATCAACATTTGACAATCATAGATAAATTTTCCAAATTTGCGGCCGCATTCACTCTGGAACATAGAAATAGCATAACCGTACTTAAAGCACTGAAATCCTTCCTTAGTTCACATGGCATCCCAAAAAAAATTTTTTGCGACCAAGGATCCGAGTTTACAAGTAATATTTTTAAAGACTTTTGTAGACAATACGGCATCGAACTCCATTTCACTTCGTTTCAGCAAACAAGTAGCAACGCACCAGTCGAGAGACTCCATTCCACATTAACTGAAATTTATAGACTCATTTTAGAGAAAAAGAAATCAAAAAGATTCGAATTAAATCATGAAGAAATGATTACAGAATCATTACTAACATATAACAGTTCCATACATTTAGCAACTAAACTTACCCCTTTTGAGCTTTTTTATGGTAGAACATATACAAAAATATAAAATTCAATAATGAACATGATTATTTAAGGAAGCTCAACGAGTTCCAGGAAATTCTATATATTAAAGAAAAATAAATTTATATCTTCTATTTCTAACCGTGTCGAAAAACTAAACACATCTAGGGAAGACCCTGAAGTTAGGCAAGAAAATGAAACCGTTTATAGGAAGAACTGTAGGCGGAATAAAATAACAGCAAGATTTTCCAAACGGAGAGCAAAAGAAGACAACATAAATACATACGATAACAACAATGAACAATCAAAAAATTCATAAGTGTCGCATTAAGAAAAAACGTAAAAATCTATCTTTTTAGGCTAGCTCTCTCCGCAGCAAAATATAGAAATTCGAGACTTATCTAAGAAGAAAGGCATTTTACCAATAACTCTAAGATCCGCAAGATTGATAAAAAATTACAGTAATTTCATCCACGTTATCAATCTGGACAAATATCGGGAAAACATCGGGAATCTCAATAACACAATCAAGCTTTTTG
This sequence comes from Melanophora roralis, assembly GCA_963583895.1. Classification (NCBI taxonomy): domain Eukaryota; kingdom Metazoa; phylum Arthropoda; class Insecta; order Diptera; family Rhinophoridae; genus Melanophora; species Melanophora roralis. The sequence continues at coordinate 67,685,738 of OY757190.1, read as the reverse complement.
AACGGAACAGCTCAACAAAAATTTTTACCAGCACAACAAGATTGAAACTAAAAGAATTCAAATCTAAACTAAATAGTCTATTGACCAAACGACACAAAAGAGGCTTAATAGACGGAGTTGGACAAGCAATTAAATTTATAAATGGAAACATGGACGCAAGTGACGCTCAAGAAATAAACAAACAAATAAGAGAACTTGGATCTAATCAGGACGAACTTCGGACTACCGTATCGGAAGATCATAGACTCAATTTAGCTATGGCTAAGAGATTTGACAATATTACAAATCACATAAACGACATGCAGGGAATTATAGAATTGTTTTTAAACAGAAATGCTAACCAAACAACATACTTTGTAAAGGACATAGAAACTACAATTAGGGAAATTCAATACCTTAACCAAGTAAATTACAATATTGACCTATTAACAAGTCATACTAAGGACATATCAGAAGCAATCATTCTAGAAAGACTTAACATATGTAATTCCAAAATTAATCCTGCATACGGATGAAATATAACAGATTAGTCAGTACCTAGAAAATCAGTCTATTAAGACAAAATCCGTTTAAAATATATATGAAATACTTGGTCTTCAAGCTTATTATAACGAATCTAACATTATTTTTAATATTCAAGTTCCTAACCTTGATCCCAACTCCTACCAATTTTACCATATAATACCATTACCAATAAACGAAACAAAAACAATAATTATAGAACCATACATATTGTATAATGAATTTAAAATTGTATATGCAACAGAAAAATGTCTTTAAATAGAAAATATATACTTTTGTTCAAAATTTGAATATGCAGAAACAACGCCGAGTTCTAAGTGTATTGGCGAACTTTTCAAAAACCAAGATGCTAGTGGTTCTATTAATGACACCGGTAAGATACAGTCTATTTGGCAACCAGAACCAAACCTCATTTTATTCATCAACGTACCAGAAACGAAAATTGAAACAACTTGCGAACTAGGCAATCATTCAATAAAAGGAACCACCTAAGTGCATTACAAAAATTGTGAAATAAAGGTAAACAATATTACATACAATGACGACATCAACACCTTTTGGGAAGACATATACATAGCCCCAGCACCAGTAGCCGAAATCCATGCATCTGCAGAAACCCAAACAATTACCTTAAAGAGACTATCAGAATATGATATTAAACAACAAGCCGAAATTACGACAATATCCTACAGGATGAACGCACATGACTTGGTTGAATCGTTAATGTGGATAGCTACTATTGGAGCAAGTATCTTTATCCTTTAACATTTGTACTTACAAAAAGTCAAAAAAGACATCCACGCTGAAGCTGTTATCTCTTCTATCCCACAGCTTCAGACTAGGGGGGGAGGAGTTACATACTCACCTACTACCACACTGTCTTCCATACCACAACAGCAATGGGTACAATGAAAGGGGCCAATGCACCAGACGCTACGTTGCAAATTGCAATTTCAATTATTAGGAATTTATGTAGCTAAACATGAAAATATTGTACTTATTAAAATAACCGGAAATAAAGTTTATTGTTACACTTATAAAACTAATTTATTTATAAGTTGCAATTGTAAAACATAATAAGAAAATAGCTTAACTTGCAATTATAAATCTTAGTTTTAAGATATAATGTAGTGAAAAAAAAAGAAATAAAGTCAGAAGTAAATTGGTGTGCAAACGAACCGTGTTTTTTTTAGCTGTTAATAAAAGGCTAAACATATCTCGCGTGAGTTAAGGATATAAAACCAAACACTAACACTTACATTAAGAATGATACTATAGATGAATTTATTACAAATATAATTACTACTAATTAAAGAAATATGTAATATTAAGCTCATTTCCGATTTGTTTAAAGAAATTATGATTAAATTCATAAATCAAAATTATTTTTCGGTCGCAATTCCGAGAATCGCAACCGTCCCAATTTAATATAAAAGAATTAACTTCATTAATAACTAAAAGCACTAATTAAAGAAAATGTAAGGAAGTATAGTTTTCGGTCGCAATTCTGAGAATTGCAACCGTTCCAATTTACCTAACTTTTCGCTAACAAAATAAATTTACAATAAATATTGTCAAATCGCATTTATTGCATTTCCGTTCCCAAACGAAAATGCATTATTAAGATTCCATAGAATTACTAACAAAAAAAAAAAATAATTTTAATTAATATAAGAAGAAGTTGTAATTAGTGTAAGGCAGTCTTGTTCCTCCCATTCGGTCAAGAAGTTGTGCTTAAAATAAAATAAAGAAACAAAAAATAAATTTAGTTTTTTTTTAAATAAATCGATAACGCGGTAACATAATTGGCGCAGTCGGTAGGATTCTAGTGAATAAAAAAGGATCCAGTGATACGAACCGCTTTCGCAAAAAGAAGAAAAAAAAATCTAGATTTTTGAAGACAAAATTTTTCATGCAGTGAAAGCTTAGAAGCCAAAACCATCAAAGTGCAGTGAAAATTTTTAACGTGAAAGTGAATCACCACAAAAAGCAGTGAAAGCTTAGTTTAAATTGCAAGCTAACACCATTAAAGTGCAGTGAACATTTTTTACGTAAAACTGAACCACGGAAAGCAGTAGAAGCTGCTAAAATTTTCAAAAACAATCCAAAAGCTAAAAGACAACGAGAATTCGACCAAAGAAGGATGCCGGAGGAACAGCATCAAATTGCAACCATAAATCTGGTTGACGAACTGGCCAGAAAAGATGCCCAACTGGAACGCCTAAGGTCGGCATACATGGAACTACAGCAACAACAACAACAGTTCCAACAACAACAGTTCCAACAACAACAATTCCAACCACAACAATTCCAACCTAATCAGCTCGAGAGAATTTATAAAAATGTGGCATATCTGCCAACATTTACTGGTATTGGAGACATAACCATTAACTCATTCCTAAGCAGCGTGGAGTATCTGCTATCCAACATAGAAGACGAGGAACTAAAGAAGGAAGCTACAAAGGCCATTTTCTACCGTAACATACAAGGAGAAGCAAAAAACGTGGTCACCAATTTACAACAACTGGCAGATAATTAAAAGGATTTTGAAGCTAAGATACCGTCCGAACCTGGAACCTCACCAAATCCACAGGAAAATTAATGAACTTCGAGTTAACACCGTAAGTGAATTAGCTATAGAGTTAAAAAATCTTATATATAAAAATGATGAACTAAGTATCTATTATCAAGATGATCATTGTATAGATTTGTCTAACGTAGACAGCCTATTGGTTAATATAGCCAAAGAAATTACACAAGGAATATTATTAGATAAGATATACCCAGATAGAGATCTAGGTACAATAAAAGAGATGATGATGAAACGTAGATATGAAGATGGATGTATTAGGCAGGAATTTTGAAAATTTCGCGGAAATTATTCTGGTACCTTTAAACCAGCAAATAAACATAATAACTCAAACTATAATAGAAATCAGAATTATCAGAACAAAGGACAGGGTTATTTTAATTTTAGACCCACTAATAATAAATATACTTATAATAGTAGAAATATGAATAATTCAGGGCAATACAGGCAGAATAATAATGGGAGGATCAACAATTTCAATAAATATTCAGGAAATTTCATAAGGTTCACACAGACAGGACACCCTGTGCCAAATTTCAACCAAAACCGTTGGAATCAACCCAGGCAAAGCCAAGCTGAACTAATGGAAATAGATAACATTCAAATATATAGGGAAGTAAATAAAATTAATTATAATGCAAATAATCAGAAAAACAACAATAATAATCAAAAAACCGCCCAGTTAGGAAACCCTAGAACAAAAGGCAGCCAATATTGCTTGCCACAACCTAGGCAAGAACGAAACGGATTTTGTGAACATAATCGCGAAAAAAAACTATGATCAATTGGCAGGACACTCGGAACCAGACCTGTGTCACAGTAACACAGGTCCATCCCGACAAAGCCAGGATCAGTTTTTTTAGAACGACATCAGATTACCTACCCATTATAACAATAACAATTAAAAATAAGAAATATAATGCACTAATAGACACAGGTGCAAATATAAGTTTAATTGATCAAGATGTAAAAGGATTTGAGAAAACGCTATTAAGAGAGCCATTAGAATTTAGTACAATAAATGGAAAGGATAAAATTAGATTTGAAGTATTGACACTTAGAATTTAATGTAGAGAAAAATGCGAAAATAAAATGAAAAATTACTAAATTAAAAGGAAGAAAATATGAATTCATTATAAGAATTGATCTGATGAATTGTTTTAACACAATAATTGGAACAGAATACAATTAAACCACTTAAATAACGAAAAAATATGACGCAATAGTAAAAGTTTTAAATAATTTTTAAAGACTATTCTTAAAAGAAGGTGAATGGAAATCCAACACGAAATTAGAACGGGGACAGACGAACAGATAAATTCTGAATTATACCGGTACCCCCCCCCCCCCCCCCCCAACACGAAATGGAAGTAAGAAAACAAATACAGGAAATGGAAGAACAAGGAATAATAAGAAAAATTTGTTCAAGATATTCAAGTAGTACCAAAAAAAAGTTGACAATTCAGGAGAAAAAAAATATAGGATCGTATAGATTCAATTTTAGACAAGTTAGGAAGAGCGCAGTACTTTACAACTTTAGACCTCGCGAAAGGATACCATCAGATTTTAATAAGGGAACGAGATAGGGGAAAAACAGCTTTTATGACACAACATGGACTCTATGAATTCATAAGGATGCCATTCGGGTTGAAAAATGTCCCGGCAACTTTTCAAAGTATTATGAATGAAATACTACGGGACTTCATTAACAGAACATGCGTAGTTTACCTAGACGACATTCTTATATTTAGTACATCTCTTCAAGAACATATAAAATCTATAACGGACATTTTCAGAGTTTTAAAACAAGCCAACTTAAAAATCTGACAAGTGTAATTTTATGAAAAGAGAGACAGAATTTTCAGGCCATATACTAACAAAGGAAGGACTCAAACCAAATCCCAATAAAATTAAAACGATTTAGGACTTAGCTTTACCAAAAACAGAAAAACAAATAAAAAGCTTTTCAGGACTTACGGGATATAACCGTAAATTCGTAAAAGATTACGCAAAAATTGCCCAACCTATAACAAAGTATTTAAAAAAAGGAGTTGAAATAAATGTTCAAGACCCAACATATATAGAAGCTATTCAAAAGCTTAAATTACTAATAACAACGCATCCGATTCTGAGATATCCAAATTTTGAAAACCAATTTACGTTAACAACAGACGCATCAAACTATGCCCTGGGCGCAGAAATTAGCAGAATACGACTTTGAAATCGAGTATATCAAAGGAAAAGAAAATAGAGTAGCAGATTTCCTAAGTAGACTTGAAAATAAAAAGGACGAAAATAATTTGAAGGATACCGAATCCAATTTAAATTTAATACACAATATTGAAGAAGATAACATTTCAATGGTAACAATTTACTCTGCCGATGAAAATCTTTTAGATCATTTTTTTCATAAAAGAAGAAATAGTTAACAAATACAAAACGCAGATAATACTGACCAATAATAAGACAGAGGAGTCAAAAACATTACATGGAAGAAGAATAATTTATATAGCAGAATGTGACTTTAATGTAATGGGTGATATATTTAGGAATTATATAACAAAAGGAAAGTTAGGCATATTTTCAGAACTAGCAGATCATAGTTATAACGTAGTACAGGAAAAACTTATAGATATGTATTCAAACGATAACCAAATTGAATTTATTAAGTGCACGATGAGGGCGCAGGATAATGAAACAGAAGTAGAAGCAGTTAAGCAAATATCCTTTTATCACATAAGAAAAAACATACATTCGGGAATCAATGAAACTTATATTAATATTAAAAAAAGGATATACTTTCCAAAACTTAGGGAACTAATTAAACTAGTAATAAATCAGTGTGACCTTTGTCAACAGATAAAATATAATAGGCATCCAATTAAAAACAAATTTCAGTTTACCGAGACCCCGTCGAATAAAAACCAAATTATACATATCGATACATATGTAATCAAAGGCCATCATTTTCTAACAACAATCGACAAGTTTTCTAAATTTGGAGCTACTTATTCACTAAGCGACAGAAACCACGTAACCATAATAGAACAAGTAAGAGCGCTATATTCGGCTGTGTCGAATCTTATATACCCTTCACATTGACCTTTCGCAATCCCAAACTTTTTTTTATTTTTAACCATTTTTATTTACTTATGAAATATTTCTAATTTTTAAATAGGGGTCGGTGTAATTTTTTAACGCTCCACGGGTGCCGGGAAAGTTGTAGGGGTTTTTATCTTAATTTTTACAAATTTTGTATGGCCACTCACTTAGAGGGGGGAGATAGGGGGTAAGTATATTCTAGGAACATGTTTGGGAGGGCAAACTAATGGGGGTCGGTCGTACACTTTATTACTCTAAGGAAATTCTGAAGAAGTTGTGGGCATGTTTACATAATTTTTGTAAATTTTGTATGGCAACCCCCTTAGGGCGTGGAGATAGGGGGTAAGTATGTTCTAGGAATATGTTTGGGAGAAGAAACTAATAGGGGTCGGACGTACACTTTATTGCTCTAAGGCCAACTCTGAACGAGTTGTGGGCATTTTCATATCCTTTTTGTAAATTTTGTATGGCAACCCCCTTAGGGTGTGGAGATAGGGGGTAAGTATGTTCTAGGAATATGTTTGGGAGAACAAACTAGTATGGGTCGGTGGTACACTTTATGGCTCTAAGGCCAACTCTGAAGAAGTTGTGGGCATTTTCATATCATTTTTTTAAATTTTGTATGGCAACCCCCTCAGGGCGTGGAGATAGGGGGTAAGTATATTCTGGGAATATGTTTGGGAGAAGAAATTAATGGGAGTCGGTCGTACACTTTATTGCTCTAAAGCCAACTCTGAAGAAGTTGTGGGCATTTTCATATCATTTTTGTAAATTTTGTATGGCAACCCCCTTAGGGCGTGGAGATAGAGGGTAAGTATATTCTAGGAATATGTTTGGGAGGGGGGTCGGTCGTACACTTTATTGCTCTAAGGCTAACTCTAAAGAAGTTGTGGGCATTTTCATATCATTTATGAAAATTTTGTATGGCAACCCCCTTAGGGCGTGGAGATAGGGAGAAAGTATATTCTAGGAATATGTTTGGGAGGGCAAACTAATGGGGCTCCGTCGTACACTTTATTGCTCTAAGGCCAACTCTGAAGAAGTTGTGGGCATTTTCATATCATTTTTGTAAATTTTGTATGGCAACCCCCTTAGGGCGTGGAGATAGGGGGTAAGTATATTCTAGGAATATGTTTGGGAGGGCAAACTAATGGGGGTTGGTCGTACACTTTATTGCTCTAAGGCCAACTCTGAAGAAGTTGTGGGCATTTTCATATCATTTTTGTAAATTTTGTATGGCAACGCCCTTAGGGCGTGGAGATAGGGGGTAAGTATATTCTAGGAATATGTTTGGGAGGGCAAACTAATGGGGGTCGGTCGTACACTTTATTGCTCTAAGGCCAACTCTGAAGAAGTTGTGGGCATTTTCATATCATTTTTGTAAACTTTGTTTGGCAACCCCCTCAGGGCGTGGTGATAGGGGGTAAGTATATTCAAGGAATATGTTTGGTAGAAGAAATTAATAGGCTTTGGTCGTACACTTTATTGCTCTAAGGCCAACTCTGAAGAAGTTGTGGGCACTTTTACATAATTTTTGTATGGCAACCCCCTTAAGGCATGGAGATAGAGGGTAAGTATATTGTAGGAATATGTTTGGGAGGGCAAACTAATGGGGGTCGGTCGTACACTTTATTGCTCTAAGGCAAACTCTGAAGAAGTTGTGGGCATTTGCATATCATTTTTTTAAATTTTGTATGACAACCCCCTTAGGGCGCGGAGATAGGGGGTAAGTATGTTCTAGGAATATGTTTGGGAGAAGAAATTAATGGGGGTCGGTCGTACAATTTATTGCTCTAAGGCCAACTCTAAAGAGGTTGTGGGCATTTTCGCAAATTTTGTATGGCAACCCCCTCAGGGCGTGGAGATAGGGAGTAAGTATATTCAAGGAATATGTTTGGTAGAAGAAATTAATAGGCTTAGGTCGTACACTTTATTGCTCCAAGGCCAACTCTGAAGAAGTTGTGGGCATTTTCATATCATTTTTGTGAATTTTGTATGGCAACCCCCTAAGGGCGTGGTGATAGGGGGTAAGTATATTTTAGGAATATTTTTGGGAGGGAAAACTAATGGGGGTCGGTCGTACACTTTATTGCTCTAAGGCCAACTTTGAAGAAGTTGTGGGCATTTTTACATCATTTTTGTAAATTTTGTATGGCAACCCCCTTAGGGCGTAGAGATAGGAGGTAAGTATGTTCTAGGGATACGTTTGGGAGGAAAAACTAATGGGGGTCTGTGATACATTTTTTTCTTCTACGGGCGACTCCGGGGAAGTTGTAGCGGTTTTTAACTTATTTTTTAAAATTTTGTATGGCAAACATGTCAGGGGCTGGAGATAGAGAGTAAGTATGTTCCACAAAAATGTTTGGATGGAAAAAATAATTTGGGTCGGTCTTACATTTTACCTTTGTAGGAGAACCCTGGAGCGTAGGAGCGATTTTAAAAATGTTTAAATTAAGCTTTGTATGGCAACGCTGTTGTATGTATGAACACTTATACTAATGAAATTTTTGGGTGTGTTTCACAAATATCAACATGACTGATTCTGTTTTTTTTTCTTTTTTTGTTGTTTTTATATTATTACATGTAAAAGTATGTTCTTTGTTGTTGTTGTAGACTCAAAAAATCGAGGTAGTCTTGGTTCTTTGCTTATATCTCGGTCATTTATCGGGCGATTTTGCTGAATTTCAATACCGATTTTCTCCCGACTATCTGTGATAGTTTGATAACACATTCGGGTCTATGCGATATCGGGGGGCTTCAGAAAGTTGATTTCAACCATAACCCGGACAGACGGACATCGCTAAATCGGCTTCCCTATCTATAGGGATCCAGAGTATATATACTTTATGGGGTCCCAAATGGATAATAAAGGAATTACAAACGGAATGACAAACTTATATATACCCTTATCACTCATGTGAAGGGTATACAAATTAGAAGAACACATTACAAAAATCGGAAAACCAAATAAAATAATAGCGGACAATGAATTTAAAGCATTAAGAATAAAAGAATTTCTAATAGAGCAAGGGATAGAGTTACATTTAACAAAACCAAATAGTCACACGGGAAACTCAGACATAGAAAGATTTCATAACACCATAGCAGAAAAATTTAGAATTTTATATCAAACAAACAGAGATTTACCGATAAAACAATTAATTCAACGAACAATCAGGAATTACAATGAAAGTTTTCACTCTAGCATAAAATACACACCAAAAGAAGTACAGGAAGGACGTATAAATTTAGATAAAGTCAAGCAAAATTAAGAAGATTGTAAGAAAAAGAAAATTGATAAACTTAATTTAAAAAGAGAGGAGTACAGGGAAACAAGAGAAGAAGGATTTATAAAAAACTACAAAGCACTAAGACATAAGGAACAACCAAAATATAAAAAAGCAAAATTAGAAGGAATACGCCCGAGTAATATTAAAAGACATTTAAAATTTACAGATAATAGCAATCTTCATGCTGGTAATATTGTGGAGACCGATGACTAAAGGAGAACTGACTACCAAACGACTTACGGAACAAGCAGAATTTATAAACATCTACATGAAAAACATAGACATAGTCAAGGAAGCGGACATAATACTACATATAGTAAACTTACACGAAATAGAAAACATTTTAAACCAGATGAAAGAAAATATCAGTTTACTGAAAACAAAAAATAAACATTTACTTCAATTAGAATTGTTAGATGCAAGAAACAAATTAGTTACCTTAATACCAAAACAAAACCGACAACGAAGAGGTCTAATTAACGGAATAGATAGTATATTGAATTGGTTATTCTGGACTATGGACGGCGAAGACAGACAAAACAATCAGAAATATCTTTTTAGTATTGACGAAATCAAAAAAATAATAACCAACAAATTCTAATTAATGATTATATTAATAAAACGATAAGCCATTTGAAAATGATCGTTAAAAATTACAGAAATATAATAGAAAGAGAATTAAATTCTATCAATAAATTTTTGGAAACCGAAAATGATAATCACATGTATTTAGAACAACTATCAAATATACAACTAATTAAAAATAGAAAAGAACATCTACAGGATAATGTGATATCCACAAAATATGGTATTGCACATCCAAGTATTTTGACTTATAGTGAAATAGAAAAATATGCAATAGATTATAATAAGCTAAAATATATTCAGATAGGAACTACATTTTTTAATAATTCATGTTTAATTTTTGGAATAAAAATACCCAAGACATTTATAACTGTTAAACTTAGATATATTGTTCCACTACCAAATGATCACAATGATGAGATAGATTCTGTAATAGAGCAAACAATTGAGTTTGAAAATAAAACATACAAATTTGAAGAAAATAAACACTTAAAGAATTTAAAATTAAGCAATCACTGTCTAATAAAAAATAACTGTCAACTAATAAAAAATAATGACTTAGAAATTATACAATTAGACATAGATACAATAATAATTAAGACGCCAATAAATATTAGTAACAATCAAAATTGTAATTTTGAAAAAATTATGCTAAACGGAAATTATATCGTAAATTTTAATAACTGTTCAGTTAGAAAAAAGACTATTATTTTTCAAATATAATTGAAAACATAGAAGAAAAACAAATAATTGAAAATATATATACAAAGAAAAAAACTTCTCACAAAAAATAACATTTCAAGAAATCAAAACATTAAATAGCAATAATCTTAAAAATATTAAAGCACTACAATATCATAGTAAAATATCTTATGGACTAAATCTCTTATTAACAATAATAATAATTTTTATCTTAATTTGTGTAATTATAAATCAAAGATATATTAAAATAATATTAAATAAAAAAATTCAGGAGAATTCTAATCTAAAGGAGGTGGAAGTTAAGTATATAAAACCAAACACTAACACTTACATTAAGAATGACACTATAGATGAATTTATTACAAATATAATTACTACTAATTAAAGAAATATGTAATATCAAACTCATTTCCGATTTGTTCAAAGAAATTATGATTAAATTCATAAATCAAAATTATTTTTCGGTCGCAATTCCAAGAATTGCAACCGTCTTAATCTTACCCAGCAAAATCTTTTCGAATTTGTGTAATAGGTTGTCATTATTTCATACGTTACAAAGTAATAAGGGGTCATTACGAACATCATTATTTTGAAATACAGAATATTGACCTAATGGTAATGACCTTAGTAACTACTTATTGATAGAATGCTTTCTAGAATGAATGTACTGCATGCCTGGAATGACCTCTATAACTACTGTCTAAAAGTTCCATACATAATAATAGATGCAGGTATATACAAATGTATATATATATATGTGTTACATACATAATAATGGATTATAAAGCAGTTTTTGGATAACATTTTTGTCTTTAAATCCTTAGACTAAATATGAAATTGATTTGAAATAAGAAGACAAACATTTTTCGCATCGACTTTTAGACTTATGTTTAAAAACAAACACAATTTAATAGACAATATACATATGCACATATGTACGTTGACGATTTAGGGGCCACTACACAGCCTATTTGGTTTTTTTAAATATAAAAAAGCTACACATATTAAAGTACTTATGTAGGTATGTATATACATATGCAGGTATATGGGTAATTTATTAAACTTGTACATACATATTAATATAAATTAATGCAACTATTTTATTTATAAGCTATTTTAATTGGTATAATATGTAAAAACTATTTATGCCCAGATGAAATTCGGCTCTTCGAAGAAAGGAAATCACATGAAAATTTGTGCACCATAGGCAAAGCAGCTTATTGTTTTGTACAAAGCTTTTGCTCCATACTCTTCGTTTGATCCAAAACTACATGTCGCCATTCCTTTATTTCACCAATATTTTTTAAAATCAGCAGTAGTTGTCTCTAGACTTTCAAGCATACAAAATATTTTCACCTGTTGTTTTTTTTTTTGCAACAATGAAGCGTCCATGCAATGAAATTTAACAACACACATCAATATTGGAATTGTTAGCACAAGAAAAAATTAAGTTACATATATTCTGAGAAAAATCAGATTTCTTTTAGCTTCATATTATCACAATTTAAATTGTTTTTCAAATTTTAATTTTCTTGATGTGTACCCACAACAACTTTCGTTTTGATCAAATCAGCTGTTTTAATAAACAAACAAAAGTGTTGCCAAAAACAATAAAATAAAAACGCCAATAAGTTTAACTATGCCTTTTTTACAACTGATGTTTTTTTACTTTATATATGGGACTAACTATAAAATTATGAAAAATTTTTTGCTGTAGTTAAAGACTAACTTATTTAGTTAATCGCGTAATAATTAATGGAAAAGACTTAATTAAGGTTTTAAATACGTTTTAGCTAAAAAAAAACATTTAAAGCCTAAAAATGCTTTTTAAAGTTTTGTATTTATAAAACGAATTTTAGCTAAAATATTTATTATTAATTTTATTTGTCACTTGAGTCAAGGTGATATAAAATAATGGTTATAAGCTCATATATTAATCGCATCTATGCACATTTTTTTCGTATTTTTTTGTAGACTTGTTATTTGAACCCTATAAACTTTTATAATTCAATTTACTCTTATTCGTATCTTTTCAGTGGCACACTCGTCTTCACAGGTTAATGAAAACTCCCCGAATTCATTTGATAAAGGTATAAGGACTGCGTTCAGAAATATTAAAAAACGCCATTTCAAAAATATTTCTGTACGAAAAAGGAAACTAGAACAAGAAAAATTAAACATTTAAATTTTCTAAAATTTTATATCTGATTCAGATAAAAACATGTACCTCTATAAAATAATATATATGGATAATTTTTATTTTTATGTGTATTAAATATGTATTTAGTTATTTTTTTTACCCTTTTTTCTACTTTTTTAATAAATGTAAATTTTATTACCTTAAATTCATAAATTTGTATTTTTAAATTTGTGAAATGAGCATGTATGCTTGTTTTTTTGGTAACTACTAATTTTTTGCATCTTGCTCCCTATTTGCGTAAGTACCTATTTTTTCACCACCTGTAAGCAAAAAATAACTACATAGCGGTAGTCAAAAAATAACTAGTTATAATTTAACATATTAGTTGTTGCTTGGTTACTAGTTATTTAGCTGTTTTTTGTAAGCATGTGGGTAAGCGGGGGTCGTGAATTTCGGGACAACTCGAACAAAAATAACTAGTTATTCGGTCAAAAAATAACTAGTGTTTCTCCGTCTCCAATATTACCTGCTAACTTACCAGGTAAACCAAGGTTTTGCTGGGTATATATAAAAGAACAATTTTTTTTTGTTAGTGACACCGCTTATAACTCAAGAACGGCTGGACCGATTTTAATGAAACTTGAAAAAAAGACATACCCGATATCTGGGAATGCGTTTTAGGCTTATTTATTTTTTAAAATTCCGACTGGGCGTGGCACCTCCCATACAAATTGAACAGTTTTTTTTACATACCTCAATGCCTATTATAGCTGAAGTCTCCAAATTTGGTACAACTAAATTATTTATTGATGTGCATAGTTGAGTTGTGTATGGGCGGAAACAAATAAATGGGCGTGGCACTTCCCATACAACGAAAATAGTTTTTTATATATATTTCAACAACTGTAACAGCTGAAGTCTCCAAACTTCGTACGGATGTTTATAGTGCTAATATGCATAGATGGGCTTTTTATGGGCGGGAAAAAATAAATAGGCGTGGCACCTCCCATACAACGAAAATAGTTTTTTGTATATATCTCAACAACTGTAAAAGCTGAAGTCTCCAAACTTTGTACGGATGTTTATAGTGCTAATATGCATAATTGGGATTTTTATGGGCGGGAACAAATAAATAGGCGTGGCACCTCCCATACAACGAAAATAGTTTTTTGTATATATTTCAACAACTGTAACAGCTGAAGTCTCCAAACTTTGTACGGATGTTTATAGTGCTAATATGCATAATTGAGCTTTGTATGGGCGGGAAAAAATAAATAGGCGTGGCACCTCCCATACAACGAAAATAGTTTTTTATATATATTTCAACAACTGTAACAGCTTAAGTCTCCAAAATTCGTACCGATGTTTATGGTGCTAATATGCATAATTGAGCTTTGTTTGGGCGAAAGAAATAAATAGGCGTGGCACCTCCCATACAACGAAAATAGTTTTTTGTATATATCTCAACAACTGTAATAGCTGAAGTCTCCAAACTTTGTTAGGATGTTTATAGTGCTAATACGCATAATTGAGCTTTGTATGGGCGGTAAGAAATAAATGGGCGGGGCACCTCCCATACAACGAAAATAGTTTTTTGTATATATCTCAATAACTGTAACAGTTGAACTCTCAAAACTTTGTAAAGGTGTTTATAATGGTAATATGCATAATTGAGCTTTGTATGGGCGGTAAGAAATAAATGGGCGGGGCACCTCCCATACAACGAAAATAGTTTTTTGTATATATCTCAATAACTGTAACAGTTGAACTCTCAATACTTTGTAAAGGTGTTTATAATGGTAATATGCATAATTCAGCTGTGTAAGGTTAAAGTCTCCAAATTTTGTGTAGGTTTTTACAATGTTGATGTTTACAATTAAGCTGAGTTTGGGCGTGAAGAAAATAATAGGCGTGGCACCTCCTTTACAAGAAAAAATCTTTTACATATATATGTCAATTAATGTAACAGCTGAAATCTCCAAATTCAATATGGGTATTTATGATGCTAATATGCATAACTAAGATGAGTATAGGCAGGAAGTGAATTATGGGTGTGGAACCTCTAATTGCATGGAAATATTTATATGTATGTGTATCTCATTAACTATGACAGCTGGTCTCCAAACTTTTTGGTGTGGCACCTTTCGTACAATTGGATTTTTGTTACATGTATTTCGATAATTCTTATAGCTAGAGTCTCCAAACTTTTTGGTGTGGCACCTTTCGTACAATTGGATTTTTGTTACATGTATTTCGATAATTCTTATAGCTAGAGTCTCAAAATTGTCTATTGATGTTTATGATTGCTAATATACATAATTGAGGTGAGTATACTTAAGAGAAAAGGGAATAATGGGCATGGCATCTCCCGTACAACAAAAATACTTTCTTATATAAGTCTCAATAACTGTAAAAAAACTTCAAAAAACGTGTTCGTATTTTTCTTAAACCAGTTGAACGCAATTTAAATTATTAGCTTAAAAGTAACAGAAACAACCTAAAAATTACCAATAAAATGTTTATCCCTCTTTACCCCTTAGGATCAAAATTATCAAAATTTTATATTCATATTTTTTCGAGACCTGTCGAACGCAATTTAAAAATTTGATTTGAGCCCTTTTAATCTTTTTCGGTTCCGAAGGTACAAAATATATATAAGCAGTTATAAAATATTTTTTACCCTGTCTCGCCTCTAATGGTCTAATATTTTAAAAAAGTACGAAAAATGCATTCATAACTTTGAAACCTGTCGAACATAAATTAAATTACAATTCTATCTTTTTTAAGTTCAGAAGCTGCAAAATTAACCAATACATATTTCAAGTCTTTCCCTAAGCATTTAGGCTATGCAATGATTAATCTGTCTGTCAGTTAGTGAGTCATTAACGCAATTTTTTTATACATTGTTTTGTAAGCACAACAAACATTTAAAAAAATAAAAAAAATTATTTACAAGAGGCGGATAGGGCTACAAAATAATGAAGCTATTATAAACTGTACTGTTTGTGAAGTTTTTCTTAGTAATAGCTTCCTATCATGAAAGATGCGATTGGCTACAGCTTCTCTATTCACGCTTTATCAGTAATTTTCAGTAATTATTAAAGAAACAAACAAACATGCTTATAACGTTATTGGCATGCTATTAAGGAAAATATTTTGTGAATTGTGTGTGTTTAGGCAAAAAATTCGCTTGCTGATTATATATATTGTTACGCAATACATGTTCGGAGATACTCGATGCTGGATGTATTCAATAAAATGGCAAAAAAAACGAGGCTTGCCGCATGCACACATTCTTATTTGATTAGTCGAAAAAGTTCGACCCGACTACATAGATAATATTATAAGTGCCGAGATCCCGAAACAGATCAAGAACTACATGATGTTGTAACTACAAATATGATTCATGAACCGTGTGGCACCATCAACCCCCAATCTCCGTGCATGGTCGACAGCAAGTGTTCCAAACATTATCCACGAAAATTGACAGCGGAAACTATCACTGGCAATAACGGTTATCCACTGTATCGGCGTTGATCGCCCAATGAGAACGATCAAACTATAACAAAGAAAGTAAAAGGAAACGATTTTGTGATTGACACCAGTTGGACTGTGCTATATTCGCCACTTCTTTCCAAATCATTTAAGACACATTGCAATGTTGAATATTCTAATTTAGTGAAGTCGATCAAGTACATCTGCAAAAATATCACGAAAGGCAGCGATATATTTAGCATCCAAGCCTCCAATGGCAACGATGAAATTACGCGTTATAAAGTTGGGCGATATGTGAACTGCGACCAGGCGATTTGGCATATATTCTCATTCCCTATTCACGAATGTCATCCCACTGTTGCACATTTAGCAGTGCATCTGGAGAATGGCCAACGAGTATATTTCACTGCGACAAATGTTGTTCAACGTGCTAAAATACCTGCAGCGACAACATTGACAAGTTTATTTGCTGTTTGTCAAAGCGATCCGTTCGCACACACTTTACTTTACTCGAAGATGCCACGGTATTACACTTGGAACGCTTCTTCAAAAAAATTTTTACGTCGAAAGAAAGGCACTATGGTTCCTGGGCATCCGGATGTGCATTCAAGTGATGCTCTTGGTCGCAATTATACAGTTCATCTGAAGAATGATGAATGCTTTTATTTGCGGTTGTTGCTGGTGAATGTTCGTGGTCCAACATCATTTGCAGCATTTTGTACTGTTAATGGTATAGTCTGCCAACATTTTGTGCTGCATGTCAATTTGCTTGAAAACGATACTCATTGAGATACGACAATCGCTGAGGCATACACGAACATTATTTGCTATTGTTATTATTTTCTATTGACATGCTTCCCGTCAAGTCCAAGTGACCTGTGGAACAAATACAAGGACAATGTATCAGAAGAGATTTTACATCAATATCGTGCCAGCTAGAGAAATCCAAATCTTGAAGTCAATGCCAAGATGCATAACCTTATTTACCTTATTGTGAGAACTTAAATTTTGGTCTGGTACTGACTGGACTAATATCAATTACATAATTTTAAGATTTGAATACATATTGTTAGTTCGCATTAGCGAAGATTCAATAAGAATAATATGGAGAAAAAAAAGATGCATAACCGAGCCTTGCTGTTAATTGAAAACAAGTGTAACCTTATTTGCGCCAGTTTGTTAGTCAAGCTAGGACTGCCAGAACCAGAACATGAAATGAATGAGCTTCTAAATCGAGAATTGAAGCGTGATCGTGAATACGATCGACATGAGTTGAACCAATAAGTTCAAACCAATGTTTCCCTCTTAAACCTCCAACAGAAGGAAATCTATGATATAATATTGAAGGCAATTGATGTCCCCGGTGGAACTGGGAAGACATTCGTCATGTCATTGATTTAAGCCACTGTTCATGCGAGATCCAACATAAATGTAGCGGTAGCTTCATCTGGAATAGCGGCCACATTGTAAGAAGGATGCCGCACAGCTCACTCAGTGTCAAAATTGCCATTAAACCTTCAAAATATAGAGCAACCGACATGTAGCATTGCGACAAACTCCGCCATGTCCAAAGTTTTAGTAGCGTATAAAATCATTATCTGGGACGAATGCACAATGGCACACAAACACGATTTAAAGATTTAAAGATCTGCGCAGTGACTCAAGATGTTTTGAAGGTGCAATGATTTTACTGTCTGGTGATTTCCGCCAAACACTGCCACGAATAAATGCTTGCGTTAAGTCCTCAAGTCTGTGGCGTTTTGCAAAGACACTGCAGTTGACAGAAAACATGAGAGTTACATTACTCAACGATTTATCGGCCAAGATTTCTCCAACCAATTGTTGACTTTCGGTAATGGCCGCATTCCTGTCGACGAATCAAACGGATTGATTTCGTTTCCTCAAAATTTTTGTCATTTTGTATTGTCAAAAGAAGAGCTCATCCAGAAAGTATTCCCCAACATAATTGCTAACGGGAAAAATTATGACTGGTTGAGTGAACGGACAATTTTAGCAGCTAAAAATATAGATGTTGATGATTTAAACTATATAGTTAGTTCAGAATCAAATCGTTGGTACTCTGCATTCTTCTAAATCTATTGATTGTGTTACAAACGAAGATGAAGCCACGAACTATCCAACTGATTTTTAAGCTTCTTGGATGTGCCTGGCTTACCACCGCGCAACTTACAACTGGAGGTTGGCTCGGTAGTTATCGTGCTTCGAAATTTAAACCAACCAAAACTTTGCAATTGAACGCGTTTAGTAATAACAAAACTGATGGTCCATGTTATTCACGCAATTATACTTAGAGAAAAATTCAAAGGTGAAGAAGTTCCCATACCGAGAATTCCGATGATACCAACCGATATGCCTATTAAGCTTAAGCGAATTCAATTTCCTATTCGTCTTGCATTGGCAATGACGATTAAAAAATCACAAGGACAATCCTTGAGTATCTGTGGTCTTAATTTAGAAAATTCATGTTTTTTTCACGGCCAACTGTACGTTGCATGTTCACGTGTTGGGAAACCATCTGCTTTATTTGTACTTGCGCCTGATAACAAAACGAAAAATGTCGTATATCACAAGGTACTGCACTGAAGGGAATAAACCTAAACATAACCCATGAACGAAAATACATACATAGCTTCCTTAACAGCTTTTACCTGAAACGCCTTATTTTTGTAATCTTTTTGAATTTTTGTTTTCTTTATAAATATATTCAAATGAACTATTTGACTAAATAAACTTTGTGATCTTTTTCAAAAATCCATATATTCAATAATTGTTAGGTGGTACGAAGTTCACCGGGTCAGCTAGTTTAATATAAAAGAATTAACTTTATTAATAACTAAAGCACTTAATAAAGAAAATGTAAGAAAGTAAAGTTTTCGGTCGCCATTCTGAGAATTGCAACCGTTCCAATTTAACAAACTTTCCGCTAATAAAATAAATTTGCAATAAATATTGTCAAATCGCATTTATTGCATTTCCGTTCCCAAACGAAAATGCATTATTAAGATTCCATAGAATTACTAACAAAAAACAATAATTTTAATAAATATAAGAAGAAGTTGTAATTAGTATAAGGCAGTCTTGTTCCTCCCATTCGGTCAAGAAGTTGTGCTTAAAATAAAATAAAATAGAATAAAGAAACAAAAAATAAATTTAGTTTTTTTTAAATAAAACGATAACGCGGTAACATAATTGGCGTGCTTGTAAAAAAAATTGGAAATTTTTATGTAAACATAATCAAATTATTGTTGTTTTGTAAAAAAATATATGCTTTTAACATGAGCAAAAGAAATTATAAAAGACAAATTAAAAAAATACTATTTTATATAAAAATAGATGTGTTAAGAGTGAAACAGTTTTAAGTGCAACAAATGGAACAATTTTTAATAAAATTGTGGAGGATAGAGAAAATTTTATTGGGCACTTTGCTGTGCCAAATTTGTCATTGAGTGAGAATATAAAAAATTGGTGCATCGAAACGGCTCCATCCAGAAAATGCTTGGAAAGACTTTTATGTATCTTAAAAGAGGAGGGGCTGGAGGTTCCGCTTTCTGCAGAAACTTTATTGCGCCAAAAGCATAAAATTGTGGTTAGAAATGTGTCCCCCGGAAGCTATTGCCACATAGGGATAGAAACACAATTAAGAAAAATTGGGTATATCCTGCAAAACTATGAAGATTTGCAAATCGACATCAACATTGACGGAATTCCATTGTTTAAAAGTTCGCGAGTTCAGTTGTGGCCAATTCTCTGCAGAATCATCAACACAAAAGAAAATTTGCTGCCCTTTACTGTAGGGCTTTATATAGGCAACAAAAAGCCAAATTGTATCAAGGATTACTTAAAAGATTTTATTGATGAAGTGCATTTACTAAAAGATAAATTGGTTTTAAATGGAAAAAATATTAACTTAAAATTTCGTTGTTTAATATGCGACGCACCAGCTAAAGCATATATTTGTGGCGTACCTGGGCATACAACATCAAATGGCTGTACGAAGTGCACACAAGTAGCGAAAAAAATTGGCAATGTACTTACGTATAGTAGCTTTACTGGTACTTCTATTTCCGATTTCGACTTTGCTTTGAGGAAATATCCAAAGCAGCACTTTCATTTTTTTAAGAGGGAGAAAACGCCCCTCGAAGAAATAGGGTTTGATATGATATCACAAACTCCATTAGATAGCATGCACCTGATCGACCTAGGAGTTATAAAAAAAATGTTGATTCGAATATCTTAAAATAAAACGGAAGAAAAAACATCAAGAAAAAATATTTTAGAAATATCATCTGGGCTAATAAAATTAAGAAATTTTTTTCCAAAGGAGTTTCCAAGAAACCCTAGGTCATTGGATGGTTTGCATCATTGGAAAGCAACTGAATTCCATCAGTTCTTAGCTTATTCTGGCATAATTGTACTCAATAGTAATGTCCATGAAGATATTTATTATGAATTTTTAATTTTGCACTGTGCTTATCGACTACTATGTAGTCCTCATCACATAGAAAGTAATATTGAGCAGGCTCATGAACTAATAAAATTATTTGTTGAGAATTTCTCAATTGTATTTGGGTCGAACAGCGTTTATATAAATGTCCACAATCTGCTTCATTTAGCTTCTTGTGCAAAAACTTATGGTCCTCTTTTTTCATTTTCGGTATACAGGTTTGAAAATAAATTACAAATCTTAAAAAGACACGTTCGGAAACCATCTTCAATTGTTCAACAAATTGTAAAACGGGAAAAGCACGTAACATGCGTCAAAATAAAAACTGAAGGGATTAAGTATGAAAGAGGTTTCATTGTCGGAGCTTATATTAAAGATTGTTTCATTTCTTGGAAAGAACCCAATAATATTTGTAGTATACAACCATGCATTCCCATAAAAATTGAAAATATTATTAAGGATGATGAAGTTTTTATTGAAGGACGGCGATTGTTAGATTTAGAAAGTTTTTTTAAAGAACCCGTTGATTCCTGTGAACTAGGCATTTTTAAAACCAGTTAAGCTTTAGGTGAAAAAGAGACGTTTCCGATAGAAGAATTTCATTTGAAATTCGTATGCTTGCCATTTGAATCCAATTTTTTAATAATACCAATTTTACACACTTGCGTTCCAGAAAAATGACGACCGAACATTCTTTTTTAATAGAGGAAAATTAAAATATTTTCCACTTCAAGGTAAGCTTTAAAAAATTTGCTCACAAAGTAATTTTAGTGCCACAATTTTTATTGATTTGTGTTTTTATTTTTTTCTCTAAGCTAATTCGAATTGTAGTTGCTGTCAAGAGGTCTTAAAAAGGCTTGAGACTATTGAAAAGCAACAAAGTAGTTTGTTTGAAATTTTAGCCGAACGAAGTTTTGCTGGATAGGTTGGTTTCTCAAAATGCAACTGTCGACAATATGATGCAAATATTTATAAAAACTGTTTAACTAATTTTTCTTTTTTGTTCTTAGACTCGACAGATTAAATCCCTTATCGCTGGAAATGTAGAGCGCAATTTACACCATATATTTGGGCGAATCATTATTATGGACTTTAATGTCGACGGAGTTTTCGGTAAAAAACGACTGCGAGATTACGGCAATTTGTTCACTGTATTAATGGGTACAAATTTGATAAAAATTTCTTAATTATTTTTAACAGAGCAAAATTTTTCCAATAATTAGATATAATATTAACATTTAACGATTTGCCAGACAAGACTCTGAGGACAGCTTTTCAAAGGCAAAAGAAAAAGTTTTTCAAGCAAAACAGTCGCGACAAAAGTAAAAGCAGTTCCCAACAAAAAGAAGAGCAATTTTTGCGTAGTTTAAATAATTCTTGTCAACTGATCTCATATACATTTTAAATTAATTTTGAGCTGTACCTTAGTTTATAGATATACATAAGTATTTAAAAGGGTTTAGCCAGCCCTGAAAAAATGTGCGCAATTTTTGCCAACAAGTATTTTACATTTTGAGCTGTGAATTATTTTTTTAAGTTTTTTTATATCCATTTTTTTGTTAAATATACTTTTTATTGAAACGAAAACGTTTGTATTAATTAATTTGCTCTGAAACTGGATTAAGACATATTGTGAACAATAGTGCATAAATATACTACTAATAATGTCGCTAATATGACACTACAATTTTATATTTGACATTCTCTACGCAAAAGTTCCATAATTCATATAAACTTACTAGTAAATTCCTGGTTCGAATTTCTCCATATGGTCCCCTGAGAACTACCTAGTCAATACCTAGTCAATTGTTGTAATGTCACTGGTAGATTTTCAATGACACGCATATGTTAAATGTCTATAGCACTAAGCCTTGTATGGGGTATAAATGGACAGTAGTACTAATGACAAAGTCAAAAGCTAGTCTGTAAGATTTCACTATCGGCATTTCCTACAGGGTATCTAAATACATCGATATGACACAGTGTTGCCAAGTGTAGGGATTTTTCCCTTTTTGTAGGGATTTTTTTCAAAAATATTGCATGTAAGGAAAAAGGGAAAGATTTCTTACTTTTATTGAATTCTAGGGATTTTTTCAATTGCAAATTTTTGGTCACAACTAAAAATTATATGCTTTCCAAATGTAAACTTTAAAACTTAAAAATATATGTTCTTCTCTTTAAGTGTATCATTAGAAAGTCGTAAATCTGGTAATATGTACCTCTATTATATGAAATAAGTAAATACGAGTGGCATTTTTATTAATATATAATGACAAGTAAACTCTTGTTCAAGGTGTATATACATATATACATAGGAGGTATCGTAACAGCAGCTGATTATTGTTTGCTGGTACAAATAATTGTCAAAATAACACATAGAAATTGTACGGAAACTTTATAATGACCTTGTTAAATACACCTTGTATAGTGTAGGGAAAAATGTAGGGAAACAAAAAGTGGGTGTAGGGAAAAAAAAGGATTACTTCCCCATAAGCGTAGGGATTTCTAAATAAATCTCCTGGCATCACTGATATGACAACACATACCTACGTCCAAGCATACTAAAAACTTTTTTCCTATTTGGTAATGCCCATCCATAATACATGTTTGAATGCGTTGCCACTTTTCATTTGATACCTATTTTCTATGAAGTTTGTGTGTTTGTTCAAAAAAAAAAAACTGAGGCAATCGCAGTATTTCGCCTAAATCTAGGTCCGTGGTTAACTCATTTTGTTCATTTTATATAGCGATCATCTCAGGAATATTTCTGCTAGTTTGACATCAACACCTGGTCCGTAGTACTTAAATTGACTCCGGAAACTTGATTTCAACAGACGTACAGAGTGACAGACGGATATGGCTATATCGGCTTCTCTATTTATAAGGGTCCAGAATAAATACATATACTTAATGGGGTCGCAAATGGACAATTAAGAAATTACAAACGGAATGACAAACTAATATATGCCCTTATCACTTATGTGAAGGGCATAAAAATGAATGCTATGTATTAAACAAATATATTTTTTGATAAAAATTGTATTTGCGTCGAATAAAATATTGTCTAAAAAAAGCTATAATTTTATAAAGCTGGTTGTTTGAATAAAAATTTGAGACGTTTTTATGTCCCCAATTTTAAAAATTTCTATTATTCGGCTAAAATTTTCGCCTATTTTTTTCGATCTTTTGTTTTTTACTTTTTAAAAATATGAATTCCCTAAAGAAGCTTGCCATTGTGGTGGCGAAATATCGGAAAAAATAAAAAAATATATACATATATAAAAGATCTTGGGTTTGAATTTAATAAAACAAAAGGTGTGTTCATTTACAGAAAATTATCAATAATTTTCGATAATTATTACTAGTAAGTGTTCACGTACACACGTTTAGCAACATAAATGTTTCTGATAATTTCTGCTAGTAAAAATTTTATT
The DNA here is from genome assembly GCA_963583895.1 of Melanophora roralis. Taxonomy (NCBI): domain Eukaryota; kingdom Metazoa; phylum Arthropoda; class Insecta; order Diptera; family Rhinophoridae; genus Melanophora; species Melanophora roralis. The sequence continues at coordinate 67,661,413 of OY757190.1, read as the reverse complement.
ATCAGAAATTATTTAAACAGTTTTTCTGTCATTATGCTTTGAAAAAAAATGTAAGCTTTAAATTTTTATAAGTTTACAGTAACAAAATACATTTGCTAGCAAGTTTTGACTGTGAAAGTGTTCATTTACTTTTAAATATTTTTGAGAGCAATTTTGAAAATATTTCTTTTTACTCTCTCGTTGCTTGTAATAACTGGAAAGTTATTGAACACAACTAAAGCATTCGGTTAAAATTTAAAAAATTACGATAGTTAAGTAGCTATAATTTAAATAAATGCAGTAACCCAATAAAAATAAGTTATTTTACAAAAAACTCCAACGCCGAAAATTACGTCGAAATTGGTATGTCTGGGAAAAAGTCCACTTTGACGGAAAAATTAAAAGTTAGACAACAGATATTTCTTCTGTGTTATAAAAAAGGAATATCTAAAAATAATAATATGTAAGAGTTCAAAACTTTCTTTAATTGGGATAGCGAAATATTGGGCTACAATTCAAAGTTATAAGTTAAGTAAGTTTTCCTTGATTTAAGGGCATGTTCTTTTTATAATTAAGATTCCTAGGAGCAGTGGTGTAAAACTTTAATTGCAAAAATCTTGCGACAATAGCACTTAACCATACAATGCAGAAAATCAATTTAGTATCCATTAATGATAAAAGTTTGGTTTTGTCTAAACAATGTTCATATGTAACGTAACGCCAGACAAAAAAAGCATTTATTTTAATTGTCTCTACGGTAATGATTAGAAAAAAGGAAAATTTTGCATGTTAAAATTATTTACTAACTAAAGGGTTAACAATTAAAAACTTGCTTATTAATCAAATATATAAATAATAATAAATTCTTAAAAGTGCGTAACGTAACTTCAGATTGTGAATAATTCCTTTGAGTGTTGCTGCTTATGCAAGCTGATGATCGTTAATAGTTAAGTTTGTTAAGTTTGCTCATGATCATAAACAACAAATGCAAGCTAAGTTAATAATCAAAGTCCACATGTTTTGGCTGTATTGTTTACATTAAAGAACTCATTAACTCATTATAAAAATGGGTCAATAGCTTAACTTGCATTTGGTTACTAATAGTGCAGTTACTTATTAACACGCACATTTGCAGAATTTTACGAAAATCAATTTTCATTAACCTTTACTTTTGAAGAATTTAATGCTGACTTTCATGATTTAACTAAGAATAAGGAAAAATGTAAATTAATTTTAAAATATAAGACTTGTTTTTTTATTTCCTATTCAACATTAAAGTGCCGCCTGTCGAACCCAATTCAAACCACCCTCAATACAGTTTATATGCTGTTATTGAAATGTTCAAGCTCCTGTTCAAACTAGAAGGCAGTGTTCGAAGGGCCATTAAGGATGTGGCAGGAAGCTCGTCAACGAATCAAGGTCCAGAACGCTCTACCAGGCAGTCGAAGCCAATTCTAATGCCAAAAATTGCAATACCGAAGTTCGATGGAAGTTATCATAAATGGCAAGAGTTTCACGACATATTTCCTTTTTAATTATGCAACAACATATACCTAAAGTTCAGAAAATGTGATATTTTAAAACACACGTTGTGGGAGAAGCAGCCAACTTAATAAACCTAACTATTAACAAGTAAGAGCGCTATATTCGGCTGTGCCGAATCTTCTATACCCCTCACATTGATCTTTAACCCATTAGTGCATAACGTCCCTTAAAAGTGACGTATATATTTTTCAAGTTTCCTCATAATCAATTAAGCAAAAATTTAAATTAAAAAGCAATTATACTCGTGTGATTGTCTTCTGTCATAATAATAAGAGTTTTGTTGCATTTCTTTGTTTTTGTTGTGTTATTCTTCAAACTCTTGGAGGGTAAGAAAAAGTGCTACAAACAAAAAATTTTGCACTACAACCAATTCATTTCAATATATACTTTTTTTTATTAATGTGGTAGTAGTTGTTTCACGTAGTTGTAAGCTATAATGTAATTCTGAATTTTTTGCTATGTGAGTTTTCTTTAAATGTACATTTTAAGAGACTCTATGCTTATTGAGCAATTTTATTACTATTATTTTGAAAACTTACAGTTACCGAAGTATTAAAACCATTAGAAGAAACCGATGTTTGTTTGCAAAATTTGTGACACTGACCACGATTTAGATGTTAGTGACGATCAGCACCAAGCGAACCTGAGTCATCTTGGTATAAACTGTTGAATACAGAATGTGAAAATGAACGTTTCAGAAGTCTCTTTTAACAGTAAACTTCTTTGCAATTTAACGTTTTCGGAAATATGCTTGTCTGATAACCAATTAAGGGAAGTCGAACCAAAAAATTTTCCTTCAAACTGCTTTTGAAATAAAAAAGAGCCCAGAGGAATCAAAGGCTACCCTTTTTCCGAAAATGATAATATCGAGCCATAACCGCCAAAACGTCTGTAGCGACATAATTTTCGTTTTTCGTTTTATTTTTGAAATTAATTGTTTATGATCATCTGCATCATCTCACAAAATATCAAACCTAAAAGTTTTACCGTTATGATTTTATATGAAAAACAATTTAGACTTAAGTGCAATTATCTGTTTGTTTACTTTTTTTGTTACCGCGAGTGTCACTTTATTCGCTTTTATAAATTAATTGCTATTAGTAGCAAAATCGCAAAATTTTTTTTATTTATTTATTTTATTTTATTTATTTTATTTGACTATCCCACGCAACAAGATCTTCGATCTTATATTAAAGCTAAGTACAAATTCGTGTTACAGAGTATTTTTAAACAAAATTAAAAAAAATATAAAAAAAACATTAAACAAATGAGGTTTATAAAACAAATTATGAATTATAATAAATAGGTATAACAAAAAATTTCAAAATGCACATTCAAAATTAACTGTAAAAGTGTTGAGTTAAAAGCTTTTTAAATTCTCTAGCGTTGCTGTTTGTTTGTAAAATGTTCGGAAGTAGGTTCCAAAGATGTACAGCATATGTAAAAATTGGTGCTCAGATACGAGACTTCGATGTCTTAAAGGAAATAGTTTATTGCCTCTATTTGAACGTGCAAAGGTTAAACGGTTATACAGATACGATGGCTCCATTTCGTATATTATTTTGTGTAATAATACTTAAATCCGTACATCTAAAAGGCATTTTAATGGCTTTCCATATAATTTGTTTGAATACGACGATAGCCGGTCATATTTGCGTAATCCATATACATATTTTATTATTCTGTTGTAGGTTTTATTGATTTCGTTTTTACTTTTAGAGTCACAGTAAGCAAAGATTTCACACCCGTACAACAAACGTGGCATAAGGTACGTTTTAGCTATAAGAATCCGAACGTCCAAAGGTGTGTAGTACCGCGTAACCCATAATTCACGGAGCAAGCAGTATATGTTTCCTACTATACCGTTGATGTGATTTGACCACTCAAGGTTTTCATTAAAAATAATACCCAAATTCTTCTCAGAGGAAACAATATTTATTTGCTGATTGTTCAACTTAATTTGAAAGTCCATGGTCAGCTCTGTAGACTTCTTATGGATGGCAATGCATTTGGATTTTTGTGGGTTTAATAATAATTTGTTAGCAGTAGCCCAGTTATGGACGCTGTTTAGGTCATCGTTTAGTTTACTAACGTTTTCACTTATGGATTCTACAGAACTACTCAAATAGATCTGTACATCATCAGCATAAAAATGTATATTGCAGTGTTTCAAATAATGTGGTAAATCATTCACATACAATGAAAATAAGAGTGGTCCCATAATTGAACCTTGTGGTACTCCTTTAGGGACAGGAAGAGAAGTTGAATAATCACCATTTAGAAAAACAGATTAATACGAATGCTGAATTATGATTTTATAAGATTGGCTGATGTTCTTGAGGTTTTAAATAATTTAAGCAGTTTGTAGTAAAGTATTGAATGATCAACGGTGTCGAAAGCTTTAGAGTGATCCAGCAAAACTAAAAAATTTACTTTTCCAACGTCGATGTCCAGTCTGATATCCTCAATTACATTAATTAAAGCTGTAACGCAGCTATGTTTAGTTCGAAAACCAGATTGAGAAACTGTCAGCAAATTAAAACGTTTTAAAAATTCATTAATTTGTGAGTACATTAACTTTTCCATTACTTTGGAAAGAAATGGCAGTATGGCTATTGGCCTAAATTCGTGATTTGATTTCGGTATAGGTACTATTTTAGCATGTTTCCAGTTATTAGGAAAAATAGATGTAGTAAAAGTTGTGTTGAATATATAGGTTATGAATAGTAGTAATTAAGGTAGTAGTATATGAATAAATCGTGGATCAATATTGTCGTAACCAACTGATTTTGATTTTATGGAGGACAGGGCAAAAAGGACTTCAGATTCATTTACGCAGCGGAATTTAAATTCATTCTCAGTTTCAAAACTCATAATGTTGTTTAGATAACTATCTGTCAAATATTCATTAGTCACATGAGATACATCAGCAAACATTTTGTGAAGTTCATCCGGCGTTGAGGAACAACTAATATTTATATTTTCCTTTCCAACGCCAATATCCCGTATGGTTTGCCAGGTTTTTTTACTGCTAATGGCATCTCTAAATCTTTCGGCATAGTAAAGACATTTAGCCTTCCTTATTTCACGATTAACTTCTCGTCGCAGCCTACAGTATGCATCTTTTAAGAAGGGAGTTTTAAAGCGTTTTCATCGAGAGTATGCCACATTTCTTTGTTTCATTAACGATTTTATTGACAAAGAGAACCATGGCCTAGAACTTGGCTTTATAACTTTTGTTCTGCAAGGCACAGCAGAATTATATAAAAATTAAATATTGCCTTCTAGAAAAGACAATTGTTTGTCCACAGAAGGCATATAATAAATCGAATTCCAGTTTATGGCCGAAAAACTATCGTTCAATGCGTGGTAGTCAATATATTTAAAGTCACGATAAGTAAAAGCTTGAGCTTCGTGCCTTAACTGAAAATCATATGAGGTAAAAATCAAGTTATGCACGGCACGGATAGTTGATCGTATAACAAAACTTTAGAATGTTATTAACAAAGAATAAGTCCAGTAAGGTATTAGACAAGGCACTATAATGAGTAGCAATAGAACGATTAATAGGTGTGATACCAATAGCCAACATATTATCCAAAAGTGACGAATCAGTCAATAAATTCGAGTTAAAATCGCCGGCAATAACAAAATCCGTGTAAGAGTGAGCAATGTCCTCAATATCGCTCAAAAAGACATCAATAGGAGTACTACGGTTCGGTCTATAAGCGCACCCTACCAGTAGCTTTTTGCCATTTGCTAAGATTTCAACAAACAAGTATTCAACTTTGTTTAAGTGTATTACCATGTTATTTGCATCAATTTGATTTTTGTTTCTGCAGATAAAGTTGCACTTAATACTTTTCTTAACAAAAACTGCAACACCACCAGCATGAGTCTCCCGATCATCTCTAAAAGTTATGTAACCATTCAAATCAATCATGTGATTAGAAGTTGATTCCTTTAACCATGTCTCGGATACGCAGATTACATCAACATTTGAATTTTTAAAAATTATCCTAATTTAATCAATTTTGTTATTAAGACTTTGGGCGTTGATGTGACATATGTTAATGCCATTTTTCTGCTTGGATAAAACTCGTAGCATACTCATTGTAACATCATTGGAACCAGCTACTGAACTGCTATCTTGCATATTTAGTTAGTTAGCAAGTAGAATTAATTGTAATTTTAAATAAAACAACGCCAGAAAATACACTATATCTTGAGAAAAACAAGTTAAATCGAACATTTAAAGTAGCAATTACATGAAAATTAACAATAGTAACAAAAAAATTTGTACGTAAAATTTAATAAGGAAAAAAATATTTAAGACAATTATTACATATCAGCATTACGTTTTTTATCAAAGTATTTTTAATATGGATTTATGGCAACAAGTGGTGAGTCTTTTAATTTTAATACATGAAACTTCGATTAATTTTACATAATTTTCTGGTAATGAAAATCTTCTTTTTAGAGTTTATTAAAAAATGGTCTCGTTCCATAGAGTGATACCAATTCTTCTGAAGAACAAATAAGAGCGCTATATTCGGCTGTGCCGAATCCTATATACCCTTCACGTTGGCCTTTCGAAATCCCAAACTTTTTTTTATTTTTATCGCAATAAAAGTAATAAATTGTATCTTCCTTAAGAATTTCGCAATGTCAAAGGATTATAAAGTACTTTTCGCTTATAGTCACATCGCTTATAGTCCATTTAGCGATATAGTCCAAAATATACGTTTTTACCTCTATAAGTCAAAGTCTTTTTTGTATGACGATATAGTCCATTAGCGATATAATCACATTTGACATATATGCCACCTATGTGTGGTTATTAAAATCTTACTTACATGCAAATTATTCAGGATATTGTCACATACATTTTAGAAAAAATTAGTTATTTAAGCCACAACCCAAAAAATCTAATTGTAAAATACAACCGTGTTGTTTGTTTTGAAATTTTTGTTTTTTTCAACGACATTTAATCGACAGTGCTTTGAAAAACTTGTCAAACTAAAAATATAAATAAAACATAGAAAAAATGAGTTACAGAGTGAATTTATCTATAAAACAAAAAATTTTTTGTTAAATAATTATAAACATAATTCTTTAACAATTGGGCTCCAAATACAAAATCGATGTTTCGACTGTTTCTAAAATTCTAAAAAACGAGGAGAAGATTCGTGGGCTGGCAAATTCATCTAATTTAAAGTCTAAAAGGCAACGGAAAGGCGATCATCCCAATATTGAAAGTGCTCCTAACATTTGGTTCAATAATATGCGAAGCAAAAACGCTGTTGTAACTAGTTTAATGGATGAATAATTTGAGCCAGGTTCAAGTTGGTTATTTCGATGTAGAAAGCGCTCAAACATAAACTTTGGAAAGATACATGGAAACTTTAAGGACAACGACGAATCGGCGGTGGAAGATTTTTCGACTAGTGTTTTACCCCATTTGCTCAAAGAATATACTGCAGATTGTGTTTTTGATGCTGACAAAAGCGATCTATACTACAAAGCATTAACAAATACAACTTATTTCATTAAAGGAGATCAGCCCAAGGGGATTAAACTCAAAAATCTCGACTTACACTCTTATTTATATGTAATTCAACTGGTTCACATAAACGAGTGTTTTGTATTGGGAAACCAAAAAAGCCAAAATGTTTTAAAAACAAAAACATACCAGTCGAATATTTTTTCAATAAAAACAGCTGGATGACGAGTTTAATATGGAATAAAATACTTTCTACGATAGACAATGAAATGGTTAAGGAGAACAAAAAAATAATTTTATTTATTGAAAACGCCTCTTGTAATAAGGCTACCACATCACTGTTACATATAGAAGTAAAATTTTTACCACCAAATACTACTGCACTGATACAGCCGCTAGACCAAGGCTTTATACATGCTTTTAATATCAGTATCGGCAGATTATAGTAAAAAAGCAATTATGCGCTATAGAAAAGGGAAAGACCGTGCCAGAGTATCTGAAATCGGTTACAATAGTGGATGCATTAAATTTTGTAAAACGGGTATAGTGGTTGGTAAAACCTGAGACAATTGCAAACTGTTTCAAAAAAGTACCTACATATACCAATTAAAAGTTTCCGTTTATTTTTCAGTTTTTAATTAAATATTTTTTACAGGCTGGTTTCCATACCAATACTGATCTCAATGAAAGTGTTGAAGATGAAGATTTTATTGCCGAAGTTGTTTCTTACTCATCTAAATATTTGCATTGCGATGATGATCTTGTTTGTTTTGGAAATTTGAGCAATAAGGAAATTTTACAGGCGGTTTACTAAGAAGACTCTACACAAGAAGATTATGATTGTGAAAATTGTTACGAGCGCGATACGGACCTAACTAGCTTTTGCGGCTTGCTCTCTGGGGGGGTTCTCAACCCTTATGTAGACCCTGCAAAAAAAAAATACGAACTACAAAACGACAACACACACACGCTGGAACACTCCGGACGAATAGGAAGTTCGATAATTACCTTCAGCCGCCCATATCCCTTCCATGGCCGCAAAACATCCGTTCCAATAGTTTGCAGACCCCTTAAACCCGTCGAACGTCACCTCACCACCTCTTTAACAATCCCCTCGAATAAATATACTCAAATATTTCCATGTCTAAAACATTAACAATATTTTAAATTTATTTAAGTAAATCGTTAAAATTAAATACCCTTAACAATAAAACTAACATACTACATTCATACATACACTAATTTGACATATTAAATAAATTTTTCAACAAAGAAAACTTAAATTTATACAAAAATCTTCTTCACTCAATTAATTCTAACTTGATATTTCTTCCGCACCCTCTCTTTTTCTTTAAAATATTTATGTATTTAATACTTTAACTTTCCTTAGAGCTCAAATTAATATACTTTACACATTTAACACAGTTTTAAACCAAACGGTTACTTCTTTTCGCGCCTAAAGGTGCTTTCGCACGATATGTATTTTACACATGACTTTTCACTTTTGCAATCCACATGTAATTGCGTATGTCTGTCAAAATTGTCATTTTGATGGTCTATAATTTTTGCTTTCACACGTACATGTGTATTTACATCTGACATAACCTCCAAACCAAAATAAACAACTTACTTTTCCTTGTTGTTGTTTTAAAAACAATTGATGACACATGCTTTGTCAGATGAAAATAGAGCACGCTCTATTTACAAATTTGTCATATGACATTTACATATGTTTTTCACACATGCAATGTTTAAACGCGTTCAGACGGCAGATATCAATTTCGCACTGCAAAATTTGACAAGTCATGTGTAAAATACATATCGTGCGAAAGCACCTTAAAGGAGCTCCCTGAGACGTCAAACTTTGCAAAAACAATTTCTCCCGGCACTTTTCTACCCGCGATTTAATTTTCGCCCCAGGTAAGTTCACAATTTTTACTTTTTTTACTAATCACTTAACACAAATTTTAATTTACTCTATTTTAAATTTTTTTTTTTTTCATAATTTCACGCGGCTATCGAGGGACGAATGTACTTAAACAACTAAAAGAAACAAACACACATCTACACACTCACACAGTTCCTACAATAGACCCAATAAGCATTTTGGCTGGAATTCAAGTGGAATTACATTTGAAATCAAGTCACAATTTCCAGTTTCCAGTGTTGAATTACAGTTGAAACACAGTTGAATTCAATAGCGAATCCAGCGAAATTAACCATTGAATTACAGTCGAACAAAACAGTACCTTTATAGTGTAATTCCAGCCTTGAATAACGGTGTGATTCAAGTTGAACCGAACTTGAATCTGAAAATTTAATTATAAAACCATCATCTTCACCGCCGCCAATGATTTTCCATCAACTCTGTGCCATAAATAACGTAGTCTTCAAACAAATTTGTTGTTGTTTTTTAACAAACTTCAAACAGACTGGAAAGAGGATGGATTTTAAATGTAATTCAAGCTTGGATTCACACCGGAATTCCAACATTGGAATTCACAAAAATTTTGTGCTTATTGGGGAGGTTCACTAAAACACAACTACTATTAAATATATTTTCAATATAATTTATAAAAATTGAATTTGAATTTTAAACATTTTTACTTTATAATAAAAAAATAACTTTAGATTTTTATAAATATTTAAAAAAAAATTTAAAAACTCTTATTTTCTTTACTTTACAAATCTTTCAATATATGTTCACAAATTCAAAACAAAATCACTTTATATACTAACTTTACTTTTAATATATCTTTTGGAATTTAACCAGGAAACTAAAAAAGATCTTAACTTTCACTTTAATAAACGAGTCTTGTTAGAGCTCTTTTGTTTTCTCTGCGATTAATTTTTCCGCCGATGGAGTTTATAAAATAAATACACAAAATCTGGCCTACCTGGCTTTCTCTGAGATTTTCGGTCCTGGATTTCTTCCCCAAACTTTCTTTCCAGGATGTGAGGTTTTCCCAGCTATTCAACCCACACAAAAATCACACATTAGACAATTACACTTTTCTTCTTTCCACTAACTTCTACTTACGTAGGTCAATGTTTTTATTTGATTTTTTTCAAATAAAAAGAAAAACTTCTTCCACTGTCGGGTCTTGGATTTTCTCGTTTCTTTTTCCTGAAGCGGTTCAACAAAACTCAGAATCCTAATACGCTTCGCTTTTTCCTTATAAATTTGTTTTAACAAAACTCAATTTTTGCATATATTTTAATTGTAAACAGACCTCCGAGAAATATTGAATGCCGAAGTTATCCATGAGTTCGAAGATAAAAGAAGTGAGATGAGAGCCGAGGCTAGAGAAAATATAATTAAAATGCAAAAGAAAAACTGTAAAACTTACAATAGTTACCGGAAGTGGAATACGGAGTCAATGATTTGGTGGCCATCAAACGCGTTCAGTTTGGCAGCGGCCTTAAGCTCAGAGGAAAATACCTTGGCCCCTATAAAGTCGTTAGTCAGTTACCCCGTGGGAGATGTGTGGTCGATAAGGTTGGCCATCACGAGGGCCCTAACAAAACTACAACTGTGGCAGAGTTTATGAAACGATGGCAATCCGAGCCGAATTGCCGTCAGGAGGGCCGAATGTAGGGTACATGCGTTCGCCGGGTATACCGACAACCATAAAATAACGGACGCGGCGAAAGAGACTTATTAAGTGTACAAAACGAGTTATTCTGTGTTGAGAGGTCACGTTAGACAGCTGTGAAGCAAGTGCCAGTTAGACCAGTTGTTATCAAAAGCGTCAATAAATGAATTACCAATTAACCACCAAATGAAATTGTGTTTTTATTGTAGGCGCAAGTTCCGAGTCCCACATATAGTAACCGCAAGATTTTGCAGGTATAAAAAGTAAGTTTGGCCGAAGATCGGGGATTAGTTAAAGTACAGACAGACAAACAAAGTTCAAAGAGAAAGTGGTTGTATAAAGAAATAAAAAAAAAATTTAGAGACTGGATAAAAAAAACTGTTTGTTAATACTCTCACCTCACTTCTTTCATCTTCGAGCTCATGGATAACTTCGGCATTCAACATTTCTCGGAGGTCTGCGTAGTCCGGCAAATTCATCTCCACGCCTGTTAACAGCTTGAACGGGGTCACGCGGGTGCTTCTTGACGGGGTAGAATTAATCATCATCTGAACGCGTCACACGTGTTTGTACCAATTTTGAGGTGCCTTGGCACACAATTTTGACAGCATGGGTAAGATTATTTTGTGGATTCGCTCCACTTGGTCATTCCCACGCGGAACGCCCGTAGCTATCAATAGATGTAGAATGTTCTCCTCGACGCAATAGTCCTCGAACGCTTTCGACGTGAACGCTGTCCCGCGGTCGGTAATGATTCTCTGAGGATTTCCAAACACCGCTGACTGCCTCTCCAAGCACTCGATGACCGCTTTCGTGTCGGTTGACTTCGTTGGATGAAGCCAAACGAACTTCGTAAACCCATCAACGACTACAAGTGGTTTCTTTGTAGCTTCCATTGGTCCTACGATATCAATGTGGTAGGTCAATAAAGGTCGGTCGTCCTTATCGACTGGATTAAGATAGCCTTCCTTTTTACCTGTCTTCGCCTCGGTGATGATGCACTCGATACAGTTCTTACAACGTTTGGCACGTTTGGCACTTTTGACGCCAACTTCATTATGTAATAATGCCTTTCCACCAACTCACGGATTTTAGACACTCCAAAGTGGCCCTGGTTGTGCGCCACCGAATGATTTCTTCTTCTAACTGGACCGGTACGACTATAAGGTCATTCGCTGGATCCTTATACAACATCCCACTTTGCATTTTTCATATTGGCCGTGTTTCAGGACGGCCCTTATAGCCTTGGTGCACTCGTCGTGCTCCTGACCACACCTTATTCTGTGGGTGGCGGTCATACGGTTTCTGGGCCACTCATTAGAGCTTCCTTCAGCTGTTGGCAGGCTACTAATACTTCGTCCGTAATGCGGAATTGAGCATTTTTCCTTAGATGATCTGTCAATGGCTTTGCAGTCACTGCGTAGTTCTCAATAAACTTTCTAAAATAAGAAGTCAGACCAAGAAACCTTTGCATCATTTTACGATCTGTTGGTACTGGAAAACCCTTAACTGCTCTCACTTTCTCCTCGGCCGGCTTTATGGACCCCTTCTAAACAATGTAGCCCAGGAAATTAACCTTTTCCTATTAAATTTGGCACTTCTCCCATTTTACACAAAAACCATACGAAGCAGCTTTTTGTAACACCTTCAAGAATTTCTCCAGGCCCTCGATAATATCCCTAGAAGGAATAATTATGTCGTCTATATAAACTATGGCGGTACTATCTCGTATGAGATACTTAAATACCGCTGATATAAACCTGGTAAATACTGCCGGCGAGTTACTTATACCAAATTGTACAAACAGAAATTCAAACTGGCCCTTATGAGGCACAAAAGCAGTATATTTTATTGACGATTTCTCTAAGGGTACGTGAAAAACCCCATTTTTTAGATCTAACGTCGTGTAAAAAGTTGCGGTCTGTAACTTGTCAATCACCTCATCCATCAATGGCATAGGGAAATGGTCTCGAATAATTTTTTGGTTCAGCCGTCTATAGTTGCAACAAAGCCTCTTCGTACCATCTTTTTTCGACACCAGGACAATGGGTGATGCGTACTCCGATGTACTAGGCTGCACTATTCCCTCCTCCAGCCACTCCGCAATTTGTTTATCAACTATGGCTTGGTCAAGTGCCGGCAACCGTCGGGGACGCTCGCAAACGGGTATTTCGTCCTTCAAAACAATATTCATTTTCACCTGACTTTCTTCGCTTCCTTTAGGTGAATACTCAGTTATACCCTGGATCACTTTACTCTTAACGGAGTCACCCAAGTGCTCAAGGTTCACTGGAACATCCGGTTTGCATACGACTTCGTCCATGTTCATACAAATGCCTGAAAATTCTTCCAACACGAGATTCTTGCCTACTGCTTTCTTAAAATTTACTTCACCGTTAGCTATAGTAATTTTAGCCTTCGATTTTAGACTATTGCCTTATAAAATTGAGTGGCTGATGTCACGTTCCCCAACGACGTAAAATGTAACGTCAAAGTCTAGATCGTCAATCCAAACTACCTCATTAAACCGGCCCATGGTGACAATCGCGCTGTTGCCAATTGCAAACAATTTAACTCTTTCCGGTACAAAATTTACCTCGCCTAATATAAACGGCATATCAAATCGAACTATGCAGATGTCGCATCCCGTGTTTACCAACGCGGATAAAGGTTTTCCCCGCATCGTGATATCTTTGAATACTAATCCCGGGCCCTTATGAACCATGTTGACCTGCTTTCCCGCCGTATCAATTTTTTTCTCCCTCTTTTCCGCTGGGCATTCAAACGAACGATGCCCAAACTTTTGACAGCGGAAACACTTAGGCTGTTTTTCGGGACAATCCTTGGCGAGATGCAATTTCCCGCCACATTTGTAGCACCTTTTTTCAATTCCACCAGATTCCATCTTCGGTGAATTAGCAGTTTTTGCGGTAGTAGCCGGTCCTGCCCCCTTGTATGACGACGGAGGGACGACACGCGATTTTTCATACACTCGTATTTGTCTCTTTAACTCGCTTATATTACCAGCCTGATACAGCACAGTCTTATTTGATTTAGAATCTGGGATGCCTTCTATGAAATACTCCAACACACTTTTTTCGTCTAAATTGATTTGGGCTCCGATTTTCATAATGCTGTACAGATACTCTATCAGCGTTTAATTTTTCAACAGGCGCCGGGCACGAATCTGACGTATAATTTCCGCCGTCGAAAACTGCGCACCAAACTCATTCTTGAGAGCTACCTTTGTGAGGGCCAATCTCGTATGCCTCTTTGACTTCTGATAAATGATTTTGCGGCGCCCACTAATAACTGCTTCCCGTAAACATAGAACTGAAGTGGTAACCACTTCGCTCGCTGTTTTGTCAACAACGTCCAGTCCATAGCCCTCCAAAAGTCTCCTCTGTAGTTCGTCCTTCAAACCCTGGGTACTCAGACCCAATTCCTTTTACTTGGCCCTAAGGGTGCTAACGGGCATACCCAGAATTTCTCCCGTTCCATGTCCGCACGTCCAATAAAATAATATAGCGACCTCACCCACTGGAAGTTGTAACCGCAAGTGCCTCACAAAAATATTGTTAATTAATAAAATATTTTAAGATATAAAAACCTTACGTTATAAAATGGTTTACCAAATATAAATTTCAGCGAATGTGCTTTCAAAGTTTCTCAACTAACTTCAATTACTCTCTATATTTTATTTAAGTTCTCATTTAAATTTAATTAAATTTTTTATTTAAATTAAGTTAATTTACTTGTACACAAAAATTTTAAAATTCAAAATTTTTTCTTATATTTAAATTCTCATTCAAATTCTAGTTAAATTTCTCATTTAAATACAGTTTATTTACTTGTACACAAAGTTTCAAAATTCAAAATTATTTCTTATATTTTAATTCTCATTTAAATTCTTATTAAATGTTTCATTTAAATAAAGTTTATTTACTGATACACTAAGTTTCAAAAATGCAAAATAATTTCTGACTTATCAAATGTTTTCCGTGTTTACATAAATCTCGAATATTCTATTTAGTTTAATTTCCAACACATTTAATTTTCTATCCTCTTTAATTTCTATCGTCTTTAATTTTTGTCATCTTTAGACATCTTTAACTTTCAATATCTTTGATATTCAAAATTTTTAAACATCCTTAATTTTCAACATCTTAAATCTTTTTAGCATCTTTAAACATTATTTTTATTACTTAAATTCTTAGCAGAATTAAATACTTATCTTCTGTGTCTGCTTTGCCCCACTGTAGTTTTTCACGAATTTCTCTTTCTTACGCACCACTGTACCTTTTTGCTTTTTAACAGACTTCTATCAACACAACGCAAACTTGACGCCAATCAAACACTCAACTCTCCAACGTTGCAGGGGCATTCCACCGTCACGTACAGACAAATTCAACTATTTTTTAGCACTTATTTTACATAGAACTTCTAATTGGTAATTCAGAATTCTATTTTTTTTTCTTCTATTAATTAAACTGCGTGGTAGTCTTCAATCTTACATCGCACTGCAGTTTTTAAATCCAAATTTCAGCGAATCAGTTGGACACAGAGAAAAGATGTCTAGGAAAGAAATTTTTAATAAAAAAAATATTTATAGGTAAAAATTAACTTTTTTTATTTGCCACGTAAGGGACAAATGCGTCACGTAAGGGACACAGTTGAAATTATTTTTAAAAAATACCCAAAAATCAAAAGTTAATTGCAGTTTTGTCTGCAGATAAGCTTTAATTTGCAGTCCACTATATTTTGATTGGCCTTGCTGAAATAAAAGTTTGAAATTCCTCTAATGGCATGGTGATTCAGATTCAATTTTTTCTCAGATTTTTGAGGATGGCACATAAATTACCTGGGTTTTTGAAACTAATTGAGAAGCCAAATAAGCAAACACTTTGACTGACTGAATGACAATATGTTTGCTTTGGCTTATCATTTTCTCTCATACCAATCTCCTTATATTTTCGCCGATTCCATCTATCTTTTCCACTAGTTGTAGCAAAATATTTGCAAAAAAGGGCTTGCGTACTTTTTGCTCAGCATTTATCGCCCATGTTCTGACAATCGCATTTCGCAAAATATTGGCTATGCGATTTGAAATCGCATAACAGGTGTTCTGAAATTCACAATCGCAAGAAAGTTTGCGACTTCAAATCGCAAGAGGTAGATGAGGTGAACCGATGTTTTTTGCCCAAACTAGGTTAAAAACAGCCAATCAAACTATGCATAATTATAATATATGGGGTTTTTGTTATAATTTTCACAATTTGTTTATCTTTTGTAAACAGTCTCAATAAAAATTAAATTTTAAAAAACTGTTAGTTATGTACATCTTCATTTTTCAGTTGCTTACTTTTTTTATGTATGAACTTTATTGGAAAACAAGAAAGAAAAAATGTTGTTGCAATTTGTTATATATTCCTTGGTTTTTTGTTTTGTATTTTTAAAAGAAACATGTTTTTATTTTCGAATACATCATCGAAAAAAAAACAAAACGCAAAAAAAAAACGCGTGAACTACAGAACATGCAAAAAAAAATTTTGCGATTTACAAATCGCATGTGATTTGACAATCGCGTGAGAGTCAGAACATGGGCGTATATTAATTTCATCATATAGTGGTTTTTAAAATCTGATGCCGAGCCATTGCTCCAAACTTTTTCCACTAAAGGTAAATCTTCATTTTTCGTATTTACTAAATCGAACAGCTTATTTAAAAAATAAATAACTGCATCTTTGCCTTTAAAATTCGCATCCGAGCATATAAGGTAGAGTAAGTGCGGGTAACGTGGTATAGACTGGTAATGTGGTATTATAAGTTTTTTCTTAAGCTAATAATATAAAAACAACAAAAACAGGCTAAATATATTGCAGCTCTCAGAAAAATAATAAAACAACACTTTAATTAATATTTGCAAGTAATTTTGGGAGTCAGTTGCAAGAAATCGTTTTTGAGTGTGATCGACTTTTTTTTGTTGTTGAAAAAACACAAGTTTTTTCCTTAAACGGTGTGTCCGCTATGTTGCAAGATGTTTCGAGCTAGCGGATTGGGATGATTTTCAAGCTTATTTAAGTACTTGTCCACATAGCTAAGGATTTCGCATTTTACTAGTGGAACTTCTAGATCCTTGTGGATATTGCTGTTTTTACCACATCAAGGAGCCCCAGTTATTATTCTTAGAATTTTGTTTTGACGGCGTTGAATCTTTTCTATGTTGGAGGCGGAAGCAGTGCCCCATAGTTGTATCCCGTATCACGGCCACCAAATTGGTTTCAAAATTGAGTTGCAGTGCAGAAGTTTACAACCAAGACGTAACACAGAGTTTCTACCAACTAGCCAATGGATTTGGGCCGTATTAAGTTTTAATTGTTACAATTTTGCATCTATGTGGGGCTTCCATGTGAGGCGGCGATCCAGGGGAATGCCAAGATATTTCGTCTCAATTCGTTAAGGCACCGTATGGTTGTTAATAAAAATTGGGGAGCACGTTTTCTTGCGTAAAGTAAAAGTAACGTAGGTGCATTTTTTTTCGTTTATTTAAATACCCCATATATTTAACCATTTTTCTACTTGGGATACGTGATGCTGCAGTTATTTCGAGGCCTCTTTAGAGGCTTTATGAGTACTGAGAAAGGCGGTATCATCAGCAAAAGTCGATGTATGTATGAGTAAAATTGTATGTGGGCATGTCTGCTGTGTAAAGCAAATAGTAGTAAAATCATACCAAAATCGTCACGAAATTAAAAGTGTGGCAATCTTAAAACATAAAAGTATACCACTTTACCCGCACTTACATACTCTATGCTTGAAAATTTTCTTTGTAAAAAGTTGCAGCTTAAACAACAGGACACTCGTTCGTGACCATAGTGCGCTTTGAACTTCATTCTGGTATTCACAAGCGAAAGGCATTACAAAATCAATTTGAAGGATACGAACACCTTCATTAAATTGGTCTTTTTGAAATTCACCTACTTGGATTCTTTTTAAATTAACATGTTTCATCACAATCAGTTTGTCTTTTAGCTCAACTTAACTTGTTTAGTGGGTTGTTAGACGTGATTTATTATCTGAATTTTTCTCCTTCTTTCCATTTGCAGACTTATGCTTAAGTCTATGGACAGTAATAGTTTTCTGTTGTCAGAAAAAAGTCACATTCATTTTTCCAGCACTAAGAATCTAAATATGGATCACATAAAATTTTCAACAACCAGTCGTTACAGTAGCTTTGTTTGTTTTCATGTGTTATAAGGTTGCACTGATCTGAAGGAATGTTTTTAATGAGTAGCACGTCTTAGGTCTAAGACTACAAAATTTTGAAAATTTTATTTCTATATTAGAATTAACATCCGTTAAACTAAAGAAAGCTTCCCGTAGATACATAGTTAAATAATGCTTATAACGCCTTTCTATAATTCCATTTCCCTAAACCAAAACCAAATCATTTGCGCCTACACAGGTGTATACTATATCTGGACGGTAATAAAAGGCTTTCACATCCTCGTAATATGAGTCGACATTTCATATGCCCAAGCTTGAACTTTTGGCTAGAGCAATATTCAATTTAAGCGCTAATTTGGTTGCCATCGCTCTTTTTTTGCTTGGCGATTGAGGAAGGGCTTTGTAAGGGGATTTCGGTACTTACAGAAGGTTTGTCAATATTTTGACCTTAATTTCTTAATTTGGCCCTTTGAAGGCTTTTTTATCCCTTTCCTTAACTTGCAAAGCTTTTTAAATCGATTTTTGAAAGAATTTCTCTTTTTCGCTTATAAAGCTCACATATTCTTCTCGATTAGCTAGGGCTAAAGGTTGGATCATCTTTTTTACGCTTTCCGCGAAGTTTCCGCATATGTTCAGTACTCGTGGAAGGTTGTGTTTCAGTCATATTTAAATGAGCCACAAAATGGTGCAGTAAATTATAAATACAGTTTGTAGATGGTAGACAGATTGAAAGATTTCAAATATCTTAATTCTTGGCGTCACGTACAGACACTTTTTATCACGAAAGAAAAACTATTTGCTAAGTGCTTAAGTGGAAATTTTTTTGTCAGCTTTTAGACCACCAAAAGTTAGCTGTAAGCAACTGTTACGCGCTGGTTGTACCGTTAAATAATTATAAAAAAAATTAATTAAAGCAATCACCGTTCAAAACAAAAGTTAAAGGTATGGTCACAAAAAGCCTTCCAGCTAGCTCTACATTGGTTGGTGCCGGTTCTTAACCCGTGTTATGACGCGTAAGCATATAAATTGCTCTCCATACCTATAGAGCAATTAAAAAAAAAATTCAATTTAATTTTCTTTGATAACTGGTCGGGTGATCTACCAGTTGGATTAGACTTTTCCCTCCCATATGAAATTGTCATACGCCTATGACAGATAAAGTACCCTACATTAAATATATGTCCCTATAATAGACATTTTATTACTTACATCAACATCTGTCTTATGGTAACATTTTTCCAACAAAAATACTCTAGTGTTTCATTTTCAAGAGTTCACAATAGATTCAAAATTTATTAATGACAAAATTTACAATAAATTTGTACATACTTCCATACATTTATCATCAATTATGTACAATATTTTGTATTACTGCTAATAATATGTAAAAGTTTTATTTTGATTCTTCATTTTCTTACAATAACAAATTGGCGTAGAAACAAAGGTAAATCGGACTAACGAAATTAAAAACTAATAAGAGTAAATAAAATAAACAAAAATTGATCAATGAACGTTACTCCACAGAGATTGATTTGTTGGGCCCAGCAGTCAATTCGTGTTGTTGTTATGTTGAATGAAGATTTATGAATTAGCAAAAAAATAAAATCTATATATAGATTGTAAGAAAAAAAGGGTTTTGTTCAAATTATACACATAATCAAAATACAATAAATTAAGTATTCTTACTCTCAAAGAAAAACGTTAGTTAATTAAGAAATGACACAATAAAGAATAGTTTTTATACTTTATACAATCAATAAATCGTTTTTTTTTTGCATAAATTTAAAAAAAACTAAATATATTTTATTATATAAAAGAAAATTAATTCATTAGGAAAAATTTAGATATTCAACAATGTGGTTTTAAATTACCACACTGCCAACTATAAAGGTTGCCCTGTTTTTGATTTAGTTAAGCGTTCATCTAAGAGTAAAATCGTTTCTGCCCCTCCATAGCAGTTAAATACAGCAACTACTACTATGCCTCCATTAACACAACCAACAACAAGTCAAGTTTCTTATGCCAACGCACTTAAGTCCAACCAGCCCAACGTCCGTAAGCCTAACCAGCAAAAAACACAACAAAAGGTGCCAACAAATGAACCTACGGGCCCCAATTTTAGCCGCCTGGAAGCCATAATAGACAATATGGTAAAACAGTTTACGCAGTTCATGGCGCAAATGGCTGGAATGATGCA
This sequence comes from Melanophora roralis, assembly GCA_963583895.1. NCBI lineage: Eukaryota > Metazoa > Arthropoda > Insecta > Diptera > Rhinophoridae > Melanophora > Melanophora roralis. The sequence goes on along the minus strand of OY757190.1, from coordinate 67,641,366 downwards.
AGAAATGCAAAAAATGCAGTCTGCTCTTTTGCAGGCTATGCTTAAAAGGCCATGAACTGTCTCAGGGTTTGTTTCTGGAACGCAAACGGCATCCGCCAACACAAAAACGAACTCGAATATTTTTTAACTCACCAAAAAATTGATGTCATGTTGATTTTCGAAACTCATATGACATCTAGAAGCACTTTTAAATTAAGTGGCTATACTTTTTACGACTCAAAAGATCCCAGAGATAGGTCATGTGGTGGCTCAGCTATATTAATTAAATCAAGAATCAAAGACCAATGGATAGGTGGTCTCTCCGAAAGTTATATACAAGCAACAAACGTTTGCATAGATGAATTTTGCCATAATCTCGTTATTTCGTCAGTTTATTGTCCACCCAGATTCTCCATAACGAAGGATCAGTATAACAGTTTTAACAAATCTCTAGGTCCTCACTTTATTGCTGCTGGTGACTATAACGCTAAGCACACGTACTGGGGCTCCCGCCTAATAAGTCCCAGAGGTCGTGTCTTGTATGATTCTGTATCGGAAATGAGACTTCACGTTATTTCAACTGGGCAACCAACATATTGGCCAACTGACCACAATAAAATAGCAGACGTAATAGATTTTGGCGTAGCAAAAGGTATATCCCCTGAGCTTATTGAGGCTCAAGCCTCCTTGGATTTATCTTCTGACCACTCACCCACAATAATTACTATTTGCAGTCCCCACCAAATAGCAACTAGTGATTTTTTCTTATCTAAAAGAATAAACTGGTTAAAATACAAAAAAAATTATCAGCACGCACTGTTCGGAACACCAGTCTTTAAAAACTTCCGAAGAAATCGATGAGTGCCTGAGTAGCCTCAATGAAAATATTAAAAAAGCCGTTGAAAATGCTTCTTCTACCTTCCGTCAGGCCAGATATAACAAAATTTATTCTACCGATGTTGAAAAGCTTTTATCTGAAAAAAGGAGAGCCCGAAGAGAATGGCAAAGGTATAGATCGCCCCTACTTAAAAATAAGCTGAAGGAATGTACAAACCGATTAAAAAACTTGCTAGAAGTACATAGAATGTCATCAATGAAGGAATACCTGGAAGGTCTAGACGCGACTCCTCAAACAAACTATTCTCTATGGCGAACAGCCAGACGTCTTATAAGACCCGTAATCGCAAAACCACCCCTGCGTAACCTGACAGGATCCTGGGCTAAAAATGACGAAGAAAAATGTGATCTGTTCGCAAGCCATTTAAGTAACGTCTTCACTCCCAATTCAGGCACTGGCGTGAGAGAATTACCGCCTTAAGAAATTACACCCTTAAGAAATCTTCTAAGCCATTTAAATTGTCACCGGAGGCAGTAGCCTCTTTCGATGAATTAAAAGAAGCCTTATCGACGGCACCGGTTTTGGCACAGCCTGATTCCTTTCGTGAGTTCATAACTCAGTGTGACGCTTCCAAAATTGGTATAGGTGGAGTTTTGTACCAAATAGATAATGACGGACAGGAGTACCTGATTGCTTTTGTGTCACAAAAACTTAACAGATGTCGGATGTTGGCTTATGAACCAAAAAGACCTTACCGAAAGGTTAGCCAGATGGAGCCTAAAGCTTCAGGGGTTTGATTTTAAGATCGAGCTTCAAAAAGGATCTCTAAACTTGGTTCCAGATGCGTTGTCAGGTTCGATGTTGACTCCTTGTGTTTTACTGTTGAAGCGTTTGATATCAATTTGAATAGCCAAGAATTTGACTCGGACGAGTATAAGAAGTTATTAACGACGGTTTTACAGAATTCAAGTGTGTTGTTGATATTTCCGTTAAAGGAAACAAAATTTACAAACGCGTTAAATTCAGAAATTGTATAGAGAATGAAAAAGAATATCTTTGGAGACTTTGGCTACCACAGAGTTCAGCAAATAATGCCATTAGAAAATCTCATGAGTTTGATTCATGTCACAGTGGCTTTATGAAGACCATTAAGCGGTTGCGTCAACAATTTAACTGACCTTCAATGGCAAAAGACATAAAGACATATGTTGACCAATGTGATGTATGGAAAGCAATAAAACCGCAAAATATTTCTTCAAGACTTTTGAATGGTGATGCTTTTCAAACCTCCAGACCATTTTAAAGGATTTACTGTGACTTTCTACAATACAATGCTTTTTATAGTCCTTGTTTTTAAAACCCTTGCGTACTGCAAACGCATTGAGTAAAATAAACTTTTTTCAAAATGATTTTTTTCCCGCATATGGAGTGTCACAATTTATCCACAGTGATAACGGGAAACAGTTCGTTTCTAAAGATTTTCAAAACTTTTTATCAAAACTTGGCATTCAACATATTAAAACTGGTCTTTACTCTCCACAGGCAAATGCCACCGAGCACTCGAATAGGGAAATCGTATCTAAAATTCGTTATTTTGTAGGAATTGAAATCAACCATAAAAACTGGAATCGTAAAATACTACTATTTTATCTGCACTCTTAAGCGATTATCATACATCTATAGGATGTACGCCATATTAGGCAGTGTTCGGTCAGAACATGATTCAGCACGGCTCGTCGTATCATATATTGGAGAAGCTGGGATGCCTGCGTGATGATACAATAACTTTTTCCGATAGATCTGATAAACTGAACAGCATACGGACAAAACTATCGCAGAATATTGCTAGAGCCCACCAGAAAGCAACGAAGTCCTATAATTTACGTGCACGGCATATTAATTATGAGCCAGGTCAAATTGTTTTTAAGAAAAATTTTGCCCAAAGTAATGCAATTAAAGCCACAATTTCAAAATTCTTACCGACATTTCTTAAATGCAAACTTAGAGGAAAGGTAGGAAATTCTCTCAATGAACTGGAAGATATGAAAGGTAAGATATTTGGGATTTTTTATGCTTCTGATACTCGCACCTAAATGCCCGGCTTTGTGGGTCGCGCTACACTTTGAACGCTAAGTGAGTAAAATTGATTGAAGTTTTCCTGTTCGCTCTTTAGTTTTATGTTATAGCGAAGCAGGTTTGTTACGATTTTTTTTAAGTGAATTTTTTTTAAACAACAAAATTTCGTCATCATTGATTATATACAATTTTTCTTTTCACGCCCATCACTGTTGTCTATTTTTAGTTTAAATGATGTGACCCCTACAACGGTTACTCGTTATTCACTACTTGGTTTTATACTGTAAGTTACACACCTAATGAGAAAATTTTATCTTTACATTTTACTTCTTTTTTAACTTCTACCTTAGCGTGGATAGGCGAGCATAGTGCGATCTCTATTTAAAAGACTTATTTATATTTTAAACTCCCAGTGAAAACCCAAAAAACGTTCAAGTCGTAAACAATTAATTTATTATTTTGAGGTAAGCTTTCGTTGTTTTGCTTAGAATTATAGATAATATTAGAACATGTGACCTCTTTAAAAATCTATTTTTCTAGTTGCATATGCAACTCAAAACGATTGGAGTGCAAATACATCGATTCAATTAATTATTTTGCCACCTTATTTCATTTAAATATTTTCAAAATTTTTAATACCTGGATTTTGGTAAAAAGCAGCAATAACGAAACTTCTAGCTGTCCCCAACAGATTGTCAAATTTGGGACAGGGAACGTGCACCGTAAATTCAGCTAAAAAAGAAAATAAATTCCACTTTCATTTAAACTCCAAAAAAATTCAGTTTGTACCTACAATGCGTCCGCGAAACAGAATCCATTTATTCCAGTCAAGTATTTTAATAAACCAAACCGAATTATCTAAGCACTAACCTTAAAAATATCCAAAATATCACAGTGAAATATCATATTTTAAATAATTATCTAAAAATTAACCTAATAATTATTCAAAACATCACAATCTTATATATAAAAGAACAATTTTTTTTTTGTTAGTGACACCGCTTATAACTCAAGAACGGCTGGACCGATTTTAATGAAACTTGACAAAAGGTCATACCCGATATCTGGGAATGCGTTTTAGGCTTATTTGTTTTTGGAAATTCGGACTGGGCGTGGCACCTCCCATACAAATTGAACAGTTTTTTTCATATATCTCAATACCTATTATAGCTGAAGTCTCCAAATTTGGTACAACTAAATTATTTATTGATGTTCATAATTGAGTTGTGTATGGGCGAAAACAAATAAATGGGCGTGGCACCTCCCATACAACGAAAATAGTTTTTTGTATATATTTCAGCAACTGTAACAGCTGAAGTCTCCGAACTTCGTACGTATGTTTATTGTGCTAATATGCATAATTAAGTTTTTAATGGGAGGGAAAAAATAAATAGGCGTGGCACCTCCCATACAACGAAAATAGTTTTTTTGTATATATTTCAACAACTGTAACAGCTGAAGTCTCCGAACTTCGTACGTATGTTTATAGTGCTAATATGCATAATCAAGTTTTTTATGGGCGGGAAAAAATAAATAGGCGTGGCACCTCCCATACAACGAAAATAGTTTTTTGTATATATTTCAACAACTGTACTAGCTGAAGTCTCCGAAATTGGTACGTATGTAAATAGTGCTAATATGCATAATTAAGTTTTTTATGGGCGGGAAAAAATAAATAGGCGTGGCACCTGCCATACAACCAAAATAGTTTTTTGTATATATTTCAACAACTGTAACAGCTGAAGTCTCCGAACTTCGTACGTATGTTTATAGTGCTAATATGCATAATCAAGTTTTTTATGGGCGGGAAAAAATAAATAGGCGTGGCACCTCCCATACAACGAAAATAGTTTTTTGTATATATTTCAACAACTGTACTAGCTGAAGTCTCCGAAATTGGTACGTATGTAAATAGTGCTAATATGCATAATTAAGTTTTTTATGGGCGGGAAAAAATAAATAGGCGTGGCACCTGCCATACAACGAAAATAGTTTTTTGTATATATCTCAACAACTGTAACAGCTAAAATCTCCGAACTTCGTACGTATGTTTATAGTGGTAATATGCATAATGGAGCTTTTTATGGGCGGAAAAAAATAAATAGGCGTGGCACCTCCCATACAACGAAAATAGTTTTTTGTATATATTTCAACAACTGTAACAGCTGAAGTCTCCAAACTTCGTACGGATGCTTTTAGTGCTAATATGCATAATTGAACTTTTTATGGGCGGGAAAAAATAAATAGGCGTGGCACCTCCCACACAACGAAAATAGTTTTTTGTATATATCTCAACAACTGTAACAGCTGAAGTCTCCGAACTTCGTACGTATGTTTATAGCGCTAATATGCATAATTGAGCTTTTTATGGGCGGGAAAAAATAAATAGGCGTGGCACCTCCCATACAGAGAAAATAGTTCTTTGTATATATTTCAACAACTGTAACAGCTTAAGTCTTCAAACTTTGTACGGATGTTAATAGTGCTAATATGCATAATTGAGCTTTGTATGGGCGGGAAAAAATAAATAGGAGTGGTACCTCCTATACAACGAAAATAGTTTTTTGTATATATTTCTACAACAGTAACAGTTGAACTCTCAAAACTTTGTAAAGATGTTTATAATGGTAATATGCATAATTCAGCTTTGTAAGGTTAAAGTCTCAAAATTTTGTGCAGGTGCTTACAATGTTGATGCTTACAATTAAGCTGAGTTTGGGCGTAAAGATAACAATAGGGGTGGCACTAGGCTTGCCAGATTCAGATTAACGAAAAGCTGGACATTTCGTTAAAAAAAGCTGGATTAAGAAAAAAAACTGGACATTTCGATGAAATTGTTTTTTATTTATTTTTTTTATTATTTTAATATTTTATTTTATATAATATAAACAATTTTTTAATTCAGTTTCTTTAAAACAAAAAGGAATAAAGACTGTTTTATTTCTTATTTTCGTGATAAAAAGAGCTTAACAAATTAATAAAAAAAATGTTATACATAAATAATAAATTATCTTTAAATAAGCCAATAAGAATTAACAAAAAAAATATTTTTTAAATTACTTTGTCTGGCACATATATTTTGTATTTGAGCTAACGGACTTTACTAACTCTAAACCTTTTAACGCTTGTAAACAATTTTGAAAATCGTAAAAGAAGAGAATTTTTAAAATCTTTGCAAGATTCATTTAAATCTGTTCTACTTAATATTTCCGCTCTAATAAGGTCAAATGACATTCGGTTTCTTTCTTTTTTATAGAAATACTAAAATACTTTTTCACAAAATGCGTTGCTTACTGGTATTGAAAGCACGAAACAAATGAGTTTCCGAAAAAAACTGTGTTGTCGCTTTTATATGGAAAAACGAAAATAAAAATATAAAACTATTGCAAATGCATAATTAAAAAGTTACATTAAGGAAATTTATATACATATATATATATATATATATATATATATATATATATATATATATATATAGAAGAGAAAAATATATGATCAATTTACTAAAAAAAATTTTAGCTGGACAAATTTTATTTTAGCTTGAAACTGGACAGGTACTCAAAAAGCTGGACAATCCAGCCAAAACAAGCCCGTCTGGCAACCCTAGGTGGCACCCACCTCCTTTACTAGAAAGGATCTCTTACATATATATGTCAATAAATGTAACAGCTGAAATCTCCAAATTTAATATGGGTATTTATTATGCTTATATGCATAACTAAGATTAGTATAGGCAGTAAGTGAACTATGGGTGTGGAACCTCTAATAGCATGGAAATATTTATATGTGTATCTCATTAACTGTGACAGCTAAGGTCTCCAAACTTTTTGGTGTGGCACCTCCCGTACAATTTGATGTTTTTTACATGTTCTTCAATAATTCTTAAAGCTAGAGTCTCAAAATTGTCTATGGATGTTTATGTTTGCTAATATACATAATTGTGGTGAGTATACTTAAGAGGAAAGGGAATAATGGTCATGGCATCTCCCGTACAACAAAAATACTTTCTTATATAAGTCTCAATAACTGTAAAAAACTCCAAAAAACGTGTTCATATTTTTCTTAAACCAGTTGAACGCAATTTAAATTATTAGTTTAATAGTAACAAAAATAACTTAAAAATTACCAATAAAATGTTTATTCCTTTTTACCCCTTAGGATCAAAATTATCAAAATTTTATAATCATATTTTTTCAAGACCTGTCGAACGCAATATCAAAATATAATTTGAGCCCCTTTTTATCTTTTTCAGTTCCGAAGGTACAAAATGGATATAAGCAGTTTTTAAATATGGTTTTTACTCTGTGTTGCCCCTAATGGTCAAATATTTCAAAAAAAAGTACGAAAAATGCATTCATAACTTTGAAACCTCTCGAGCGTAAATAAAATTACAGTTCTATCTTTTTTTAGCTCAGAAGCTACAAGATTAACCAATACATATTTGAAGTCCTGCCCTTTGCATTTAGTTTATGCAATGATGAATCTGTCTGTCAGTTAGCGAATCATTAACACAATTTTTTTCTATACATTGTTTTGTAAGCACAACAAACATTTAATAAAATAAAAAAAAAATATTTACAAGTGGCGGATAAGGCCACAAAAAAATGAAGCCATTATAAACTGAACTGTTCGTGAAGTTTTTCTTGGTAATAGCTTCCCATCATGAAAGATGCGATAGGCTCAGCTATTCTATTCACGCTTTATCAGCAATTTTCAGTAATTATCAAAGAAGCAAACAAAACATGTTTATAACGTTATTGACGCGCTACTAAGGATAATATTTTGTGAATTGTGTGTGTTTAGGCAAAACATTCGTTTGCTGATTATATATATTGTTAGGCAATACGTGTTCGGAGATACTCAATGCTGGATATATATGCACACATTCTTATTTAGTTAGTTGAAAAATTTCGACCAGACCAGAAAGATGATATTAAAAGTGCTGAGATCCCTGATCCCGAAACAGATCAAGAACTACATGATGTTGTAATTACATATATGATTCATGGACCGTGTGGCCCCATCAACCCCCCATCTCCGTGCATGTTCGACGGCAAGTGTTCCAAACAATATCCACGAAAGTTGACGGCGGAAAATATCACTGGCAATGACGGTTATCCACTGTATCGGCGTTGATGGCCCAATGACAACGGTAAAACTATTACAAAGAAAGTAAAAGGAAACGATTTTGTGATTGACACCAGTTGGGCTCTGCCACTTCTTTCCAAATCATTTAAGACACATTGCAAATATGTCACGAAAGGCAGCGATATGGCTCTTTTTAGCATCCAATTGCAACGACGAAATTACGCGTTATCAAGTTGGGCGATATGTGAATTGCAATGAGGCGGTTTGGCGTATTTCTCATGTCCTATTCATCCCACTGTTGCACATTTAGCAGTGCATCTGGAGAATGGCCAACGAGTATATTTCACTGCGGCAAATATTGTTCAACGTGCTGAAATACCTCCAGCGACAACATTGAGAAGTTTCTTTGCTGTTTGTCAAAGCGATCCGTTTGTACGAACTTTACTTTACTCGGAGATGCCACGGTATTACACTTGGAACGCTTCTTCAAAAAATTTTAACGTCAAAAGAAAGGCACTATGGTTCCTGGGCATCCGGATTTGCGTTCAAGTGATGCTCTTGGTTGCATTTATACAGTTCATCCGAAGAATGATGAATGTTTTTATTTGCGGTTGTTGCTGGTAAATGTTCGTGGTCCAACATCATTTGCAGCATTTCGTAATGTTTATGGTATAGTCTGCCCAACATTTTGTGATGCATGTCAAGAACTCAATTTGTTTGAAAATGATACTCATTGGGATACGACAATCGCTGAGGCAATTATTTCCGCATATCCAAGCCAGATACGAACATTATTTGATTTCATCATTTCGACATGCTTCCCGTCAAATCCAAGTGACCTGCGAAACAAATACAAGGACAATATGTCAAAAGACATTTTACATCAATATCGTGTCTGCTCGAGAAATCCAAGTCTTGAAGTCAATGAAGACATGTGTTACCTTTTTTGCGGCAGTTTATTAGTCAGGTTAGGACTGCTAGCACCAGAACATGAAATGAATGAGCTACTAAATTGACAATTGAAGCGTGAACTTGAATACGATCGACATGAGTTGAGCCAATTAGTTCAAACCAATGTTTCCATTTTAAACCTCCAATAGAAGGAAGTCCATGATATAACTTCGAAGGCAATTAATGATGGAAATGATGTTTCTTTTTTTGGATGCCCCCGTTGGAACTGGGAAGACATTCGTCATGTCATTGATTTTAGCCACTGTTCGTGCGAGATCCAACATTGTTGCAGCGGAAGCTTCATCTGGAATAGCGGCCACATTGTAAGAAAAATGATGCACAGCTCACTCAGCGTTACAGTTGCCATTAAACCTTGAAAATATGGAGCAACCGACATGTAACATTGCGAAAAACTCCGCTATGTCCAAAGTTTTAGTAGCATGTAAAATCATCATCTGGGACGAATGCACAATGGCACACAAACTCGCAATAGAAGCTCTTAAAAGAACACACACTGCGCAGTGACTCAAGATGTTTTGGAGGTGCAATGATTTTACTGTCTGGTGATTTCCGCCAAACACTGCCAGTCGTTCCAAGATCGACGGCAGCTAATCAAAAAAATGTTTGCGTTAAATCCTCAAGTCTGTGGCGTTTTCCAAAGATACTGCAGATGACAGAAAACGTGAGAGTTATATTGCTCAACGATTTATCAGCTCAAGATTTCTCCAACCAATTGTTGACTATCGGTAATGGATGATTTAAACTATATAGTTTAGAATAAAATCGTTGGTACTCTGCATTCTTTTAAATCTATTGATTGTGTAACAAATGAAGATGAAGCCACCAACTATCCAACTAAAGTTTTAAACTCCTTGGATGTGCCTGGCTTACCACCGCACAACTTACAACTGAAGGTTGGCTCCGTAGTTATCGTGCTTCGAAATTCAAACCAACCAAAACTTTGCAATGGAACGCGTTTCGTAATAACAAAACTTATATGCCATGTTATTCACGCAATTATACTTAGAGGAAAATTTAAAGGGAAAGAAGTTCTCATACCGATAATTCCGATGATACCAACCGATATGCCTTTTGAGTTTAAGCAAATTTAATTTCTTATTCGTCTTACATTCGCAATGACGATTAACAAATCACAAGGACAATCCTTGAGTATTTGTGATCTTAGAAAACACATGTTTTTCTCATGGCCAAATATACGTTGCATTTTCACGTGTGGGCAAACCATCTGCTTTATTTGTACTTGCGCCTAATAACACAACCAAAAGTTTGGTGTATCACAAGGTACTGCACTGAAGGAAATTAACCTAAAAATATCCCATGCACGAAAATACATAGCTTTCTTAACAGCTTTTACCTAAAACGCCTTATTTTTGTTATCTTTTTGAACTTTTGTTTTCTATATGAATATATTCCAATGAACTTTTTGACTAAATAAACTTTATACGCTTTTAAAAAAATCCATATATTCAATAATTGTTAGGTGGTACGAAGTTCACCGGGTCAGCTAGTTAATAATATATAATTTCCTAAAATTATTTATCCCAACGTAATCGGTTATTTTACAGTATAAACAAGTATCACTAATTAAATCTAAAACCAAAGACTATAGACTATAAAGATGGTTCACTTGGAACAAACTTCATAAACAGAAATATTGCGTTTGCAATGGGTGGTTACGGTAAAGGCAAAGGGAAAGGAAAAACACTCTCTTAATTTGAGAGAAGACAGAAAATAAAAAAAAGATCACAAAAAATTGACGCCAAATTTTAAGAACAATAACAGCCAAAAAAAATATTAATGGTGCATGTACATACATACCAACATATACATATGGATGTATGTACATACATTGTTTTCCATGTTTATTTTTTTTATTTTGCTGCTTTTTGATTTTACGTTCATTCATACGTGCATATGTACGCCTCTATGTATATTCAAAAAAAAAGACACCTTTTTTTAAGCAAATTGATGGTTTTGTTTAAAATTTGCCAAAGAAGTATTGTTTAAAAGCAGTTCATGTTCAAAAACAAACGCGGTAACGAAAGTTGTTGATAATCTAGTTGTAGGGTACAAATACGTACATATTTTATTGCTGTAGAAATGAAATCATGTCGATTCGAGCTGAATTAAAATACCCTTATTTTGATGTGTAGAGAGCTATACAAATAAGGCGCCTTCTAACATTTCTTAGAAGTTTTAAATTATTAATTGCATACATAAAACCTCAAATTATTTATTTTTTAAACTTTAATTTCTATAATTTTTTTTGACAAAATAACTTTTGTCTTCAGTTAAAAAAAAATCATCAGTGTGACTGTTAAAATCATGTTTCCGGATCCAAATAGTGGCGCACATAAAACGTTTGGCATCAAACAATCAGAAATATCCCTGTGTCAATCGCTATCAGCATATTCGGTCTTATGATCGAGATTTAGTCGAAACCCTAAATCCATTTTAAGGGCAAAATAATGTATATATCTCAATAAATGCAGCTACTCTTGCCACAAAACTAAGCACGGGTACTTTAAAGATGGGGACCTAAATTAGGGGAAATCATTTTTCAGATAGGAGCAGGGGAAGTTATATTTCCCCTTAAATTGCAACATTTAAAGCGCTAAATCTGAGAAACATAGTAGCAATAGAATTAAAATGTTTTATAAAAAGTAATTTTACAATAATGAAAAAAAAATATTGGGAGCGGAGCAGGGGAAGGGGTAGCCCTCATACAAATTTACAGTTTTTGTAAAATTTTCGATACGCTATATCTAGAAAACTTAAAATGTTCTGATTTTAATACAAATTATGCTGAAAACAGTTAAAACTCTCGACCTTAAATCTTTTACGTGGTATTTCTATTATACATAGTAAGGTTTTCTATTTCAAAAACTAGGACAGCTATCGACCTCAAACCCGGCACAAAATATAGCGCCCTTGTTCTATTTATTTATTTGTTTATTTTTTATTTTCATAATTAAAAGTGGTTTGTTTTGTCGTAAAAAATATTTAATATTAAAAAAATAGTTCAAAAAAGGGAGAGTACATTATCTAGTATTCATTCCCATACACGCTTTATTTTTTTAATAAAAAATTGACATATGTTATTTTAACGTTAAAAAATATTTTTTATCAGTATATTTAAGTTTTAATAAAAAAAGTTTGTTTTTTTAAAGAAAAATTTTCGAAAACTAAAATTTGTAAGGTAACATTTAAAATTACAGTTTTTTTTAACTTAGAACTTGATGTTTGCACGAAATAAACACAATGTGAGTTAAATAGCCACACCTGTCACAATAAAATTGCAAATATGTACCTGTACATATAAAAAATAAAACGATCTGAAAACAAAAGATATTCTGCGCAAATAAAACAAACAAAAAATTTTAATAAAAAAAAATTGGTTTTTCAACAAATACTTATCAAAATAAAATTAAACCAATTCGCCTGATAAACTGTAATGAAAATTTAACAAAGTAATATATTTTCTATACGAGTATGAATGTAGAATCAAAAATTTAAAACTAAAAACTTTAAATAAGTAAAATTATCCTTAAAGATTTTTTTGTTTTTAAATTCAATAAATTCAATAAATCAAATTACACGAACAATAATTATATTTAGGGCGGTATTTTACTACTCTCTACTTAAAGTAATGAATTTAAAGTTTTCAGAAAAACTATTTCTTGCTTCAGTTATTTTCATTTTGATAATAATGGAATTTTTATTCGTTGCGAATCGACTTGGTTTCATTTATACAACAACAAAATACGTATTGTTGCCCTATAACTACGCATTGAAATTTATTCGCTACTATCACGGCTTTTTGCACAAAAATTGTATTGAAACATAACTCCTTTTGCCCTAATTCATAAATAAAAACAAACAAAAAGAATAACAATGTGTATTTGTACACCGAAATGTATTAATGTTTGTATGGACGTGTATGATGTACTTATGTTTTTGTTTTTATTCAAGGCAAATCGATACAAGGTGGCCGCAAAAAAAATAAGGGAGTCGTTCTCTTTATTTTTTATATGGAGTTTGAAACTAAAATTGAAATTATTTTTCAATTTAAGTGTCAAGCTCCATATAAAACAAATAAGGATTAAAAGAACGACTTTCTTATTTTTGTTCTTGCACCTTGTATGGATATGCCTTAATTCAATTCTTAAAATTTGATGGCCATTTTTTTGCCTTTACTTTTCGTCTTCTCTTTTGCATCAGTTTTTGTATGTAAGTATATCGTCACAGAATATGCAAAATGCCTTAGCTTACATGTTAAAACTTTTACAGGAGAAGCAAAAATAAAAAATATTTTGAGAATAAACACAAAAAGTTTTTTAATATAAGTTAACCAGAATTAACAAATTAATTTCTGCTGGAAAAAATAATTTTGCGAGATGATGTACATATTTTGACTTCACGGACCAAACTTAATAAAAAAAGTAAATTTTATATGTTATTTTAGATTAGGCGTTTCGCATTTTCTGTGACGATACATTCTTTGGCAATATTTACACACGTACATACACCTACAAATTGTTTTGCTAAAAGCTTATTTTCTTTTTGTTATTTCTATCGCCATTTTTATTAACTCTCTCTCTTTCTATTTTTATAAATCCACATAATAAATCCACATCAATTTAGCAGTCATAAAACAGTGTATGGAAGTGCAATATCTTTATAAGTATATAGTCTTTGCTAAAACAAACTACAACAAAAAAAAAATACTATTAGTACTAAGATAATTTTGTCAAAAAAATTTCCTATTATACAGTATATTATGTATAAATAATGTATACAACATTTATGTGAAATTTCATTTATAAGTTTTTTATTTTTCATTAATTTACCATATTTTTATTACATCTCTTACTTATTTTCGTATATAATTAGCTCTCTCACTTTTGAACCTATACCTTTCTTACTATTTCACATAGGTTGCTCAGTGTGACCGCTGAGAATTTTAAAAAAGTGGCACAAATAGTCGTTTTAGGAAAAAAAAATCGCACAAAAAAGTCGTTTTTGGAAAAAAAAGTTGCACTCTTTTTTAAAGCCTTTATTCAACTTTTTATTAATGTTTTTACAACTAATAAAAACAAAAACAGATCAATAATTCAACAACACAAAAAAATTTGATCAAAATAAATTAAAAATAATAAATGTATCAAAAAGAAAACATTCATTAAAAACGAATTTTTGTACGAAGACGCATAAAAAGTAATAAATTTGAAATTGCAAAAAAAATTTAATTTTTATATAGTTTTAATATTATGAAAAATCGAATGCACTGTTCTTTAAATATCGGAATATCGTTTTTTAAATTTGGTTGAAACAAGGACAGACAGACAACTAGTCTAAGTAAAACACATATATCACATTTAAACTACCCACTAGTTTTTTATCTCTAGGGATGTAATGTAATAATACACAAGTTCATATTTTTAATTTTGTTCATATTATTTGAAAATTCGTTTCTGTACTTGTGTTATAGTTCATCACCTGGAATACAGTCTTCTAGTTCAGTATTTAATAAATATAAAGCTGACAGCCTTGAATAACAGGTCGTAACTTTTAATTTGTTTGCCAATTTATTTTTAATCAGCCCTGACTTAGGAAAAATTCTTTCAGCACATGCGCTGCTGTGGGGTAATGTAGAAATATACGCAACTATTTTATATAAATTTTGTCACAATGGCTTATTTAAATCATTTTTTTAAACAACACACTATATGCCAAAAGCTTTCAGCATGTTTAATTTTAAAAAAACTATGTAATGCAATATTTGGGAATAACACAAACGTCCACATATGCAAGGTATGTCTTTATGTATGCGCATATGCTAGAATTTGTTTAACTTTCGTAACAAAAAAGGGGCAAAAGTTGCAAAAATTTAAAAAAGTGGCAAAAAAGTGTCAGCATAAAAAAGTCGCACAAAAAGTCGCAGGCCCTTGAAAAGGTTGCAAAATGCAACTTTAGTCGACGAGCGGTCACTCTGAGGTTGCTTATTGCTTAATTAAAATATTTGCAAAGTTAACAGTTTAAAAGAATATGTAAAGCAATAATCAATCAGTAGTGATATTTTGAAACTAAATAATTATTGTATTAAAAAGATCTAGATTGTAGTGATAATTGTGAAAAGGTTTCATAAAATTATAAAGAAAATATATTAAATGTGCTTAAAGTTTATCCTAAAATATTATATTAAGAAAATTTACAGATAATAAAGGTACTAAATTCTAACCAATGACAACAAAAACCACAGGTACATAACATAATTAACAGCATATAGAAAAAAAAACAGAAATCATCAGTTGCATAAAAGGCCTTTCATGTCAACAACGATGGAAACAAACCAATTGTAAGTTTTAAATCAAATTATTTTTTTTTCATGTATAGCCTTATATAAAAGTTATTTTAAAACCCCATAACTTTTTGTAACTGCAGCGAATTCAGCCAAACGAAATTTCTTTTTACATTTTACTTTGCTTCGACCCTGAAGAGATAAAAACGAGTTTGTGCAGCAAAGGCTTTAAAGCAAAAACTGTATCAAACATTATAAATAGAGAAAGGTGTCCCCAACCATTATTTCGGGTGGAGCTTGAGCCTAGTGATGTAAAAATGAGAAAAGGTGAAACTTACCCTATTTATGAATTAGAATATATTTTGCATCGTAGAGTTGTTGTTGAAGCCCCACATAAACGATCTGGACTAGTACAGTGCTTGAACTGCCAGGAATTCGGCCATACCAAAGCTTATTGTAAGTTGCCTTCTGTGTGTGTTGTGTGTGGCGACCTGCATACCACGACCAAGTGCGACAAACCAAAAGATGACCCCAGGGTGAAGAAATGCAGCAATTGCGGCGGAAACCACACTGCCAACTATAGAGGTTGCCCTGTTTTTGATTTAGTTAAGCGTTCATCTAAGTTTCTGCCCCTCTACAGCAGTTAAATACAGCAACTACTACTATGCCTCCATTAACACAACCAACAAAAAGTCAAGTTTCATATGCCAACGCACTTAAGTCCAACCAGCCCAACATTCGTAAGCCTAACCAGCAAACAACACAACAAAAGGTGCCAACAAATGAACCTACGGGCCCCAATTTTAGCCGCCTGGAAGCCGTAATAGACAATATGGTAAAACAGTTTACGCAGTTCATGGCACAAATGGCTGGTATGATGCAAAAAATGCAGTCTGCTCTTTTGCAGGCCATGCTTAAAAGGCCATGAACTGCCTCAGGGTTTGTTTCTAGAACGCCAACGGCATCCGCCAACACAAAAACGAACTCGAATATTTTTTAACTCATCAAAAAATTTATGTCATGTTGATTTCCGAAACTCATATGACATCTAGAAGCACTTTTAAATTAAGTGGCTATACTTTTTACGACTCAAAAGATCCCAGAGATAGGTCATGTGGTGGCTCAGCTATATTAATTAAATCAAGAATCAAACACCAGTGGATAGGTGGTCTCTCCGAAAGTTATATACAAGCAACAACGTCTGCATAGATGAATTATACCATAATCTCGTTATTTCGTCAGTTTATTGTCCACCTAGATTCTCCATAACGAAGGATCAGTACAACAGTTTTTACAAATCTTTAGGTCCTCACTTTATTGCTGCTGGTGACTATAACGCTAAACACACGTACTGGGGCTCCCGCCTAATAAGTCCCAGAGGTCGTCTCTTGTATGATTCTGTATCGGAAATGAGACTTCACGTTATTTCAACTGGGCAACCAACATATTGGCAAACTGACCACAATAAAATATCAGACGTAATAGATTTTGGCGTAGCAAAAGTTATATCCCCTGAGCTTATTGAGGCTCGAGCCTCCTTGGATTTATTTTCTGACCACTCACCCAAATTAATTACTATTTGCGGTCCTCACCAAATAGCAACTAGTGATTTTTTTCTTATCTAAAAGAATAAACTGGTTAAAATACAAAAAATTTATCAGCACACGCTGTTCGGAACACCAATCTTCCGAAGAAATCGATGAGTGCCTGAGTAGCCTCAATCAAAATATTAAAAAAGCCGTTGAAAATGCTTCTTCTACCTTCCGTCAGGCCAGATACAACAAAATTTATTCCACCGATGTTGAAAAGCTTTTATCTGAAAAAAGGAGAGCCCGAAGAGAATGGCAAAGGTATAGATCGCCCCTACTTAAAAATAAGCTGAAGGAATGTACAAACCGATTAAAAAACTTGCTAGAAGTACATAGAATGTCATCAATGAAGGAATACCTGGAAGGTCTAGACGCGACTCCTCAAACAAACTATTCTCTATGGCGAACAGCCAGACGTCTTAAAAGACCCGTAATCGCAAAGCCACCACTGCGTAACCTTAGAGGATCCTGGGCTAGAAATGACGAAGAAATATGCGATCTGTTCGCAAGCCATTTAAGGAACGTCTTCACTCCCAATTCATGCACTGACGTGAGAGAATTACCGCGTGTTGTTGCTAGACGTCCTATAGAAATACGTTTCCGATTTTCAGATGTTATAGAGGCTATCGCTAAACTTTACAGGTAAAAGAATTATTCTTTTTGTTTTAATGCCATAATTCGGCTTGAACACTTTCCGCCAATATTGAAAGTTGCCTTGGTAAAGATGATTCCTAAGCCGGGAAAAAATCCTTCGAAGGTGGAGTCATATAGGCCTATAAGCTTGTTACCAACCTTGGCGAAACTATTCGAAAAGCTGCTTAAAAACAAGCTGAATCCGATCCTGAATGACAACAACTGCATTCCAGATCACCAATTTGGTTTTAGAAGTCAACATAGTACAATCGAGCAAACTCACAGACTGGTGCAGGTTATAAGAAAAGCCTTTGAGTAAAAGATGTACTGCTCCGCGCTTTTTATCGATGTCTCTCAAGCATTCGATAAAGTATGGCACGAAGGCCTGTTTATCAAACTAAAACTCTACCTACCTGCTAATATTTCAAGCCTGCTAGAAAAATACATAACCGGCAGACAATTTATGATCAAGGATGGAAACCAAATAAGTTGTTCCCAACCAATAGGGGCTGGTGTACCTCAAGGGAGTATACTAGGTCTAATTTTGTACTTGCTTTACACAACAGATATGCCAACCAACTGTTTTACGCATACGTCTACATTTGCTGATGATACCGCTTTTCTCAGTATTCATAAAGACCCTAAAGAGGCTTCGAGTCAACTGCAGCAACACGTAAGCCAAGTTGAGAAATAAGCAAGGTTATGGGGAATAAAAATAAATAAACAAAAATATACTCACATAACTTTTACCTTGCGCAAAGAAACGTGCCCTCCAACCGCTATTAGCAACCATTTTGTGTCTCAACGATCCGAGACAAAATATCTTGGTATTCGCCTGGATCGCCGCCTCACATGGAAGCCTCATATAGATGCAAAGCTGACGCAAATGAAACTTAAAGCTGCACAAATCCACTGGCTAATGGGTAGGAACTCTGTGCTTCACCTGGATTGTAAACTTCTACTATACAACTCAATTTTAAAATCAATTTGGTGCTACGGTATACAATTATGGGGCACTGCTTCCGGCTCTAACATAGAAAAAATACAACGCCGTCAAAATAAAATCCTAAGAATGATAACTGGTGCTCCGTGGTATGTCAGCAACATCCACATGGATCTAGAAGTTCCACTAGTAAAAAGCGAAATCCTTAACTATGTGGACAAGTATTTAAATAAGTTGGAAACACATCCAAATCCTCGCTCGCTCGAAGCATCCTGCAACATAGCCTAAAAAGAAGGGATACTATTGCTCTTAGATGAAGATAACTATTTCTATTATGAGAACTTAAATTTCTATCTGGCACTGGCTGGACTAATATTATTTCCTTAGTCTTAAAATTTGAAAACTTATTGTTAGTTCGCTTAAGCGAAGATTCAATAATAAAAAATATGCAAAAAAAAAAAAAATTTTACTTTGCTATTTGCTTTCGCATATTTATATTTACAAGTTCAGTGACTATATAAAGAACATCAAAATTTTTTATATACTTACTTCTACACCTAAACCTCTATTATCACAGAAATTGCTAAACTTGATAAAAATGAAATACTTTTATTATTTTATACAAACCTTACTTTAAACAAAACCTTAACCCTTAAAGTTACCTATAAAATAACTATTTACTATGTGTTTTAAAATATATAATTAATCTAAATAATGAATTGCTAAAACTAATAGAAGAGGAATGTTAATTTTTAAGCCAAATGAACAATTTAACTTAAAGGCTTTTTAAAGGGGCAATTTACAATAAAGTCCGAGCATTAGAATTGCAACAGGCGTTCAGACATTAGTCTTTGCGAGGAAAAAATAGTGCTCCAGGAGTCAACACACCTGACTCTATTATAAGTAGCTTGCGTTCAAACAAAAAAGTCAAAATTTGTTTATTTACACATCTGGTACATCTATAAGAGACATAAACATTTTTTTCTTTTATTGCGTACGCTGTGAGGCAGGATCAAAGAACCACTCCAGACTGAAGGTAGTCGGAAGACAAAAAAACATGCCTCGAAATCTAGCTTCACAACCAACGACCAAAATACGTAATAATTTGAGACACATAAAAATTAGTTATGTGCGTTACACTGCACAGGAGACGTAATACTGACAAACTGAATTTCACCGTAATCCTTAATTATTATCCAAAGATATTTTAAAAAAACCTTCTCCTGTAAAATGTTATTTTTGGCGCTTCAAATTTTCGGCGGTTATGGCTCGATATATTGCTCGTTAAATGGGACAATTACAACGTAGTAGCCCTACGAACTAGTATCGACAACAACAAAATTGGGTTATGTAAGTGGAATAAAAAAGATAATGCAGCCAATAGAATTTTAGAGAAATAAATGCATGGGTAGGGTGGCTAAAATGGATAAGCTCATGGATGTTTACCAATTTCAATTTTAATAATCCAAGTGGTGGCTACCTTTTGCATATTTGTTAAATGCATACCCACATATAAGAAAACTTCAACCCACTACACAAATTGTTCTAATTTTGGCGCTATATAGCTACTTCGTACCTAAAAAAATGGCAATCCCTCCGTATAATCTAAGCCCGTGGTGAACCAAACTTGTTCATTTTAAAAGCGATCAACTCAGGAATATTTCTGATAGTTTGATACCAATACCTTGTTCGTTGTGCTTAAGTTGACTCCGGAAACTTGATTTCAACAGACGCACAGAGTGACAGACGAACATAGCTATATCGACTTCCCTATCTACAATGATCCAGGATTTTTATACTTTATGGGGTTGCAAATGGATAATAAAACAAGTAAGAGCGCTATATTCGGCTGTGCCGAATCTAATATACCCTTCACATTGGTTTTTAAATATACCCAGCCGAGTAATTTTGTACTGCAAATAATATAATAAAAAACCTTGTGCGAGTTTTAAAGCGCATAGAAAAAATAACAAAATTTTAACGTTCGTATGAATAATAGAAATAGATGAGGAAGATTTGAGGTCGAGAGTTTTAAAAGTTTTCGACATTATTCATATTTAAAGGTTAATAAAACTTGTTAAATGTTCTAGTCCCCCTGCTCTTCTATAACTTTTTCTCCAAAATGTATGAATTATTTGATTCTTACTTTTTGTAGAATATTCGAAGTCGATAGCTGTAATAGTTTTCCAGAAGTAGCGTATCGAAAATTTTATAAAAATTGTTAATTTGTATGGGAGCTACCCCTTCTTCACCCCCATCCGAAAATTTTTTTTCTTCAGTGCGTAGCCCTTGATGTCCAATCACTTTTTGTAGAACATTTGATTTCGATATCTGTTATAGTTTCCGAGATATAGCGTATCGAATATTTTATAATAATTGTCGATTTGTATGGGAGCTACCCCTTTTTTTGCCCCCACTCAAAAAAATTTTTCTTTAAAGTGTAGGTCTTTGCGTACAATCACTTTTTGTAGAACATTTTATGTCGATAGCTGTTATAGTTTCCGAGATATAGCGCATAAAATATTTCACCAAGTTTGTGCAATTGTAGGAAAAATACCCCTTCCCCTGGTCCTATCTGAAAAAACTTTTTCCAGTATTTAGGTCCCTTCTTTAGGAGTATCCGTGCCAAGTTTTGTGGCAAGAGTGACTATACTTACTGAGATATATAGGGATATATGCACGGATTATGTCCTAAAAAAAATGGGTTACTCTGGGTTTTTGCTGATTTTAAATAGCGATTGTTAGCGGGATATTTCTGATCGTTTGACACCATTAACTGGTCTGTATCTTTTTATTTGACTCCGGAAACTTGATTTCAACAGACGGACAGACGGACATCCCTAAATCGGCTTCCCTATCTATAAGGATCCAGAATATATATACTTTATGGGGTCGCAAATGAATAATAAAGAAATTACAAACGGAATGACAAAGTGATATATACCCTATCACTATGTGAAGGGTATAAAAATTACAAACGGAATGACAAACTGATGTATACCCTTATCACTTATGTCAAGGGTATAATGATCATTAGCTTGTATAAACAGTTATAATGCAGTCCTTGGGTTTTAGACCCCCACGAACCAACTGAAAGGGAGCTACACTTTTAAAGGCAAGGTGGTTGGAAGCAGTGCCGAGGCCATGAATGGTTAATTAGTGTCAAAAGAAATTAGCCTTTAACAGCTCCCCTCTGACGCTAGGGCACGGGTTGGTTGTACTATTCTTCAGTCGCCTAGTCCGCGTATGCCGTCACTGCGTGCGACGCTCCTTCCATTTACGTGCGTACTCGTGGGACTTGTATGGAAAATATAAATAATTTAAAAGAAAAATCGGACAGCTAAAGAACGGACAAATCAGACGTTTCAGATTCTGATTCCCTCGGACTGAAAGAACTGTTGACGGTCATTGATAGCAGCATCATTGACCAAGCAGAAGATTTAGGGACGCAACTAATGACGGAGGAGCATCTGCACTTGTTGGGAGCTTCCCCGGTAATTGCCGGTATTACGCAGAGCCTGGGAGATCTGGCACTGGGTTCCGACGAGGAGTTAGATATCACTGTGATATCAGCTCCTTGTCGGTTCCTAGGGCCAGACTCTAAGGACGGTGAGAAGGGGTATTCTGGGAAACAGACAGGTGAAGAAGCCCGTCCGCCAATGTTAGTTCGGCAAGACGCCGTGGTATCTCCGACTGAGGTATCATCAGATTTAGGCATAGGTAGCCGACCAAAGAGGGAAAAGGCGTTGAGCGGTACTAGATCCTCCTTGGCCTATTTGCATAAGATGGCCAAGAGAGATCCAAGGTCGTTCACCGTTAAGGCGAATGATCAGAAGACATTGGCAGGACGTAAGGAAATTCGAAAGAGTTTATGGCCCCACCGGTGAGCTTCTGGGCATTTCCCTCCCTGTAATGAGAGTGGAAAGTGTACGGACCACTGCTTTGCCTACCCAGGTAGACAATGGGGTGGCCCCTACAGTTTCTAGGATTGCAGTAAAAAAAGTTAGCGGTTCTTTGGGAAAGGTGCTCAGGTCTACGGAGAGAGTTACCCAACCAAAGAAACCGTTGGTAAGAAGAGAAGTGATCAAAAGAGTTAGATCCGAAGAGGAACAGCCAACCACTTCAAAGAAGGAGAAAGTCATGACTAGCCAGGAAAGTTTTCAAGTGGCTGTCATAGACCGTAATAATCCGGACGGAAGGATAGATGCGGATCTATTGCAACAGGTTGAGGGCAGGCTTTTAGACAATATTGCCTAATACGTAGGTGACCCGGAGGGCGTATCCTTCAATGGCGCGGACTGGTTAAAAGGAGTAAAGATCGTCAACTGTGGAAATAGGAAGTCTGTGGAATTCCTGGGGTCCACGGTCGGCGGTTGTGGCGACCTCTGTCCGGGGGCGGAAATTGAGGTGATACGAGCCTCTGAGCTGCCGCTTAGGCCAATAGTGACTGTGTGGATTTCACCGCCGGTAAGATCGGTGGAGCCAAGTAGTCTCACTGGCTTGAAAAGACAATGACTGTGGGGATTTCAGGTTTGCAGTGACTGCGAAATCCCTTGAAGTCCTGAAACAGAGAGGTGGGGTTGTCAAATTCGGTCTTGGTAGTGTAAGGTTCTGGCTACCGAAACCTGACAAGACCAAAGAGGCTGCAAGTGGTGCAAATAAACCTGCACCACAGTAAAGCAGCCTGAGCCGACCTGACAACCTACCTCATCAGACACCAGGCCAACGTGGCTCTGATCTAGGAACCATGGATTGGAAGAAACATTAAGGTTTTTGGACTCAAGGCAAAAGGATACACCTTGTTCGTCACGTCTCTTTAGCTCTGGTGACGTAACCGTCGTTTTAGGAGAGGCCAAGGGCGAGCCAACGTTGGCACTAGCCTCGCTGTACATGCCATATGAGGCTGCGGATCCACCGGGTCTGGAAGTGCAAGGGCTAGTCGGGCAGGCAAGAAGGCGAAAATAGAATCTGGTGCTTGGCTGCGATGCAAATGCACATCACACTCAATGAGGAAGCAGGGACAAAAATAAGAGAGGTAAGTCTGTGTGTAATTTTATAGCTGGCAACTATCTTTATGTATGTAATAAGGGTGTCATGCCGACATTCAGGAATAGGGATAGAGAGGCAGTTATAGATCGCACGCTCACCAATGTGTGTAGGGATTTGGTAGGGGAATGGACGGTGTCAGATGACTACTCCTTCTCTTTCAAACCTTTAGTTTAAATTTCGAAGGCCCCAGGAAGGCCTTCTATAAGAATCCGAAAGGGACCGACTGGGAGATCTTCAGAGAGGGTTTTTAGTTAAAGATGGGCGATAATTGACTTTGTGAGGATGGTGAACTTGTTCACTGTTTCGATGAGGGAGAGCTTTGAACAGGCATGCCCGGAGGTTTTCCTGGGCAGAAGGGAACAGCCAGGCTGGTGGACCAGGGAGCTCAGGGGGTAACGGACCATGGTGAGAAGACTGTTCAATAGGACAAAGCTAACGAGGGATGATACGGATTGGGAAAGGTATAGGGTATCCTTCAATAAGTACAAGAGTGATCTCAGGAGGGCGAAAAAAGATTCATAGGCGATGTACTGTGAGTCCATTGACTCCGTGAACGAGATGTCAAAGTTCAGGAGAATACTATCCAAGTGTCCTAGCGGACTTGGGTACATTCAGAAAACGGGTGGCTCGTGGGCGGAGTCTGGTCCGGAGACCCTTGAATTGTTGATGAGTACCCACTTCCCAGGGTGCAGAGTACCGACTGCAGTGGAGCTATCCGGTGGCGTGTGTGTACGTCACGGGAGGAAAGCGGATACGACAGGGGTGGCAGAGGACCTTGTAACGCTTGATAAGATGAAATGGGCGGTAGATACCTTCCAGCCCTATAGGTCACTGGGACTGGACGGTGTATACCCGTGTATGCTACAAAATCTTTCGACGCAGGGATTGCTACTCCTAACGAGAGTGTTTGCTGCTAGCATCACACTAGGTTACATACCGTTGAGGTGGAGAGAGGTGGGGGTGATTTTTATACTCAAGGCTGGAAAGGCCAGCCACTCAAAGCCAGGGGATTTTAGACCGATCAGTCTATCGTCTTTCCTATTGAAGACGCTAGAACGGCTGATCGATCTTTATCTTAGGAACACGATTGATACGCACGTCATTAGTAATGCTCAGCATGCTTACCTTAGGGATAAATCTGTTGAGAGTGCGCTTCATGATGTGATGGAGTTCATAGAGCATGGGTTGTACAGGAAAGAGTACATACTGTGCGCGTTTTTGGACATTGAGGGAGCCTTTAACAATGTTTCGATGGAGGCCATTGGGAACGCACTCAGGGAAGTAGGAGTTCAGGACATCCTTATTGAGTGGATCTATTCTGCGCTTGGTAGCAGAATAATCAACTCTGAGTGGGGAACTGAGCGTCTGAAAAGGGGTGCGGTTAGGGGAACGCCACAGGGAGGGGTACTGTCACCATTACTGTGGATTCTGGTAGTCAACGGGGTATTGAGACGGCTTGACTCAAAGGGAATCAAAGTAGTGGCTTATGCGGACGACATCGTGGTTTTGGTGACGGGGAAATTCGTGTCCACTACGACCGAGGTAATGCAGAGTTCATAATACGACTTGTCTGCTTGGGACAGGGACAAGGGACTGGGAGTAAACCCAGGGAAGACAGAGCTAGTTCTCTTTACCAGGAAGTACATGGTGACAGAGTTTGAGCTGCCAGAGCTTGACGGGGTTCAGCTGGAACTCGACTCCTGGGGCAGTCAGGTGTGATCCTGCCCCAAGTAGTGTTTCCGGATAGAGAGGTATAGAAGGGAACAGAGAGGCTGTATGAGGGGCGTGCAGTTTTTACTGACGGTTCGAAGATAGAGGTAGGCACCGGGGCTCGTGTCTATGTAATGGACACTGAGGTAGGAAGGTCCTATAGACTTCCGGACGAGTGCAGCATCTTTCAGGCTGAAATTCTGGCGGTGATGAAGGCCGCGGAATTGATATGGGAGGATGCGATTAAGAGAGGAGACGTGACAGTCTACGTTGATAGTCAGGGAGCGCTTAAAGCTCTAGAGGGACATTTTGTCAGGTCTAAACTCGTGGGCGACTGCAGACGTGCTTTTAGAGCGATCATGGGTACACACAGGGTCAGGCTCTGCTGGGTTCCGGGTCATTTTGACATTTCCGGCAACAAGATTTCCGATGAATTGGCAAGGAAGGGATCGGCCTGGAATATTGAACTTAGTTGTGAGCCGGCGAGGCCACCACTGAGTTTTTGTTATAAACTGATAAGGACTTGGATAACAGACAGGGTGGACCAAACCTGGAGGGACAGGGCCGATTGCAGGATCTCCAGACTTTTATGGCCCAGGCTGGACAGGATGGGCACTGACTGGCAGGGGGTTTCTGAGGCGCATTATTGGGACCCTCACAGGGTACTGCGATGTTAGATACAGGATGAACAAATGGGACAGGAACTCTCCAGATATCTGCAGGGTATGCGGGAACGAGGAGGAGATAGAGACGGTGGAAGATCTTCTCTGCCACTGCCCTGGGCTGCCCATTCGCCGACAGAGGTGGTTTGGAGGACGCTTCTTAAATGAACATTGTGAGGGGCCTTGCAGTGGGCTGGGGAGCATCATAGGTTTCATTTAGGAGATTGGGTGGCTGGGCAGCTAGGTGATTCAGCGCCTAGGACTATTGACTTTCTTAGACATCCTGCGGACGGTACTCTTGCTTCTTTTATCCTTTTTCTTACCTATGAATTGCGTGACTTACTGTATTTTTCCTCTCTACTCTTCTGAAGGGATTCACAATGGGCCTAAGGACCTCTGAGTGGAGGTGGCAGGTTTTGGACTCGCCACTATTCTTCGTAACCTTACCTACAATGCTGTTTTTTAATTTATATAAAATTTTAATTTCTGCAGAAGGAACCTTCGATAGAAACTAATCATTTGTCAAAACGCTTAAAGAAAAAACTTACACTAAAATGAAAAAGCATGTTTTGTCATGTATTTAATAAATGCATTTAAAAGCAACCGGAACTGAATCTTCAAGAGAAAAAAATATATGTATATGTGTGTTTTAAGGTGCACCTTATTTTTTAAAGGTTGAAATTTAAACCGTATATAAAAAAAATGTTCTCCGTGGTAAAAAAAAGTACATATGGGTATTTCCAGGATGGAGAACGCGACATTCGTACGCCTTAAAAGTGAAAAAATATATAAAGAAATGTGAAAAAATTGTTTTTTAATAAATATTTAAAAGCATTTAAGTAACAGCATATATAATGCAAACAAATATTTTTTATTTTCTTTTGTTTCTTATATACGATTTGTAAATATGCGGACGCGCACGCTACAAAAATGGAATTTACTTTTGGCTGCAGCTAGAAAAACTCAATAATCTGCGAATTGGAATACAATTTTTTAAAGCAACTTTTTCCAGTTTCAAAAGGACTAATACGGCTTCCTAAAAAAATTCAGTTTTCGGATGCCTAAAATATTAGACATATCCTTCCATTTGTCTTGTAATGATTTTGATGATAGTAATGATATTGGTTTTTTGCGGTATATACTTTTCTTAAGTGGGTCTTAAGTAATTTTTTTCCAGTACTTTTTCGATGCTTCCTTCATTTTTCCACATTAGTTTTACTCATCTACATTAATGTACATACATACATATGTATGCATTAGTTAGTACATAGAAATAGAAAAAAAATTCACTTACAATGGAGTACACGACAAATTTTGGCAATAAAAATAAAATGTTTAGTAAGATTATTTTATCTAAACTTTTTCTTTAAGTATAATGCACTAAATTTTTGATTTAAGCTAAGAGTTTCAGCTATTTGGTTTCAGCGGTTGCGAAGTAATGATGAAAAACGTTATTTTGTGGAAAGGAACGCGACGTTGAAATATGAATAGAATAAAATTTAAAATTTACCTTTAATCGTTTTTTGTTTTGGTTCTTTTACTTTTATTGCATTAAGTTGTTGTTAGTAGAAATATTTTGGAAGATAATAAACACCGTAATATAAATATTCAATAAATTATTACTAACGAGAAAACCTCTTTAAAGGAAAGAAGATAACAAAAGTAGGTATGCTCAGTTTTCAAATCATTTTTCTTGCAGTAGCACCTAAGATTAGCTTTAAATTTATAATTTTATCAAAATATAGACACTTTTTTACTATACTGTTTGAAAAATTAATTTTTTTTTACATAAAAATTTTCGATATGTCGCTGGAAATGCCATATTATTTTGCAAGAGCTTAAAATCATCACATAATGAGTAATCAGCTCTTCTTTTACGTTTTGATGAGAATGTCACACATGTCATAAGTAAAAATAGTTGTTGGTGTAAATAATGAATCAAATACGGTACAAACACTTGAAACTACTGTAAAAGCCCAAAAATTATACCCGTTGCTAAATTATTTCATTGAATAGTACTGTTAGAAATTATTTCATCTTGATCATGAAAATCGTTAAAAAAATGATATATGTAACTTAAAAAGACTACCTACTATCATCAACTGGTTATCGGATTCAGATTCAGCTTAAAGAAATTCATTCTAAATAACCTTAAACTAATGAAAATTTTTGCGTAGAGCGGCACCAAAGATACAAATCTTACTAATTTTTACATGAATAACACCACTTCGGGGCAAATGCGACACGCTTTCCCCTTATGCAATCGGTCAAAATTTTCCAGGATGTAGGAGTTACGGTTCAATTTCGCATATAAACAACATAAATATACTTATTTGTGTACCAGTGTTGAAATTTTTAATACGATCGTACTATTTCTGATACTATTGGATGGTGAAAAACACGATGTAACTCTCCTCGCTAATTTTATACCCTCTTTTGCTTTTCTAGTTATTATTTTTAATGGTTTAGTTTTGCCATTTACAAACTATCTTTTTCTTTCCATGTGCTTTTCCTTACAACATAAGTACCTAAATATGCTCCCTTTCACGAGGGGCTGTTAAAAATATTTTTTACAATACTATTTTACAATCAAAGATTTCGAATGGTAAATGACAAATAGATCTACAAAGCGTGGCTTTTTGATCAACTTTAAAAAATCATACAGATATTATTCTGCACGAGATATCTTGCCATTTTTTTTTACAAATTCGAAGAAAAAAGATTGGATTATTTAATTTTTGCTAAGAATTTTTTCTTTCCCATAGTTCCTATTATTGAATCTTCGCGTTTGGCGAACTAACAATAAGTATTCAAACCAGTGTTGCCACCTTAGGTGTAATTACACATTTCATGTGTAATTTTTCGTTTCATGTGTAGCCCATGTGTAATTGGTTGCATGTGTAATTAATGTGTAATTTAAAATTTTATCATTTTTGATAATTATTATTTTTTTTATATATATTATATTAAAAGTAAATATATTAAAGTTTTTTACACTTGTATTTGAAAACAAGTAAGACCGCTTTATTTGGCTTTGCCGAATCTAATATACCCTACACATTGATCTTTTTATGGCCATCTGATCTGACCGAGTTATTTCGTAATGGAAATATGTACTATAATAAAAATACTTTGTACCGAGTTTGAAGTCGATAGCTATTCTAGATTTAAAAATAGAAAACTTTAGAAAATAATGTTTGTACCTATGTATAATAGAAATACCATGTAAAAGGTTTAAGGCCAACAGTTTTCAACTTATTTCGTATTAAAAGTTAATTAAATTTGTTCCTTCGTATTGTTTTCCAAAGAGTATTATTATTATTAAGAGCATTATTGTCCAATTACTTATTTTGGAACATTAAAAGTCGATATATGTTATAGTTTCCGAAATATAGCGTATCAAAAATTTTACAAAAACAGTTTATTTGAATGGGGGTTGCTCCTCTCCCTGCTCTTATTCAAAAAAATCGTTTTCCAAAATGTAGGTATTATTGTAAAATTACTTGTTGTAGAACACTTGACTTCCATAGCTGTGATTGGATAAAATTCTTTCCAAAATTTGTGCTTCTACATGAAAATTTTTTTCCCTAATTTAGGTCCCTACCTTCAAAGTATCCGTGCTAAGCTTTTTGGTTATTTTGGAGTTTCGTTGGCATCTCGGTCAATAGTAAACCGATTTTGCTGATTTTAAATAGCGATTAAATCAGGTACATTTCTGATTATTTTCTGAGCGACTTTTTTAAGGTTTGGAAACTTGATTTCAAAAGACACACAGATGGACAGACATGGCTTTATCGACTTACCTATCTATAAGAATCCAAAATATTTATACTTAATGGGGTCTAAAATAAATATTGTAAAAATTAAAAATGGAATGGCAATTTCATATACACCCTTATCACTATGTGAAGGGTATACAATTTAAAAATATGTAAAACATCACAGAAAAACATTTTTAATGCAATAATGAATAACTGGGGGCAACAGAAAAAGGTTATAATAATGCCAATTAAGTAATAGCTTATTTAATTCTCTCCTTGTAATCGAGGATGGTAAGTACTTATTTAACTCCCTCTTTGTAAGCGAGCATGGTAAGTACTTGCCTCCAATGTCATCGCCATGTTAAAATAATATGTTAAAAATCTAATGAGTAAGAGTTTTTTGGTTTTGACTAATTTTAAAGCAAGTTTTTGCTGGGTTATTAATTTTAGGACAAAAAAGGCCTTTTTTGTTAAAAAAAAGCATGTGTAATTTGTAATTTCATGTGTAATTTTTGGTTGATCCATGTGTAATTTAGCATTTCGTTGGTGGCAACACTGATTCAAACCTTTAAACTAAGTAGTTAATATTAGTCCAGCCAGTGCCAGACATAAATTTAAGTTCTCATAATAAAATTAATAAGCTTCATATAAGCGCAATAGTATCCCTCTTTTTCAGACGGGTGTGTCCACTTTGTTGCAGGATGTTTCGGGCGAGCCGATTTGGGTGAGTTTCTAGCTTATTTAAATATTTGTCCACATAGTTTAGGATTTCGCAATAAACTAGTGGAACTTGCAGAACCTTGTGGATGTTGCTGTTTTCAATATACAAAGGAGCACTAGTTATCATTCTTAGGATTTTCTTTTGACGGCGTTAAATTTTTTCTATTACGGATGCGGAAGCAGTGGCCCATAATTGTATACCGTAACACTGAATTGGTTTTAAAATCGATTTGTGGGGTAAAAGTTTACACTTAAGACAAATCATAGAGTTTCTGCCGATTAGCCAATGGATAAGCGTAGATTTAAGCTTTATTTGTGCCAACTTCGTACCTATATGTGTCTTCCATGTAAGGCGACCATCCAGGTGAATGCCCAAATATTTCACTTCAAATTGTTTGGGGCACTATATAGTTGTAATACGGATTGAGGAGCACGTTTCTGTGCGTAAAGTAAACGTTACGTGAGTATATTTTTGCTCATTTATTTTTAATCCACATAACTTTGCTCATTTCTCTACTTGACTACGTGCTGTTGCAGTTGGCTTGAAGCCTTTTTAGGGTCTTTATGAATACTGAAAAAAGCGTTATCATCAGCAATATTAGACGTATGCGTAACGGTTGGTTGGCATATCTGTCGTGTAAAGCAAGTACAAAATTAAACCTAGTGTACTCCCTTGAAGTACACCAGCCCCTACTGGTTGGGAACAACTTATTTGGTTTTCCTCTTTGATCACAAATCGTTGACCGCATATGTATTTTTCTAAAAGGACGAAAATAATAGCTGGAAGGTTGATCCTTAGTTTGTTTAACAGGCCTTCGTGCCATACTTTATCGAAAGCTTGAGACACATCTTATAACCTGCACCAGTCTGCGAGTTTGTTCGATTGTACTATGTGGACTTCTTAAGCCAAATTGGTGATTGTTGCCACTCACGATCAGAGTCAGCTTAGACAAAGTTGGTAACAAACTTATAGACCTATAAGACTCCACCTTCGAAGAATCTTTACTAGGCTTAGAAATCTTCTTAACTAAAGCAACTTTCCATATTGGCGGGAAATGTTCAAGCCGAACTACGGCATTAAAAATGAAAAAAATAATTCTTTTAGCGGTAAAAGGTAGCTCTAAAAGCATTTTGTCGCTTATTTTATCAACGCCAGGTGCTTTTTTTTATCATTTAGTTTAACGATAGGCTCTACAACATCTAGAAATCGGAAACGTATTTTTATAGGATGCTTAGCGACAACAGGCGGTAACTCCCTCAAGTCAGTGCACGTGTTGGGAGTAAACACGTTCCTTAAATGACTTGCAAACAGGTCGCATTTTTCTTTGGCATTTCTAGCCCAGGATCCTCATAGATAACGTAGTGGAGGTTTTGCGGTAACGGGTCTTTTAAGATGTTTGGCAGATCGCCACAGAGAATAATTTGTCTGGAGAGTCGCGTCTAGGTTTTCTAAATATTTAGTCAGTGATGCCATTCTCTGCCTCTTCAGCAAGTTTTTTAATTGGTTTGTGCATTCTCTCAGCTTAGTTTTAAGTTAAGGTGATCTATGCTTTTGCCATTTCCTTTGGGTTCTCCTTTTTTTAGATTAAAGCTTTTCCACATCGGCAGAAAAAATTTTGTTGTACTTGGCCTAACGGTAAGTAGAAGAAGCATGTGCAACGAATTTTATAATTTTTCCTTTAATTACGTAAAAAAACGTGAATTTTAGATTAAATTTTAAGAAATTAGATGGACCGAAAAATGCTTTAAAAAAGTCTTTAATAGGAAACAACGTACAATATCAAAAACCTTGCAAAACGTTAAGGGGCATATTCCAAAACAATTTTTAAATTTAAAATATATTTGAAATACTGATTTTGTATGATAACCTTAGTTATTTTAAATTAAAAAAAAATTATTTTAAAAAGTTCACAAAGGTGGCGTATACAAAAAATAAAATATGAACAAAACTATACCTTTGGGAATTTCCTCCATGACAAAAAATGTTTTTACATTAGTCAATGCGGTTTTAACCGTTACTGCGACAAATATTTTTGAGTTTATGTAATAAATATTCATTATTTCATAAGTAACAAAGTAATCATGGGTCGCAATTTTTTTAAAGCATTACCCTATAGATAGTAAGTAGCCTTGATAAATATTTTTATTATACATATTTTTTGGCATATTGTGTACAAAAAGTTGTAAATAAACCTTTTAGCTTGATGCTTGGGAACTAAAGGCGGTCAAAAAACATATTTCATAGAGATGCGATAAGATAAATTCCGCAAGTCAATGAAAAAAAATTTTTAATTGAATTTTTTCAAGCGGCCAACGATAATTTTTCCAAATATAAGGTCAGATTTTTAAAATCAATTTTTACAAAAGCATTGGATGATATTGATCAAAATTAAAATTTAAAAAAAAATATATGCAGATCAGTTTCGGTTCACGACTTTTTTTTGTTTTAATTTTTTTTGGATTAAAGTAAAACAGTAAAAAAAGATATTTTGATACTATCGCCGTGAAAACGGTACTCTCGAAAAATTTTTTTTAAACAAAAATGAAATTCTATATTTCATCACTGTTATGTACAAATGCATGTTAATATGAAAATAATAAAGATATATTCATTTAAAACAATACTAAAAAAGGTTTGTATGTAATTAAAATATAAAATATCTCAAGTATTTTAATAATCAAATATACTTGACTGGTTCTTTAAGAAGTTTGGTCCAAGCAACGGGATCGTGTGGAGTTTGCAAATCTGAACGATGCAATTTCTTGCCTTGGCTTTGTATCTCAGCAAACTGAGCTACTATTGGATCACGACCACATGATGCTACAGCTACCACCATATCTTGTTCGTCGATAAAAAAGGCCACAAATTTTAAATCCTCCAAGTCTCCTTCAATGACCACATCAGTATACGGGCCATAACCGGAATAACGGAAACCTTTGCCAAAAAGCATTGTAAAGAAAAATGGTACTGCTCGCAGTTCCTGGGAGGCATTGCCACTCATATTTATGGCTGCAATACGGCCATGATATTGGGCCAGTTGGTAATGGCCAATTGTGGCACGTTGACTGTTGTTCGCAAATACTGGAGCGTTAACGATATCACCGCCAACAAAAATATCATCGATTGTTGATTTAAGATACATGTCAGCATCAATTGAACCATTGGCGTTGACTTGCAAACCAGATCCAATAAGAAATTAAGTATTCAATATTGTTCCGGTGCCCATAATCAGTAAATCACAGGGTAGTTTAGTGCCGTCAGCTAATATAACTTCGGTAATTTTACCAGTTGTATCACCAATTGCCTCGACAATTCCGCTATTCATAACCATTTGAACGCCTTGATCACGAAATAATTTTAAAACCCGTTCGCCAATTGCAGAACCAAAACTTGCCATAAGCGGAAATTTTGTGCGTGATATGACTGTTACCTGAAATAAAATAAAAATTATGTGTTTCTGCAATACGTTCTCCCAATAACGGTATGGAAAATAATAACTTACACTTTTAACTTTCGTCACCCAATTTTGTGCAGATTCCAAGGCGATAAAACTGGACCCCAAGCACACTACATTTACTTCTGAATTAATAATTTTGCTTATTTCTTGAACATTTTCTTACTCACGTACCACAACCACACCTTTCAGTTCTACCCCCTTAATAGGAGGCTTACTAGCACTGCAACCAGTGCCAATAAAAATTTTGTCAAATTTTTGTGTGTTGTAGCGTTTACAAATATACAGTTTTCATTTCACAGTCAACCTTAACGGCTTCGGTTGCCATTAGAGTTTCGATGCCATACTCATTGTAAAATTCTGGCTTTCGAAATTGAATTGTTTCTATTTTAATATCCATGGCTTTGGTGATCTCCACGCCCTAATGGGGTTGCCATACAAAATTTACAAAAATGATAAAATGCCAACAACTTCTTCAGAGTTGGCCTAAGAGCAATAAAGTGTATGACCGACCCCTATTAGTTTGCGCTCCCAAATACCCAAATATATTCCTAGAACATACTTACCCCCTATCTCCACGCCCTAATGGGGTTGCCATACAAAATTTACAAAAATGATAAAATGCCCACAACTTCTTCAGAGTTGGCCTTAGAGCAAAAAAGTGTACGACCGACCCCCATTAGTTTGCCCTCCCAAACATATTCTTAGAATATACTTACCCCCTATCTCCACGCCCTGAGAAAAAAACTATGTATACCTTTGGGAATTTCCTCCATGACAAAAAATGTTTTTACATTAGTGAATGCGGTTTTAACCGTTACTGCGACAAATATTTTTGAGTTTATGTAATAAATATTCATTATTTCATAAGTAACAAAGTAATCATGGGTCGCAATTTTTTTAAAGCATTACCCTATAGATAGTAAGTAGCCTTGATAAATATTTTTATTATACATATTTTTTGGCATATTGTGTACAAAAAGTTGTAAATAAACCTTTTAGCTTGATGCTTGGGAACTAAAGGCGGTCAAAAAACATATTTCATAGAGATGCGATAAGATAAATTCCGCAAGTCAATGAAAAAAAAATTTTAATTGAATTTTTTCAAGCGGCCAACGACAATTTTTCCAAATATAAGGTCAGATTTTTAAAATCAATTTTTACATAAGCATTGGATGATATTGATCAAAATTAAAATTATTTTAAAAAAATATATGCAGATCAGTTTCGGTTCACGACTTTTTTTTGTTTTAATTTTTTTTGGATTAAAGTAAAACAGTAAAAAAAGATATTTTGATACTATCGCCGTGAAAACGGTACTCTCGAAAAATTTTTTTTAAACAAAAATGAAATTCTATATTTCATCACTGTTATGTACAAATGCATGTTAATGTGAAAATAATAAAGATATATTCATTTAAAACAATACTAAAAAAGGTTTGTATGTAATTAAAATATAAAATATCTCAAGTATTTTAATAATCAAATATACTTGACTGGTTCTTTAAGTAGTTTGGTCCAAGCAACGGGATCGTGTGGAGTTTGCAAATCTGAACGATGCAATTTCTTGCCTTGGCTTTGTATCTCAGCAAACTGAGCTACTATTGGATCACGACCACATGATGCTACAGCTACCACCATATCTTGTTCGTCGATAAAAAAGGCCACAAATTTTAAATCCTCCAAGTCTCCTTCAATGACCACATCAGTATACGGGCCATAACCGGAATAACGGAAACCTTTGCCAAAAAGCATTGTAAAGAAAAATGGTACTGCTCGCAGTTCCTGGGAGGCATTGCCACTCATATTTATGGCTGCAATACGGCCATGATATTGGGCCAGTTGGTAATGGCCAATTGTGGCACGTTGACCGTTGTTCGCAAATACTGGAGCGTTAACGATATCACCGCCAACAAAAATATCATCGATTGTTGATTTAAGATACATGTCAGCATCAATTGAACCATTGGCGTTGACTTGCAAACCAGATCCAATAAGAAATTGAGTATTCAATATTGTTCCGGTGCCCATAATCAGTAAATCACAGGGTAGTTTAGTGCCGTCAGATAATATAACTTCGGTAATTTTACCAGTTGTATCACCAATTGCCTCGACAATTCCGCTATTCATAACCATTTGAACGCCTTGATCACGAAATAATTTTAAAACCCGTTCGCCAATTGCAGAACCAAAACTTGCCATAAGCGGAAATTTTGTGCGTGATATGACTGTTACCTGAAATAAAATAAAAATTATGTGTTTCTGCAATACGTTCTCCCAATAACGGTATGGAAAATAATAACTTACACTTTTAACTTTCGTCACCCAATTTTGTGCAGATTCCAAGGCGATAAAACTGGACCCCAAGCACACTACATTTACTTCTGAATTAATAATTTTGCTTATTTCTTGAACATTTTCGTACTCACGTACCACAACCACACCTTTCAGTTCTACCCCCTTAATAGGAGGCTTACTAGCACTGCAACCAGTGCCAATAAACATTTTGTCAAATTTTAGTGTTGTAGCGTTGGACAAATATACAGTTTTCATTTCACAGTCAACCTTAACGGCTTCGGTTGCCATTAGAGTTTCGATGCCATACTCATTGTAAAATTCTGGCTTTCGAAATTGAATTGTTTCTATTTTAATATCCGTGGCTTTGGTGATTTTAACACGATCGTAAGGCAAATAATGCTCCTTGCAAACCATTATAATACGACCTGTGAAACCTTCTTGACGCAAAGTTTCTGAGCATACAGCTCCAGCAGGCCCACCACCCAAAATTACGTAGCAAAGAGGATTATTCAAATCTCGTTTTACCATATTTTTGACACGTCTCGAACTTTCAAGATCCTTGCGCTTAGCTCGCAACATGACTTGACCATCGCTTTCGATATCAACTTTAAAACAGGGCAGAGAATCGAGACCGGGAAAATCTTCTATGTCACCAGAATCAATACTAAAACAAGCCCCATGCCATGGACAACGAACTCGGCCATCACCCAAAACACCAGTATGTAAAGGAGCTCCATAGTGAGTGCATTTGCTACCAATAGCTTTAATTCGGTTGCCTTGTTTAACCACCAAAACTTTTGTGTTCTCATCGAAATCGAATTGCTTCATTTCATGTTCCTTTAGTTCATTTACATTGCAAACGGCCACAGAGTCTGTGTATTCTTCAAACATTTTATTTTCGATGGTAGAACGATATAGTCCTGATCCGGTGGTATCTTTGTTTAGAAAATAAAAAATAATAATAAAACTGTTAATATAGCATCAAAACAAACTTTACATTTACGTATTTAATATTTTTGAATTAAGCTTTAGTAAACTTAAGTACAAAAATAAAGAGCCCAAATACAAATATGTAAATAAAAAAATTCTGAAATACATTTAGAAAATTCTTAACTTGAAACAGAAATTTTTTAAATTGAATTATAACTTTTGAATATAAATTGGAAAATTCTGAAATTTAATTAGAAATTTGTAAAAAAACACTGGAAAGCTGTGAAATTTAATTAGATATTTCCGAAATTAAATTTAAAATTTCTAAAATACAATTATACAGTTCCGATATACGATTGGGAATGGTGTAGATGCCAAGAATATTGGTTTTTTGTTAAAAAATTTGACTAAATTTATGTTGGTTTTCTTCCTTAGTCCCTGTTCATACCCTTCAACTTTTGTTGCTCAACTTTTTTTTGATTTTCTTAATAAGTTGCCGTAATGGCCACACAGAGCAACCAGTTTCAGAAGTTTTCGTTTTGTGTTGAATAAAAATTACTACCTTTTTTGACATTTCAATTTATTCAAGTTGTGTAAAATTAGTTGTTTGTTGCTCGCAGTATTGCCAGAAATTATAAAAGTGCTAAATGCTTAAAAAAAGGGCTAAAGTGTTCTACAGGTAACAAACTAAAGTGATAGATTTTAAAAACAATTTGTCATAAAAATATCAGCTCAATAAAATTTTAAGAGGTATTTTTTATGTAATTTTTTATATAAAAATGTTTAAAATAATAAGCATTTATAGCTAAAAAAAAGTGCTAACTAGCACTTTTTTGAAGGCCTTAAGTGATAATAAACAAGAAAAAAATAGGGCTTGATCTACTACTACTTGTGCTAAAATGGCAAGCCTGGTTTCGCGGCACAAATTTTTAGTTTCATAATACGATCACGGTTACAATAAAATTCAATTTTATTCGAATTCATGAATTAAAATCACTAATTTATTATTTGTTTTATTATTTTTTATACCCTTCACATAAGTTATAAGGGTATATAAAAGTTTGCCATTCCGTTTGTAATTCCTTTATTATCCATTTGGAACCCCATAAAGTATATATATTCTGGATCCTTATAGATAGGGAAGCCGATTTATGCCCGTCTGTCCGTGTTATGGTTTAAATCAACTTACTGAAGCCCCCCGATATCGCATAGACCCGAGTGTTGTATCAAACTGTCACAGATAGTCGCGAAATTCAGTAAAATCGCCCGATAAATGACCGAGATATAAGCAAAAAACCAAGACAACCTCGTTTTTTGAGTCTACAACAACAACAAAGAACATACTTTTGCATGTATTAATAAAAAAACAACAAAAAAAGAAAAAAACAGAATCAGTCATGTTGATATTAGGTCTGTCTGCGTACTTTTCCAGTAGCAAATACTCAGTAATATTTTTTGGGAGAGTAAGACCAATTTTACTCTGTCGGCTAAAAATATATGTATAAAAAAGTACACAGACAGTATCCAGTAAAATCTTGCAAGAAAACAGCTGAACGGTGTGTAAACAATTCAAATAACAAAGCAAAAGAATTTTAGCATATGTGTACGCGGTAAATTATTTGTATATTTGGACATTTCTGGCATTAGTAAAATGTTATATTTATTATAATTTGTTATAAACGTTAAAAATCAACACAATTCTAACTATTGTTAAATTTCAATGTTTATTTTCGTTTCACAAAAATTATTTCATTCAATTAGTTAATAAAAACAGCTGTTCAAACTAGTTGCAAAATCTTACAAGAAGAAATTTCTCCAGTAACATTTTGCAAGTTCTCTTACTTCCAACTGTCAAAAAATTTTCTTTTTGGCTCTCTGGCTGCAAGAGATTTGGAGTACGCAGACAACATTTTGCAAGATTTTGTGACATTTTGTACAAAATGATGCAAAATATGTGTACGCAGACAGACCTATTATTGAAACACACCCAAAACAAAAATTTTATTAGTAATAGTGTTCATACATACAACAGCGTTGCCATACAAAGCTTATTTAAACATTTTTAAAATTGCTTCTAGGGCTTCCAGGGTTCTCCTACAAAGGTAAAATGTAAGACCGACCCGAATTATTTTATCCATCCAAACATTTTTGTGGAACATACTTACTCTCTGTCTCCATATACAAAATTTTTAAATATAAGGTAAAAACCGCTACAACTTCCCCGGAGTCGCCCGTAGAGGAAAAAAATGTATCACAGACCCCCATTAGTTTTTCCTCCCAAACGTATTCCTAGAGCTCCTTACCTACTATCTCCACGCCCTAAGGGGGTTGCCATACAAAATTTACAAAATGATGTAAAAATGCCCACAACTTCTTTAGAGTTGGCCTAAGAGCAATAAAGCGTATGACTGACCCCCATTAATTTCTTCTCCCAAACATATTCCTAGAACATACTTACCCCCTATCACCACGCCCTAAGGGGGTTGCTATACAAAATTTCCAAAAATGATATGAAAATGCCCACAACTTCTTCAGAGTTGGCCTTAGAGCAATAAAGTATACGACCGACCCCCATTATTTTTCCCTCCCAAACATATTCCTAGAATATACTTACCCTCTATCCCCACGCCCTAAGAGGGTTGCCATACATCATTTACAAAAATGATATGAAAATGCCCACAACTTCTTCAGAGTCGTTCTTAGAGCAATAAAGTGTACGACCGACCCCCATTAGTTTGCCCTACCAAACATATTCCTTTAATATACTTACCCTCTATCTCCACGCCCTAAGGGGGTTGCCATACAAAATTTACAAAAATGATGAAAAAATGCCCACAACTTCTTCAGAGTTGGCCTTAGAGCAATAGAGTGTACGACCGACCCCCATTAGTTTGTTCTCCCAAACATATTCCTTGAACATAATTATCCCCTATCTCCACGCCCTAAGGGGGTTGCCATACAAAATATACAAAAGGGATATGTAAATGCCCACAACTCCTTCAGAGTTGGCCTTAGAGCAATAAAGTGTACGACCGACCCCTATTAGTTTCTTCTCCCAAACATGTTCCTTCAACATACTTACCCCTTATCTCCACGCCCTAAGGGGGTTGCCATACAAAATTTACAAATATGATGTAAAAATGCCCACAACTTCTTTAAAGTTGGCCTTAGAGCAATAAAGTGTACGACCGACCACCATTAATTTTCCCTCCCAAACATGTTCCGAGAATATACTTACCCCCTTTCTCCACGCCCTAATGGGGTTGCCATACAAAATTTACAAAAATGATATGAAAATGCCCATAACTTCTTCAGAGTTGGCCTTAGAGCAATTAAGTGTACGACCGACCAACGTTAGTTTTCCCTCCCAAACATATTCCTAAAATATACTTACCCTCAATCTCCACGCCCTAAGGGGGTTGCCATACAAAATTTACAAAAATTTTGTAAAAATGCCCACAACTTCTTCAGAGTTGGCCTTAAAGCAATAGAGTGTACGACCGACCCCCATTAATTTCTTTTCCCAAACATATTCCTAGAATATACTTACCCCCTATCTCCACGCCCTAAGGGGGCTGCCATACAAAATTTACAAAAATTATAAAATGCCCACAACTTCTTCAGAGTTGGCCTTAGAGCAATAAAGTGTACGACCGACCCCCATTAGTTTGCCCTCCCAAACATATTCTTAGAATATACTTACCCCCTATCTCCACGCCCTGAGGGGGTTGCCATACAAAATTTACAAAAATTATAAAATGCCCACAACTTCTTCAGAGTTGGCCTTAGAGCAATAAAGTGTACGACCGACCCCTAGTAGTTTGCCCTCCCAAACATATTCCTCAAACATACTTACCCCCTATCTCCACGCCCTAATGGGGTTGCCATACAAAATTTACAAAAATTATAAAATGCCTACAACTTCTTCAGAGTTGGCCTTAGAGCTAAAAAGTGGACGACCGACCCCCATTAAATTGCCCTCCCAAACATATTCTTTGAATATGTTTACCCCCTATCTCCACGCCCTAATGGGGTTGCCATACAAAATTTACAAAAATTATAAAATGCCCACAACTTCTTCAGAGTTGGCCTTAGAGCAAAAAAGTTTACGACCGACCCCCATTAGTTTGCCCTCCCAAACATATTCCTAGAATATACTTACCCCCTATCTCCACGCCCTGAGGGGGTTGCCATACAAAATTTACAAAAATTATATGAAAATGCCCTCAACTTCTTCAGAGTTGGCCTTAGAGCAATAAAGTGTACAACCGACCCCTATTAGTTTCTTCTCCCAAACATATTCCTAGAACATACTTACCCCCTATCTCCACGCCCTAATGGGGTTGCCATACAAAATTTACAAAAATGATAAAATGCCCACGACTTCTTCAGAGTTGGCCTTAGAGCAATAAAGTGTATGACCGACCCCTATTAGTTTGCGCTCCCAAATATATTCCTAGAACATACTTACCCCCTATCTCCACGCCCTAATGGGGCTGCCATACAAAATTTACAAAAATTATAAAATGCCCACAACTTCTTCAGAGTTGGCCTTAGAGCAAAAAAGTGTACGACCGACCCCCATTAGTTTGCCCTCCCAAACATATTCTTAGAATATACTTACCCCCACGCCCTGAGGGGGTTGCCATACAAAATTTACAAAAATGATAAAATGCCCACAACTTCTTTAAAGTTGGCCTTAGAGCAATAAAGTGTACGACCGACCCCTATTAGTTTGCCCTCCCAAACATATTCCTCGAACATACTTACCCCCTATCTCCACGCCCTAATGGGGTTGCCATACAAAATTTACAAAAATGATAAAATGCCCACAACTTCTCCAGAGTTGGCCTTAGAGCAATAAAGTGTACGACCGACCCCTATTAGTTTGCCCTCCCAAGCATATTCCTAGAACATACTTACCCCCTATCTCCACGCCCTAATGGGGTTGCCATACAAAATTTACAAAAATGATAAAATGCCCACAACTTCTTCAGAGTTGGCCTTAGAGCAATAAAGTGTTTGACCGACCCCTATTAGTTTGCACTCCCAAATATATATTTCTAGAACATACCCCCTATCTCCACGTCCTAATGGGGTTGCCATACAAAATTTACAAAAATTATAAAATGCCCACAACTTCTTCAGAGTTGGCCTTCGAGCAAAAAAGTTTACGACCGACCCATATTAGTTTGCCCTCCCAAACATATTCTTAAAATATACTTACCCCCTATCTCCACGCCCTGAGGGGGTTGCCATACAAAATTTACAAATATGATAAAATGCCCACAACTTCTTTAGAGTTGGCCTTAAAGCAATAAAGTGTACGAAAGACCCCTATTAATTTGCTCCCGCAAACATATTCCTAGAACATACTTACCCCCTATCTCCACGCCCTAATGGGGTTGCCATACAAACTTACAAAAATGATAAAATGCCCACAACTTCTTTAGAGTTGGCCTTAGAGCCTGTTTAAAAATTAGAAATATTTCATAAGTAAAAAAATGGTTAAAAATAAAAAAAGTTTGGGATTGCGAAAGGTCAATGTGAAGGGTATATAAGATTCGGCACAGCCGAATATAGCGCTCTAACTTGTTCTTTCTATGAAATTCTTTGTCACTTATTGTAAGTACCCTTCTCACCAAATTCCTTGCTGTATTTGTGATAACTTGTTTGCTATGTTTAGAATAATAATTAATTGTCCTTCCAGAAGCCGTTGGGTTTTGATACCAATCTACTTTTAAGCCGTTACCTTTTCGTATAATTAACGTATCTAAATAAGAAAGTCTTGAATTGTCTTCTTTTTTCATTGTAAACTTAATACTTGGAAAAACATATGGAATTAATTTTAAAGCAGACACAGACAATGTTGCCCAGAATTACAGACATCTAATTTGTAAAAAATAACAGAGATAGGATTTATATAAGCACATATGTATATAATTTTGACTAATATGGTTTTTAGGTATACATACATATGTTTATGTTTTTCACATAAGTTAATTTTTTTAATGATTGTATTTTTGTATCAATGTTCACTTTTTTACACAAACTTCTGATACTAATCGTTTGTAACTACATTAATACATATTAAACATACAATGTTAAACTAATTTCTTTAAAGATTTTTTAATACATGTATTATTGTTTTTTAGTTTATATTTATATGTTTGTTTTTTGTATATAACACTTAATGTTATTTTTAGTAACACTAGCATTCTTAACATTACACTTTTATATTGGAACAGCTTAAATTAATATACACACTAGTATTAAAATTTTGTAACTATTGCCCTAATTAGATTTTTCAAAACTTTTTTATGCATGTATTGTGGTTTTTTTTATATTTATATGTTTCTCTGTATAACACTTAATATTATTAGTAACACTATTATTCTTAGTATTAGGATTTTTTATATTAGAATAGAGTGAAATTGACATACACACTTATATTGGTATATGGATACATTTTTTAATAGTATAAAATTTTGTAATAACACATTTTTTAAATTTTCAAATATTTTAGTTTTAGCACATTTTTGAAACTTTTCTTTAACAAAATATTTTGAAGTTTATATTAAAAATTTGTTAATATTATAATCGTTATTCGAAAAGCCAAAAGCTAATTTTAAAACCAAAATAACAATTTTAATTTTTAACTGAAATAACCTCCTGATGATGCCACACAACGGAGTGGCAAAATATTGAAAAAAAATTTGCAAAAAAATAAACATAAAAATAGACCTAAAGCTTAAAAAAATTGACTTATTT
This sequence comes from Melanophora roralis, assembly GCA_963583895.1. Taxonomy (NCBI): domain Eukaryota; kingdom Metazoa; phylum Arthropoda; class Insecta; order Diptera; family Rhinophoridae; genus Melanophora; species Melanophora roralis. The sequence continues at coordinate 67,597,591 of OY757190.1, read as the reverse complement.
ATTAACATTAAAAAGGTCAAAAAACTAGAAAAAATAGATAATTAAAATAAATTATTACAAAGTGTTTATTTCTTTCACATCGAAATAAAACATTTTTGGAAAGAAAGCAGGGGCAACTTAATGCATTTTAAAAAGAAACATTCTTCGTGGGTAAACAATATTTTTTTGATGCTTTGATAAGTTTTATAATTTTTGTTTGCTATTCTAAAATAAAGATATTATTAAATATATTTAATTTAAATTCTTAGCAACCAAGGACGAGGACAATTGCTTATGAAAATTTGCTGCTTCCAACTCCAGAATGTGATACAACAGTGGCTTAACATGCAACAGAGACTTCATGTAAAAAACGTGGTAGACCGACTAAAGATTTTGGTAGCACTACAGTCAAAACTAGACACCGAAGAGTGGCAGAGTTAATATTAAAATGTTCCGTTGAGGAACTAGAATTTGCAGTGGAAAATTTAAAACGGGAATCTCATTCGGTTTTGGAAAGCCTAATGTCGAATTCAAAATGCTTACCAGCAACAAAAGCTTTGGCGCTATATATGAATTTAGATTTGACCGAAAGAAAATATAGTGTGCTTCATAACACAATAAATGAAATACACCCAAGTTGTTTTCCGCCTCTGTATGCGTAACAAACTGAGAAAAAAATTTATTCCATCTATTGTGGCATCTAAAAAAAAATTCCAGGGTGCTTGTCTTAAGAAGCATTGGAAGCCAACCACCAAATCGTGAGAAAAGCAAGACTGTCCCATACGAAGAAAACGTCACGAAAATACACTAATAAAGATTTAATGGCTTATTTAATACTATCTTTAGATCCGTTTTTGACTTCAAAAAGGAATCCAAAGACCAAAAAAAAATTATTATTTGCAGAAATTGATAAATATATACTTAAGAGAAAATGCTAATGAGCCAGTTGAAGACGACGAGAAAAATGCTTCATTCAGCGGCAATATTTTTTTGGAAGAGTCCAATACTGAAGATGATTTATTGTAAATTAAAAAACATATAAATTATTAAAAAAATAAAAAATTATTATTAAAAAACGCACTTATACGTATTTTAAATTTAATTTGAATGTAGAAAGATTGTAATTTTGTACTTTCAAGTTGTCGTCAAAATCATAATGTAGAAGATTTTTAGCCAATTTGTTTTTTATTTTCTATTTTTATAAATAAATTTTAATGTAATTTGGCACTAACACTTGTTTGACACATAATAATAAACATACCACCCAATTTAATGAGAATCGGATAACTTTTGTAACAGTCTTGGCAATTTTGCGAAAAAGGATATATGACAGGACCTAGAGTCCTTGCGCCAATCTCAAAAAAAAATTATCCCACAAGTTACTAGCACGGGATGTAAATGATCCACGGACTATTGTAACTTTTTGTGCAGTTATGTAGTCAAAACTGAAAATTTCGTCCTTTCTATATATGGGCAGTAGACGTGTCCTTTGCCCGATTTTTGCATTTTATACAAGTGTACCAAATTTCAAAGCTCTGGGATACTCCTTCTATTTTTGTCCCATCACTATATGGCATCAAAGCACTGTGCGACGTGTTGTAGAGAATGCATTTGGCATATTGTCAGCACGATTTCGAATTTTCCGCAGCCCAATACAGCTTAATCCCGAAAAAGCAAGAAAAATAACCACTGCTTGTTGTGCATTACACAATTTTCTATTGATAAGAAACCCAAGAATTTACTTGACGTCTTAATTAATTGATCGTGATAATGCCGATGGTAGCATTACTCCAGGAGAATGGCGGAATGATGCAATTAACTTATCTTTACATCCTCTCATAAGACGTTCTTACAACAGCGAAACAATAAACGAAATTAAGAAAGAATTCAGCCAGTACTTTATATATGAAGGAGAAGTACCCTTTCTATTTTTTAAAATAGTATTTCAATAAAATAGTAATATCAATTTATTTCATTTTTTATATGTTAAGCACTGTCAAAAATAACTGTTGGCAACCCACGTTTCTACAATTATTTGTCGCTATTTGTTCCGCTAAAAATATTGTGAGAACAAACAAAATGTCGAGGCAAATATTTATAACTACGTGCTGACAAAGTGTTTACACTATGCAAAGCTTTACTCACAAACAAAGGCTTTTTTAGTCAACAAACAGTCGAAAAATTTTTGGTGGCTCACAAATTCGAGTGTTTACACTAGGACAAACAAAATTTTTATGATTTTGCACATATATTAGCACAGTCTAAACGTACCTTTACTGTTATTAGTCTGAACTGAAACGAAATTTTCTGAAACGTATCTAAAGGTTCATTTATACGTGACTTAACCATACCACGGTCAACAGCTGTTCGAACCAAACTTATGGGCAACACTGTATTTGAATATAGGTGACTTACCATTACGCCATAACCATAACCTAAGAAACCAATTGAGTTTTGGTTTTTATGGCAACGGTTATGGTTATGGCATTATGGTAAGTCACATATAATTAAACCTTAATAGTTAAGTTCAGGCCAAGGCAAATTCATACAAGGTAGACGCAGGCGAAAAATTCGTACCTAAAATGTCAAACACAAATATGTCATCATTAAAAAAAAAACACAAATTATTTGTATATGGCATCATTAAAAAAAACACAAATTATTTGCAGAAGAAAAACGTGAATAAAATTAATTTTACAGTGTTTTTTTTTTGCACAAAGCACAAGAACGCATCTTTTGGTTTTACTATTTTTTAATTAAAAACACTTTTTTTAATTTTTAGTTTAAAAATCTAACCGACGCGTAATTTTTTGAAATCAAGAAGAAGCACATATACAAACTTTTGACACATTACGAGGAAAATTGCACGAGCAAAAAATAGTCAGCTGATCTGTCAAGACCACCTTCTCATGAATTCGCCTTGGTTCAGGCTCGTAACTGGATAACCTTGTGTCAGTACAACTACTTTTGCGTTTTGTTCAGCTTATTGTTTAAAAGTTTTTTGCCTAAAATGTTATTTAACAATAATGCGATGTGCATATGTTTGTACATATGTATGTACAACTATTATGTATGTATGTGCATAAACATACCCTCGTTATTTATAATCAAAAATGTTTTATTTAACACGCATAAACGCAAACATAACAAATATACATACATATATTAAAAAATCCAAAAGAGTTATGTAAACCTGCTTTTACACTTATGTATACTTATTATTATTTATTTATTTTCTGAACAAACTAACATATGTTTATCCAAGTACTACGTCTGGTGGTTGATGATAGACTGCAGACAATTTAAAAAAAACATTTGTAGAGTCTACTGTCTGTTCATTTAAAAATATTTACTGTAGTTTATAAGCTGTAATGCCTAGTCCATGGCGCAATAATTTATCAGGTGGTGTTGATTTTACAACAACAAAATTTGGTGAATAAAATTTTCGTTTTTGTTGTAGTTTTCGTTGGCTCTGTTGTCAAAAAAAATGTATGTATATGTAAACAACTTTGACTACCCAGCCTCGATTTATGCAAGAAAAAAGTAGATCAGCTGTGCTTGTAACACCACCTGGTACGATTATTTCACCATGGCCTAGTCTCTATTTCCCATGAATCGTTGTTAGCACATGATTAGGGTGACCATTTAATATTGGGCCCAATATACATAAGTACGCTTTTTAGTTTGTTTGCCTTCTTGTTTGGAACACATTATGTGAAAATTAAATTTATTCAACATATCTTGCGAATGTACAAAAGAAGAGCAACATGTTCCAATTTATATTCATATAAATTTTAACTCGTAATAACGCGTCAAGAAGTTCGTTTTGCATTCTCTTTCGCAAACAAATCTTAGTGGAGTTTAATATTGAAAATACTCTTTCATCACAGACATTAGGTCTGTCTGCGTACTTTTCCAGTAGCAAATACTCAGTAAATTTTTTCAGGATAGTAGGAACAATTTTACTCTGTCGGCTAAAAATATACCAAAAAGTACGCAGACAGTACATAGCAAAAGAATTTTAGAATATGTATACGCCTTTTCAATTGCAAAGTTTGTCTCACAAAGTTCTGCTGATTTTATCGGTTCTGCCATCTCCAATCCACTTACATCACGGTCGCATTGTATATTTGGACGTTTCTAGCATGAAGTAAAATGTAATTTTTTATAAACGCTAAAAATCAGCACAATTCTAACTACTTACCTTTGCCATTGTTAAATTTCAATTTTTATTTTCGATTCACAAAAACTATTTCATTCAATTATGAATAAAAACAGCTGTTCAAACTAGTTGCAAAATCTTGCAAGCAGAAATTTCTCCGGCAACATTTTGCAAGTTCTCTGACTTCCAACTGTCAAAAGATTTTCTTTTTGGCTCTCTCGCGGCAAGAGATTTGGAGTACACAGATAACATTTTGCAAGATTTTATAACATTTTGCTTAAAATTATGCAAAGTATGTGTATGCAGACAGACCTATTAAAAGTTGGGGAAATAATAATATAATAATTTTTCGTGAATATACCTTAAACCTCATATATGAAAATACCAGAATATAATTATTTTATGTTCGTATTAAATTTAACAATTTTTAAAGCAAATTAATTGATATAAAAAGAAGCCAACGAAATTGCCAACTATTTTCTAAATCGCCAAAAACTAGCCTTGTCGCCAAATTGAAAATTAGAACGCCAAACAAGTTTTTAAGTTTTTTAATCGCCACGTTTGACGAGAAATCGCCAGATCTGACAAACCTGCATGTACTGATGAAAAAAGTACGAATGGTCGCCTTACACATGATGTTTTAACATTGCACTTACAACACTTATAACATAAAATAACGTTGACATCATAACTGCCAGATAAGTTTGGGTCAATATCGTCAAATTTAGGAAACAAATCGTCAAAACGGCCTTTCGAAATAGTCAACCCTAAAACTTCTTTGTTTCACAGCTTTTTGCCTAATAATAAAAACTCGGGTTACAAAATTCTTACAAGTAATTTATTCAAAAATAGTAACAACTTTTAAAGCGAAATTTTTAATTTTAAGCAAAATGAACTGCAAATACAAATAGTCATTTTTATATTAAAACAATGGAAATTATAATAATAACGACCACTTTTGAATAATTTATTTTAGAGGTATAATTTGTTGGGCATCTTTTTAAACAATTTTTAATCCCCAGCAAAAACTTCATTTATAAACTTTTTTGATGACTTCATTCATTCGTTATTTTGTAGCCTTCTATTTGTTATTTAATTTGTAATAACTTATTAAAAGCACGTTATGATTTAAAAATGATTTAAACTCATGATACGGAGTACTTCAACAAATCAAGCAGAAACAAGTAAGAGCGCTATATTCGGCTGTGCCGAATCTTATATACCCTTCACATTGGTCTTTAAATATACCCAGCCGAGTAATTTTGTACTGCAAATAATATAATAAAAAACCTTGTGCGAGTTTTAAAGCCCATAGAAAAAATAACAAAATTTTAACGTTCGTATGAATAATAGAAATAGATGAAGAAGATTTGAGGTCGAGAGTTTTTAAAGTTTTCGACATTATTCATATTTAAAGGTTAATAAAACTTATTAGATGTTCTAGTCCCCCTGCTCTTCACCAAGTTTTTCACCAAAATGTATGAATTATTTGATTATTACTTTTTGTAGAATATTCGAAGTCGATAGCTGTAATAGTTTTCCAGAAGTAGCGTATCGAAAATTGTTTAAAAATTGTTAATTTGTATGGGAGCTACCCCTTCTTCACCCCCCATCCAAAATCTTTTTCTTCAAAGCGTAGCCCTTAATGTCCAATTACTTTTTGTAGAACATTTGATTTCGATATATGTTATAGTTTCTGAGATATAGCATATCGAAAATTTAACAAAAATTGTTAATATGTATCGGAGCTACCCCTTTTTTTGCCCCCACTCGAAAATTTTTTTCTTTAAAGCGTAGCCCTTAGCGTGCAATTACTTTTTGTAGAACATTTCATTTCGATATCTGTTATAGTTTCCGAGATATAGCGTATCGAATATTTGATAATAATTGTCGATTTGTATGGGAGCTACCCCTTTTTTTGCCCCCACCCAAAAAATTTTTTCTCTAAGGCGTAGCCCTTAGCGTGCAATTACTTTTTTTAGAACATTTCATTTCGATATCTGTTATAGTTTCCGAGATATAGCGTATCGAATATTTGAAAATAATTGTCGATTTGTATGGGAGCTACCCCTTTTTTTGCCCCCACCCAAAAAATTTTTTCTCTAAGGCGTAGCCCTTAGCGTGCAGTTACTTTTTGTAAAACATTTCATTTCGATATCTGTTATAGTTTCCGAGATATAGCGTATCGAATATTTGATAATAATTGTCGATTTGTATGGGAGCTACCCCTTTTTTTGCCCCCACCCAAAAAATTTTTTCTTTAAAGCGTAGACCTTAGCGTACAATTACTTTTTGTGGAACATTTCATTTCGATATCTGTTATAGTTTCCCAGATATAGCTTTTAGAATATTTTATTATAATTGTCGATTTGTATGGGAGCTACCCCTTTTTTTGCCCCAACTCGAAAATTTTTTTCTTTAAAGCGTAGCCTTTAGCGTGCAATTACTTTTTGTAGAACATTTCATTTCGATATCTGTTAAAGTTTCCGAGATATAGCGTATCGAATATTTGATAATAATTGTCGATTTGTATGGGAGCTACCCCTTTTTTTGCCCCCACCCAAAAAATTTTTTCTTTAAGGCGTAGACCTTAGCGTGAATTACTTTTTGTGAAACATTTCATTTCGATATCTGTTATAGTTTCCGAGATATAGCGTATCGAATATTTGATAATAATTGTCGATTTGTATGGGAGCTACCCCTTTTTTTGCCCCCACCCAAAAAATTTTTTCTCTAAGGCGTAGCCCTTAGCGTGCAATTACTTTTTGTAGAACATTTCATTTCGATATCTGTTAAAGTTTCCGAGATATAGCGTATCGAATATTTGATAATAATTGTCGATTTGTATGGAAGCTACCCCTTTTTTTGCCCCCACCCAAAAAAATTTTTCTCTTTTAGCGTGCAGTTACTTTTTGTAAAACATTTCATTTCGATATCTGTTATAGTTTCCGAGATATAGCGTATCGAATATTTGATAATAATTGTCGATTTGTATGGGAGCTACCCCTTTTTTTGCCCCCACTCAAAAAATTTTTTCTTTAAAGCGTAGACCTTAGCGTACAATTACTTTTTGTGGAACATTTCATTTCGATATCTGTTATAGTTTCCCAGATATAGCTTATAGAATATTTGATAATAATTGTCGATTTGTATGGGAGCTACCCCTTTTTTTGCCCCCACCCAAAAAATTTTTTCTTTAAAGCGTAAACCTTAGCGTGCAATTACTTTTTGTGGAACATTTCATTTCGATATCTGTTATAGTTTCCCAGATATAGCTTATAGAATATTTTATTATAATTGTCGATTTGTATGGGAGCTACCCCTTTTTTTGCCCCCACTCGAAAATTTTTTTCTTTAAAGCGTAGCCCTTAGCGTGCAATTACTTTTTGTAGAACATTTGATTTCGATATCTGTTAAAGTTTCCGAGATATAGCGTATCGAATATTTGATAATAATTGTCGATTTGTATGGGAGCTACCCCTTTTTTTGCCCCCACCCAAAAAATTTTTTCTTTAAGGCGTAGACCTTAGCGTGAGTTACTTTTTGTGAAACATTTCATTTCGATATCTGTTATAGTTTCCGAGATATAGCGTATCGAATATTTGATAATAATTGTCGATTTGTATGGGAGCTACCCCTTTTTTTGCCCCCACCCAAAAAATTTTTTCTCTAAGGCGTAGCCCTTAGCGTGCAATTACTTTTTGTAGAACATTTCATTTCGATATCTGTTATAGTTTCCGAGATATAGCGTATCGAATATTTGATAATAATTGTCGATTTGTATGGGAGCTACCCCTTTTTTTGCCCCCACCCAAAAAATTTTTTCTCTATGGCGTAGCCCTTAGCGTGCAATTACTTTTTGTGGAACATTTCATTTCGATATCTGTTATAGTTTCCGAGATATAGCGTATCGAATATTTGATAATAATTGTCGATTTGTATGGGAGCTACCCCTTTTTTTGCCCCCACCCAAAAAATTTTTTCTTTAAAGCGTAGCCCTTAGCATGCAATTACTTTTTGTAGAACATTTTAAGTCGATAGCTGTTATAGTTTACGAGATATAGCGCATAAAATATTCCACCAAATTTGTGCAATTGTAGAAAAAATACCCCTTCCCCTGGTCCTATCTGAAAAAAATTTTTCCATTATTAAGGTCCCTTCTTTAGGAGTATCCGTGCCAAGTTTTGTGGCAAGAGTGACTATACTTACTGAGATATATAGGGATATATGCACGGATTTTGTCCTAAAAAAAATGGGTTACTCTGGGTTTTCGCTTATATCTCGGTCAATAGTGAACCGATTTTATTGATTTTAAATAGCGATTGTCTCCAGGATATTTGTGATAGTTTGACACCATTAACTGGTCTGTATCTTTTTATTTGACTCCGGAAACTTGATTTCAACAGACGGACAGACGGACAGACGGACAGACGGACATCGCTAAATCGACTTCCCTATCTATAAGGATCCAGAATATATATACTTTATGGGGTCGCAAATGAATAATAAAGAAATTACAAACGGAATGACAAAGTGATATATACCCTATCACTATGTGAAGGGTATAAAAAAATGTTTTAACATGTTATTTTACATTTAGAAGCTAATTGTTTCGATAGCCTAGAGGCAGCGCGCTGGCGCTTGAGTGCGGAAAGCCCCTGGTTCGAATCTCATCTACGATAAGTACAAATAATTAAATTTTTAAATTAAAAATATTGAGTATCTATAAAATAAAAATAAAATTCTTCTTATTTTAAAAATATTTGCGACTACTTTTTTAAATTAAATCATTAAAAATAAAAGTACTTATTTTTTGGGGTATGACTACTAAAATAATTTTGGATTCGTTTTGGGACATCGCGAACAAAAATAAGTACTTTTTACAGTAGAATTGTAAGTAGTGCTTAAGGATAATTCTACTTACTTTTCTACTTATTTTGTAAGTAAAGTTTTTGCTGGGTCCTTATTATAAAAAATATTTTAACTAAAATCTTTTTTAACAGTTTCCTTTAAAACTTGTATTTTTCTTAAATGAATAATAAAATATCTATTTCTGCCTCTGATTTGCATCTAAGGAAGCCGCAAATGTTTAATTTTCACACACTGTCAATTTCAGAGCGAAAATCGTCCAAAATTCAAAAGCCTATTTTTGCCACCAAAATCGTCAAAATGACGCTAAATCGTCAAATCTGGCAGTTATGGTTGTCATGAGTGGTCTACATTAAACAGTAACATTTTATATCTAATGTAGACAGTACACAGAAAAAAATATTCCCACATTTTTTAATTAACATTAATTCAAAATATTTACCGTTTTTAGTTTAAATTTAATTACCACAATTAAATATTTAACTGTATTTCGAAATTAAATGCCAACAATAATGCTAATTTACAAAGTTTAAAAACAACAAAAAAAGCAATAATTTTTAATAAGATTTTTGTAGTTTAACGCTTTTGTACAATTGTTTTCGTACTTACTTACTTTTTACAGCTTCCAGAGGTCAAATGTGGGACCAACAGTCGAATTGTAAGTAGTGCTTGACGATAATTCTACTTACTTTTCTTCTTGTTTTGTAAGTAAAGTTTTTGCTAGGTACATGTTGGAATAAAAAAAGATATATGTAATCTAGTCCCCCGAATCCAATTTCTGAGCAATCACGATTCTCGACGGAATTTTATTGCTAGTTTAATATAATCGGTTACAGTCCTAACAGATAAAGCCTTTAGGTCTTGTGTGTCTACATCTCCCAACTGCCGTAATGTCACTTTTCTAAAAGACCCCAAAAATTTTTTTAATTTTTGAAAGTAGCAAGAGTACTGAATTTCTATTTTTAAGTCAGCTTAACACGAAAATTTTGAATAAACGTGTCGACTTTTTTAGTTTGGGAAGTCACTGTATCCTCTACCAAAACATCAATGTTTGTGAACGATAATTGATGTTCCTAAAACATCGATGTATTATTTTGAGTTCCCTTTTACAGTCTTTTAATTTTTAGCACAAAAAAACTAATAACGGGTGTCCGCCAGAAAGGTACACTACTTTTATAATTTTTGATTAAATTAAAAAGAGAATGGATCCTGTATTGATAAATGTTTATGTATGAAATACAATATAACCGAGCCCTTTTGAGCACATTTTTCATTACATTCTTACATTTTTTACGCGGTATTACATAAATCTCATCACGGATACTTTGTCTGAGTTGCTGCAACGTTTCTGGTTTGTTTGCATTAATCTTGCTTTTCGGATATCCCCACAAAAAGAAGTCCGGATCAGTCAAATCAAGCGACCGTGGAAGCCAATCAATATCACCATTTCTTGAAATAACTTGTTGTGGAAAGAGGTCTAGCAGTAATTCCATAGTAATCCTGATTGTATGCGATGTGGCACCGTCTCTTTGATACCACATGTTAACAAAGCCCAAAGGATGCAGTTGTGGTATTAAAAAGTTCAAGATATCGCTCATCATTTAGTTACCGTTACGCTGCTCTCAGTTTAAAAAAAAAATCCCAGCGAAGGTTTTTGGAATTTGAGTAATGAGGTGTCATAACTTTATACGTAACAAGGTAATGAGGTTGTTACGACCTCATATATATATATGTGCAAAAAAGGATTAGAAAACAGGCTGCATATCATGTTTTTGTTTTCAAATCCTTAAATTTTTATTTGGGTTGTTCAGTTTATCATTGGTAACTAGTTATTCGGATGATTTTTGTAAGCACATTTGTATGCAGGAGTCGTGAATTTCGGGACAACTCAAGCAAAAATAACTAGTTATTCGGCTAAAAGCTTGTTTATCTCCATTATTACTTCCTAACTTACCAAATAAGTAAAGGTTGTGCTGGGTAAGGTCCAATGATTACTTTTGACCAAATTGCACACCAGACTGTCACTTTTAATGGATGCAAAAGTGACTGATGAATAATTTGAGGGGTTTCCGTTGTTTAAAGCTGACTATTCTGCTTATTCACATATTATTTTAAATAAAAAAAAGCCTTGTCACTCACTATGATTTTTTTTATGAAAGTTGGGGGTTTCATGGGCGAGCTGTAATATTCTATTGGCATATGTGCGGCGAGGTCTTCTGGGAAAGGTACCTTGTGTTAACTAAATCTTAAATGGAAATAAATTTAAATCCTTCTGCAAAATTTCGGTCAAAGTTGTTTCTTGAAGGCGTCTTTCGGGAAAGGTACCTTGTGTTAACTAAATCTTAAATGGAAATAAATGCGAATCCTTTTGCAAAATTGTGGTCAAAGTTGTTTTTTAAAGGCAAAGCTCCTGAGCACGGCGTCGAGTTGAGGTTAATGGATTGTTTTGAACACTTTCTTGAGCAGCAGTAATGTTTTCAGACGATCTTGCAGTACGTTATGGTCCATGGTTGGGCCTATCAGTTACTGTCCCTCTTTCTTTGAAATCATTCACTGCACTTGTTGGCAAGTTGTTTCTCGCAAAAATTGCACGTAACTTTCTCATCGTCACAGTAATTAAACAATACTCGTATCCCATATTTATTTTGATACAAAAAAACTTTAAGAAGCCCCCGATGTCGCATAGACCCGTAAGTGGTATCAAACTATCAAAAATATCTGCAAAAATACGCTTTTTAAATCCAGCATCTGACCGAGGTATAATCCAAAAACCAAGACTACCTCTGTTTTTCTTTAACATTTTTATATAACAACTTCTACAACTGCCCCGGAGTTGCCCCTACACGGGTGGAATGTAATACCGACTCTTATTCCTTAAGCTCATGAACATTTTTGTGAGACACTTTTACTTCCTACCTCCGCCCCCTAACAGGGTTGTCATACAAAATTAAATTTTTTTAAAATCGTTCCAGGGTGCTTCTACAAAGGCCAAATGTAAGACCGATCCCAATTAATTTTTTCTTGCAAATAGTTTTTTTGAACATACTTTCCCTTATCTCCAGCCCCCCTAACAGGCTTGCCACAAAAATTTTAAAAAATGGGGTAAGAACCCTTACAACTTCCCAGAAGCCGCTCTTAGACAGGCGCGGATCCAGGGGAGGGAAAGGAAATGTCGATGTCGATTTTTTTGTAGTTAATAAAGTCAATGTATCCTCTACCAAAACATCAATGTTTGTGAAAGATATTTGATGTTCCTAAAACATCGATGTATTATTTTGAGCTCCATTTTATAGTCTTTTAATTTTTAGCACAAAAAAACTAATAACGGGTGTCCGCCGGAAAGGTACACTACTTTTATAATTTTTGATTAAATGAAAGAGAATGGAGCCTGTATTGATAAATGTTTTTATTAATGTTAGCAATTATGTATGAAATACAATATACATTACATTCTTACATATTTTACGCGGTATTACATTAATCTCATCACGGATACTTTGTCTGAGTTGCTCCAACGTTTCTGGTTTGTTTGCATTAATCTTGCTTTTTGGATATCCCCACAAAAAGAAGTCCGGAGCAGTCAAATCAAGCGACCGTGGAAGCCAATCAACATCACCATTTCTTGAAATAACTTGTTGTGGAAAGAGGTCTAGCAGTAATTCCATAGTAATCCTGACTGTATGCGATGTGGTACCGTCTCTTTGATACCACATGTTAACAAAGCCCAAAGGATGCAGTTGTGGTATTAAAAAATTTTCAATCATATCAAGATATCGCTCATCATTTAGTTACCGTTACGCTGCTCTCAGTTTAAAAAAAAATCCCAGCGAAGGTTTTTGGAATTTGAGTAATGAGGTGTCATAACTTTATACGTAACAAGGTAATGAGGTTGTTACGACCTCATATATATATATGTGCAAAAAAGGATTAGAAAACAGGCTGCATATCATGTTTTTGTTTTCAAATCCTTAAATTTTTATTTGGGTTGTTCAGTTTATCATTGGTAACTAGTTATTCGGTTGATTTTTGTAAGCACATTTGTATGCAGGAGTCGTGAATTTCGGGACAACTCAAGCAAAAATAACTAGTTATTCGGCTAAAAGCTTGTTTATCTCCATTATTACTTCCTAACTTACCAAATAAGTAAAGGTTGTGCTGGGTAAGGTCCAATGATTACTTTTGACCAAATTGCACACCAGACTGTCACTTTTAATGGATGCAAAAGTGACTGATGAATAATTTGAGGGGTTTCCGTTGTTTAAAGCTGACTATTCTGCTTATTCACATATTATTTTAAATAAAAAAAAGCCTTGTCACTCACTATGATTTTTTTAATGAAAGTTGGGGGTTTCATGGGCGAGCTGTTATATTCTATTGGCATATGTGCGGCGAGGTCTTCTGGGAAAGGTACCTTGTGTTAACTAAATCTTAAATGGAAATAAATTTAAATCCTTCTGCAAAATTTCGGTCAAAGTTGTTTCTTGAAGGCGTCTTTCGGGAAAGGTACCTTGTGTTAACTAAATCTTAAATGGAAATAAATGCAAATCCTTTTGCAAAATTGTGGTCAAAGTTGTTTTTTAAAGGCAAAGCTCCTGAGCACGGCGTCGAGTTGAGGTTAATGGATTGTTTTGAACACTTTCTTGAGCAGCAGTAATGTTTTCGGACGATCTTGCAGTACGTTGTGGTCCATGGTTGGGCCTATCAGTTACTGTCCCTCTTTCTTTGAAATCATTCACTGCACTTGTTGGCAAGTTGTTTCTCCCAAAAATTGCACGTAACTTTCTCATCGTCACAGTAATTAAACAATACTCGTATCCCATATTTATTTTGATACAAAAAAACTTTAAGAAGCCCCCGATGTCGCATAGACCCGTAAGTGGTATCAAACTATCAAAAATATCTGCAAAAAAGTGCTTTTTAAATCCAGCTTGAGGTTAATAAATTAAAAATAAATTCAAAAATAATAAAAACTTTCTTTGGCCTTCAGCAAAATTCTGAAGAAAAATGTATAATAAAGGCGATTTGCAAATTTTTTTGCCACGCTTGATGAGGTAAAAATCAAATAGAAGTCGTAACTCCATGGATATCCATAGTTGGTAATTTTTTTAAAGGCTTTTTAATAGCGAAAGTTTCTTTAATTTCATAACTTTTTATATTTCTAGAAACATCAATAGAGGAGAATTACATACATATCAACTCGCAAATGAGAGACAAAAAGCTCCATATAAACAATTTAAGGAAAATCAACACCTTGATACGCAAAATTAATGCAATTGTCAATTAAACGTCGCAAGAACCGTGATTCGATGTTTTTAACAAATGCTTATAACTTAAAGAAATTTTTATAATTTAAGTTTTTTTAGTTTAAATAAATAAAATTAAACTATTTATGATATGAATTTTTAACTAAAAAAATGGTTGAAAATTAAGTCAAAGGGGAAGAAAAAATTAGACACAATATGTGTACAAAATTTAAAAATATTTTGTTTAAAAATCAACAAAAAGTTGAAAAAAATTACATGTCTAATTTTAAGTCGAAAATAGTCTGTAAAGTGTTGCCTACTATTATTGACGTAATTTTCAACAAAAGTGGTTTAGAGTGTACTTCGTTGCAATTATAACATTTTACTTCGTTACCAAATCTCGTATTTTGTTTAGTGTCACTAATGAGACTTTTCTTTGTGTGTGTATTTTTATTTTCGATGTCAGTGTTATTAATTTTTGTTTTTTTCTCTATAGATTTTACTAACTGTTTATCAGGTTTATTTATTTCATATTCAATTTCACGTTGTTGCCTTACAGTATTAATCTTATGAGCTGCTATAGCTACCTGAAGTTCACAACTTTGGAGCCCTTCTCTTGTGTATTTAACAATGGCTGTTTCGCTCAGTCCATATCGTTTCCCAAGGGCACACATTCGAAAACAGTAATCGGTTACCCTTTTTTCTCTTTTTCTTACATTTTCAAATGCACGTCGGCTTCATCATGAGTCGACCCAAAGTTATTCCGTAGTTCTGTTGCGAAAATATTCCATCTTGAATATAACGTTTGCAAAGAATCCAACCATAGACGCGCCACACCTTTTATTCGGCTATAGATTGCCAGCATTAAGCATTTTTCATCCCAATTGTAAGCTCTTATAGCACTATTAACTCTCTCAATAAATTGTTCAGCCGACAACATTTCATTAGTCGGATCAAACTCTGGAACTGTTTCAGCAATTTCCCTCACAGAACAACTATTTGCTACACATGCAACCTGAGAAACATGTAAATTATCACTTACATTAGGATTTTCGCTGTTATCTTGATCCAACCCTGCATTCTGTCTTTCATTTTCTACTGCCTCACATTGTCTATTAAAATTTCCTTACACGTTTTGTTCGTCGTTATTTCGTTGTGTGTTTGATTGAAAAATGATCATTACGTTTTGCATCATTTCTTTTAACTCGTTTACCTGACGTTTTAAGTCCAAAACATTGGCGCCTCTTCGATACATACTCCCTACATCATTTTCGTTTTGACGTTGTATGGTTGTAGAGGTGCTTGCCGAAGTCATCTCTTCGCAAACATGGCTATCCTCCCCACTTTCTTCAATTGCATCCGTACCAAGAATTTCCGTTAACCGCACAATTAATTCCGTTTTTGTGCCAGATGTTGGTAGTTCTTGCTCACGAAGCAATTGTTTCAACTCGTCAACCTTTAAGGTAAGAAGATTCCTCATCTTATTCGGTACTGTTTGGTTTAATATTCGTTACAGTAAGGAAGTATGTATATAGATTTAGTGTATCCCACTTCTGATCTAAAAGAATGTTCTCAAACAGTTCTATTTTTTAAAAGTTCAAACGGAAAAAAATAGTTTTTTCCCCTTTTTTTATTCAATTATCTTTTTCTTACTCCAAATAAAATTTTTTACTTTAGCCACAATTATGCCAAAAAAGGATTGATTTAAGTTCGGAACCGTACTTGATGTAAGCCGAAAAAAGATTGATTTAAGCCGTAAACGGGGATTATTTCGTAAATGAAATGTCATTTTTTTGACTTATAGAGCTTTATTAAAGAAGAATTTTATATTTTATTTTATAGATACTTAAAATATATAATTTAAAAATTTCATTTTTTGTACTTACCGAAGCTGAGATTCGAACCAGGGATTTTTGCACTGCAGCACAAGCGTGTTACCTCTAGGCCACCGAGACATTTTGTTTTCAAATGTAAAACAATATATTAAAACAACAAGCTTTTTTCTGCTTGATTTGTTGAAGCAATCCGAATAGGCTTGATTTAAGAAAATGTAAGTAAGGATCGTACTTAAAAATTTCAAGAAAGATTTTGGATATATTTAAGAATAAAATTATTGATTTTAGACAGCGAGTTATCTTTCTGTGTATGTGTCTAATATTAGATGCGATAATATTTATGAAAAAAAAAATTCAAGTGAACCACAAGAACGCTTCCCTTACTACAACTTTAGAACTTGAAAACCTAAACAAATTTATCTAGTCATACCAACTCATGAGTGCAAAAGGCCTTGGGGTCGTTATAGTTTACCCGGAAGACACACAGACTAATCTGCTCCGCAAAGGCTTTAAATTGCATTATTTCAATTAAAGTTTAAGCCTGGAGATGTTAGCATGGAAGTCACATATAGATTTGAAGTTGACAAAAATAAAACTTAGAGTAGCTCCAATTTTCTTAGATGATTAAAAAAAACTCTATTTTAAAACCAAACATGTGCTATGATATATAATTATGAGACACTGCCTCCGCTGCCAACATAAAGCAAATTAAACGTCCACAAAGATCTACAAGTTCCAGTAGTTAAAAAAAAAACTATACTATGTGGACACATCCAAAACCGCTGGTTCGAAACTAAGTGGACACACTCGTCTAAAGAAAAGGGTTAATATTGCGCTTTGATGAAACCATTGAAATTAATAAACTTTTTTTAGAACTTTAATTTACGTCCGGAACATGGCTGCACTAATATTCCTTGTATAGTTTTTAAGATTTAAATACTTATTGTTAGTTCACAAAGGCGTAGATTCAATAATAAAAATATGTTGAAAACAAATTTAAAAACCTCTCTAAATTCCACTATATAAATGTAAAATCTTTAGCTATGTGCAGAGAAAAAATACAAAATTGATTTTAATTAAGGAATTTGTAATTCCAATTAAATTTGTATTATTTCTCAGCGTGCAAACAAATTGATAGTGTCAATTAAAAAATTTCATTAATATGGAACAAAATTATTAATCAACTTTTTAATTGATTTAATTAAAAGTATTAGTCGAGTTTTAATAAATTAAAAAAAAATATTTCTATTTATATTATTTATTTATAATTATTTAATTTTTTTGTTACATATATTTTAATGTTAATATTTAATATAATTAATAACAAAGAATATTGATTTAATTATTTATTAGTTTATTTACTTACATACATACATAACCGGTCTCAGCACCGACTCGAACCTGCAGGCTTATAGATGCAAGGCGTACACAGAAAGGAAAATCGCTTTCTAAAATCAAGAATTTTATTCTCGAATTTATCCAAAATCTTTCTTGGAATTTTTAAGTACGATCCGTACTTGCATTTTCTTATATCAAGCCTATTCGGATTGCTTCATCAAATCAAGCAGAAAAAAAACTTATTGTTTTAATATATTACATATTTACATTTGAAAACAAAGTGTCTTGGTGGCCTGAGGTAGCGCGCTTGCGCTGCAGTGCGGAAAGCCCCTGGCTCGAATCTCAGCTTCGGTAAGTACAAAAATTTAAATTTTTGAATTATAAATTTGAAGTATCTATGAAACAAAAATTAAATATAATAAAACTCTTCTTATTTAATAAAGCTCCATAAGTAATTTTCAAATTAATCCCGTTTAAGGTTTTATCAATCTTCTTTTGGCTTAGATCAAGTACGGTTCCGAACTTAAATCAATTCTTTTTTGGCTTAATTGTGGCTAAAAGTAAGAAATTCATACTATGAAAATCGTACTTGGCTTAAGAAAAACCGTACATGTGAGCCATATAAGCTGACATTAGTAGGAACGCTTCGCTGAAATAAAAAAACAAATTCCTAAAGAATAAAAAACGCTAAGGTTCGCAAATCCGGCACATTCATGTTTTGCTATGACAAAGAGTTAACCCTTCTTTCTTATAAGCCAAAGCCAAAAAAATTGGCTATTAACTATCATCATGCAATGAAGAAGATTCAGACAATCAAGCTTCCAATAAACCGTATATGATAGAATTTTACAACCAAACAAAGGGTGGTGTCGATACATTTGACAATATGTGCAGCACAATAAGCTGCTTTAGAAAAATTAATTGGTGACCAAAGTGTTAATTTTATGGTATATTTAATATGGCACCTATATTATTTATGCGCACAGTAGTCCTTCGTTTAAGCGACGAATGACAAAATCAATTGCTCAAAATGTGAAAAAAGCCTGTGTGAGAGCACAAAATAGAACTCTGTACCTCTTGTAAAAACCGAAGACTAAAACGAGTGAAACCATGTTCCTTTTTTTTAATAAGTTTAAGATAGAAAACAATTATAAGGCAATATGTTTTAGCTTCCTTTTTTTATTGATTATTTTTGTTTTGTTTTTGAAAATAAGCCAAATTAAGTAGTGCTGTGTAATTTTATTTTTTTTTGTTTTAAAAAGAATAAAAAAATTATATATATTTATTTTATTTTATTTAAAGTGTTTGTTGTAGGGTTTGTCCATATTTCATTGGTTCTTACACCAAATTCTTAAAAAACCTGTGGAATAATTTCTGCCTTTATATAATAACCTCAACAAACTTATTGGGAATTACATAAACAAACCAAAACAATGAAAATTGGGATCAATTCCTAAATTAACTTTGAAAATTGTTTCATGTTATTTTATTAATAAACTTCACAAATATTTTAAAAAAACATATATCTAAATCTTTTTTGTACGTAGGACACCTTTTCTATCGTTTTGAATAATTATTCTTGTCGCACAGTGGACCATTTCGCAAGTAGGCGGTCTAAAACCTATAACTTTGACTGGATTGGAATTTTTAAGCGCAGTTTGTTTTGTTTACTAGGTGAGATTATTAGCTTTAGGCTCAAGTTATAAAATTTAAAAATCGACCGATTAGATTGGTCTAAAATGCATTTTAAGTTTTAGCTGATTAATAGTAAAATAGTGAAGTATTAAAGCTTGTTAAAAACGTTCGTTAAATTTTGTAAGAAAGTGCCAATCTTTGGCCCCCGTAAAATTTTTGTTATGAGGGGCCAAAGGTTGGTTTTTTGAAGTAGTTTGAGTTTATAACTGGTTTATTAAGTCTAAAATAGCCATTATAAGTAATATATGTAAACTTTTATTATAAAGCTATAAACAGAAACCGTAAAATACAAACCAAAAACACAAAATTTTATGTTTTTATCGCAAAAAAACATACATTTGTTAAAAATGAAAAAAAACGAAAAAGATATTTATTTTTAAGGTACATTAAAGTACAAAATAATTTGTACATTAAAAAATATAAAAATTCAAAACCTTTTTATTCTGTTTGAGTTTTTTTAAAGTCCAAATAAAGTACCTTTAGATACGTACCTGGTATAGCTAACGCTGCTTTTGCAAGTTTTCCTATAATAGGGAATTCAAAACTCTTAGCTTTCCAAAATGTTTGCATTAAATGGTAATTTTTCTTCATATTGAAAATTATCTAGGCACTTTTGAACAGAATAATTACTACGACTTAAAATTTTAACAGTTTTCATTTCCAATTTTCGATATTGATCTTCAGAAAAGGTATGTTTTCCTCTTCCAAAATAAGTTGTTTGTGTATTGTAAAGTAATGACGCTTTAGGTTACCCATATGAGCTCTAAGTGCTTTATTGCATATTAAGCATTTTCAGATCCAATTCCGTCCAGCAAAATGCACAACTCTACATTATATCGCTTTAAACGTCCCATTGAACTAATAACTAAATGCATTAATTTAAAAATTTTTAATTTTTGATCACGATTTAATGCACAAATAAAAAACATTTTTTAAGTTTTTTTTTTCAAGAAAATGTTTTATTTTAAAAACCTAATTTTTTTGGACTTGAAAGATTGAAAAATTTTCAATTTTTGATCACAATTTAAATGTACATACATATAAAAACGTTTTTTTTTAAGAAAATGTTTTATTTTAAAAACCTAATTTTTTCGAACTTGAAACATATTTATTTTAATATTTTGTTTTTTCTTTATACCTTTTTTCAAACTTCAATGATAAATATTTTTGTTACAAACAAAATTAAAAAGTTTTTCCGGTCCTTGGTTGTAAACATAAAATTGATTAATCTACATAAAATGATAAAATAACGAACATCTAGAGTTCTGAAAAATTACTATTAATTAAACAATTTAGGAAATATTTCATCTTATAGAAGTGGTTTAGCTTCTAGATCTAATTCAATATAGTTAGTTTTCCAATTTTGTCGGATGTTGGACGTGCATAATAAAATAGTAATCAGGTCTTCGTTAGTACAACATCTGAAAATTTTTTCTGGTGTTGCTCTCGCAAAAGAACCGGTAGCCTTTGTTTCTTTTTTCTTCAGATGGACTGTGTTTAATTATTTGTTCCCCATGGTACAAAATTTTATAAATTGTGGATGGCATACATCTAGAAGAGTATTAACCGTTATAAAGTATAGCTGTTTTTTGACATACTCTCCAAATTTGTTTGCAATTACTTTCTGCTGCATGCTAGAACATCTAATAGAATGTTGAAGCGCTTTATTAGTTTCAAATCTACACCTGTAACAGATGCTGCAGTTTCTGGATCTGAAAAAAATCTCCTTGCAGTATAACCATCATTTCCTTCTTCTTGCTTTGGCTGATCGATTTATAGGCCTAGTTTTAAATATTTTTCTTGAATTTGTTTTTATACCCTTTACATATTGATAAGGGTATATATCAGTTTGTCATTCCATTTTTAATTTCTTTATTATCCATTTGCGACCCCATAAAGTATATATATTCTTAATCCTTATAGATAGGGAAGTTGATATAGCCATGTCCGTCTGTTAAAATCAAGTTTCCGGAGTCAAATATAAAGAAACGGACCAGTTATTGGTGTCAAACTATTAGAAATATCCTGGAGACAATCGCTATTTAAAATCAGCAAAATCGGTTCACCGTTGACCGATATATAAGCAAAAACCCAAAAATACTCATTTTTTAAGACAAAATCCGTGCATATATCTCTATATATCTCAGTAAATATAGTCACTCTTGCCACAAAACTTGGCACGGATACTCCTTAAGTAGGGACCTAAATAATGGAAAAAGGGGAAGTGGTATTTTTACTACAAATGCACAAATTTAGTGAAATATTTTGTGCACTATATCTTGGAAATTTTAGTAGCTATCGACTTCAAATGTTCAACAGAAAGTAATTTTACAATAAGACCTACACTTTAAAGAAAAATTTTTTTTGGTGGGGGGTGAACAAAGGGGAGCTCCGATACAAATTGACCATTTTTATGAAATTTTCGACAATCTATTGTAGTGTGTACATGTCACGGTGTATATCATACCGTACGCATATAACACGCGCAATAACAAATAAACACTCAAATGAATATTTCGCTGCGTTGAACAAAATATAATATCATATTACACACAGCAATAAAACAGTCAGTACTCAATACATGAAACAAAGAACTGATGTCTTCTACATTAGTTAAGTGCAGTTTTTATGTTGGCGGTTCCACCGTTAACATAATCATACAGGCAATACTTTGAGTACTGGACTGATTATTGTTTCAACAATAATTAAAACCCACTAAAACCATGCTACACATTCCACTTTAACAAAAGTAGCTAAGTAAGCAATAATTATGTATAAAAATCGAAAATCAATTCTTGCTTAACACTACTTGGGAGCGTTTCATCCGCTCTATGCAAGAACAACTAAAATAAATATTTCCTTCAAATCAAGGTAACTGACAAACTTATTATTTACATAGTCATCCTGCCAAAATTCTGCTAGTGCTCAGACAAATAAAATGCACGCAGAATCCTGAAGCGTACAACAAAAGCGCACAGGCAAGATAATAGAAAAAAGAGGAAGTGCTCAGATAGAAATAAAGCAACCTGAAGACCAAAATTTTTTTTTGTCCTGACGAGACAAGCGGTAAGTCCGTCAGCAGCGAGTGGAAAAAAACCCTCCGACCAAAGGACATAGAATGGAACAGGGACCAAATTATTAATTATCATTTTTCAAAAGAGTGCACCAATATGCACCTTTAGGGCCTGTAAGCGAGTTTCGCTCGAGGCAAATAATATTTAAAAATTTTTTTTTCCAAATATTAATAATATTAATAATAATACGCTTGTTAACTAAGGCTTATTATATATATAACTAGCTGACCCGGTGAACTTCGTACCACCTAACAATTATTGAATATATGGATTTTTTTAAAAGCGTATAAAGTTTATTTAGTCAAAAAGTTCATTGGAATATATTCATATAGAAAACAAAAGTTCAAAAAGATAACAAAAATAAGGCGTTTTAGGTAAAAGCTGTTAAGAAAGCTATGTATTTTCGTGCATGGGATATTTTTAGGTTAATTTCCTTCAGTGCAGTACCTTGTGATACACCAAACTTTTGGTTGTGTTATTAGGCGCAAGTACAAATAAAGCAGATGGTTTGCCCACACGTGAAAATGCAACGTATATTTGGCCATGAGAAAAACATGTGTTTTCTAAGATCACAAATACTCAAGGATTGTCCTTGTGATTTGTTAATCGTCATTGCGAATGTAAGACGAATAAGAAATTAAATTTGCTTAAACTCAAAAGGCATATCGGTTGGTATCATCGGAATTATCGGTATGAGAACTTCTTTCCCTTTAAATTTTCCTCTAAGTATAATTGCGTGAATAACATGGCATATAAGTTTTGTTATTACGAAACGCGTTCCATTGCAAAGTTTTGGTTGGTTTGAATTTCGAAGCACGATAACTACGGAGCCAACCTTCAGTTGTAAGTTGTGCGGTGGTAAGCCAGGCACATCCAAGGAGTTTAAAACTTTAGTTGGATAGTTGGTGGCTTCATCTTCATTTGTTACACAATCAATAGATTTAAAAGAATGCAGAGTACCAACGATTTTATTCTGAACTATATAGTTTAAATCATCCATTACCGATAGTCAACAATTGGTTGGAGAAATCTTGAGCTGATAAATCGTTGAGCAATATAACTCTCACGTTTTCTGTCATCTGCAGTATCTTTGGAAAACGCCACAGACTTGAGGATTTAACGCAAACATTTTTTTGATTAGCTGCCGTCGATCTTGGAACGACTGGCAGTGTTTGGCGGAAATCACCAGACAGTAAAATCATTGCACCTCCAAAACATCTTGAGTCACTGCGCAGTGTGTGTTCTTTTAAGAGCTTCTATTGCGAGTTTGTGTGCCATTGTGCATTCGTCCCAGATGATGATTTTACATGCTACTAAAACTTTGGACATAGCGGAGTTTTTCGCAATGTTACATGTCGGTTGCTCCATATTTTCAAGGTTTAATGGCAACTGTAACGCTGAGTGAGCTGTGCATCATTTTTCTTACAATGTGGCCGCTATTCCAGATGAAGCTTCCGCTGCAACAATGTTGGATCTCGCACGAACAGTGGCTAAAATCAATGACATGACGAATGTCTTCCCAGTTCCAACGGGGGCATCCAAAAAAAGAAACATCATTTCCATCATTAATTGCCTTCGAAGTTATATCATGGACTTCCTTCTATTGGAGGTTTAAAATGGAAACATTGGTTTGAACTAATTGGCTCAACTCATGTCGATCGTATTCAAGTTCACGCTTCAATTGTCAATTTAGTAGCTCATTCATTTCATGTTCTGGTGCTAGCAGTCCTAACCTGACTAATAAACTGCCGCAAAAAAGGTAACACATGTCTTCATTGACTTCAAGACTTGGATTTCTCGAGCAGACACGATATTGATGTAAAATGTCTTTTGACATATTGTCCTTGTATTTGTTTCGCAGGTCACTTGGATTTGACGGGAAGCATGTCGAAATGATGAAATCAAATAATGTTCGTATCTGGCTTGGATATGCGGAAATAATTGCCTCAGCGATTGTCGTATCCCAATGAGTATCATTTTCAAACAAATTGAGTTCTTGACATGCATCACAAAATGTTGGGCAGACTATACCATAAACATTACGAAATGCTGCAAATGATGTTGGACCACGAACATTTACCAGCAACAACCGCAAATAAAAACATTCATCATTCTTCGGATGAACTGTATAAATGCAACCAAGAGCATCACTTGAACGCAAATCCGGATGCCCAGGAACCATATAGCCTTTCTTTTGACGTTAAAATTTTTTGAAGAAGCGTTCCAAGTGTAATACCGTGGCATCTCCGAGTAAAGTAAAGTTCGTACAAACGGATCGCTTTGACAAACAGCAAAGAAACTTCTCAATGTTGTCGCTGGAGGTATTTCAGCACGTTGAACAATATTTGCCGCAGTGAAATATACTCGTTGGCCATTCTCCAGATGCACTGCTAAATGTGCAACAGTGGGATGAATAGGACATGAGAAATACGCCAAACCGCCTCATTGCAATTCACATATCGCCCAACTTGATAACGCGTAATTTCGTCGTTGCAATTGGATGCTAAAAAGAGCCATATCGCTGCCTTTCGTGACATATTTGCAATGTGTCTTAAATGATTTGGAAAGAAGTGGCAGAGCCCAACTGGTGTCAATCACAAAATCGTTTCCTTTTACTTTCTTTGTAATAGTTTTACCGTTGTCATTGGGCCATCAACGCCGATACAGTGGATAACCGTCATTGCCAGTGATATTTTCCGCCGTCAACTTTCGTGGATATTGTTTGGAACACTTGCCGTCGAACATGCACGGAGATGGGGGGTTGATGGGGCCACACGGTCCATGAATCATATATGTAATTACAACATCATGTAGTTCTTGATCTGTTTCGGGATCAGGGATCTCAGCACTTTTAATATCATCTTTCTGGTCTGGTCGAAATTTTTCAACTAACTAAATAAGAATGTGTGCATATATATCCAGCATTGAGTATCTCCGAACACGTATTGCCTAACAATATATATAATCAGCAAACGAATGTTTTGCCTAAACACACACAATTCACAAAATATTATCCTTAGTAGCGCGTCAATAACGTTATAAACATGTTTTGTTTGCTTCTTTGATAATTACTGAAAATTGCTGATAAAGCGTGAATAGAATAGCTGAGCCTATCGCATCTTTCATGATGGGAAGCTATTACCAAGAAAAACTTCACGAACAGTTCAGTTTATAATGGCTTCATTTTTTTGTGGCCTTATCCGCCACTTGTAAATATTTTTTTTTTATTTTATTAAATGTTTGTTGTGCTTACAAAACAATGTATAGAAAAAAATTGTGTTAATGATTCGCTAACTGACAGACAGATTCATCATTGCATAAACTAAATGCAAAGGGCAGGACTTCAAATATGTATTGGTTAATCTTGTAGCTTCTGAGCTAAAAAAAGATAGAACTGTAATTTTATTTACGCTCGAGAGGTTTCAAAGTTATGAATGCATTTTTCGTACTTTTTTTTGAAATATTTGACCATTAGGGGCAACACAGAGTAAAAACCATATTTAAAAACTGCTTATATCCATTTTGTACCTTCGGAACTGAAAAAGATAAAAAGGGGCTCAAATTATATTTTGATATTGCGTTCGACAGGTCTTGAAAAAATATGATTATAAAATTTTGATAATTTTGATCCTAAGGGGTAAAAAGGAATAAACATTTTATTGGTAATTTTTAAGTTATTTTTGTTACTATTAAACTAATAATTTAAATTGCGTTCAACTGGTTTAAGAAAAATATGAACACGTTTTTTGGAGTTTTTTACAGTTATTGAGACTTATATAAGAAAGTATTTTTGTTGTACGGGAGATGCCATGACCATTATTCCCTTTCCTCTTAAGTATACTCACCACAATTATGTATATTAGCAAACATAAACATCCATAGACAATTTTGAGACTCTAGCTTTAAGAATTATTGAAGAACATGTAAAAAACATCAAATTGTACGGGAGGTGCCACACCAAAAAGTTTGGAGACCTTAGCTGTCACAGTTAATGAGATACACATATAAATATTTCCATGCTATTAGAGGTTCCACACCCATAGTTCACTTACTGCCTATACTAATCTTAGTTATGCATATAAGCATAATAAATACCCATATTAAATTTGGAGATTTCAGCTGTTACATTTATTGACATATATATGTAAGAGATCCTTTCTAGTAAAGGAGGTGGGTGCCACCTAGGGTTGCCAGACGGGCTTGTTTTGGCTGGATTGTCCAGCTTTTTGAGTACCTGTCCAGTTTCAAGCTAAAATAAAATTTGTCCAGCTAAAATTTTTTTTAGTAAATTGATCATATATTTTTCTCTTCTATATATATATATATATATATATATATATATATATATATATATATATATGTATATAAATTTCCTTAATGTAACTTTTTAATTATGCATTTGCAATAGTTTTATATTTTTATTTTCGTTTTTCCATATAAAAGCGACAACACAGTTTTTTTCGGAAACTCATTTGTTTCGTGCTTTCAATACCAGTAAGCAACGCATTTTGTGAAAAAGTATTTTAGTATTTCTATAAAAAAGAAAGAAACCGAATGTCATTTGACCTTATTAGAGCGGAAATATTAAGTAGAACAGATTTAAATGAATCTTGCAAAGATTTTAAAAATTCTCTTCTTTTACGATTTTCAAAATTGTTTACAAGCGTTAAAAGGTTTAGAGTTAGTAAAGTCCGTTAGCTCAAATACAAAATATATGTGCCAGACAAAGTAATTTAAAAAATATTTTTTTTGTTAATTCTTATTGGCTTATTTAAAGATAATTTATTATTTATGTATAACATTTTTTTTATTAATTTGTTAAGCTCTTTTTATCACGAAAATAAGAAATAAAACAGTCTTTATTCCTTTTTGTTTTAAAGAAACTGAATTAAAAAATTGTTTATATTATATAAAATAAAATATTAAAATAATAAAAAAAATAAATAAAAAACAATTTCATCGAAATGTCCAGTTTTTTTTCTTAATCCAGCTTTTTTTAACGAAATGTCCAGCTTTTCGTTAATCTGAATCTGGCAAGCCTAGTGCCACCCCTATTGTTATCTTTACGCCCAAACTCAGCTTAATTGTAAGCATCAACATTGTAAGCACCTGCACAAAATTTTGAGACTTTAACCTTACAAAGCTGAATTATGCATATTACCATTATAAACATCTTTACAAAGTTTTGAGAGTTCAACTGTTACTGTTGTAGAAATATATACAAAAAACTATTTTCGTTGTATAGGAGGTACCACTCCTATTTATTTTTTCCCGCCCATACAAAGCTCAATTATGCATATTAGCACTATTAACATCCGTACAAAGTTTGAAGACTTAAGCTGTTACAGTTGTTGAAATATATACAAAGAACTATTTTCTCTGTATGGGAGGTGCCACGCCTATTTATTTTTTCCCGCCCATAAAAAGCTCAATTATGCATATTAGCGCTATAAACATACGTACGAAGTTCGGAGACTTCAGCTGTTACAGTTGTTGAGATATATACAAAAAACTATTTTCGTTGTGTGGGAGGTGCCACGCCTATTTATTTTTTCCCGCCCATAAAAAGTTCAATTATGCATATTAGCACTAAAAGCATCCGTACGAAGTTTGGAGACTTCAGCTGTTACAGTTGTTGAAATATATACAAAAAACTATTTTCGTTGTATGGGAGGTGCCACGCCTATTTATTTTTTTCCGCCCATAAAAAGCTCCATTATGCATATTACCACTATAAACATACGTACGAAGTTCGGAGATTTTAGCTGTTACAGTTGTTGAGATATATACAAAAAACTATTTTCGTTGTATGGCAGGTGCCACGCCTATTTATTTTTTCCCGCCCATAAAAAACTTAATTATGCATATTAGCACTATTTACATACGTACCAATTTCGGAGACTTCAGCTAGTACAGTTGTTGAAATATATACAAAAAACTATTTTCGTTGTATGGGAGGTGCCACGCCTATTTATTTTTTCCCGCCCATAAAAAACTTGATTATGCATATTAGCACTATAAACATACGTACGAAGTTCGGAGACTTCAGCTGTTACAGTTGTTGAAATATATACAAAAAACTATTTTGGTTGTATGGCAGGTGCCACGCCTATTTATTTTTTCCCGCCCATAAAAAACTTAATTATGCATATTAGCACAATAAACATACGTACCAATTTCGGAGACTTCAGCTAGTACAGTTGTTGAAATATATACAAAAAACTATTTTCGTTGTATGGGAGGTGCCACGCCTATTTATTTTTTCCCGCCCATAAAAAACTTGATTATGCATATTAGCACTATAAACATACGTACGAAGTTCGGAGACTTCAGCTGTTACAGTTGTTGAAATATATACAAAAAAACTATTTTCGTTGTATGGGAGGTGCCACGCCTATTTATTTTTTCCCTCCCATTAAAAACTTAATTATGCATATTAGCACAATAAACATACGTACGAAGTTCGGAGACTTCAGCTGTTACAGTTGCTGAAATATATACAAAAAACTATTTTCGTTGTATGGGAGGTGCCACGCCCATTTATTTGTTTTCGCCCATACACAACCCAATTATGAACATCAATAAATAATTTAGTTGTACCAAATTTGGAGACTTCAGCTATAATAGGTATTGAGATATATGAAAAAAACTGTTCAATTTGTATGGGAGGTGCCACGCCCAGTCCGAATTTCCAAAAACAAATAAGCCTAAAACGCATTCCCAGATATCGGGTATGACCTTTTGTCAAGTTTCATTAAAATCGGTCCAGCCGTTCTTGAGTTATAAGCGGTGTCACTAACAAAAAAAAAATTGTTCTTTTATATATAAGATATATTACACAAAATATCTTGTAAACCTTATACGGTTCTTCCCTCTATCTAGGAATGAACTGAAAATGATCTAGGCAATAAGGAAAGCAGGAGTACTAAATAGATAATAATCAAAAGAAAAAAAAACAAAAAAAAAGGAAAAAAATTTTTCTCATAATGTGTAGGTCAAAGATGAACATAGACCACCCAAACGCCAACGTCATAAATGAAATAGAGGTAGGAAAACAGGTGTTCAGCCTTCAAACTATAGAAATTTGCTTAATCGTAATAACAATAATAATGGGAATAAGCTTTTTGTATCACAAAAATTTGAAAAAGAGATATATCAGTAAAGCGAATGACCTAGATAAAATATAAATGGAGAAATGGGATTTAATTAGACAAATAATCTCAGTAGAAAGGGACAAGTTTATAAAATCATACAAATGCATAAACAAAAATACTTACATAAAGGAAGAAACTATTAAGAAACACTTAAATATAATTATTGACTCTTTAGAGACAATAAAGGCAGTAATTAATACGAACAAGGAAACATTTACGAAAGAACACATTTGAAATATATTGGTCTTTAAGAGATCAATTAATAAAAATACTTGACAAATATAATATAAAGCAAATCGTACCACATTCAATAGAGCAAACGATAGAGATCAATACAAACATCGAAATAATTTATTCGGAAAAATTTGAACAAAATTCAGAAAACAAAAGTGATACAGACACAGACATGCCTCAATCAACGACAGAAATTTTAACTACAGCCTCACGGCTGATAATTGAGCTTGATGGAAAACCCGAGAATCTAACAGCATTCATAGACTTACTACAATTGGTTGACTCCATAAAGGATACGCACGAAAAAGTTGCAATATCCTTAATAAAAACTAAACTTAAGGGAAGTGCTAGGAACCTTATTAACACTGAATCCACCATAAAAGATATAATAGACAAATTAAAAAGGTCTGTTAAAGGTGAATCAGTTGCGATTTTATCAGCAAAAATAATGAACACACGACAAAGCAATAAAACAGCAAATAATTATTGTTCAGAGATTAAATCTCTTACAAAATCCCTAGAAAATGCTTATATTTCAGATGGATTGCGAAGCGAACTTGCTAGCAAATATTCAACACAGGTAGCTGTAAAAGCACTAACAAAAAATTGCACAATAGACAGAGTGAAGCTGATAAAACAGTGCAACACGAAAAAAAAACAAGTAAGAGCGCTATATTCGGCTGTGCCGAATCTTATATACCCTTCACATTGGTCTTTAAATATACCCAGCCGAGTAATTTTGTACTGCAAATAATATAATAAAAAACCTTGTGCGAGTTTTAAAGCCCATAGAAAAAATAACAAAATTTTAACGTTCGTATGAATAATAGAAATAGATGAAGAAGATTTGAGGTCGAGAGTTTTTAAAGTTTTCGACATTATTCATATTTAAAGGTTAATAAAACTTATTAGATGTTCTAGTCCCCCTGCTCTTGACCAAGTTTTTTACCAAAATGTATGAATTATTTGATTATTACTTTTTGTAGAATATTCGAAGTCGATAGCTGTAATAGTTTTCCAGAAGTAGCGTATCGAAAATTGTTTAAAAATTGTTAATTTGTATGGGAGCTACCCCTTCTTCACCCCCCATCCGAAAATCTTTTTCTTCGGAGCGTAGCCCTTAATGTCCAATTACTTTTTGTAGAACATTTGATTTCGATATATGTTATAGTTTCTGAGATATAGCATATCGAAAATTTAACAAAAATTGTTAATATGTATGGGAGCTACCCCTTTTTTTGCCCCCACTCGAAAATTTTTTTCTTTAAAGCGTAGCCCTTAGCGTGCAATTACTTTTTGTATAACATTTCATTTCGATATCTGTTAAAGTTTCCGAGATATAGCGTATCGAATATTTGATAATAATTGTCGATTTGTATGGGAGCTACCCCTTTTTTTGCCCCCACCCAAAAAATTTTTTCTCTAAGGCGTAGCCCTTAGCGTGCAATTACTTTTTTTTGAACATTTCGTTTCGATATCTGTTATAGTTTCCGAGATATAGCGTATCGAATATTTGAAAATAATTGTCGATTTGTATGGGAGCTACCCCTTTTTTTGCCCCCACCCAAAAAATTTTTTCTCTAGGGCGTAGCCCTTAGCGTGCAATTACTTTTTTTTGAACATTTCATTTCGATGTCTGTTATAGTTTCCGAGATATAGCGTATCGAATATTTGAAAATAATTGTCGATTTGTATGGGAGCTACCCCTTTTTTTGCCCCCACCCAAAAAATTTTTTCTCTAAGGCGTAGCCCTTAGCGTGCAATTACTTTTTTTTGAACATTTCGTTTCGATATCTGTTATAGTTTCCGAGATATAGGGTATCGAATATTTGAAAATAATTGTCGATTTGTATGGGAGCTACCCCTTTTTTTGCCCCCACCCAAAAAATTTTTTCTCTAAGGCGTAGCCCTTAGCGTGCAATTACTTTTTTTTGAACATTTCGTTTCGATATCTGTTATAGTTTCCGAGATATAGCGTATCGAATATTTGAAAATAATTGTCGATTTGTATGGGAGCTACCCCTTTTTTTGCCCCCACCCAAAAAATTTTTTCTCTAAGGCGTAGCCCTTAGCGTGCAATTACTTTTTTTTGAACATTTCATTTCGATATCTGTTAAAGTTTCCGAGAAATAGCGTATCGAATATTTGAAAATAATTGTCGATTTGTATGGGAGCTACCCCTTTTTTTGCCCCCACCCAAAAAATTTTTTCTCTAAGGCGTAGCCCTTAGCGTGCAATTACTTTTTTTTGAACATTTCGTTTCGATATCTGTTATAGTTTCCGAGATATAGCGTATCGAATATTTGAAAATAATTGTCGATTTGTATGGGAGCTACCCCTTTTTTTGCCCCCACCCAAAAAATTTTTTCTTTAAGGCGTAGCCCTTAGCATGCAATTACTTTTTGTAGAACATTTTAAGTCGATAGCTGTTATAGTTTACGAGATATAGCGCATAAAATATTTCACCAAATTTGTGCAATTGTAGAAAAAATACCCCTTCCCCTGGTCCTATCTGAAAAAAATTTTTCCATTATTAAGGTCCCTTCTTTAGGAGTATCCGTGCCAAGTTTTGTGGCAAGAGTGACTATACTTACTGAGATATATAGGGATATATGCACGGATTTTGTCCTAAAAAAAATGGGTTACTCTGGGTTTTCGCTTATATCTCGGTCAATAGTGAACCGATTTTATTGATTTTAAATAGCGATTGTCTCCAGGATATTTGTGATAGTTTGACACCATTAACTGGTCTGTATCTTTTTATTTGACTCCGGAAACTTGATTTCAACAGACGGACAGACGGACAGACGGACAGACGGACAGACGGACAGACGGACATCGCTAAATCGACTTCCCTATCTATAAGGATCCAGAATATATATACTTTATGGGGTCGCAAATGAATAATAAAGAAATTACAAACGGAATGACAAAGTGATATATACCCTATCACTATGTGAAGGGTATAATAACCATATACGGACATCACTACGTGAAAGAAGACCAAAAAAAAAGACCCGTGTCTCCCAGTTTTGCCCAAAGTCATGCACTTTTTTTTATGGGCCCTCAAAGATTTGGGGCCTTGGTGTAATTTTTGCAAAAAGTGATAATTTTCTCAGGCTTATATCGTGCAAACCGTTCGGAATTTTAATTTACAAAAATTGTGAATATAAAATATTAAAAAAAGAATAACTTTAGATCAACATCGACAAAAACTTTTAAAAATTCAAATTTTTTTTACCTTTTTCCCCCTGTTCAGGTCCATAGGTAGCAAACCGTTCAAAATTCAATGAAACAATCGACTACAAAAATTTACCTAATATCCCAATAAACAACTTTTTAGAACATATAAACTTCCTAGAAATGATTCTTAACAACGTTCAGGTAGCGCTTAGGTAGCCGCATAAATCGCAATAATGATCGTTAACGGCCTTTAATTAAATTATGTTCATATTTTTTTATTGCTTTGTTATTACTTTTTAACAATGATTGTTTATACCACCAATAAATTACCCATGTACCTACTACCTATTTTTGTAAAAAGTGAGGACAATCCAAAATAAAATAGCAATTGGATAAATTTAAAAAGAAGAAATTATTACTCCCAAACTTATCAAGAAATCAAATAAGATTTACCTAAGATCTCAGTAAACAGCACCGACCGCACACGCATCAAGGAACGCAGATCACAATATAAAAGCGACGCGACGCTCATGTCGAGGCATTACACAGCGCGACGTCAACGAGATCTCAGCGGTGAAAATTATAGAGAAAGTTCTACAGCATAATTCGCACACAACATTGGCAACTGACAATTTCAATATGCAGTGTAAAAAAATTTATTTATTTTGCTACGTTTGCGATCATCAAATCAGAAAAAATTATTCTACAAGATTTCAAAAGGAAAATAATCTTTTAACTAGTGAATTTAAAAGTTGTTTTTCAAAGAAATAGATTTGACCGGTAAAAATTACACACCTAACGCAGTGTGTCGTCAATGTTATAATAATCTAATAGCATGGTTGAATGGAGGAAAACACAGTATGAAATATTAAAGGCCGGTAAACTGGATTAATCGCCCAGGTGATCATGATGCAACCAGTAGCTATGCATGCGTTAATTACACGTCTTGTATAAATCGACACGCTGAGAAGAACAAAATTTATAAAGAAACTGTAACCAACTGTAACTGTAACCAGTGCTTGCACCTGAAAATTTTTTATTCCCAAGTCCGCCAACTCCAGATCGTAGGACAGAATTTATAGAAATGACTACAGCAAGTGGTGTTACTAATCAAGATCGATTTGATACCAAAAAAAAATCAAATGCTACGAAAATAAATGGAAGATTTGCTGTGATTTAAAGGTTATCAATATTTTGCAAGGGATCATCGATAAGGGCGGCTTTCCAAAACTCTTTTGTTTTCTCTGTAATTGGGATTTGCGCTCACCTGTAAATCAATTCCAATGTAATTCATGGAGCCCAAGAGGAAGTGTGCAGGAACAAGTAAAACAACAAAGACTGAAGAACGCAACTCTAATTGACAATACTCAAGACATCTTGCTGCCACCGCTTCACATAAAATTAGGAATTGTTAAAAAATTCATTGAAGTGGCCGTTGTAAATTGTTCAAGCGCATTCGACTATTTGAAAAGCGTTTTTCCAAAGCGTAGCGATGACAAAACTAAAAAAGGTATTGCAGTTAACTTAGAACGAATTTTGGTTCACCTCGTTGTACCATAGCTATTTACACTATGTTAATGTTTTCTTTTCTTCCTTTATATTTGTCTTAATTTAATAGGCGTACTTAATGGCCCTGACATAAGAAAGCTATTCAAGAGCAAATTTGAATTATGGCTTGATGAAAATCATTCAATGGCATAGATTAACCTTCAGCGTGTATGCACCAGAGTCTTGAGAGAGGATCGCGACGCGGAACCGCAAGCAAGAGAATGGGTAAAAGAAATGCTGTGTTATTTTGAGAAAATCGGCATATCGATGACATTGAAGCTGCATTTTCTTCATTTTCATTTTGACGACTTTGTTAAACAACTCTACCGAATCCGATGAGCAAGGAAAACGGGTGTTACCAAACCACAATGCCCATGGAAAACGGTACAAGGGCAAAAAACTCGACGCATTGCTTGCAGAGGTAATATCAATTTTATTGATGCATGGCTTTGCATTATTTTTGATTTTTTTCTAGTTCATTTCAGGTATGTTGGTGGTGTCACAAAAAACCCCTTTATGACGTTAATAAGGTATGTGAAGAAGAAAAAGCTAATGATGGAAGGCAGTCTAGAAGCAACGTGCCTGTGGACACCATAAGTTCTGAATCAGTCAGATTCGGACGACGATTTGGATCCTCAACTTAAGAGAGCGCGATTTGCAAGTCCAGGGCCATCAACTTTATAAAAATAAAACCAATATTTTTTTTAATATTTTTTTGTATCTCAATGTTAAAGAAAATAAAATTCAAAAATTTTCGTAAAATTTTTAACTTTTGCGGCTACCTAAACCTTGTTAAGAATCATTCCTAGGAAGTTTATATGTTCTAAAAAGTTGTTTATTGAGGTATTAGGTAAATTTTTGTAGTTGATTGTTTCCTTGAATTTTGAACGGTTTGCTACCTATGGACCTGAACAGGGGGAAAAAGGTAAAAAAAATTTAAAAGTTTTTTGGGATTTTGATTTAAAATTATTCTATTTTTAATTTTTTGTATTCACAATTTTTGTTCTCTATAAAAAGGGCTACAACTTTGCCTCAAAGAGTAAATTAAAATTCCAAACGATTTGCAAGATATGAGCCTGAGACAGTTATCACTTTTTGCAAAAATTACACCAAGGCCCCAAATCTTTGGGGGCCCATAAAAAAAAGTGCATGACTTGGGCAAAACTGGGAGACAAAGAGCCTTGTCCCTTGACCCTTTTTTAGTCTTTTATCACGTAGTGGTGTCCGTATATGGTTATTTTTCCATGACTTAAAAAATTACACACAGTGTAATGGAAGCAGGCCAATTCAATAGTATGAATGAAGCTGTTAGTAAATCTATAAATGGTTGTACTGAAGCAACGGGACAACAAAACACAATACTTCATTATGGACGAAAACCTAATTTCGAAAATTATCGTGGAAATAATAAGAAATTTCGTGGAGGATATAATAACCCACGAAACACAAATAATAATGGTTACAATAACAATAATTACAATAACGATAATAGAAACCCACGGAGATATCACAACAACCTTAGGGCAAGAAACTACGCTAGAGCAATGACTTCAGATAGTATGGGTTCGGAAAACTTGAACGACCCCCTAAGACAAGAACATTGAATAACAAAGTTTACAACCTCAATCTCAACTTATGTTTCTTTATCAACACCTATATAAATAACATAAATACAAAAATAACACTACTAAAAGACACAGGTGCTGATATACATATCAATAATCAAATCAAATATTTTAAAACGCAAGAAATAAATACTAACAAAACAACAACGTTGAGTGGAATAGGACATGGTAGAATAAATTCAATAGGCAGCATATTTTTCGACTTGGAATTTCAAAATTATTTAACACCTCACGACTTTCAAGTAGTACAAAATGATTTTCCAATACCTTGCGATGGAATCATTGGAATAGATTTCATTAAAAAATATATTGCATTTTGGATTTTAACAAAAAATATGATTACTTTGTCCTACGCCCCAATAATCTAACACATCAAATAGAAATACCAATTCCGAATACATGCGATAATGTTATTTTGCCACCGAGATCAGAAGTCATACGCTAAATAAGATTACACCAATCAACAGAAGAATTATTGATACCTAATCAAGAGCCAGAACCAGGTGTTATTATAGCAAATGTGCTAGTAAAGGCAAACATAGCCTTTATTCGTATCCTGAACACAATCAACAAAAGTATTACATTTAGACATAAAAAAATAAAAACCGAAGACATTAGTGACTATGATATAGTTGAAAATGATTCACATAAAAATAGAAATAAAAAGTCAGAAATTTTAAAAATTTTAAAGAAAAATTTTCCAGAACAATTTAACGACACATTGCCTAAGCTTTGTTCTGACTACACTAATATCTTTGGTTTAGAAACTGAAACAGTAACAACTAATAATTTCTACAAACAAAAGTTGAGAGAGAAGGTAAGAAGCCAGTATACACTAAGAACTACCGTATAAAAGAAACACTCAGGGATGAAGTTGAAAGACAGGTTAAGAAACTCATACAAGACGGAATAATCGAGCCATCTCAATCAGAACATAATAACAGACCAATCTTGTTAGTTCCAAAGAAGTCTCTCCCAGGTTCACAGACAAAAAGATGGAGACTCGTAATAGATTACAGACAGATTAATAAAAGGCTAATGGCAGATAAATTTCACCTGCCCAGAAAATTGATGGCATTCTAGATCAACTTGGCAGAGCCAAGTACTTTTCATGTCTGGATCTAACGTCTGGCTTCCACAAGATAAAACTAGAGGAAAATTCAAGAGACTTAACTTCATTTTCAACGAACAATGGGTCTTATAGATTCACTAGAATTTCGTATGGTTTAAAAATAGCGCCTAACTCCTTTCAGAGAATGATGATACTTGCATTTAGTGGTTTGAAACAAGATCAGGCATTTCTATACATGGATGACTTGGTTGTGCTGGGATGTTCGGAAAAACATATGCTTTCGAATTTAACGGATGTTTTTGAACTATGCCGAAAACACAACCTTAAATTGCACCCCGAAAAATGTTCATTCTTTATGAGAGTATTGAGCCAAGAATACGAAGGAAAACAACTACCAATCGCATATGCCTCATAAGTATTTACAAAAGGCGAAAGTAACAAATCAACAATCGAATAAGAGTTGACAGCAATTCATTGGGCCATAACTTATTTTAGACCATACATATATGGGAAGCATTTTCTTGTTCGAACCGATCACATACCACTGTCTTATTCATTTTCCATGAAAAACCCAAATTCAAAATTGACGAGAATGAGGCTGGATTTAGAAGAGTATAACTTTACTGTAAAATATCTTAGGGGAAAAGGAAAATTATGTAGTAGACGCATTATCACGTACAACTATTACTGACTTAAAGAATATGAATACTAAAATGAATAACGTGATCAAAATCACAACCAGATCAATGACAAATAAAGAAAACAGTGCAAGGAAAAGTGGTAACTTGAATAGGCAACAGGAGATAAATAATAATAAGCCCAATATATATG
Organism: Melanophora roralis; assembly: GCA_963583895.1. Taxonomy (NCBI): domain Eukaryota; kingdom Metazoa; phylum Arthropoda; class Insecta; order Diptera; family Rhinophoridae; genus Melanophora; species Melanophora roralis. The sequence goes on along the minus strand of OY757190.1, from coordinate 67,559,749 downwards.
TACCTTTATATAACGCTGACGTCAGAAAACATTTTAAATTAAAGATTTCTCCCGAACGATGTTACATCAAACGGGAAAAGTCTATTTTAGCATATATTGATTAATGACTTGTTAACTAACGGGAATTTTGACTTAGGACAATTTTTCCCTAGGCTCGAACAAGTGACCGGTAAACATAATATAAATAAGTTACAGGTGGCACCTAGCGAGAAAATTTTCGAATTTATCTCGATTAAAAAATTTAAAGAGATGGGCAATAATAAATTAAATAAAGTAAAAGTAGCGCTACTTAACGAGGTGACTACAATAAATGGTGAGAGAACTATTCAGGAAATTATACACAAATACCACGATAACCCTTTAGAGGGAGGACATTGCGGAATACGTAGAACAATAGAGAAAATTAAACATTATTATTATATGACAAGAATATGACAAATGATATCTCTGAATACGTAAAAACATGTCAAAAACGCCAAACAGCTAAAACAACAAAGCATTTGAAAGGTCCAATGACTATTACACAAACACCAAAAGCAAAAGCCATATTTGCAAATTCATTTTTACCTTTGGACCAATAAAGACGTTCATTTAATTTTTGTATTATAAACGAGTTATGTAATCTCCTCAAAATAACGAACACGACATCAACAGCTCACCACTACTAGACGCTGGGTACTGTTGAAAGAAGTCACAGGACATTCAACGAATACGTAAGATCTTACATATCCGTTGACAAAAGCGATTGGGATGAGTGGCTTAGGTATTTCACGTATGGTTTCAATACTTCGCCATCCTCAGTACACCAGTATTGTATATACGAACTAGTCTTTGGGAAAATCCCTAATGGGTTTCTCCAATTTAATGAGGTAGATAAAATAACACCTTTATATAATATAGAAGATTATGTTAAGGAAATAAGATATAGATTGGAAATTGCTCACAAGAGAGCTAAGGAACTATTAGATAAGGCTAAGTTAAAACAAAAACTAAATTACGATAGAGAAGTATTAGAATACGATTTTAAAATAGAAGATTTAGCTTTACTTAAAAATAAAACGGGCCATAAATTGGATCCGCGGTGTAAAGGACCAAATAAGGTAGCGAAAATAGATGTAAGACAAAATGTAACTATAGTCGATACAAAAACAGGAAAAGAACAAATAGTTCATAAGAATAGACTTAAGATTTATAAACGTTAAATGATAATAATATTACATGTTATTTTGATCGATCAAATTTTTAACAATAATGACAATAATTAGTTATGAACACTTATACAAAAATCCTGGTTATCAAAATAGTTTTAAGTATCAAAACATATTAATTGTAAAAGAATGCTCATACAACCTTTTGGTTATATGATCATTCTTCCGTAAAAAGGGAGGTGTAGTGTGTACATGTCGCGGTGTATATCATAGCGTACGCATATAACACGCGCAATAACAAATAAATACTCAAATGAATATTTTGCTGCGTTGAACACTATATAATATTATATTACACACAGCAATAAAACAGTCAGTACTCAATACATGAAACAAAGAACTTATGTCTTCTACATTAGTTAAGTGCAGTTGTTATGTTGCACAGTGGTTCCAAACGCAAAAAAAAATGTAATAAATCTGTATCTTCGAAAGTATTTGTCCAATTAAAAAATAATGTGTGAAGCAGTCGTAGAGGAGGACCCACGGTTTTAGAAAATAAAATTTTGGCCTACCCTGTATATACATACGTTGAGGTACAGGGTTCCAAAGTTGACCTCCTCGGGTTTGCAAAACATTTCTATACTCATAACTTTTGCAAATATCAACCGATTTCAATGGTTTTTAGATTTATTTTAAGAAAATTAAAATCTGAAAAGAAAACATACTCACTCCTACTTGTTACCTGTTGCAGTTTAAAAGATATTTGGGTTTGAAATTTAAAATTGTTGTTTTTGACCTTGACTTTATTTGGTTTTTTACAAATGTCTGCAATTGTAGTTATGCCAAAAATATTTTTATAAATATTTTTGTGTTTTTAAAAAGTTTGTTAAGCCTATACAAAAAAATTATTTAATTATCTTTAGTCGTCTAGCCGTGAAAAATATTCAAAATCAAAACTTTCAAGGTTATTGCAAAAATGGCATAATTTTGACAAAAATTGAGCACAATTGATAAATTTTTTTGCAAATAATTGTGAAAATAATTATTTCTTTCTTTACATTTTTTGAAAAAGCAGGCTTTAAAATATATTAGTAGTATATTTTTGAAAGGATTTAGACGTGCACCCTACGCCAGGCATTGGTCGAAAATATGGAATTTTTCAACGAAATTTCAAATTTATCGGCCGAGAAAAAAAAAACGCAAGCCAGTTTTTGAAAAATTAGTTCAAAATTAAAATAACTTATCTTTTGAGGTTTCAGTTTTAATTAAGTTATTCACCGCCCGCACAAAAATGGGGTCACGAGGGTAAATGTTATTAATATAGGCAAATTTTAAGATGCGTGTTATATAATAGCTCAGAAAATGTCTTAAAGTTTACTTAATTCTTTTTGTTTTTTATTTAAATAATAAATAACATAATACTTTTTTAAAGTTTAAAAATCCATTACGTTATCATAAATCAACAATATTTTATAAACTTTCAAATATAAAAAATTTTCACAATAAAAAAACCATAAATATATAATATTTTAGGGTTTTTTTTAATCTGTACCCCTTATTTTTTCTGATAGGTAAAATATATGATATGCATGCAAATCTCCATCTGTTTACCTTTTCAATGATATATAATATTTGTATATTATTAGTTAGTTAATACTATATTAAGTGCCCTTTAAACAGCTATCTTGCGTCAAATTTGTTAAAAGTTCATTATTGTGTAGGGTGTGTATATACATAGTAGCACATAAAGTACATATCACACAATTTTCATCGCCTACATACATACAAAAATACATACATATGAATGTAATTTTTATAAAATTTTCCTCTAATTTATTATTTTATTATTGATATAAGAGTTTGGGATTTCTGATTTTTATATATATGCCATATATCCATAATTCTTGTAGGCGAAAGCAAGGCACAATATTGCACTAATGTGCTGATGTATTTCTGGCAACTTTAATTTCCAACTGCATATTGGCTAATTTAAGTTTTCAAAAATTTCACAAAAATGCTTTTTTAAAATCCCTCAATTTTTTGTAAAAGTATTTAATAATATTGTGTTTAATTACTCTAGGAGTTGATACAATTACGAAAGTAATTAACACTTATTTACTTCACATTATTTGTATAATTAAAAATTTTTACAAAATATTGTTTTCTGTGTATGCATAGGTATATTAAAGCTATTGAATATAAATAAGTACATATGTGTTATTTTAGCCTTTTGTTTTCTCTTTAAGTGACTGCAGTTATTTACCTGCCTAAAAAATATACTTTTCTGGGTAATATAAGATGTATCCATTGGCTTTTTAAATTTTGTTATGATTATTGTGGGTTTTCCCACACATTAGAGGAAAGAATATTTTTGTATTGCATTGGTCTTTACTACCTGACATAACATGGACCTAATAGTTTGTATTTTAAGGTATTTATACCACTGCACGTTGGTCAAAAATCCATTTTTTCTGGCCAAAATGTAATTTTTTTATTGTCTTGTTTTGCACTTTTTACTTTTTCATGAGGTTATCAACACTTTAAATCACCAAAAAAAATATTTTATTTTTATATACCGTTATTTACTGTTAATGTGTACAGCAACAAACGTACAACTTTTCAATATTGTTAAACAATTTAGTGCGAGCAGTGCATTTGAAGTGTTTAGTCGAAGAATAATTTAGAAACAAAAAAAAGCAAATTGAACTTAAATATTTATGGATTATCAAGAAGAAAGTAAGTATTTATAATATATCTAAAGAACTTTTAAAAATATAATAGCTAGATTTAAAAAAACTTGCATTTTCTGAAGGCATATAAAAAAATATTAAAAAATTTTTTTTTTCGAATTAATTATAACTTTAAAAAAAATGTCCAAATTTGTCCGGTGCGAAACAAAATATCCGAAAATACTTATGGTCTATAGAGTATTAATATGTAAATATATCCTTCAACTTTTTTCAATTCTTAAAAATAAATCATTTTTTCTTAGGTAACGTTAGCATCAAAAATGCCGATCTTTTTAAAATATGGCTGCAAAATTCTTCAAAAGAGGGAAAACAGAAAGCTCTTTTGGCACATGTTATTAAAACAATCGGCGAAAACAACTCTTCTGATGAGTATAATAAATACTTACAAGAAAAAATGCGCCTTTTTTGTATTAAGTTGGGACAGAAGTGGCGAGAAAGTCGCAGTTCCTTAAAATATTTTAAGTCCCGAAATGGTAAGTGGCTTACATCTGAAGTAACTTTCAAAATATATAAAGTGCAAACTGATGCACTTCAAGAGCTGGTCGGCCAAGCTTACCGTATTCCGAAATGTCCGAGCGTAGCAAAAGAAGGGAAGCGACAGGCCTTTCATCAATAAAGCAAAATGAGACAAATTTATTAATTCATGTGGCATGTATCTCAGCCCGAAAAAAGGGTGAAAATGATCTAGCTGCTGTTTTAAAAAATACAATTAAAAGTCCAACGCGTCCATCTAAAATCAGAAAGGCATGCTGTAACAATTCTAAAGATCCTGTTAAAAGTTTGAACAATATTGTTTTGAAACCGCCAAATATTTTCAAAGTCATTACGATTGGTTGCCTATGACTCCTACAGCACATAAAGTTTTAATTCATTCAAAGCAAATAATGCAGAATACGTTACTTCCTGTTGGGTACTTTGCAGAGGATGCTGGTGAATCCAAAAATAAAATTTACAAGCACGACAGATTATTTCACGCTCGTAAAACAGCCGTATCAATAATTTGACAGACGTTTTCAATAAAGCATTGGATACATAAGATCCCTTAATATCATCTTTACGCCTAAAGACCCGCATTCATCAAAGAAAGCGCCAAACACTTCCATCAGAAGTTATTGAACTATTGACTTGCGAACATCCTAGTGAGCAAATAACATCTGCATTAAATATAGAGAATGATGATCTCACATGCGAAGAAGAAGATTTTGAAGAAGACAATTTAATCTTAGAAAATGAGCTGAACATAACCATCAATTAATAATAATTTAATAGGTTTTTTATTTAATATTAATTTTTTTTTAATTTTTATGCATTGTATTGACTAAAACATGTCTAATGTCTAATATATTTTCATTTGAAGCAATTAAATATGTATGTCTAAAACACACTTAAAGATCCTTAGGCTTACATATGGTTTTTTAAAGATTTTTTTAATATTTAATGCATAAATTCCATATATTTGATAAATCATTGTTATAGTTATTCACAATAATTCATTTTTTAATAAAATAGTTTGATATATTTTACAAAAATAATTTTGGCCAAAATTAATGGATTTTTGACCAACGTGCACTGATGCAATTCGAAATGCATTCATTCAATTATTTGATATCATAGAGATAACGTCAAAACATCTGTAACGTAATCTAGGACATTTCCAGTGTTGCTTATCAATCTGATAAAATGGAAAATTCTTTTGAAACAATGGCCTCATATGGTTTGATCCTCAACACAGAACATATAAAAATTTAAAATATTTATAAAGGGTACAAAGCAAAGTTCAAAGCTTCACATTGTCAATAAAAAAGCTTATGAATAAAAATAAAGACTGGGTGGCAAAGGAAATATCAATATTTATTGGAAGTCAAGGTAAGGACAAAAAGGAAAAAACATTAACAAATGTTAAGCACGCATACTGGCAATAAATTCAAGGATTCACTTAAGGCATTGCTGACACGTACACAGCTAAAAGAAGCAGAAAGGGTTGTTGATGTCTCACCAACTGCATCTCCTAAGCGACTTAAGAGGATAACTGAAAATACAACCACGCCAAAATCAACATCATTATTCACCAATGAAGGTTAATGTAAATGAAAATGCTTTAAAGTTTGGAATCTCACCACTTCGTGCCAGAATAGGATTTTTGGAGTTCTGTTAACATCTTACGTTTGATATTAAGTACCAAAGTAGCCTTAAACCAAAATATATCACAGCAAAAAATAATGCAGATCTACATAAACTACGCAAAGAGAAAAAAAGGATTCAAGTAGAATTTAAGGAAAACTTGGGCTGATTATAGATTAACCTCTTCATGGTTATGGAAATTTAAGCGATTAAAATACTGCAAGAAGTTTCTTTAAAAATCCTAAAATCACATCTTCAATCACAAGTATTGACGTAAATATCCTGAAGCGATTTAAGATAATATTGGCGGTCATCAACAGTAAAAAGCAAATAAATGCAGAAAAATTTCAAATTTTCGCAAACGAACGAAAGAACTGCTCAATAACATGTATCCCTGAAAATCAATAACACAACAATACACAATATATTGGCTCATGGCCAGGAAATAGTACAAAACAGTATTTTGTTTTAGGGGAACTTACAGAGGAAGCACAGAAAGCTAGAAATAAAGATGTAAAAAAAAAATTAGTCTTCTCAATACCCGCAAAAGTTCAAAAATAGCCCAAAATACGGGCCTCATGGAATATTTACTAATATCATCAGATCCAGTCTTGTATTCTATAAGAACAAGATGGCTACCAAATGTTTGTCTTGATATCGAAACAGAAGATTCCGAATCCACAGATATTAAAAATCTATTAATATTTGACTTTTCTGATTATTTTGTAGAAAATAATTAATATTGTTTAAATTTAAATTAATTTGTGCTTTATCCATACCTAAGTTTAAAATCAATGATATACTTTAGAAAACAAAAGGCTAAAATAAAACATGTGTATTTATATTTAATAGTTTTAATATACATACACAGAAAACAATATTTTTAAATATTTTTAATTATACAAATAATGTGAAGTTAATAAGTTTTAATTACTTTCGTAATTGTATCAACTACTGAGTAATCAAACACAATATTATTAAATACTTTTATAAAAAATTGAGTGATTTTAAAAAAGCATTTTTAGTTATTGAATATACAATTTTCTTCATGGTCTGAAATTTTGATAACTAAAATGATTCAATATGCAGTTGGAAATTAAAGTTGCCAGAAATACATCAGTACATTAGTGCAATATTGTGCCTTGCTTTCGCCTACAAGAATTATGGATATATGGCAGATATATAAAAATCAGAAATCTTAAATAAAAATTTAGAGGAAAATTTTATAAACATCACATATGTACATACGTATGTATGTATGTAGGCGATGAAAATTGTGTGATGTGTACTTTATGTGCTGCTATGTATATACACACCCTACACAATAATGAACTTTTAACAAATTTGACGCAAGACAGCTGTTTTAAGGGCAGTTAATATAGTATTAAATAGCTAATAATATACAAATATTATATATCATTGAAAAGGTAAACAGATGGAAATTTGCATGCATATCATATTTTTTACCTATCAGAAAAAAATAAGGGGTACAGATTAAAAAAACCCTAAAATATTATATATATATGGTTTTTTTATTGTGAAAATTTTTTATATTTGAAAGCTTATAAAATATTGTTGATTTATGATAACGTAATGGATTTTTAAACTTTAAAAAAGTATTATGTTATTTATTATTTAAATGAAAAACAAAAGGAATTAAGTAAATTTTAAGACATTTTCTGAGCTATTATATAACACGCATCTTAAAATTTGCCTATATTAATAACATTTACCCTCGTGACCCCATTTTTGTGCGGGCGGTGAATAACTTAATTAAAACTGAAACCTCAAAATATTAGTTATTTTAATTTTGAACTAATTTTTCAAAAACTGGCTTGTGTTCCATGTTTTCGACCAATGCCTGGCGTAGGGTGCACGTCTAAATCCTTTCAAAAATACACTACTAATATATTTCAAAGCCTACTTTTTCAAAAAATGTAAAGAAAAAAATAATTTTTTTTACAAATACTTGCAAAAAAAAGTTAATCAATTGTGCTGTCAAAACTATGCCATTTTTGTAATAACCTTGAAAATTTAGACTTTGAATATTTTTTACGGCTTGACGAATTAGGATAATTAAATATTTTTTTTTGTATAGGCTTAACAAACCTTTTAAAAACACAAAAATATTTTTAGCATAACTACAATTGCATACATTTGCAAAAAACCAAATAAAGTCAAGGTCAAAAACAACAATTTTAAATTTTAAACCCAAATATCTTTTAAACTGTAACAGGTAACAAGTAAGAGTGAGTATGTTTTCTTTTTAGATTTTAATTTTCATCAAATAAATCTAAAAATCATTGAAATCGGTTGATATTTGCAAAAGTTATGAGCATAGAAATATTTTGCAAATCCGAGGAGGTCAACTTTGGCACCCTGTACCTCGACGTATGTATACACAGGGTAGGCCAAAATTTTATTTTCTAAGACCTTGGGTCCTCCTCTACGACTGCTTCATACATTATTTCATAATAGAACAAATACTTTCGAAGATACAGATTTATAACCATTTTTTTTTTCATTTGGCCCCACTGTGATGTTGGCGGTTCCACTGTTAACATAATCCTACAGGCAATACTTTGAGTACTGGACTGATTAGTCTTTCAACAATAATTAAAACCCACTAAAACCATGCTACACATTCCACTGTAACCAAAATAGCAAAGTAAGCAATAATTATGTATAAAAATCGAAAACTGTCAATAAAGAAATCAATTCTTGCTTAACACTACTTGGGAGCGTTTCATCCGCTCTATGCAAGAACAACTGAAATACATAAATATTTCCTTTAAATCAAGGTAACTGACAAACTGAATATCTACACTATATCTCGGAAACTATAACAGATATCGAAATCAAATGTTCTACAAAAAGAAATTGGACGTCAAAAGTTATGTTTTAGAGAAAAAATTTTTTGGGTGGGGGGGTGAACAAGGGGTAGCTCCCATACAAATTAACAATTTTTATGAAATTTTCGATAAGCTATATCTCGGAAACTATAACAGATATCGAAATTAAATGTACTAATAAAAGTAATTGGACATCAAGAGTTATGTTTTAAAGCAAAATTTTTTTGGGTGGGGGTAGAAGAAGGGGTAGCTCCCATACAAATTAACAATTTTTAAGAAATTTTCGATTCGCTATGTCTCAGAAACTATAACGGCTATCGACATCGAATGCTCTATAAAAAGTAATTCGACAACAAAACCTTAGCTTTAAAGAAAAAATTTTATGGATAGGGGTGAAGAGGGGGTAGCTCCCATACAAATTAACGATTTTTATGAAATTTTCGATTCGCTATATCTCGGAAACTATAGCAGCTATCGACATCAAATGCTCTACAAAAAGTAATTCGACAACAAAGCCTACGCTTTGAGGAAAAAATTTGTTGGGCGGGGGGTGACAAAGGGGTAGCTCCCACACAAATTGACAATTTTTATCAAATATTTGATACGCCACATCTGGGAAACTATAACAGCTATCGACATCAAATGCTCTTCAAGAAGTAATTTGACAACAAGGCCTACGCTTTGCAGAGAAATTTTTTTGGGTGTGGGTTGAAGAACGGGTAGCTCCCATACAAATGAACAATTTTTATAAAATGTTCGATATGCCACATCTGGGAAACTATAACAGAAATCGACTTCAAATGTTCTGCAAAAAGTAATTGGACGATAATACAACAAGACCCACGCTTTGAAGAAACATTTTTTTGGTGAGGGCAGGAGAAGGGATAGCTCCAATACAAATTAAAGATTTTGATGAAATTTTCGATATGCTTAATCTCGGAAACTATAACAGAAATTGACTTCAAATGTTCTGCAAAAAGTAACAGGATAATAAGAACTACATTCGAAAAAAAGTTTTTTTGGGCAGGGGCAGGGGAAGGGGTAGCTCTAATACAAACTAACAATTTTTATGAAATTTTCGATACGCCACATCTGAGAAACTATAACAGCTATCGACTTCGAATATTCTACAAAAAGAGGAGCGGGGAACTAGAACATCCCATAAAAATTAACAACTTTTGTTACCCTTTCAATTAGAGATGAGCGATATTTCTGTACCTGTGATTTTATACCTGTGACTTGCAAATCACTGGTAACGACAGTGACATAAACTGTGAAGTAACTGCTACTGTTACTTTTAATTTAATGTGCTACTCAAATTACATTTTGACATGTAACGACAGTGACATAAATCGTGAAGTAACTGTTTCTACTATAGTGTTACTTTTAATTTATTATGTTACTCAAAGTAACATTTTGAAATATTGTGCAGTAACTCTTACCTGCGATGTTACTCTTATTATGTTAAACTTTGCAAAATGTAAAGTAACATTTTTGTGCTTCATGTTTACATATTGTTCTATAAAAGAAGTAAAGCGCTATGTTTTTATATGTGCCCAGCATACCATATGCGCTCTAAATGAGCTCATAAAGACTCTTTTGTCGGAACGCTGACGCTCATAAAGAGTTTATAAAATAATCATAAACAGTCATAAAACGCTCATTTTTGAGTGGCTTTTTCCACTAGACTGGTCACTCATGAAAGAGCTCAAAATTTTATGCATAAAAGAGTATTTTATGACTCTTTTTTTAAAACGCATTTTGAGCTCTTTTTCCATTTTTCGTTTACACTCTCTCTTTCTAAAATACGTTCACTCTCACTATTTTCTTCAACAACACTATTATTTTTAATACTACATGCTGGATTTTCTTTTCTTAATTTGTTTGAACGAAGTTCACTTATTATTAATTATCTTTTTTTTTTAGTTTTCTCTTTTCATTATTTTAATTATGTATTATTTTTGTATTTATTATAAGATAACTCACAATTTTGTCTTTACGCTTCCAAAAATATTCACTAATGAATCAATTTGAGCAACTTCTTTCTTCTGCTTAGCTGGAATTTACCGTTATCTGTCAGAGTGCAGAAATTACTCATAAAAAGCACATAAAATCGATCGTTTATGAGCTCAGAAATATGCACGCAGGAAACACTCACAGAAGCTCATAAAATCGCTTATATGTGAGCTCATATATAAGAGCGCTCCGATAATGGTATGCTGGGTGTGTTTGTGAAAGTGTTGTTAAAAACTTTACCAGAAAGATGCCACCAGAGATCTGCGCCGAGCACTGTTTGTCCGCGACGGCGGATTAAATTCGGCTATGAGCCGGCTAAAGCATTAATACTCAAAAACAGATTTATACACACATTTATTTTAAATACATATCGTTAGCTAAAATAAAAAAAGCACAGCTAACAAAAATATAACTTTATACGAGAAGCGAAAATCTTTGTAAGGGTACAACAATAAACAATTCGCTTATTTGCGCAAACAACGCCGTAATAAAAAATATATATCGAAAAAATGTGTGTGAAGTTTATAGTTTGCTTGCGTTATATAGAAAAGAATAATTAAATTTTTTTAACACGTTATAAGTAGAAACATTTTCAATATGAAACGTATATACGAAATAAAGCATAGCATAACAAACAATACTGAATCGTTAACGACAAAAATGCATTTCTAGAATTACGACATTTGAGTAAATAAGCGATATCTTATATATAAAAGAACAATTTTTTTTTTTAGTGACACCGCTTATAACTCAAGAACGGTTGGACTGATTTTAATGAAACTTAAAAAAAAGACATACCCGATATCTGGGAATGCGTTTTAGGATTATTTGTTTTTGGAAATTCCGACTGGGCGTGGCACCTCCCATACAAATTGAACAGTTTTTTTCACATACCTCAATACCTATTATAGCTGAAGTCTCCAAATTTGGTACAACTAAATTATTTATTGATGTACATAATTGAGTTGTGTATGGGCGGAAACAAATAAATGGGCGTGGCACCTCCCATACAACGAAAATAGTTTTTTGTATATATTTCAGCAACTGTAATAGCTGAAGTCTCCAAACTTCGTACGGAAGTTTATAGTGCTAATGTGCATAATTAAGTTTTTGATGGGCGGGAAAAAATAAATAGGCGTGGCACCTCCCATACAACTAAAATGGCGTTTTTTATATATTTCAACAACTGTAAAAGCTGAAGTCTCCAAACTTTGTATGGATGTTGACAGTGCCAATATGCATAATTGAGCTTTTCATGGGCGGGAAAAAATAAATAGGCGTGGCACATCCCATACAACGAAAACAGTTTTTTTTATATATTTCAACAACTGTAAAAGCTGAAGTCTCCAAACTTCGTGCGGATGTTTACAGTGATAATATGCATAACTGAGCTTTTTATGGGCGGGAAAAAATAAATAGGCGTGTTATCTCCCATACAACGAAAATAGTTTTTTGTATATATTTCAACAACTGTAACAGCTGAAGTCTCCAAACTTTGTACGGATGTTTATAGTGCTAATATGCATAATTAGGATTTGTATGGGCGGGAAAAAAAAAATAGGCGTGGGGCCTCCCATACAACGAAAATAGTTTTTTGTACATATCTCAACAACTGTAACACCTGAAGTCTCCAAACTTCGTACGAATGTTTATAGTGCTAATATGCATAATTGGGCTTTCTTTGGGCGGGAAAAAATAAATAGGCGGGGCACCTCCTATACAACGAAAATAGTGTTTTTTATATAATTCAACAACTGTAAAAGCTGAAGTCTCCAAACTTCGTACGGATGTTAACAGTGCTAATATGCATAATTGAGCTTTTTATCGGCGGGAAAAAATAAATAGACGTGGCACCTCCCATACAACGAAAATGGCGTTTTTTATATATTTCAACAACTGTAAAAGCTGAAGTCTCCAAACTTTGTATGGATGTTGACAGTGCCAATATGCATAATTGAGCTTTTCATGGGCGGGAAAAAATAAATAGGCGTGGCACATCCCATACAACGAAAACAGTTTTTTTTATATATTTCAACAACTGTAAAAGCTGAAGTCTCCAAACTTCGTGCGGATGTTTACAGTGATAATATGCATAACTGAGCTTTTTATGGGCGGGAAAAAATAAATAGGCGTGTTATCTCCCATACAACGAAAATAGTTTTTTGTATATATTTCAACAACTGTAACAGCTGAAGTCTCCAAACTTTGTACGGATGTTTACAGTGCTAATATGCATAATTGAGCTTTGTATGGGCGGAAAAGATAAATAGGCGTGGCACCTCCCATACAACGAAAATAGTGTTTTTTATATGTTTGAACAACTGTAAAGGCTGAAGTCTTCAAACTTCGTACGGATGTTTATAGTGCTAATATGCATAATTAGGATTTGTATGGGCGGGAAAAAAAAAATAGGCGTGGGGCCTCCCATACAACGAAAATAGTTTTTTGTACATATCTCAACAACTGTAACACCTGAAGTCTCCAAACTTCGTACGAATGTTTATAGTGCTAATATGCATAATTGGGCTTTCTTTGGGCGGGAAGAAATAAATAGGCGTGCCACCTCCAATGCAACGAAAATAGTTTTTTTATATATTTCAACAACTGTAACAGCTGAAGTCTCCAAACTTCGTGCGGATGTTTATAGTGCTAATATGCATAACTGAGTTTTTTATGGGCGGGAAAAAATAAATAGGCGTGGCATCTCCCATACAACGAAAATAGTTTTTTGTATATATTTCAACAACTGTAACAGCTGAAGTCTCCAAACTTTGTACAGATGTTTACAGTGCTAATATGCATAATTGAGCTTTGTATGGGCGGAAAAAATAAATAGGCGTGGCACCTCCCATACAACGAAAATAGTGTTTTTTATATGTTTGAACAACTGTAAAAGCTGAAGTCTTCAAACTTCGTACGGATGTTTATAGTGCTAATATGCATAATTAGGATTTGTATGGGCGGGAAAAAATAAATAGGCGTGGCACCTCCCATACAACGAAAATAGTTTTTTGTACATATCTCAACAACTGTAACAGCTGAAGTCTCCAAACTTCGTACGAATGTTTATAGTGCTAATATGCATATTTGGGCTTTCTTTGGGCGGGAAGAAATAAATAGGCGTGGCACCTCCCATACAACGAAAATAGTTTTTTATATATTTCAACAACTGTAACAGCTGAAGTCTCCAAACTTCGTACGAATGTTTATAGTGCTAATATGCATAATTGGGCTTTCTTTGGGCGGGAAAAAATAAATATGCGTGGCACCTCCCATACAACGAAAATAGTTTTTTGTAAATATCTCAACAACTGTAATAGCTGAATACTCCAAACTTCGTACGGATGTTTATAGTGCCAATATGCATAACTGAGCTTTGTATGGGCAGGAACAAATAAATGGGCGTGGCACCTCCCATACAACGAAAATAGTTTTTTGTACATATGGGCATTTCCATGTCATCGTACGTGACATTTGTACGCCTACAAAGTGGTGTAGATTTCGCAAAAAGAGTGGTAACTGAAAAATTGTTTCGTCAATATGTTACATTTAGAGAGTACTATAATCTAAAAAAAAATCATGACTTTGAAAACCTTGCCGGCCAAAATATCGGGCGAAAAAGGCGCATATCGTACGTGACAAAAAACGGAAGTGATATCGAGGTGCATGCACATATATACGAAAATCTGCGAATTGTAAAAGTTTTTTTCCTTTCTTTAAGTTCTTTCACCAAGCCAAATATTTTTCCTTGATAATCCATAATTTTTAAATACAAAAAAATTTTTAGATGATTTTGTTACGAACAAATCTTAATATCGTTCGTGACATACCGTATGTGACAGATTTTTCTCTTATAGTATTTGTCTAAAAAAAAAATAGGTTTTTTAAATATATTTATACATAACAAATTTAAAAAGAATTAAAAAATGTTTATTCGGTGATAATAGCAATAAAAACAATAAAAGGTTAATTTCATTTCTTACTATACACTATGTACTTGATCGCTGCCACTTAATTATTAAATTTTAATTTTTTTTTCTTACTGAATACGCAGTTCGAGACACATTTATATACTGACTATCATGATAAGTAAACGAATGAAGTTTTCTTATTTTTGGGATGGGCTGGACATTTTGACATTTTTCATGGGGATGAGCAGAAAACCCTTCAATCTCTTCGGTAGCAACATAAAACAAATTAACTTTTTCCACATATTTATGAGCACATTCATAAAATGAGAAAGCATCTGGCAAGATTAATTTATTTGCTTTTACAATTTGCCAGACCTTTCTTTTAACAGTACCACCTACTCCATCAACTGCACCTTTACCATGTGATGTGGCAAAGAAGTTCCATTTTAAATGTTGGCAGCTAAATTTGTTTACAAAAGAGGGAATACTTTTTAAAATGAATTTGTTTTTAAATTGAGCGCAACTCCAATCAGAAAATATGTATATAGACGATATATCTTCATATTGTTCGCTTATTTCAAGCATAGTTTTTGTAATAAAATAGTAAACATCAAACTTATTGTGTGTTAATTTGTCGTTAATTATTTTTTTTTGCCTTTTTTGGCTGCATCTGCCAACTTTTTTCGATAGATATGCTGTCTTTCAGCCTCCTTTTTCCGGTATTTCTTTATTTGTTCTTCGTTTTTCTTCAAGTCCTCCCTCCATTTCTTTGTAGTCTCATAGCTATTTTTACCCATCTTTGTAAAATATTTATAATTATAAAAAATACCGCTATTCGAACTCTAAATTTTTAATTTCATAATGGAACTTGGCCACTGATGCTGTAACATTATTTTTAAAGTATAATTGGAATATTACAATTACCTAAATTTAGCCACTAGTTAAGACAAAATAGTTAATTTCAATTCCTGGAAATTGATCAAAGAGATTACCAGTTTAATCTGCTATTTTTGCTCTTTTAAAATTATAATTAGCTATAAATACTTTTACATAATAAAATTTAAGTGTTTTATTGCTCTTTGGTATATTTAAAAAAAAGTTGCGATGACTTTTATTTTTCCAGCCGTGGTTGACATATTCATGGAAATGCCCATATCTCAACAACTGTAATAGCTGAAGTCTCCAAACTTCGTACGGATGTTTATAGTGCTTATATGCATAATTGAGCTATGTATGGGCGGTAAGAAATAAATGGGCGGGGCACCTCCCATACAACAAAAATATTTTTTTGTATATCTATTATATAAAAATAAGTTGGGTTTTCCTTCCTGACGCTATAACTCCTGAACGCACGAACCGATTTCCACGGCTTTGCATTCGTTGGAAAGGTCTCGGGCTCCGTGAGGTTTGAAGCAAAAAAAAAAATTAGGTAAAATTTCAGCAGAAAAGCAGGAAAGTCTTTTTTCACATACAGCGCCATCTCTGATACATAGCATGTACTACAAACCAATATTTTAAGTAGATGGCGCCGGTGGTGATACATTGTTTGACATTTTGTTTTGTTCACTGTGAAATTGTGAAAAAAAAATAAGTTTTTCGTTTCCTAAAAAAAATCAATTACGTGTATTGTGCAAATTTTTATTCAATTTCAACAGCAGGAATTTGTCTTTAAGGTGGTAAGTTGAATTGTGTAAGTTATGTGGCTCGTGCATTTGAGGTTAAATTCACCACTCTGTCCATAGTCCAGATGCCTAGAGGACGACGTGCGAACATCGGCCGCCGCACAAGACATGCAAGCCAGCAACAAGTGTATTCACAGAATTTGAGCACAGAAAGACAAAATATAATAAGAGAAAATGCCCGATTGAGACAACGCGTGAGCACACGTAGATCATTGGCATCATACAATCGCTTGGCATTCCAATATGATCCCACTGCGAACTACAGTGATGATAAAAATTTAGATATTGGACCAATGTCGACTATATGCCGATATTGCAATGCGTTAAAGTTTAAGAGAGAAACGGCTGGATTGTGCTGCGCAAGTGTAAAAGTTAAACTGGATCTATTACTTACACCACCACAGCCACTGAAACCATTGTTCGATGGAAGAGATCCTGATTCCAGCCATTTTCTTCAACACATCCTTGAATGCAATAACTGCTTTCGCATGACTTCCTTTGGAGCTAATATCATTCGAGAAGGCGGCTTCATGCCGACTTGCAAGGTAAAAGATACAACACACATAACCAATCACTCACACCAACACAATGAATTGCAACACATAACAACTACATATACACCACACACTACCCCATCACACGATCAGAAGTTACACCGTATTCTTCAACAAATGATTGTTTGCAATTACAGATACAAGGACAAATATATCATTTGCATGGTTCAATGGTGCCAACACCAGATGAACCGCATCAATTTCTGCAAATATATTTCATTTCGTCGATGGTGGATCAGCTGAATGTGCGGTGCAATATACAGGGAACACAACAGTTAAAGAGAAGAACTATTGAACAGTTGCAAGCATTTTTTCACGCTAATAATGCTGTGGTTAATATGTTCAAAACAGCATTGGAACGAATGCCATCGGATACGCACAAATTTGTCATAAGAGCGGATTGTACCCCAACAGGTGAACATGTGCGAAGATTCAATGCACCCACCGTTAATGATGTTGCTGCAATTATTGTTGGCGATCAAACTACATCGCGAGACATTGTCGTTCAGCGAAGAAGCAATATCATGCATCGTGTAAATGAGACACATCGTTTGTACGATGCGTTACAATATCCAATCATTTATTGGCAAGGGTAAGACGGATACAACATCACGTTGAAGATGGTCGATCCAATTTCAGGTACAATATTCACACACTAATTATTGCTATTATTGGTTTCCATTAACAATTCATTTAATTTTCCATTTCCAGGCGTATCAACGAATAAAAATCTAAGCGCAATAAATTACTATGCGTATCGTATGATGATTCGTACAGATGAGGAGAATGTCATTCTGAAGTGCCGTCGACTATTCCAGCAATTCGCTGTCGACATGTATGTCAAAGTCGAGACCGAACGTTTAGCGTTCATCCGATTCAATCAGACAAAGCTACGATCTGAGGACTATAGACACTTGCGTGATGCTATTCATTCAGATGGTGATGTTCAGAATATTGGACGTCTGACGATTCTCCTATCATCTTATATCGGAAGCCCACGCCACATGCACGAATACGCTCAAGACGCAATGACGTACTTGCGAAATTATGGAACACCGGATTTATTTATTACGTTCACATGCAATGCAATGAGAGACCACCATAGACAACATTGACTAGCTTCTTTGCAATGTGTGAAGCAGATCCATTCGCAGCGACGCTGATGTACGTTGAAATGCGCAAGTATTACACTTGGAATCAATCAACAAAGAAATTTCAACGTCGCAAACAAGGAACTCCAGTTCCAGATTGGTCACAAGTGTTTTCCACTGATGCACTAGGTCGCATGTATACTGTTCATCCTAGAAATGATGAATGTTTTTATTTGCGGCTGCTGTTGGTAAATGTACGTGGACCAAAATCATTTGCGCATTTGAAAACTATGAATGGCCACCAATGCCAAACATATCGAGAATCATGTCAACTATTGGGTTTGCTGGAGAACGATTCTCATTGGGATTTAACACTTGCGAATTCAGTTGTTTCATCAAATGCATACCAAATACGAACGCTGTTCGTAATTATCATCACCACATGTTTTCCCTCACAACCAATTCAGTTATGGAGCAAATACAAAGACGACATATGTGAAGATATCTTGCATCGCTTTCGCATTCAAACGAATAATCCTGACATCCAAATAACCGATGAAATCTACAATGAAGGATTAATTCTGATTGAGGATCAATGCTTGACTATTGCAAACAAGCTATTGATTGAAGTAGGAATGATTGCGCCAAATCGATCGATGCACGATGCATTCAACCAAGAATTAAATCGAGAGCTGCAATACAATGTTGATACATTACAGGAATTCGTTCGAAATAATATGCTGTTGCTGAACAAACAACAAAAACAAGTAAACGAAACATTAATGCAAGTGGTGGACAATAATACTTGTGGTCTATTCTTCCTGGACGCACCTGGAGGAACAGGGAAAACATTTGTCATTTCATTGATTTTGGCCACTATTTGATCAAGATGTGACATAGCTTTGGCGTAAGCATCATCTGGAATTGCGGCGACTCTTCTAGATGGCGGTCGTACTGCACATTCTGCGCTTAAGTTACCACTCACTTTAAACACAATTGATACTCCAGCATGCAATATTTCCCGATCCAGTGTAATGGAAAAATTGTTGATGCAATGCAAGCTCATTGTTTGGGATGAGTGCACAATGGCACATAAGAAATCACTTGAAGCACTTAACTTCACACTGAAGGATCTTCGGCGAAATAACAACATCTTTGGCGGCTTGATGATATTGTTGGCAGGCAATTTCAGGCAGACGTTGCCAATAATTCCCCGTGGAACGTCTGCAGATGAATTGAATGCTTGCCTGAAGGCATCACCTTTATGGAATAACGTAAAAAAATTATCGCTAACCACTAATATAAGAGTTCAACTTCAAAATGATCAAAGTGCTGCACAATTTTCCAAGCAATTGTTAGCTGTTGGAAATGGAAAAGTCCCAGTTGATGCGACATCTGGATTAATTACTCTTACCAACGACTTTTGCCGATTTGTAGACTCTCAATTAGCTCTTATTGAAAATGTTTTCCCAAACATTAGTGAGAATTATCAGAATTATGCTTGGTGAAGTCAACGAGCAATTCTTGCCGCAAAGAACCTTGATGTACACGCACTGAATTTCACCATTCAATCAAAAATTGCTGGCGATTTAGTGACATACAAATCCGTTGATACCATAACAAATCCCGATGATGTAGTAAATTATCCAACGGAGTTTTTGAACTCTCTGGAGTTACCAGGATTTCCACCACATAACTCAAAGTTGGTACAGTTATTATGATATTGCGTAGTTTGAATCCACCACGACTTTGCAACGGTACTCGACTTTCGGTAAAAAGACTTATGCCGAATTTGATTGAGGCAACCATTATTAACGGAAAGTACGCAGGTGAAAATGTATGTATTCCTCGAATACCAATGATTCCGAATGATCTTCCGGTTGACTTCAAACGATTGCAATTTCCAGTTCGCCTTGCGTTCGCAATGGCAATTAATAAGTCGCAAGGCCAATCGCTTAGTGTTTGCGGGATATATTTAGAAAATCATTGTTTTTCACATGGGCCGTTATACGTTGCGTGTTCACGAGTTGGGAAACCATCCGCTTTGTTTGTGTTAACGTCAGACCAAAAAACAAAAAATGTGGTTTACCAAAGAGCACTTCAATGAAACGTATAACTTGCGGAAACGTATAACGCTTCGATTCAGTATTTACTATAGATTCACTTTCATTTACTTAGAGAAGTTCAACTAAATAACACTTCATTTTTGTAATCGAAATAAATCCATTACTGTTGTGAAATGAAACTAAATTTTTCCTTTTTATATATAAAACAAAAAAAAATTTTTTTCTTTATCTTTTAATCACCAAACGAAATGTTATATAAAATGAAGCCATCTGGTGGCGAAACGGAGTTCGCCGGGTTTGCTAGTATATCAATAAATGTATTAGCAGAAGCCTCCAATCTTCGTAGGGATGTTTATAGTGCTAATATGCATAATTGAGCTTTGCATGGGTGGGTATAAGAAAATGGGCAAGGCACCTCCCATACGACGAAAATAGTTTTTTGCATATACATATCTCAATAACTGTAATAGCTGAAGTCTCCAAACTTCGTACGGATGTTTATAGTGCTAATGTGCATTATCAAGCTTTGTATGGGCGGGAAAAAATAAATAAGCGTGGCACCTCCCATACAACGAAAATAGTTTTTTGTAAATATCTCAACAACTGTAATAGCTGAAGTCTCCAACTCCCATACAACGAAAATAGTTTTTTGTACATATCTCAACAACTGTAATAGCTGAAGTCTCCAAACTTCGTACGGATGTTTATAGTGCTAATATGCATAATTGAGCTTTGTAAGGGCGGAAAAAATAAATAGGCGTGGCACCTCCCATACAACGAAAATAGTGTTTGTTATATATTTCAACAACTTTAAAAGCTGAAGTCTCCAAACTTTGTACGGATGTTAACAGTGCCAATATGCATAATTGAGCTTTTTGTGGGCGGGAAAAAATAAATAGGCGTGGCACCTCCCATACAACGAAAATAGTTTTTTGTACATATTTCAACAACTGTAACAGCTGAAGTCTCCAAACTTGTAAATATATTTGTATATATATTAATAAATGTATTAGCTGAAGCCTCCAATCTTCGTACGGATGTTTATAGTGCTTATATGCATAATTGTGCTCTTTATGCATTCAACTAAATTTTTTTTCGAGTTTGGGCGTGAAGAAAATAATAGGCGTGGCACCTCCTTTACAAAAAAAAACTTTTATATATATATGTTAATAAATGTAACAGCTGAAATCTCCAAATTTAATATGGGTATTTATTATGCTAATATGCATAACTAAGATGAGTATATGCAGGAAGTGAATTATGGATGTGGAACCTCTAATAACATGGAAATATTTATATGTGTATCTCATCAACTCTGACAGCTAAGGTCTCCAAACTTTTTGGTGGCACATCCCATACAATTGGATTTTTTTACATGTACTTCTATGTCTATGGATGTTTATGTTTGCTAATACACATAATTGAGGTGAGTATACTTAAGAAAAAAGGGAATAGTGGGCATGGCATCTCCCGTACAACAAAAAAAACTCTCTTATATAAATCCCAATAACTGTAAAAAAACTTCAAAAAACGTGTTCATATTTTTCTTAAACCAGTTGAACGCAATTTAAATTATTAGTTTAAAAGTAACAGAAATAACCTAAAAATTACCAATAAAATGTTTATCCCTTTTTACTTCTTAGGATCAAAATTATCAAAGTTTGATATTCATATTTTTTCGAGACCTGTCGAACGCAATTTAAAAATTTAATTTGAGCCCTTTTTATCTTTTTCGGTTCCGAAGGTACAAAATGGATATAAGCAGTTATAAAATATTTTTTACCCTGTCTCGCCTCTAATGGTCTAATATTTCAAAAAAGTACGAAAAATGCATTCATAACTTTGAAACCTGTCGAGCGTAAATTAAATTATAATTCTGTCTTTTTTAAGTTCAGAAGCTACAAAATTAACCAATACATATTTCAAGTCTTTCCCTAAGCATTAAGACTATGCAATGATTAATCTGTCTGTCAGATAGTGAGTCATTAAAGCAATTTTTTATACATTGTTTTGTAAGCACAAAAAACATTTAAAAAAATTATTTACAAGTGGCGGATAGGGCTACAAAATAATGAAGCCATTATAAACTGAACTGTTTGTGAAGTTTTTACTTGGTAACAGAGAAGGTTCAATAATAATAATATGGCCTTGCTCTTAATTGAAGACATGTGTCACCTTATTTGCGGCAGTTTGTTGATCAGGCTAGGACTGCCAGCATCAGAACAGGAAATGAATGAGCTTCTAAATCGAGAATTGAAGGGTGGACGTGAATACGATCGACATGAGTTGAACCAATTAGTTCAAACTAATGTTTCCCCCTTAAACCTCCAACAGAAGGAAGTCTATAATATAATATTGAAGGCAATTGATGCCCCCGGTGGAACTGGGGAGACATTCATCATGTCATTGATTTTAGCCACTGTTCGTGCGAAATCCAACATTGCTGTAGTGGTAGCTTCAACTGGAATAGCACCTACATTGTAAGAAGGATGCCGCACAGTTCACTTAGCGTTAAAATTGCCATTTAACCTTCAAAATATAGAGCAACCGACATGTAACATTGCGAAAAACTCCGCCATGTCCAAAGTTTTAGTAACGTGTAATATCATTATCTGAGACGAATGCACAATGGCTCACAAACGCGCAATAGAAGCTCTTCAAAAAACACTAAGAGATCTGCGCAGTGACTCAAGATGTTTTGGAGGTGCAATGTTTTTACTGCCTGGTGATTTCTGCCAAACACTGCCAGTCATTCCAAATCGACGGCTGCTGATCGAATAAGTGCTTGCGTAAATCCTCAATTCTGTGGCGTTTTGCAAAGATACTGCAGTTGACAGAAAACATGAGAGTTATATTGCTTAACGGTTTATCAGCTCAAGATTTCTCCATCCAATTGTTGATTATCGGTAATGGCCGTATTCCTGTCGACGAATTAAACGGAT
This sequence comes from Melanophora roralis, assembly GCA_963583895.1. Taxonomy (NCBI): domain Eukaryota; kingdom Metazoa; phylum Arthropoda; class Insecta; order Diptera; family Rhinophoridae; genus Melanophora; species Melanophora roralis. The sequence goes on along the minus strand of OY757190.1, from coordinate 67,536,616 downwards.
TGATTTCGTTTCCTCAAAATTTAAGTAATTTTGTATCGTCAAAAAAACAGCTCATCCAGAAAGTATTCCCCAACATTATTGCTTACGGGAAAAATTACGACTGGTTGAGTGAACGGAAAATTTTAGCAGCTAAAAATATAGATGTTGATGATTTAAACTATGTATATAGTTCAGAATCAAATCGTTGGCACTCTGCATTCTTTTAAATCAATTGATTGTGCAACAAACGAAGATGAAGCCAACAACTATCCAACTGAAGTTTTAAACTCCTTGGATGTGCCTGGCTTACCACCGCACAACTTATAACTGAAGGTTGGCTCGGTAGTTATCGTCCTTCGAAATTTAAACCAACCAAAACTTTGCAATGGAACACGCTTGGTAATAACAAAACTAATAGTCCATGTTATTCACGCAATTATACTTAGAGGAAAATCCAAAGGTGAAGAAGTTCTCATACTGAGAATTCCGATTATACCAACCGATGTGTCTTTTGAGTTTAAGCTAATTCAATTTCCTATTCGTTTTGCACTCTCAATGACTATTTACAAATCACAAGGACAATCCTTGAGTATTTGTGGTCTTAATTTAGAAAATATATGTTTTTCTCATGGCCAAATATACGTTGCATGTTCACATGTGGGCAAGCCATCTGCTTTATTCGTACTTGCACCTGATAACAAAACAAAAAATGTCATATATCACAATGTACTGCACTGAAGGAAATTAACCTAAATATAACCCATGCACGAAAATACATAGCTTTCTTAACAGCTTTTACCTGAAACGCCATATTTTTGAAATCTTTTTGAATTTTTGTTTTCTTTATAAATATATTCCAATGAACTATTTGACTAAATAAACATTGTACTCTTTTTAAAAAATCCATATATTCAATAATTAAAAGGTGGTACGAAGTTCACCGGGTCAGCTAGTATGTATATAAATCGTTAGCTGAAATGAAATTTTAGTTATTACGATCAGGCTTTTTGAACTTCACTTTTAATATTAAGAAATAAAAATTATTTTTGATTGGTGGAGTACAAATAAATATAAATATCCAAATCTTTCTCAAATATGCGAAAGAATATTTTCAAAAGCTGGACAAGTCCTAAATGACTGACGAACGCGTTTAAACGAGAAAAAGCACAAATGTTATATTATACTTAGTTGTGTTATGTACATATACAGCTTAATTTGTGTTATTTGTTTTTTTTTAGGTTTTTGTTTTTGTTACAATGGATTTCAACTATTTTTATATATTTTTATGTTTGGAATCTATTTAACAAGAATTGTAAGCTGCTTTTCTAAATTAAAGCTTTACCTCAATGCTCCAAAGGAGCTTAAAAACTTATCTCAAAAGGTATTAATTAAAATTTTGTATCAAAATTGTGTTTAAAGTAAATTAAAAATATTAATATAAATCGCACTCGTTCAACAATACTGTATTAACTCAAAATTTTTTTATTTTATCTTTTTGGCAAAAAACAGTACATAATACTTATGTCTACCTATGGTTAAAAATTCCCATAGTTCTGACTATTCTTTCTTAATAAAATTACATGTTGTGACCTTTTTGCTGGTGGAATGGTTTATTTCTGTGAATCAAGAAAACAAAATTATTTTGAGTTATTTGAAGTGATTGGCCTTAACAAATGATTGTTTTTTGCTATAAAGAGTAGTATTTTGAGTTATGTTGATATTCTAATAATAAAATGTATTAAATACAGCAATAAATTTCATGTAAACAAACACAACTCAAAATATTTACTTCTTATTAACAAAAAATAATTCAAGAAAATGATAATAACTAAAAAAATTGCGTTTCTATCTCCAAACAATAAACAAATAAAAAGGTTATGTGGTGCAATACAATAATTGATGGGGTTTCTAAATATTGCCTAACTTTTGTTAATGGAAAATTCCTTAAGCATTAAGAAAACAGTTTTTGTCTCTCCTGAACACTTTGAAGTTTTTGAGTTAATACAGTATTTTTGAACGGGTGCGATATGTATGTTCTACAAATGTGTTCTTACCATTTTCTGGTTGATTTGTGGTGACGTCAATTGCGGTCTTGTATTCCTTACAGTTAATGGAACCCATACTTAAAAGGCGTTTTTGGTTTTGTTGTTGCTGTGGTTTTACCAGCTATTGCTGGCAATAATGACGTGATAAACTTTAAAAAAAAACAAGCACAACTTTGACCAATTTGCGGCGAACGTAGATGATGATAAAGAACGAAAAAACCTGTTGATAATAACGTGTTTGTTTATTGGTACGTGTCACAGTGGGGCTTTTGCAAAACAATAAATAAGTAATAATGTAATTTATTTGTACTTATTAAAACTGCATTAATTTTGAAAAAACAGTTGATATGGAGGTATGCTTTAAAAACAGGCCCTAATCAAATTTAAGGACAGCGACAACATTAAGCCTGCAGTACACAAAATATAAAAAGCTAAATGTGCATGTAAATCTGACGTAATTTTGACGTAATTTTTGTATGCAAGTACTAGCTCCACTTGGCCTGCTCTGCTGGACCCGACCCTACTTCTTATTTAACTAAAGTAATATATTTTAAACACTTTGACATGAAAAAAAGTAAAATTACGTTAAAAAAATTTTTGCGAAAATAGATATCATAATTGCATTTAAAGTTTTTCAATTGCGTAGTGGTGCTACACGTTTTTATTTGCAGTCAAGTGAAAATCACACTCAATTAAAAAAAGTTTTTAGTACCTATATACATATGTAACTGTTAGAAATATATGACATAAAAACTGTTTATATGTCATCCCTACCTTTTTTTTAATATTTAAGTTAAGCCTACAGTACACGGAATGTTAAAAGCCACATGTGCTAGTAGTTCTGACGTAATTTTGACGTCATCACGAACCAACAATGGCTACATGCCTTGTACTTGTACTTTTTAGGACACTCACATGTTTTACACATTTGCATGTAAGCCAAATGTAGCTTATAAATCACATGCAAATATGTGTATTTTTACATGCCGTTTACTAACATGCTTCATGTCAATTGGGACAATTGCACATTTAAACAAGCATATGACGCCGTCACAAAATATGTAACAGCAAAAAAATTTGACACAACATTTTTATACCGCGTGCGCATATGTTTTCTTTTTAAAGGCGTTTAGATTATTTGTTTTAAAACATTGATTTTTGTTGTTTTTGTAATAATTTCTGCAAATTTTTGCATTGAAATAAAAAATGTTGACTCAAATTTTATAAGTTTTATTCTAGACGGATTTGTTTTTATATGTTGATTATGTATACAAATCCGTAGAATAATAAACGTAAATTTTTTTATTGTTTCGTACTAATCTTGTTTTTAAAAACATGTTTTATTATTGGTGCATGGCAAATATTGCTTTCTATCAGTTTTATTATAAAGTTCTTTTAATAAGGAATATTTTTTATATTGAAAAACAATAAATAAAAATCAAGGTGCGCCTGTTATACCTTTTTATATGTAGATAGTTATTTTCCTAGTGAGTTATATCTGATATCTTATGTATTACAAAACAAAATTTCTTTTTACATCAAGAAAAACAACTCGTTATTGAAAACAAATAAAAGCTCAACCAAAATCGCTTCTTTTTCTGATTAAATAAATAAAGCACTAAAAGCATTGCTAGTTAAGCAAGCTGACGGCGTTGTCAATCATTACTAGTAGTATGCCGTGTACTAGAAAGACACATGTGCATGTAGGATTAAGACATGGACTAATGGCAAGGGCGTACATCTGCTGCATATTGTTTACTAGTACAACACTTATAGTCAATAACATGTGCTACATTTGCAAATGTGTTAGCTAAGGCTACATGCATTGCGAATTTGGGACAAAATAGCATTTTGTGTACTAGCAAAATTTTACGACATGCAGTTAGTTATATTATTTAAGAAATTCAACCGAAATGCGTAATATTTTCGTGAGGTCAGAACCACATGCGCATGTGGGTTTTAACATTCCGTTTACTGTTAATATCTCCTAAACTACAAACGATAGAAACAAAATTTAAAAAGGATCATATATTTAATCAAAAAATATGCAGACCCGTGTCTGGAATTTTTTTAAAATTTTAGACCCTTAAGGCTAAAAAAGGGTAAAAACTAAATTTTGATAGTGCCTAGGACTACTTTGTAACTTCTAAACGAGTAAAGGTACAGACATAGTTCAAAATGCAATCGACAGATACTAAAAAAATATGAATACGTTTTTGCCACTTTTTTGAAATTTGGACGTTGGGGGTAAAAAATGGGTAAAAATTCTATATTGGTACTTTTGTAACTTTTGAACCAATAGAGATAAATACGTAATATAAATTGCGTTCGACAGGTATCGACAAAATAAGAATATGTTTTCGATACTTTTTAAAAATTTTGGACCCTTAGGCACAAAAAAGGGTACAAATTACATATTTGTAATTTTTAGGTACTTTTTGTAACTTCTTAACTAAAAAAGGTAAAAACATAGTTTAATTTGCGTTCGACAGGTCAGGACAAAATATGAATATATTTTTTAAACTTTTTTAAAAATCTAGACCCTAAGGGGCAGACAAAAGAGTACAAATTTGTAAAATGGTACTTTTTACGTACTTTTTGTAGCATCTGAACCAATAAAGATAGAAACATAATTCAAACTGCGTTCGACAAGTCTTGACAAAATATGAATATTTTTTTATACTTTTTAAAAACTTAAGACCCTAGGGGATAGAAGAAAGGGTACAAATTACATTTTGGTACTTTTTAGGTACTTTTTGTAATTTTTTAACCAATAAAGGTAGAAACTTCATTTAAATTGCGTTTTGCAGGTAATAGTTTAAGAAATAAAGGCACAAAACATCATCTTCACTTAATAAATTTATAAAACTACGCTTACGAAGTAGCGGGTCACATGCTAGTAGTATATATATGCATAAAGCTGTAACAAAGTCAAAGCCAATTTTTTGGTCTACAAAATTTGTCCTCTAGAAACCGTTAACACGTTAACAAAATTTCAAAAAAAATTGTCAGGCAAAAGCCCCTTCCCTAATACTACGTTTCCATTATAAGCAAATTAAGTAATTTTGAGGAAATCATTTCGAAGTGTTTCCATTACGTTGTAAATAATTTTATGTTCGAATTCAATCTGACACATATATCAGGTGGCCTCGGTTATTCAGCTGAAACCGGTGTTTCGTTATTAAAATATCAAATTTTGTTTATGTTTATGTACTTGATTCTTTTTTACAAACAACAACTGTAGTTTTCTAAAAAAAGCTTAAAAGAAGGAAAAAGATTTTGTGAGTTTTTGTTATCTGTCTTGACATTCTTATGACAAATTAAGTTGTTTTTGTAGAACTGCTCCCACCTGATGCATGCTCCTTGCAGTCAGCTGTCATTTTTTCGCATTTGCTACTCACCAATAATGGATTCCCCAAAGTTGCATTTGTAAAAATAGCCTCCGCGCAGTGTTGCATAGACAAATTTCGAAATAATCTTGAGCAAATCAAGTCATTTGAGATGATTTGCTCATATGAAAAATATATGGAAAATCATGTAGCAAATTACTTAATTTGAGCAAATTAAATGATTTGGCGCAAATCACGTAGATGGAAACGTAGTATAAGTGTTTAGTTTTTATAAAGAATTTGATTTCTTTTAGCAGCCGTACAGGAGAAACTTACACCTGATTTTTATAATCTATATAGGAATTTTCTACGTTTAGTGTGTCACCTACGTACCTAATTAAAGCATTTTTTGAACATACCTTCTTTTGGACTATGATAGCAAAATATGTTGATAAAAGCAAGTTTAAAATTTTAATGTGTGGCTATAGTTATGAGCCTGACCGAACGAGCATTTACGCTGTGTCTCCACATGGCAATTTTTATTGCTTAGAACAAGCAACAACTGCGGCAAAATAACGACACATTGATTGCTAATTTCTTTGGGTGGAGAACACGTAAAAAGCAGTTTTTATGCAGTATTTTGTTTTAACTTGGCTTTTTCATAGGTTAAATTTATATTATATCTCTACCATATTCTAACTAGGGGCTGCAAAAATAAAAAACTAAAATGGCGGAAATATTGAATTGAGAGATCATTGCTATATGACAATTCGCAATCCACATGTCGCAATTTTTACGAAAGCAATCAAATTTAACAGTTGCTGCAATAAATACTACAGCGTGTAGACCAGTGGTCTTCACCCAAGAATGATAGACAAAGAGATTGCGACTTGCGCATGTTTGCCTCTCTGATGACGTAGTTTAACCCATGCAAGGGCTGCCTATTCTTTGTATTCTTAAATCATTTAGGGCTTTATTTGTATTGAAAACTTTAATTTGCATGACTAATATTAATGGTCCAAATCAGAACATTTTAAATTTGAAATATGAATATGAGCGTAATAAGTTTAAATGCGTTAATTTTAATGAACTAAGGATGTATGCATGCATTTCTATATAGGTATAATCAGGGTTGGGCAAAATACATGCTTTGCTGTATTTGAAATACAAAATACAAAATACTTGTTCCGCTTGTATTTCAAATACAAAATACCAAATACTTTCAAGTCGAGTATTTCAAATACAAAATACAAAATACAGTATTTTAGTATCTTTTATTTGAAATACAAAATACAAAAATACAAAATACATTTATAACCATTAATCAATCGGTGAAACATGAGTTTCCTTTCATGAACACTAGATTTTTAAAAGTTTAATCAGATAAGCAGCCTCTTGTTGGAGAATATATAAATCCTCTTAAAGAAAACAATCTTTCTTATAGGTCCTGATAACCACAAACTGGTGTTTAGTTTTATGAAAACAGTTCTCTATATGTGAAAAACAAACAAATTAAAAGTAAAGTAATATCAAGGCGAATTCAAAAATTCGCCCTCTGCATTTCTTTTGTATACCATTCACATAGTGATAAGGGTATATATCAGTTTGTCATTCCGTTTCTAATTTCTTTTTTATCCATTTGCGACCTCATAAGGTATATATATTCTGGATCCTTATAGATAGGGAAGTTGATATAGACATGTCCGTCAGTCAGTCTGTCAGTCTGTTGAAATCAAGTTTTCGGAGTCAAATGAAGTGATACAGACCAGTTATTGGTGTCAAATTATTGGAAATATCCTAGAGACAATCGCTTTTTAGAATTATCAAAATCGGTGGACTACTGACCGAGATATAAACGAAAAATCAAAATAACCCATTTTTTTAAGACAAAATCCGTGCACATATCTCTATATACATATGTCAGTAAATATAGTCATTCTTGCCACAAAACTTGACCCCGATGCCCTGAAAATAGGGACCTAAATAAGTAAATATTTTTTTCCAGATCAGATCAGGGGAAGTGGTATTTCCTCTACAATTGCACAAATTTTGTGAAATATTTCATGCGCTAAATCGAAGAAACTATAACAGCCATCGACAACAAGACCTACACTTTGGAGGAAAAAATTTTTTGGGTGGGGGCAGAAGAAGGGGTAGCTCTCATACAAATTAACAATTTTTATGAAATTTTCGATACGCTTTATCTCGGAAACTATAACAGCTATCGACTTCTGGTGTTCTACGAAAAGTAATTGTATGCTAAGGCCTACACTTTAAAAAAAAACATTTTTGAAGTAGGGGCAGGGGATGGGTTAGCTCCCACACAAATAAAAATTTTTTATGACATTTTCACAACGCTTTATCTCGGAAACTATAACAGCTATCGGCTTCTAGTCTTCTACAAAAAGTAATTCCATCATAAGACCTACATTTTGGAAAAAAAAGTTGGAGAGGAGCAAGAGGACTAGAAAATCCCATAAAAATTAACAACTTTTATTAATCTTTTAATACGAATAATGTCGAAAACTTTTATAACTCTCGACCTAAAACCTTTTACATGTCTTTTTATTACTCATACGAACGTTAAAATTTTGTAAAGTTTTCTATGGACTTTAAAGCTGGCACAAGGTATTTTTATTATATTGTTTGCCGTACAAAATAACTCGGCTGGGTATATTAAAAGACCAATGTGAGGGGTATATAAGATTTGACACAGCCAAATATAGCGACCATACTTGTTGTGTTTTAAAGTGTGAATGTCAAAAAAGTTTTAATTTTTATACAAAATTTGATTTTTTTTCACATTTTCAAATATCCGCTGAGCTCTTGATATTACCTGAAAAGAACGTGCCTAGCTAAGGCGAAGACATGAATGAATACGAAAACAAAGTTTCCATTTTTTTTTTTTTTTGAAAATTGTAAAATTTTTAAATTTTACTAATGACAACTTTTTGTATAACAAAAAAAAATGTATTTTGAAAAATGTATTTTGAAATCATAAGTATTTGAAATACAAAATACAAAATACTTCAGTATTGGGTATTTCAAATACAAAATACAAAATACATTAGAAGGTGGTATTTCAAATACAAATACAAAATACGTATTTGTATTTCAAATACGTATTTCAAATACAAGTATTTGAAATACTGCCCAACCCTGGGTATAATGGATATAATATATTTGGAACCAATCAACAATATATTAAGCTGAAGATACCCCAGAAATTAAGATAACACATTCCCGAAGCCGGTGTCAACCTGGCTACTTACTCAATATTGAATTTATAAAAAGCCCTTTTGGAAGCCAAGAACAAATGTTCGATATAATAGTTTTGTTAATTTTTTGCTGTAAATGAGAAAATTTATATTGAACTTGAGAATTTGCATTTGAAATTGAGAATATTTCAATTGGAAATGAGAAAATTCCAAATAAAATTTTATTTAAAATTAGTATGAACGTACATATCTTTGCCTAAACATTGTTTTTTTCTCCAACCATATAATTTTAATAAATTAAGCACTGCAAGAATGCGCTTTATTTTTAACGCGTGGATTAAGCGTTTTAAAAATTAGTTGAATGCGATGGTGGTAGAAGGCATTGTCTGAAAACAAATCTTGTTTTAATATAAATTTTTTTTTTTCGTTTGTAATTTTCTCATTAACAATGAAAAATGGCGTAGTAGTATGTTTACGTACCAGAGAATAGCATAATTACGTTTTCTCTTGATCTTATCTGGTGTTAAATTCTTAAGCGATTTGAGTGAGTTGAACAAAAATCTGCCTCGAATAAAATTATCTTCGTTTGGTCAATGCATGAATTTATTCATTGTGAATTTATCCAGTGTGTGAATACTTTTGTCAAAGCTATATCAGTGTTGTCATAAGTTGATATTACAAAGTTTCTAATTGCTTAAAAACAAAGCGCTAGATATTTGAAAAACAACTAAATCACACTCCATCATCTAATTTGAATTTTACCCAAAAAAATTTTGTTTTTTTGTATCCATAAACGTTTAAAATAATATTAACTTTCTGTTAATTATGCATAATGCTGAATCAATTTTAATACAATTATTTAAGCATTTATAGCCACAGGAAAACCAGCACTTAGCACTGTTTTGAAACCTTTAGTGCTAAACAAGAAATATGACAAGAACTATAGCAAGCCTTTGTTATACACGGCTGGCAAAGTTAAAGAGAAACAACTACGTCACCTAACGTTAAACCATGAGCATGGCGCCAATTTTTGTCTGTTATTCTCATTAGCTGCAACATCCCTAAAAAATTAAGACAGTCATTCTCTTACTCTTTGCTTTTTTGTATGGAGTTTGACACTAAAATTTAAATTATTATTGCTCTAGATTAATTCCTAATTTTGTCGGAAAAGATTTATATGTTATGTGAGATTTGACAACCCTGCACTAAAATCACTTTGACATTTCTCCAAAAAATTAATTTGTCGAATTTCGTTATTTAAAAAGAATTTTTAATTTAAATTTATTAAATATAGTGCAAAAAAATTATAGTTATTATAAAAATTGTGTGCTAAGTGTATTTAAAAGCTATAAGAGCAAAAAAAACTTATTTAAAATTTCGAAGCAAATCGTAAACATAAAGTGTGCAGTGGGGCAATGCATGCAAAACGATCAGAAAAATTCAAGTGAGAAATTGTCCTAAAACTAATTGTGAGCGTGTTCTTAACAAATCTTATTTTAGCTGTGTCCTTTTACTCTTTCCCAAAAAACCATGAACAACAAAAAAAGCTTTGGATAAAATTTTGCGATCGGCCTTACAGTAATAAAAAATTTTTTTGGTTAAATTAAAAAATATTTTAATATATAGCTCAAAAATGTAAAAACACTTATGTCTTTCGTTGAAACAAATTATTATATTAATATTTTTATTTAATAAGAATTTTAAAGTGTATTTTTGTCAAAAAATCAAATCAAACAGGACCGAAATAATTTTTCAAGAAAAAAGCAGGCACAATGAAACATCGTAGGGTCAAGTAAAGCTCACCATTTTGATAGTATTTAACTTGTTTGTTGAATATCATGTTCTCTGTAAATTTTGTTTTTTTAGTAGGACGGTAATTTTTTTAATTTTGATAAAAACGGGTAACAACGATAATTATTATTTTTATAGATAGGTTTAAAAAAATAATATTTTTTATTTTTTTAATTTTCATTTTAACAGTCACTGGTTTTAAATACTTATTGAGGCACACATGTAAAAATAAAAATACCTTTATAAAAGCTTTCTTACAATGTAACTTTTTACATTAAAGATTATCTTCTTTTCTTTTCTTGAACAAAATTTACATGAAGGCATTTTTTATGATATAGGCATGTAAGTATGAACTTGAATGAAAATTTTCGGTTTTTAATGAACTGTGTAGAAAAGTAGTCACTTCAACTCGTTTTGTCAACAAACAAAAATTTTATTGAAGGAATATTAAAAAAATTGCATCATGTAAATGTAATCTTATAGTTTCGATTTTTTATTGGTTTCATGTGTTTGTCTATATGAAAAAAGTTTACAAATAAACTACTAAATTTTGTAAAAAAATTAACGAATAGTGTGTGAGTGTTTACATATAAAACAAAAACAAATGTTTGTTTTTTTTTTATATATATCCCTGAAGGAAACTTGGGAACAAGTGTCCCCATGTCAACACTTTTATCGACTATTATGTTGCCTTTTTGGCGACATTGTCAACAGAACGTCTACAGTTTTATAGGTATATTAAGCTTTGATAAGAAGAAAAGAAAACTGTTAGCGGCAAATTAATGCTTCAGTTTGCCGTCAAATGCAAAAATGTATCAGCAACATTATGGCCTTTTTTATTTTTTCTGATTTATATTCACAAATCATACTTGTTTTCAATGACAGACGCATGCTAAATGTCTATTGCAAAAACACATTGCCAATGGTTTTGCTTATCAGTAGTATTGTATACTAAAATTGGTAAAAGGTACTAGTTAATCGCTGGTTCCAATGTGTACATATGACCCCAAAAGAACCACCTTGTCCATAGTACCAATGTCAGCAGTTGATTTTTTTGTTAATAGCAAAGAGCATTGCCTGAGGTATAGCTTAACAGTAGTACTGGTGACAATGTCAGTAGTGAGTTTCTAGTAGAGGTCTGCTTGACTACACCCAAATGCCGTTTAAATACATTCGTTTGTTTTTCAACAACATAGTGTTTTTCATTCAATGTTAAACAAACTAAATGAATGAACCTACAAGCGAAAGCAAATAAAAAACAACTTCAACCGAAAACAAAATATTACCCATACATTCATATAAATAAACACTGAATAGAATGTGTGAATATTGCTGTATGATTGGTGTAAAAAATTATTATTCATTTGTGTTTGCAAATTTGTCGTTATTGTTGTTGTTAAACATTCATTAACTCGAAAAAACACCTGAATGTTTTTATAAAAACTCTAACAGTAATGAGACTTTGCTATGTTTTTGTATTTTCAAGTGTGTTTTATACACATTCAAAACGAAAACTGTAAAATGAATGTGTTCTTCTTGTATCATTGAGTGTAACACACAATACATTCTTTCTTGTGTTGTTACTGGCTTAACTTTATTTATCTCCCATAGAATGAAAAATGTTTGAATGAATATTGTTTTTGTTGTGTATAGGCAATTAAATGAATATAGTCATGCAGATGTCTAGTTTCTAGTGATTCTCTATTGACATTTCCTGCAGGAATCTTACAAATTTTTTTTTACCAAAACAGGCAGCAAATTAACACCTGCTGCTAAAAACTTTTTTAAAAATCTCTTGTATATGAACACATTATTTTTTTTCTTACCTAAGGTATGGGTTACCAAGTTTTTGTAAATAAAATCAAAATTTTTAAAACAAATATTCTTTTTAAATATTTTTAGCACACAAACGTTTCGTCCATATTATGAAAAATATCTTAATAACGAAGAAATTTTTTAAAAACGCATTTAAAAATTAGCTTTATTTTTTGGCCTTAAGTTTTTGTTTGTTAACTTTACTTAAAAATCTGGTCACACCGAATAAAATATATAGGGAGAGAATTTGCTTATTACATTTAAAACAGGAAGATTTTGAAATAAAATTTAAAATATGAAATGGGTAAGCTAGAAGTATTTTGGTTTGTGTGGATAAGCCTTAGAATAAGATCGCTTAATGCGGAAATCAAGCAAAACACAAATAACCGAAAACGAAAATTTAGTAAAACAATAAACTAATTTTAAATGTTTTAATTTTTTTTTCTAAATGTTATTTAATATTATAAATTCTTTGAACATTTAACTTTTTTATAACACGATTAATAAAAAACAAATTAGAAAACATTTTCTCCAAAAGTTAGGAAATTGTCCCACTGTTATGTTTACATAATTTTTAAATGTCAGACTGTTTCATGACGTCATTTGACCACATGCGCAGAAAATGCAAGTTTTCAATTTGGGATGTCGTAACCTTGTTATTTATTAATCTTGGTCTTCACCCATATTACAACCAGGGTTTTCCAAAATAAATTGTTTTCCTACCAAAATGCTTCTTAAAATCTGCAAACAGCAACTGAATAACTAATCCTGATTAAATTGTATTTTTAAATAAATATCGTATTTTGTTTACTGATATTGCTTTTATAATTCATGGCGAGCTATTTTTATTTTTCGATCGTAAACTTAAGAAAACATAATAAATTATTAACATTACACAATTTTTCATAAATAAAAAATCCATACGCTTTGTTTTCATCATTGCAAACGGTAATCATAATCAAAACAACAAACATATGAAAAATAAAAAATTTCAATTAGTAGCTTGTTAGCTTTGTTAGCTAAATTTGGCTCTTTTTAACTGCTTCTAACTCGAAAATTTTCCCTTTAGCTCTTTTTTAAAAAAAGGAGCTAACACAGCTCTTTTTAACTGTGAAAACGGCACGTTTGGCACTTTTTGAATTTTATAGTAAATTCTTCCGTTTTTACCCTATTGTTTTGCCTTTGTGGCATTTACGGAACATACAAAGCTATTCACTGATTTATTTCATTTATTATAGAGCCTGACAAATAAAATCATTATACCGACAGATGATTTCGATTACATAGCTAGAGAATTTGAATCTAAAATAAATAACAACTGTTACCTAGGATATAACTTTAGGAAGGCATGCGAAAATTTTAATATATGTAACTGTATCAGATAAGCATATCGTTAAACGTAATTTAATACAGTTCATAAAAACTCTAATTTATGAAATTATTTCTCTAAATTATTTTCAACTAATTTAAAGATGTTGGAATAAATCTCGGCATTTAGCGTAACAAATGTTTTTTTGCAGGATTTAGAAAATACTTTAAGTGTTATAAAAGAATTTGAAGATGATTTAAAAGAAATTGAAGAGCTGTAAAATTGCTTAAAAAATTTAAAATTGTACCAATGGAAAAATTAAGATGGAACTGACTAATTTTGGATTGAGGTGCATCATTGCTTGTTTTAAAAATATTATCGTATCGAATTAAATAAGAAACCGCATGGCTTTGAATGCAGTAATAGTTTAATTCATATAAAATATGGTTTACAAAAGTGTAGCACCTGCTGTTTAAACTACGAGTTACGAGCAAGCGTATTTGCAAAAATAAATTCAATTGAAACATACACCAATTGAAAATATTTTTTTTTACTTATTTGTGTATGTGTATGGTCATATTGTTAATGTTGATAAACATTTGTATCAATTGCTGCTGTGAAATATTTTTTTTTATATATTTTCTATTTTATTTTTTCTCTATTATTTTTATTTTGGAAAAAAATATCATAAACTACAAAATAAATAAAAAATACATTCATAGATTTAAAACGGAAAAATACTCAATTTTCAAATTTAGCTCCTTTTAGCTCTTTTTGACATCATCTTTTTGGCATCACTGTTTCAAACAGAGTAGGTGTATGGCGCATGTTTTAATTTTTCAGTGAGAGCTAAAAATGTTTTTCCTGCACTGCAGGCTTGCCAATTAGTGTGTAATTATCCAAAAATAATTTGAAGCTCTTTATGTGTGCAATATAGGTAGAGCTAAAATTTTTTTGATAATTACAGTAAGAAATTGATAGCAAGCTACATAAATTTATGCAATTTAAAAAATTTTTCATAGTTCAGGTAAATACTTACGGACATACATATACATTTTTTACAGCATAGAAAAAAATATTTATAATAATTATGTGGGATATTAAGTGGGAAAATCTTTTTTGTTTCATTAAACATATTCAAAGAGGTTGAGTGCCTTGTATGCAACCAGTTACTAAAGAATTTGTTTGCATCGCACCTTAAGCGGCATACAATACATATTGAGTTTCATTCTGTTTCAGGAAATGAGAGAAATCAATTAATAAAAAAACTAAAAAAAGATTTTCGACTCAAAAATCTTTGTATCTAAAATAGATGCTCAAATAACTCTACCAATACAGATAACCAAATCAAGGCTTCACATATCATCAGCTTAGAATTAGTGAAAAAATATCGTTATAATAAAACAAAATATTAATAATTTTGCCTTGAAATAAAAAAAAACATAAGCTTACAAAACACTGATACACAGAAACAAATATAGTAAAAACAATACTTTAATCTATTATATAAAGAAGGGGTGTATGTATGTATGTTTGTATTTTATAGCTGGCCACACCAGTGGATCGATTTTTGTGAAATTTTTACAGAGTGTTACTTTACGTCTAAAAGGAACAATAGGCAACTTTTTTTTGGAAATTATTGCTGCCACGCCCACACTACGCCCATTTGTGTGGGAAGGTCAAGTAACAAAATTGCCCAGAGCCATACTGCTCAAAAGCGTAGAGCTAAATACCTGAAATTTACAACACGTGTTAAGCTTTACATGTTTGTTTAAATGCACATGAGTTTTAAAACATTGGGCCCGTAAAGGGATAAAAAGGGGACAAAAGGGGAAAAATCGGTAACCTACTATCTCTTGATGTATATAAGATAGAAACAAAATTTAAAAAGTTTAGCGTTTTCCTCAAGAAATGAACAGGCAGGTATCTGGAGTTTTTTTTTTAAATTTTGGTCCGAAAGGCCGAAAAAAGGGGTTAAAATTATATTTTGGTACTTTTTGTTAATTTTAAACCAATAAAGATAGAAAAAATTTTCAAATTGCGTTCGATAGGTCTTACAAAAATATGATTACGTTTTACGTACTTTTTTTTAATTTTGAGCCCAAAGGGGGAAAAAGGGTTAAAAATATATTTTGATTTTTTTATGCGTTTTTTGTAACTTTTAAACCAATTAAGATAGGAACATTATTCAAATTAAGTGTTACAGGCCTAAAAAATATGAGTATGTTTTTATATAATTTTTTAATTATTAGACCCTAAGGGGAAGAAAGGGTTAAAATTATGTTTTAGTACTTTTTGTAACTTTAAAATCAATAACGATAGAAACATAATTTAAATTCCTCTTCCAGACCGATTTTTGGAAATTAGTTCGCACATAAACAGCTTTTAAAGTTAAAATTTTGAAGGTAAAAAAGTGGGCGGTGCCACGCCCATAAAAGTTAAACTTTTTATGTTGGTACTTTAATTGCACTGATTTTTTAAAATTGGCACACATATAGAAGGCCTCTAATTCCGAAGTTCAAAAGGACAAAAATGGAGGATTGCAGCGCCCACAGACATGTAAGTTTTCATACTGGTTCTTCTATTGTTGCGATTTTTATGAAGCTCAATAATAGACCGATAATGTTTATTTTCGGTACAAAAATGGGTGGCATAAAGATAGACAAACGTGCAAAGTTATGTGAAGATAAGGCCATATTCTAGCCAGTTAGAGCCCAAAACGCTTAATCCGGGAGGACATTTGTATGGGAGCTCTGTTGAAAAATTAACTGATCATCACCACAAGAGCTCTGTTGAAAAATTAACTGATCATCACCACAAGCAACATGCTTTTTTCTTACGCCAAAAAACTTATCTGTTCCAAATTTTATCGAAATATTGCCAAAAATGCGGTCTCTACTTTGTTTACAAGAATACATTAAGTCTGAATTCCAAAACGCAGTTTGCTTTGCATCACAAAATTTCAAGTTTTTCCTGAAAGCAAAGATGAGGTTTATGATAATATCTTTTACTTCCAAATGAGTGATTGCAGCTATATTAATGTCTTGGAAGCAAAAAACGTTGTCAAAATTGTAAGGAGTGTATAAGGGAAGAAGTTGAAAATTTGTAATGCAAAGCATACTGCGTTTTGGAATTCAGCCTAACTCCCAGCCGGACGGATGGACTGACAGGTTTTAATCGACCCAGGAAGTGATTCTGTGTCGATCGGTATAATTGGAGGTGGGTCTCAGACCTTTTTCTTTGGTGAGGTACAAAAATTTGCACAAAAGCATAATAAAATGTATGTATGTATGTATGTATGTATGTATGTATGTATGTATGTATGTATGTTTGTATGTGTGTAAGTACATATGTATGTTTGTATGTATGTATGTTTGTAATTTATAGCTGGCCACACCAGTGGATCGATTTTTTTGAAGTTTTTACAGCGAGTTACTTCAAGTCTGGAAGAAACAATTGGAAAGTTTTTTTTGGAAATCTTTGCTGCCACGCCCACACTACGCCCATTTGTGTGGAAAGGTCTGGTTATGAATTACCTAACCAAATTACCCAAAGCCATACTGATCAAACGCGTAGAGCTAAATACATGTTTGCTTAAATACATACGAATTTTTAGAAATTAGGCCCGTAAAGGGATAAAAGGGGGACAAAAAAGGAAAAACCTGTAGCCTACTATCTTTTAATGTATATAAGATAGAAACAAAATTTAAAAAGTTTTTCGTTTTCCTTAAGAAATAAACAGACAGGTATGGAGCTTTTTTTTCATTTTGGTCCGAAATGGGGGAAAAAGGGTTAAAATTATCTTTTGGTACTTTTTGGTATTTTTTGTTACTTTTAAACCAATAAAGATATAAACATTATTCAAATTGGATGCGACAGGCCTAAAAAATATGAGTACGTTTTTGTGTCTTTTTTGAATAATTGGACTCTTAGGGGGAAAAAAGGTTAAAATTATGTTTTAGTATTTTTCGTAACTTTAAAACCAATGAAGGTAGAAACATAATTTAAATTGCATTCGTCAGGTTACCAAACAATGTTTATATGTTAATAATGGGCTAAGATTATATATAGAAGTTTATAAATAATTTTTGCTTAATAAAGCTTTCTAAATATCTCCAAAACTGTAAGCCTGGTAAATTTCCAATTTTATGTGCTAAGTAAACAGTAGGGCTAACTTATTATTTATTGCAACTTATGTGGGGCAACCAATAAATTGAAAAATAGTTAATAGAATACTGACTCACAAAAGAACTACACGTAATACTCAAAAAGAGAAGTTTATCTTAAACATAAATGATGAAATGAGACGGCTGATACAAAAACACAAAGATGAAATAATCATAAGTAAATCTGACAAAGGAAATGTACAGGAATACTTTACAAAACCGACTATAAAAGAGGAATGGATAAACTCTTAGAAGATAGAAATACATATAAGACTATGAGAGCAGACCCGACACAGAAGCTATTACGTGATCATAATAAATTAGTAATGGAGCTCTATAAGGACAAATACATCTCAAAATTTGAAAAATTTCAATTAACTTGCAGTTCAGCTACGGCACCAAGACTATACGGCCTCCCAAAAATTCACAAACCAAATACCCCTTTCCGACCCATCTCTTCATCAGTTCAAGTTCCATGTTACAATATAGCTAGGCACATAGGACAAATACTTAAAAATATTATATCAAAAGACTATAACATAAAAAATTCAATTGAGCTTAAAAGGAGGTTAAGTAACATTACTTTAGAAGACGATGAAATTCTTATCTCACTTGAAGTAGTATCGCTGTTTACAAATATTCCCATTCATTTAGCAATTAACAATATTATGGAGCAATGGAACACAATACAAAAACACACACAAATTCCAAGAAGACAATTTCTCAAACTTTTACAATTCTGCCTTGAAGAGAACAACTATTTTTTATTCAATGACGTTTGCTATAAACAAACCTATGGCATGCCTATGGGGAATCCACTGTCCCCAACGATTGCTGACATAGTATTAGATAGACTTGTCAAACATGCATTAGAAGAACTTGAAAAACAAAATATAAATATTAAACTCCTGACAAAATATGTTGATGATTTATTTGCCATAATTAAAAAAGACAACGAGACCGCAGTTTTGAAAACTTTTAACACGTACCATACCAAGTTAAAATTCACGATTGAAAAGGAAAATAAAAAGTCACTACCGTATTTGGATATGATTTTATATAGAGAGAATGGAACAATTGTAACAGATTGGTACACTAAAGCAATTCCATCTGGACGACTAATAAATTTTAATTCTACACAACCAAAGCAACAGAAAATTAACACGGCTATCAGCTATATAAGACGCGTCATGGAACTTAGTGACAGTAAGACAAGAATATAGATAAAGTGAAGGATATTTTAATTAAAAATAGCTACCCTACACAACTAATTGACAATTTAATATATAAAGCAGAAAATAAACACGACGAAAACGGCCAAATTCACGACACATCTGGTAACCCCAAAAGATTTTACAGCCTTTCCTACATACCAAAACTTACAGAAACAAAAACATTACAAAATATGATTAGCAATAAACAGGTAATTTTTGCACATAAACCAAACAAGACGACAGAATCTTTATTCACAAAAACAAAAATTAATAAATTAGAAAAAGCCAATGTTGTTTATGAAATCACCTGTACAGGCGACACACAAACACATTGTGGGAAAGTATATGTTGGTACCACAAAAAGAAGTTTAGGCACAAGGATAGCAGAACATCAAGCAGACATACGCAAAGAAAAACAAAGAACTGCACTGGCACAACATTGCACAGAAATGAAACATAAAGCAGATTTTATAAATGTAAAAATTTTGGATACAGGGAGAAAACAAAACAAACGATACACTTTAGAAAGCGTAAGAATTCAGCAGAGAGCAGCATATGCAGTAAACAGAAAAGAAGACAAAGACAACATCAATACCAATTATTTGATCGCAATATCTTAGTCCGTTTTAAGCTCAACTGTGATATAATAAGTTTTGATCTATGATACTTATTTATTTTTAAAAATTTTTTTTTAATAATTCTGTGTTTTATGTCGTGGTGTGTTAAATTAATGCAACCAAATCTGTTGACAATGTTTAAATTAATGTAATTGTAAGAAACTATATGTAAGTAGCATAGGCAAAATCTTTTTATTATATTGTTGTTTTTATTAACAAAAATATTTTATGTTCAAATTTATACCGTTGCCAGATTGATTTCAAATAAATATCCCTGAAGAGGCTGGAAAATACCAGCGAAACGTTGGATAAAATAATTAAATAATAGTTTTATTTACATTAAGATAAATTATGACCTTGAAAGCCCGTTACTAACAAATCGTAAAAGAAGAACATTGAGAAAAGGTCGTTTAATATTTAAAAACAATATAAATTCTTTTGTTTACATATTTTAATAATTTTACTATGATAGGGGTAGCGAAGCACACCGGGGCTTAGCTAGTTTTTTTATAAAAATGAATTATTTTGGTTTTTTTTACATTTTTCAGTTAGTACTGTATTACTGAATGAGCGCGATATGTTGTGCTTTGTTTTTATATATAATTTGTTATGTTCTGTTTTTTTACTTAAAATGCAATTTGTTTTTTCTAAATTTGCAGTTCTTATAAAATAATGGCAACGCTGAAAATAATACTCTCATTTTAAGTGCGTTTCTCTTTGTGAAGACCACTGGTGTAGACCGCAAGCTACGAAACCTAATCGAACCTAAACTTCGGTAAAATTTCTTTGTTCTATCGAACGCAAACTAGTGCCTCGACAGGTACAAATTATTAGAGCCCGACCGAAAGCATTTCCCAACACTTTACAGAACTTAAACTAAAAACCTATTTATTGCACAGAAAATGCAAAAGATTTGAGTTTTATGTAATTGTTTCTAGGTACTTTTTCGCCTTTAAATTCATTATTAATATTGTGATAGATAAATTCACATACAGTTCTGTCCTCTTATTTGCAGTAAATTTAATAGGTATCTTCTTAACATAATTTTAAAAGCATATTTTTTCTGAAGTTTTAATAGCAGAATTTAATATTGCAAATTTTAATAAGGTTATTGTTTGCAACAGTAGCATGAACCGTTTTTTACCAAGAAAATATAGGTACATAGCGTTCGGATATAAAGTATTCCGTTAGTAGTTGTCAGTACTTAAATACGTTAAAAGCTTCTTATTGATAGCTTTTATTATGAAAAAATCACATTAAGCCTGTAAACGATGCAACCACTGATGCTCATTTAACATACATATAAAATTTTAGTTGTACTTTAAGTATTTTTTTAATAACCTTGGAATTGCTTTTACAAATAGGTATTTTAGATATATAAAATCACAAACTTATCGTCATTTGCCTTTATTAACGTGCATTTAATGACCCTTAAAGAATATTAAAATTTTCAATTAATTTAATAAGCACGTTGTAAAACACTTTGATTAGAATCAAAAACAAATTTGCCGGTTTTTCTACAGTTGACACTATCCTTGCAGATAAAATTTCTAGTATGTAGTAACAAATAAACTACATACCTACATAGTTACTTTTGACTTCAGACTAGTTGCATATCTGACCTTTTTAAAACATCGAACTATCGACTTTAACATAAGTTGTTAAAGGAGGCCAACTAGTTTAGTTTCATATATTTTTTTTTATTTATACTAGTTTTTGTTCTTTTATTCCTGCATTATATTTTCAATTTCACTTTCTACTAAGCGCAGTGGATATTTTAAACTTTTTTAAAATTTTTCTCTTTTTTGACTGGTACAAACTTATCACTCTAGCTACAGTCCTGTAGTGCGATTCAGTAACTTCAAACGATTCGACAATCGTTATATATATCGACAGAAAATGTCGTTTGCTGCTACGGTTAAGTGGTTCTCTAAGAAGTTATTACCCATAATGGACAAATTGATTTTTTTACGTATTTGATTTTAAAGAAATAGGTTGTAAAATAAATTTTAACAAAGCGAAAAGCATTATAATAGTAAAAATAATATAGATATAAAAAATAATCTTTTGTCGGTAAAACTAACAACACAAAAATTATTGTCGTTAACTAAACAAGTATAACTATTGTAAAAATCGCTAAAAAGTTTTGCTGTTTACTTAACAATAACAGCTGACTTTAACTAAAGCGAATATCGTTAAAAAGCTTTACTGGATCGCAAAATCGTTATATGTACATATCGTTAAAATATGTTACTGAATTACGCCACTGGTTGCAACTATTACATAACCATTCCAAAACGATACTAGTTAGAACTTTAGCTGCAGGGATAATTCTTAAGTTTTGTTTTTACAGAAGTAAATACAAACATACATACATAAGTAAGTATGTATGTATGTATATGTATTTGGATGTGTGTGCCAGAGTCTGATAAAATTGGAATTTGTTATTTTTGTTTTATTGAATTATTTTTCTTTTTGTTTCTTTTTCTTTTTTTTTGTTTAATAATTTTTCCAGTTAATTAGTTGAAAATCTTTAACTTCATGTAAGCAATAATCAATATTTGCGTAGTTACCAAATAAATTGTATTTATTATAGTTTTTTTAGCGTAAAATGCCGTCAACTTCTTGTACAGACAAAAGCTTACTAAATAAACGAAAATAATGTGTAACTTTAGTATTATTGAGTCAACGTTTGCGACATTAAACGATTTAAGTGTGTGACTCACACTTAAGAGACAGCGTAAAATGCAGAAGTAAAAAGGCCTTTGTTTAAGGCCTTATTTGTGTTAAACTATTTTCTTTATCTTATTTATTAACCTATTTTATTGCCCACTAATTAATATTTATTTATTTAAAGTACTTGGCTCATATTCATAATAATTATAATATGTTTATTAAGAGTTTATTTTACAATTATTTACTAGACATCTGTCAAAAAAGCTCTTAATGAGCTAGGCTTGCCAGATCCAATTTGCCAAAAAGCTTGACATTGACCAAAAAAAACTTGATTTTGAAAAAAAAACTTGACAAATAAAAACACCCATACTATTGTTTTTTTAATCAATTGTTTATTTTTTTTCTTAAAAATTATTAGATCATAAATCAAAAATATCATAAAAAGTAAAAAACAGAAACAAATTAACAAACAAAAATATAAACTCTCTTTTTATTTTCAAAAGCTTTAATGTACGTATTGGAAATGAGCTGTTCAATGATATCAATGTACTAGTGTTGAGCAGTGGGGTAAGCATCAGTGTTGGCACTTTAATTATAATTGTACTGAAAGACAACTATATTTTTTAAACTTTTATTTCCCAGAAAAAAAATGTATCATATTAGTCCTTAGTTGTGTTGATAATAAAAATATGGGCTTTAGATTTGTTTTTTTGATACATATATAAACATACTTTTTAAAGTATTATTACATAGCTAGAATAAACTTAAGAAAAAAATTAACTACAAAAAAACTTGACAAATTACTTTTTCAGTTTACACTTAACGCTCATTAAAAAACTTGAAAATCAGGCCAAATCAGGCCTGTCTGGCAACCCTATAATGAGCCGACTGTAGTTATAGGCGGTGGCACATAGAATCCGTCATCCGTCATACGTCGCCTTTTTTAACTGACAGCTAAGTTGAATAACATGGTTTCTTATGAACAATGTCACATTCAGTACGTCTCCTTCAACGCAACGTACTAAAGTTGGGCAACTTTTAACTTTCAACGTACGTCAAGTACTTTGACAAGTTGCATGGTGAAATTATGTGTACCAGGTGGTGTTACGAACACAACTGATCGACTTTTTTCATGCATAAATCGAGGCTGCGTAGTCAAAGTTATTTACTTTTACATATCTTTTTTTGATAACTGAGCCAACGAAAACTACAACAAAAACAATAATTATATTCACCAAATTTTGTTGTAGAACCACCACCACCTGCTAATTTAACATCCGTTTATAAAGGATTCTATGTGACAACCTCTTGCGTTGTTACGTTAACGTCAGTTAAAAAAGGCGAAGTATGACGGATTGTATGTGCCACCGCCTTATTATTATACATTTTATTGTTATTTATTTGAACTAGAATTCGTGATCTTAATCTCGTAGTGAGCGGACGTGTACGCGAGTGTTAAATTAGAGCTAATATATTAGTAATAGTTGAAAAACCAATAAAAAATACAATCAATTTAAGTGCAAGTATGACAAATTTAAATTAATCTACTGAACAAGGGACAATCTCTCATCTTAATCAAGTTCTGGAGTATTACCCACAGCTGTTAAAGACGCTATAAGCCTAATTTCTTCGCGTGGTCCTAGCTCCAGGTGGGGATGGACCACTACGTAACAGTTCTTAAAAGTAGAAGAAGCCCGAAGTCGGCAAAAACATCTCAACCTGCGAAAATTGTAAAAGACGATGAAGGGCCATCCACATTGCAAAATCCTTTTGCCAATTTCCAAAAGGATAATATTGATGCCCCCGTCAATGAAAACAAGACCGTTAAGCCACCTTCGATTTATATAAAAGAAAAAAAATTCGAATGATCTCATTAAGTTTTTAGTCGGTATAATTGAAGAAAACAACTTTTACGTTACAAGCATCACGGTTTCGGAGCTCACAAACTTAAGAAAAACTTCTACTCGTACCACCTAAAGAACGCAAAAAGCCTCCAAATATAAAAGGTATTGACTAAAATGTTGACCCTGAAGAAGAAAAAAAAAAGATATCCCCAACCATTGTTCCAGGTGGAGCTTGAGGCTGGTGAAGTCAAATTGAAGAAAAACTAGACACATCCCATTTATGACTTGAAATATATTATGCACCGTAGAGTTGTAGTAGCGATCTGGGCCCACACAGTACTTGAACTGCCAAGTCACACTAAAGCAGTGATAGGCACACTAATACTATCGGATTTGTTCTTGTATATGTGCAGTTTCAGATAATATAAATTCCATATTGTTGTTAGTGTAATTGAACAAACAAGCGCTAATCATCCGCTTTGTTTGAAAACTCATCTGAGAGTGACTAAAAATTTCTAATGCATTGTATACGTGTAGTTAAGATAAAAGAGGGAAATACGTTTCCAACTTTTAGATGTCGTAGCGGGTATCAATAACTAAAATCCTACAAAACTTCCTGGCTTTGATCAAATAAGCAATAAATGGACTTTAGAGCTGCCTATGGCAAAAAGAATAATTCTTTTTATTTTCAACGCCATATTACGTCTCGAACATTTCCCGCTAGTATGGAAGTCGCCTTGGTAAAGATAATTCCAAAGCCGGAAAAATACTCTTCGAAGTTCGAGTCTTACAAGCCTTTAAGTCTGTTACCAACTATGTCCAAATTGTTCGAGAAATTGCTCAAAAACGAGCTGACCCCGATCTTGAATGACAATCACCAATTTGGTTTTCCGGGTCCACATAGTACCATCGAACAAACCCAAAGATTGGTACAGGTTATAAAAAAACCTTAAAGGAAAAGAAATACTGTTCCGTGCTCTTTATAGATGTCTCTGTTGCTAATTTCATCAAAGTTAGAAGCTTTTTTTAGCATTTTAACTATTTATAGCCTCTACGACATCTAAAATTGAAAACGTATTTCCATTGGCCATCTAGCAACAACAGGCGGTAATTTACTCATGTCAGTGCATGTATTTGTAGTTAACACATTTGTTAAATAACTTGCGAGCAGATCACATTTTTTCATCATTTCTTGCTCAGGATCCTCTAAGATTGCGTACTGGTGGTTTAGCGATATCGGGTCTTTTAAGATATTTCGCTGATCGCCATAGTGAATAATTCGTCTGAGGAGTCGAGTCTAGACCTTCGAGGTGTTCCTTAGGAGATGCCAATCTGTGAACCTCTTTTTTTTTCTCATATTTTTTTATTGAATCTTCGCTAATGCGAACTAACAATAAGTATTCAAATCTTAAAACTAAATAATTTATATTAGTTCAGTTAGTACCAGACCAAAATTTAAGTTCTCATAACAAAGTAAATTAATTTAAACAGTTTCATCTAAGTTCAATAGTGTCCCTTCTTTTCAGACAAGTGTGTCCACTATGTTGCAAGATGTTTCGAGCGAGCGGATTTGTATGCCTTTTTTAGCTTGTTTAAATACTTGTCCACATAGTTCAGGATTTCTCATTTAACTAGTGGAACTTGTAGATCCTTGTGGATGTTGCTGTTTTTAATATACCAAGGATCACCAGTTATCATTCTTAGGATTTTGTTTTGACGACGTTGTATTTTTTCTATGTTAGAGGCGGAAGCAGTGCCCCATAATTGTATACCGTGGCACCAAATTGGTTTCAAAATCGATTTGTAGAGTAGAAACTTACAATCAAGATGAAGTACAGAGTTTCTGCCAATAAGCCAATGAAGTTGTGTAGCTTTAAGTTTCATTTGCGTCAACTTCGCATCTATATGCGTCGTCCATGTAAGGCGACGGCCCAGGTGAATGCCAAGGTATTTCGTCTCAAATCGTTGAGGCACCATATGGTTGTTAATAAGGATTGAAGAGCACGTTTCTTTGCGTAAAGTAAACGTTACGTGGGTACATTTTTGCTCATTAATTTTTATTCGCCATAATTTTGCCCATTTCTCTACCTGGGTTACCTGTTGTTGCAATTGGCACGAAGCCTCTTTAGTGTCTTTATAAATACTGAGAAAAGCGGTATCGTCAGCAAATGTAGACGTGTGCGTAAAACTGTTTGTTGGCATATCTGCCGTGTAAAGCAAGTACAACATTGGACCTAGGATACTCCCTTGAGGTACACCAGCCCCTATTGGTTGGTAACATTTTATTTGGTTTCCCTCTTTGATTTTAAATTGTCGACCGGTTATGTACTTTTCTAGTAGGTTGAAAATATTAGCTGGAAGGTTTAGCTTTAGTTTGTTTAACAGGCCTTCGTGCCATATTTTATCGAAAGCTTGAGAGACATCGACAAAAAGCGTGGAGCAGTACTTCTTTTCCTCGAAAGTTTTTCTTATAACCTGCACCAGTCTGTGAGTTTGTTCTATTGTGCTATGTTGACTTTTAAAGCCAAATTGGTGATCTGGAATGTAGTTGTTTTCATTCAGGATCGCAGTAAGCTTGTTTTTAAGCAGCTTTTCAAACAGTTTTGACAAAGTTGGTAACAAACTTATAGGCCTATAAGACTCCACCTTCGAAGGATCTTTACCAGGCTTAGGAATCATCTTTACTAAGGCAACTTTCCATATTGGTGGAAAATGTTCAAGCCGTATTATGGCATTAAAAATAATTATTCTTTTTGCTGTAAAAGGTAGCTCAATAAGCAGTATGTTGCTTATTTTATCAACGCCAGGAGCTTTTTTATCATTAAGGTTAGCAATAGCTTCTACCACATCTGAGTATCGGAAACGTATTTCTATAGGACGTCTAGAAACAACAGGCGGTAATTCCCTCACGTCAATGCATGTATTGGGAGTGAACACGTTTCGTAAATGGCTTGCGAGCAGTTCGCATTTTTCTTCATCATTTCTAGCCCAGGATCCTCTTAGATCGCGCAGTGGTGGTTTTTCGATTACCGGTGAGACGACTGGCTGATCGCCATAGAGAATAATTTGTTTGAGGAGCCGCGTCTAGACCTTCCAAATAGTCCTTAATTGATGCGATTCTGTGTACCTCCAGCAAATTTTTTAAGCGATTTGTACACTCTTTTAGCTTCGTTTTAAGTTGGGGCAATCTATGCTGTTGCTATTCTCTTTGCGCTCTCCTTTTTTTCAGATAAAAGATCTTCAACATCGACAGAAAAAATTTTGTTGTATTTGACCTGACGGTATGTTGAAGAAGCATGTTCATTGGCTTCTTTAATGTTTTCATTTAGGATACTCAGGCAATCATAGATTTCTTGGGGAGTTTTTAGTGGTATGTGTTCCAAGCAGTGAGAGCTGATATATTTTTTATATTTCAATCAATTTACTCTTTTAGATAAGAAAAAATCACTAGTTGCTATTTGGTGAGGACTGCAAATAGTGATAATTGTGGGTGAGTGGTCAGAAGATAAATCCAGAGAGGCTTGCGCCTTAATAGGCTCCGTGGATATACCTTTTGCTACGCCAAAATCTATTACGTCTGGAATTTTATTGTGGACGGTTGGCCAATAGGTTGGTTGCCCGGTAGAAATAAGACAAAGACCCATTTCAGATACGGAATCATACAAGATACGACCTCTGGGACTAATTAAGCGGGAGTCCCAGTAGGTGTGTTTAGCGTTATAGTCTCCAGCAGCTATGAAGCGGGGACCTAAAGATTTCTAAAAACTGTTGTTCTGATCCTTCGTTATGGAAAATCTGGGTGGAGAATAAACCGACGAAATAACTAGGTTAGGGAAAAATTCATCAATGCAGACGTTGGTTGCTTGAATATAGCATTCGGAGATGCCGCCTAACCATTGGTGTTTAATTCTTGATTTGATTGGTATAGCCGAGCCTCCACATGATCTATCCCTGGGATCCTTTGAATCGTAAAATGAATAGCCACTTATTTTAAAAGTGCTTCTAGATGTCATGCGAGTCTCCGAAATGAACATTACATCGATGTTTTGGTGTGTTAAAAAATATTCGAGTTCGTTTTTGTGTTAGCGGATGCCGTTTGCGTTCCAGAAACAACCCCTCAGGCAGTTCATGGCCTTTTAAGCATTGCCTGCAAAAGAGCAGACTGCATTTTTTGCATTTCTTGCATCATGCCAGCCATTTGTGCCATGATCTGCATAAATTGCTTAACCATATTGTCAATTACGGCTTCTAGGCGGCTAAAATTTGAACCAGTTGGTTCGTTTGTTGGCACCTCTTGATGTGTTGTTGGCTGGGCAGGCTTGCGTGCTTTGGGCTGGTTAAACTTTAATACGTTAGCGTAAGAAACTTCACTTGTAGTTGTCTGTGCTAATGGGGGCATATTTGTAGTGGCATATTTAATGGTTGGGGAGGGGCAGGAGCTACTTTTGGCTTGGATGAGCGTTTAACTAAGTCAAAAACAGGGCAACCTCTATAGTTGGCGGTGTGGTTTCCACCGCAATTACTGCATTTCTTCACCCTGGGATCTTCTTTTGGCTTTTCGCAGTTGGTCGTATCGTGCAGATCCCCGCACACAACACAAACAGTAGGCAATTTACAATGTGCTTTGGTGTGGCCATATTCCTGGCAGTTTAAGCACTGTTCGGGACCAGGGCGCTTATGTGGCACCTCCACTATAACTCTACGGTGCATAATATATCTTAGATCATGTATCAGAAGTGTTTCATTTTTTTTAATTTAATGTCACTGGGCTCAAGCTCCACCCGGAATAATGGTTGGAGGTATTTTTCTCTGTTCCTTATGTTTGATACATATTTGACTCTAAAGCCCTTCATGCACAAATTGGTTTTAATTTCCTACGGGTCAACATTAGAGTAAATACCTTTTATAACTACCTGGAGGCCCTTAGCGTTCTTAAGTTGGTAAGTATTGAAATTTTTCTTAAGTTTTTCGAGCTCCGAAATAGTGGTGCGGTAAGCGTTTTCGTCATTTACCTGAATTTTTGTCTCGTATATGTTACCACGTTTAAAGTTAGTAACGTTCAGAAAAACAGTTGTAAAAAAAACATTTTTTGGGAGTACGAGACTGAAATTCTTTTCTGTAATTACTAACTATATTTGCAACTAACTGTAGTGATTTATTTTTTTATAAGTATTTCTTATTGGTTTGTAAAATGTTTATTATTCACTTAAGTTCTAAAAATTGATTAGCTTTAATGAAAAATTACAAAAACAAAAAGAAAATGTGGTCTATGGGTTTTTTCTGTTTTTAAAAATCTATACTGTTTTTTAACAACTACAAGAAAAAAAAATTTGAAAATTTAACCACAACTTTAAAAAAAATTATTATCAACAATGGCTTTTTTCGTGTTTTCCTCAAATTTCCACAGTTTTCTGGAGCTTAAAAGAAAAAAAACGTACAATATGAAAATATATAAAACCAAATTAATACCATTAGATCAGATTAATTAACGATTTATATTAAAAAAATAAGTATAAAATTGTGTTTGCCTCTTTTTGACGCTACAAGGTGCCGCTAAATTAACAGATTGATGTTTCAAGAATGTTTTCAAAATCTGACTTTGTGTAGCTTACCTCCCACCACTGTTGCTAACTTTTTTCCAAAAATATAGATAAGTTAGTGTAAAAAATCACTAGAAGTTAGCTAAATTTTTAAAAGTTTATGATGTTAGCTATAAATTGCCAAAAAATTAGTTTTTTTTCAGTTCTGTTGTGACTACTTATAACAAAAACTAGATTAAAATGTGACAGAAATTGTATGTCTTTCGTAAATCTTATAAAACTTTGCATCAAAACCAACTAGTACAGCAATTGAAAAAAGATAGATTTGACGGAAAAATAGCTAAATTGGCAACAGTGACTCCCACCTTAAAATATTATTTGTCGTCATTTTTTATGCAAATTGGAGATGGGTACGTGACAGAAGTTTTTTTTTGCAACATCCTTTGTTTGTAGTAAGCAAAACTGTCTGGTGGAGTGTTTGCAAATATTGCACACAGACATTTCAGTTAAAGAAAAAATTAAAACTTTCTAATAAAATGTTCAATAAATTTATATGCTTGATAACCAATTACTTTTACAAACGAGTAAAAGTGAGGACGCGTGGTTCAATAAATTAACGTGCACTTTAAGATTTAAATTAAACATCAAGTAATTGGTCAAAATAAATAATTTAAAGTGATGGCTCTTGTTTTATATAATTCAGATATAGTTGACTGCTGGATAAAAGCAACTTCTGAAGATAAAGAACCAGAGGTATATAAATATGTTGAAAGAAAAATAGGCGAATAATATTTTGACAACAATAACTTATTACAAAGTGAAAGATTGTAATTATGCATTTTTACGTTGTCGTCAAAATCATAATGTAGAAGATTTTTTGCCGATTTGTTTTTACCACCCAATTTGATGGGAATCGGATAACTTTTGTAACAGTTTTAGTATTTTTGCGAAAAAGGCTATATGACAGGACCTAGAGTCCTTGCGTCAATCCCAATAAAAATTATCAAACAAGTTACTAGCACGGAATTTAAATGATCTACGGACTATTGTAACTTTCTGTGCAGTTATGTAGTCAAAATTGAAAATCTCGTTCTTTCTGTATATGGGCAGTCTGCCCGATTTTTTCAAGAAATAGAATTTCTCTTAATAAAAGTATTTTATACTAGTGCACCAAATTTCAAAATTCTGGGACCACTCCCTCAATTTTTGTCCCATCACTATATGGGACCAAAGCGCAGTGGGACGTGTCTACGCAAGTATTAATTAAAAACGAAAATATTTGTAATAAGTAAAAAAAAAAATTGATTAATGTACAAACATACATTACATAAGTGAGAAAAAAAAATAAAAACAAACTAAACAAAAAACAAACGGTTAATGAGTAACAGTAATCCTCGTGAGAGTGGGCCAACAAGCGTTAGCAATAAAAATAAGAGACCCTGAATATAATAGAAACTATTTAAGTGCAAAACCGAATACAAATACAAATAATTTAAGTGCAAGTGTGCCTAATTTAAATAAGTGTACTGAACAAGGAACAAATTTAGCCCAATCTCTGCTTAAAAATTATAAATAAAACGAGGTGCCATCCTCATCGCAGTGTTCTTTATCAAGTTCTGGTGTCGCACCTTCAGCTGCTAAAGGCGCTCCAGGGCCAATTTCTGCGTGTGCTACTAAGATCCAGGTAGGGATGGACAGTTACGTTACAGTTCTTTAAAGGGGTAGAAAGAAGTCCGAAGTCGGCAGAAACATCTCAACCTGCAAAAATGTTAAAAGATTATGAAAGGCCAACCTCATCGCAAAATCGTTTTGCCACCCTGTAAGAAGGTAATGATGCCCCCGTTACTACAAAAAAGGCCATTTAAGCCACCTCCCAATTATTTGAGGGAAAAGAATTCGAATGATATCGTCAAGTTTTTAGTCGGTTTGATTGGAGAAACAACTTTTACGTTACTAACATTAAACGTGGTAACATATACGAGACAAAAATTCAGGTGAATGACGAAAACGCTTACCGCACCATGGTTTCGGATCTCCAAAATCTCAAGAAAAATTTCTATACTTACCAACTTAAGAACGCTAATGTTGACCCGGAGGAAATTAAAACCAATTTGTGCGTGAAGGGCTTTAGAATCAAATATGTATCAAACATAAGAAACAGAAAAAATACCCTCAACCATAAATCCTTGTGGATGTTGCTGTTTTTAACATACCAAGGAGCACCAGTTATCATTCTTAGTATTTTGTTTTGACGGCGTTGAATTTTGTCTTTATTGGAGGCGGAAGCAGTACCCCATAATTGTATCCCGTAGCACCAAATTGGTTTAAAAATTGTAATGTACCAATCCTTTTTTTTTTTGACAAACTGGTCATATTTTTTAATATAACACATCTAACGTATATAACGTACATAAAAAATCACCATCGTGATTGAAATGTCAAAGAGCCACTGATATTATATTTGGTAGAACTTACAACTAAATTTCTAAATCCTATTTATACCCTTCACATAGTGATAGGGTATATATCACTTTGTCATTCCGTTTGTAATTTCTTTATTATTCATTTGCGACCCCATAAAGTATATATATTCTGGATCCTTATAGATAGGGAAGCCGATTTAGCGTTGTCCGTCTGTCCGTCTGTTGAAATCAAGTTTCCGGAGTCAAATAAAAAGATACAGACCAGTTAATGGTGTCAAACGATCAGAAATATCCCGCTAACAATCGCTATTTAAAATCAGCAAAATCGGTTCACTATTGACCGAGATATAAGCGAAAACCCAGAGTAACCCATTTTTTTTAGGACAAAATCGGTGCATATATCCCTATATATCTCAGTAAGTATAGTCACTCTTGCCACAAAACTTGGCACGGATACTCCTAAAGAAAGGACCTAAATATTGGAAAAATTTTTTTCAGATAGGACCAGGGGAAGGGGTCTTTTCCTACAATTGCACAAATGTGGTGAAATATTTTATGCGCTATATCTCGTAAAATATAACAGCTATCGACTAAAAATGTTCTACAAAAAGTAATTGTACGCAAAGATCTACACTTTACAGAAAACATTTTTTCAGTGGGGGCAATTAAAGGGGTAGCTCCCATACAAATCGACAATTGTTATAAAATATTCGATACGCTATATCTCGGAAACTATAAAAGATATCGAAATGAAATCTTCTACAAAAAGTAATTGGGCAAGAATGCCTACGCTTTAAAGAAAAAATTTTTTGAGTGGGGGCAAAAAAAGGGGTAGCTCCCATACAAATGGATTATTGTTATAAAATATTCGATACGCTATATCTCGGAAACTATAACAGATATCGACATAAAATGTTCTACAAAAATAGATTGTACGCAAAGATCTACTTTTAAGAGAAAAAATTTTTTGAGTGGGGGCAAAAAAGGGGTAGCTCCCATACAAATCGACAATTGTTATAAAATATTCGATACGCTATATCTCGGAAACTATAACAGATATCGACTTAAAATGTTCTACATAAAGTGATTGTACGCAATGATCTACACTTTAAAGAAAAAATTTTTTGAGCGGGGGCAAAAAAAGGGGTAGCTCCCATACAAATCGACAATTGTTATAAAATATTCGATACGCTATATCTCGGAAACTATAACAGATATCGACTTAAAATGTTCTACATAAAATGATTGTACGCAAAGATCTACACTTTAAAGAAAAAAATTTTTGAGTGGGGGCAAAAAAACGGGTAGCTCCCATACAAATCGACAATTGTTATAAAATATTCGATACGCTATATCTCGGAAACTATAACAGATATCGACTTAAAATGTTTTACATAAAGTGATTGTACGCAAAGATCTACACTTTAAAGAAAAAATTTTTTGAGTGGGGGCAAAAAAGGGGTAGCTCCCATACAAATCGACAATTGTTATAAAATATTCGATACGCTATATCTCGGAAACTATAACAGATATCGACTTAAAATGTTCTACAAAAAGTGATTGTACGCAAAGATCTACTTTTTAAAGAAAAAATTTTTTGAGTGGGGGCAAAAAAAGGGGTAGCTCCCATACAAATCGACAATTATTATAAAATATTCGATACGCTATATCTCGGAAACTATAACAGATATCGAAATCAAAAAGTGATTGGACATCAAGGGCTACGCACTGAAGAAAGAAAATTTTCGGATGGGGGGTGAAGAAGGGGTAGCTCCCATACAAATTAACAATTTTTATAAAATTTTCGATACTGGAAAACTATTACAGCTATCGACTTCGAATATTTTACAAAAAGTAATAATCAAATAATTCATACATTTTGGAGAAAAAGTTGGAGAAGAGCAGGGGGACTAGAACATTTAACAAGTTTTATTAACCTTTAAATATGAATAATGTCGAAAACTCTCGACCTCAAATCTTCTTCATCTATTTCTATTATTCATACGAACGTTAAAATTTTGTATATTTTTCAATGGACTTTTAACTCGCACAAGGTGTTTTATTATATTATTTGCAGTGTACAAAATTACTCGGCTGGGTATATTTAAAGACCAATGTGAAGGGTATATAAGATTCGGCACAGCCGAATATAGCGCTCTTACTTGTTTTTCATTTGTTTTACCAAAAGTTGATTTTTGGAGAAGGTGCACTTTTTCTCTTAGTAAGGGCAAAAACATTTTTCTCCTTGGTAGCTAAATTTTTTAATAGTTTTTATTTGAATAACTTAAAATTACATAAAAGTAACTAAAAAAAAAAAAAATAAAATAATGACCAACACGAGTAGACATAACATAGTTTTTATATTAATTAAATTGACTTTTAAAGCGCTTGCTTTCGATTTGTCAAATTATATAAAAGTTTTGTATTATAGCGTATTAGTTCCGCAAATAGCCAGGAAAGACCCTACACGTACCAAAAGTCATTAACACAAGTGTAGGATGAATAATTATGTTTTATCTATATTACCCTGACGTAAGCAAACCATTTTTTTGATATTAACTGCAAAATTAAGTCCGGCAACGTACCATTACCAAGGCACTCTCAGGACGAGCAAAAGAGTAGAATAGGTGCGTACTAGATTACAATACATTATCACCTTATTAAAAATTCTTATAGCTTACTGTTTTTCTCCTATCAATCACTCAACAAAGAATAGAAACTTCCAGTAACCTTCTTTTGTCATTGAATTTTTCGAGAAAACAAAAAAACAGCATGCGTTACGCTTTACACATTTGCCTTCTTTCATTTCTAAATTGACTTTGGCCCAATATTGTTTTTTTAAGTTGGCTCTACCCACGTGTGAATAATTTTCACCCAACGACAGCCAGAAAGTTTAGAAAGAGTAAGTGTTTATATTTTTTTTTTTTATAATTAAACGTAGAAGGGAAGCTTTTACAAAATACTTAATTTTTAGAACAGGTCCATCTAGGCGGTAACAAGGCGCCATATACTTACAGCTAGCTACAGCTAGGGCCAATCTGGATAAAGTTTTGCGAGCCTTTTATTATTTGGTTTCCGCACAAGCTCTAGGGCGAAGATTTCAAATACGGCCAATGCATAGTTGTCTTAGCGAAGTGAAGACCTGAACATCCATTTTCATAGGAAGAAAAAAAACGAAATAAACGCAGCAAAGTAGAGTTTTGTTTGGCAAAAATGAAAAATAATATATAGACAAATATATTAAATTAAAGGCAATAGAACCCCACACTTTAATGAAAAAATAAGAAAGAATTTAATAGTGCATTGTCATCGTTAGAAATGTGTGCCGTTCAAAAGTTTTTTTTTCAGTGAAGCAAACTTCGTCATCTTTTCTATAAACTTAATCAAGCATCGTAACAGCTGCAACTTTGGAGGCCTTCATCGTTTGCAGGTAAGTGTATTTTTTCATAATTAATATTATATGGTGACGTTTATAAGGAAATGATGGTGTAAAAGTTGTCGGTAGATTTTTCTACACCACGTGTTGCTGATATTTTTTTTAAACCAAACATTGTATAACTATAATATCCCATTACACCATCATAGCCTTATATAATATAACAAGTTTTGTTTCAAAATATATTTCTTCCCAACCCCAAATTTTGACCTCGTTTTTGACCACGGGATCTGGCCACTCTCTCATGTTAAAAATTTGATTTGCCAAGAATGATAGACAAAGAGATTGCGACTTGCGCATGTTTGCCTCTCTGATGACGTCGTTTAACCCATGCAAGGGTTGCCTATATGAAAAAAGTTTACAAATAAACTACTAAATTTTACGTGTTTTTGTAAAAAAATTAACGAACAGTGTGTGAGTGCTTATATTTAAAACAAAAACAAATGTTTGTTTTTTTTATATATATCCCTGAAGGAAACTTGGGAACAAGTGTCCCCATGTCAACACTTTTATCGACTATTATGTTGCCTTTTTGGCGAAATTGTCAACAGTACGTCTACAGTTTTATATTAAGCTTTGATAAGAAGAAAAGAAAACTGTCAGCGGCAAATTAATGCTTCAGTTTGCCGTCAAATGCAAAAATGTATCAGCAACATAATGACCTTTTTTATTTTTTCTGCTGTGCTATAAAAGTGATTTTTATACACAAATCATACTTGTTTTCAATGACAGACGCATGTTAAATGTCTATTGCAAAAACACATTGACAATGGTTTAGCTTATCAGTAGTACTGTATACTAAAATTGCTAAAAGGTACTAGTTAATCGCTGGTTTCAATGTGTACATATGACCCCAAAAGAACCACCTTGTCAATAGTGCCAATGTCAGCAGTTGATTTTTTGTTAATAGCAAAGAGCATTGCCTGAGGTATAGCTTAACAGTAGTACTGGTGACAATGTCAGTAGTGAGTTTCTAGTGATTCTCTATTGCCATTTCCTGCAGGGATCTTACAAATTTTTTTTTACCAAAACAGGCAGCAAATTAACACCTGCTGCTAAAAACTTTTTTAAAAATCTCTTGTATATGAACATATATTAATTTTTTTCTTACCTAAGGTATGGGTTACCAAGTTTTTGTAAATAAAATCAAAATTTTTGAAACAAACTTTCTTTTTAAATATTTTTAGCACACAAACGTTTCGTCCATATTATGAAAAATATCTTAATAACGAAGAAATTTTTTAAAAACGCATTAAAAAATTAGATTTATTTTTTGGCCTTAAGTTTTTGTTTGTTAACTTTACTTGAAAATCTGGTCACACCGAATAAAATATATAGGGAGAGAATTTGCTTATTACATTTAAAACAGGAAGATTTTGAAATAAAATTTAAAATATGAAATGGGTAAGCTAGAAGTATTTTGGTTTGTGTGGATAAACCTTAGAATAAGATCGCTTAATGCGGAAATCAAGCAAAACACAAATAACCAACAACGAAAATTTAGTAAAACAATAAACTAATTTTAAATGTTTTAATTTTTTTTTCTAAATGTTATTTAATATTATAAATTCTTTGAACATATAACTTTTTATAACACGATTAATAAA
Organism: Melanophora roralis; assembly: GCA_963583895.1. Lineage (NCBI taxonomy): Eukaryota > Metazoa > Arthropoda > Insecta > Diptera > Rhinophoridae > Melanophora > Melanophora roralis. The sequence goes on along the minus strand of OY757190.1, from coordinate 67,499,607 downwards.
AAACAAATTAGAAAACATTTTCTCCAAAAGTTAGGAAATTGTCCCACTGTTATGTTTACATTATTTTTAAATGAGAGACTGTTTCGTGACGTCATTTGACCACATGCGCAGAAAATGCAAGTTTTCAATTTGGGATGTCGTTACTAGAGGTGAGCGATCCCGTGATTTTTAGGGAATATCGTTAATAGTGAATGCGATTTTAAAATCACCGGTTATTTAAACAGTGACAGTGATCACTGTTTAGCTTTTTTCACTTCTTGTAAAAGAGTTATTTTAATCTCTGTTAAATTATTATACATAATGTTATTTTAAGCAGTGATTATGCGATTTTAGTTCTTTTTAACGAACTCCTGAACAACGCATTGGAAAAATAATATAAATGATAAATAAGAATTAAAAATATTTATGAATAAGAAATATCAATTTTCAATAGGTATGTATGTACATAGTTACAAACAATATTCCATATTTATATTAAAATTTTTAATTTACTTTAAACAAAATTTTTATAAAAAATTTAAATTTATACCTTTTGAGATAAGTTTTTAAGCTCCAATGGAGCATTGAGATAAAGCTTTAGTTTAGAAAAGCAGCTTAAAAACCTTGTTAAATAGATTCCAAACATAAAAATATATAAAAATATGTAGTTGAAATCCATTGTAACAAAAACAAAAACCTAAAAAAAAACAAATAAAACAAATTAAGCTGTATATGTACATAACACAACTTTGTGCTTTTTCTCGTTTAAACGCGTTCGTCGGTCATTTAGGACTTGTCCAGCTTTTGAAAATATTCTTTCGCATGGACTGGCGATCATAATGCACAAAAATTTTCTTGAGCTATTTGAGAAAGATTTTTATATTTTTATTCTTTTTTACGTCACCAATCAAAAATATTTTTATTTCTTGATAATTAAAAGTTAAGTCCAAAAACCCTGAACATATTAACTAACATTTCATTTCAGATAACGATTTATATATATCGCTTATTTACTCAAATGTCGTAATTCTAGAAATGCATTTTTGGCGTTAACGATTCAGAATTGTTTGTTATTTATTTATTTATTTATTTATGTTTAATGTCGTATATAAGTTTCATATTAAAAATGTTTTTACTTATAACGTGAAAAAAAAAGGTTATTATTCGTTTCTATATACATAATGCGAGCAAACTAGAAACTTTATACGCATTTTTTTCAAAATATTTTTGTTGTACCTTTACAAAGATTTTCGCTTATCAAGTAAAGTTCTGTTTTTGTTAGCTGTGCTTTTTTCATTTTAGGTTACGATATGTGTTTAAAATAAATGTGTGTTTAAATCTGTTTTTGAATATTAATTCTTTAGCCGGCTCATATCTGAATTTAATCCGCCGTCGCGGACAAACAATGCTCGGCGCTGGTCTCTGACGGCACCTCTGTTGTAAAGTTTTTAACAGCACTTTGACAAACACACATACAAACACATAAGCCCTTTACTTCTTTTAAAGAACAAAAGCAGCAATATGATTTGTTAGCTATGATCAAATGTAAACATGAAGCACAAAAATGTTACTTTACATTTTGCAAAGTTTAACATAATAAGAGTAACATCGCAGGTAAAATTACTGCACAATATTTCAAAATGTTACTTTTAGTAACATAATAAATTAAAAGTAACACTTTAGTAGAAACAGTTACTTCACGGTTTATGTCACTGTCGTTACATGTCAAAATGTTATTTGAGTAACACATTAAATTAAAAGTAGCGGTAGCAGTTACTTCACAGTTTATGTCACTGTCGTTACCAGTGATTTGCAAGTAACAGGTATAAAATCACAGGTACGGAAATATCACTCATCTCTAGTCGTTACCTTGTTATTTATTAATCTTGTTGATTTGCAAATCATAAATGAGAGCAACCACAAACACAAAAGAGAAAAAAAAAAACATCTTTTTGAATTTCATTTACATTTATTGGATGGCAAGAGTACGGTTTGCGAACTGTTTGCTTTAATTTTCTTTTGCAAATAAAAGAAAATAAATTAAGAGAAACAATCAAGTAAGGCAAAACAAAACGAAGTCAAAATTGGAGTTGTAGTGGGTTTTTTTTTGTTATGAATAAAAATTTGTATATACATAACAAAGAAACAAATCAAGCAAAACCAAGATTAATAAATAACAAGGTTACGACATAACAAATTGAAAACTTGCATTTTCTGCGCATGTGGTCAAATGACGTCACGAAACAGTCTCTCATTTAAAAATAATGTAAACGTAACAGTGGGACAATTTCCTAACTTTTGGAGAAAATGTTTTCTAATTTGTTTTTTGTTAATCGTGTTATAAAAAAATTAAATGTTCAAATAATTTATAATATTAAATAACATTTAGAAAAAAAAATTAAAACATTTAAAATTAGTTTATTGTTTTACTAAATTTTCGTTTTTGGTTATTTGTGTTTTGCTTGATTTCCGCATTAAGCGATCTTATTCTAAGGTTTATCCACACAAACCAAAATACTTCTAGCTTACCCATTTCATATTTTTAATTTTATTTCAAAATCTTCCTGTTTTAAATGAAATAAGCAAATTCTCTCCCTATATATTTTATTCGGTGTGACCAGATTTTCAAGTAAAGTTAACAAACAAAAACTTAAGGCCAAAAAATAAATCTAATTTTTTAATGCGTTTTTAAAAAATTTCTTCGTTATAAAGATATTTTTCATAATATGGACGAAACGTTTGTGTGCTAAAAATATTTAAAAAGAAAGTTTGTTTTAAAAATTTTGATTTTATTTACAAAAACTTGGTAACCCATACCTTAGGTAAGAAAAAAAATAATATGTGTTCATATACAAGAGATTTTTAAAAAAGTTTTTAGCAGCAGGTGTTAATTTGCTGCCTGTTTTGGTAAAAAAAATTTGTAAGATCCCTGCAGGAAATGTCAATAGAGAATCACTAGAAACTCACAACTGACATTGTCACCAGTACTACTGTTAAGCTATACCTCAGACAATGCTCTTTGCTATTAACAAAAAATCAACTGCTGACATTGGTGCTATTGACAAGGTGCTTCTTTTGGGGTCATATGTACACATTGAAACCAGCGATTAACTAGTACCTTTTAGCAATTTTAGTATACAGTACTACTGATAAGCTAAACCATTGTCAATGTGTTTTTGCAATAGACATTTAACATGCGTCTGTCATTGAAAACAAGTATGATTTGTGTATATAAATCACTTTTATAGCACAGCAGAAAAAATAAAAAAGGCCATAATGTCGCTGATACATTTTTGCATTTGACGGCAAACTGAAGCATTAATTTGCCGCTGACAGTTTTCTTTTCTTCTTATCAAAGCTTAATATAAAACTGTAGACGTACTGTTGACAATGTCGCCAAAAAGGCAACATAATAGTCGATAAAAGTGTTGACATGGGGACACTTGTTCCCAAGTTTCCTTCAGGGATATAAAAAAAAAAAAACAAACATTTGTTTTTGTTTTAAATATAAACACTCACACACTATTCGTTAATTTTTTTACAAAAACACGTAAAATTTAGTAGTTTATTTGTAAACTTTTTTCATATAGACAAACACTTGAAACCAATAAAAAATCGAAACTATAAGATTACATTTACATGATGCAATTTTTTTAATATTCCTTCAATAAAATTTTTGTTTGTTGACAAAACGAGTTGAAGTGACTACTTTTCTACACAGTTCATTAAAAACCGAAAATTTTCATTCAAGTTCATACTTACATGCCTATATCATAAAAAATGCCTTCATGTAAATTTTGTTCAAGAAAAGAAAAGAAGATAATCTTTAATGTAAAAAGTTACATTGTAAGAAAGCTTTTATAAAGGTATTTTTATTTTTACATGTGTGCCTCAATAAGTATTTAAAACCAGTGACTGTTAAAATGAAAATTAAAAAAATAAAAAATATTATTTTTTTAAACCTATCTATAAAAATAATAATTATCGTTGTTACCCGTTTTTATCAAAATTAAAAAAATTACCGTCCTACTAAAAAAACAAAATTTACAGAGAACATGATATTCAACAAATATAGTTTAATACTATCAAAATGGTGAGCTTTACTTGATCCTACCTACGATGTTTCATTGTGCCTGCTTTTTTCTTGAAAAATTATTTCGGTCCTGTTGGATTTTTTTGACAAAAATACACTTTAAAATTCTTATTTAATAAAAATATAAACATAATACAGTGGACGTCCAATAATGCGAATTATATAAAGTCAGGCCCTTTCGTAATACTGAAAAATTCGTACTATTGGACTACAGTTTTCCCCCTTTTTATGTAATTACAGAGCCTTACATTTTAATTGCGTACCCCTACTGGAACATAAGAATTTATTTTGCATAAAAACCATTTGTATATCTTGTCTTTCATTTTTTAATTCTCCAGGTAACATTCGGTAACGGGATTTAATTGAGCCTGTTTTAGATATAAACCCCTTTATGGTGCAAATGGTTGGTTTATATAATCCATATTTGTAAGAGATTCCATAAAAAGATTTTCCACTCTTACAATCTTTATAACTTTTATTTTATTTTGTAAAGAAATTTGTTTCTTTTTGGCTTCTTTTATTTTAAACATTTTGCATGTTTCAAACAAAATGCACGAGACAAGACCTCTATAAAATTTCATACCAAATGACTACTATGCATTTGTTTGTAGACCAAAAAAAAAATTAAAGAAAACAAAAAACAAACTAAAAAAGCTAAAAAATGTAACAAAAATTCCATTCATATATAGAAAAACAAACATATTCGTATTATCGAATAGTAAAAATTTTTTTTTATTCGTACTATAGAAACGCCAATGCAAAATATTTGCCTTTCGTACTATTGGACATTCGTAGTAGCGTAGGTACGTATTATTGGACGTCCACTGTAATTTGTTTCAACGAAAGACATATGTAAGTATTTTTACATTTTTGAGCAATATATTAAAATATTTTTGAATTTAACCAAAAAAATTTTTTATTACTGTCAGGCCGATTGCAAAATTTTATCCGAAGCTTTTTTTGTTTTTCATGGTTTTTTGGGAAAGTGTAAAAGGACACAGCTAAAATAAAATTTGTTAAGAACACGCTCACAATTAGTTTTAGCACAATTTCTTACTTGAATTTTTCTGATCGTTTTGCATGCATTGTCCCACTGCACACTTCGTGTTTACGATTTGCTTTGAAATTTTAAATAAGTTTTTTTTGCTCTTATAGCTTTTAAATACACTTTGCACACAATTTTTATAATAACTATTATTTTTTTGCACTATATTTAATAAATTTAAATTAAAAATTCTTTTTAAATAACGAAATTCGACAAATTAATTTTTTGGAGAAATGTCAAAGTGATTTTAGTGCAGGGTTGTCAAATCTCACATAACATATAAATCTTTTCCGGCAAAATTTGGAATTAATCTAGAGCAATAATAATTTCAATTTTAGTGTCAAACTCCATACAAAAAAAGCAAAGAGTAAGAGAATGACTGTCTTATTTTTTTAGGGATGTTGCACCTAATGAGAATAACAGACAAAAATTGGCGCCATGCTCATTGTTTAACGTAAGTTGACGTAGTTGTTTCTCTTTAACTTTGCCAGCCGTGTATAACAAAGGCTTGCTATAGTTCTTGTAATATTTCTTGTTTGGCACTAAAGGTTTCAAAAACAGTGCTAAGTGCTGGTTTGTGGCTATAAATGCTTAAATAATTGTGTTAAAATTGATTCAGCATTATGCATAATTAACAGAAAGTTAATATTATTTTAAACGTTTATGGATACAAAAAAACAAATTTTTTTTGGGTAAAATTCAAATTAGATGATGTAGTGTGATTTAGTTGTTTTTCAAATATCTAGTGCTTTGTTTTTAAGCAATTAGAAACTTTGTATTATCAACTTATGACAACACTGATATAGCTTTGAAAAAAGTATTCACACACTGAATAAATTCACAATGTATAAATTCATGCATTGATCAAACGAAGATAATTTTATTCGAGGCAGATTTTTGTTCAACTCATTAAAATCGCTGAAGAGTTTAACACCAGATAAAATCAAGATAAAACGTAATTATGCTATTCTCTGGTACGTAAACATACTACTGCGCCATTTTTCATTGTTAATGAGAAAATTCCAAACGAAATTGGGAATTTTCATTTGAAATTCAGAATTTTTATTTGTAATTGAGAAAATTCCAATAAAAAATGAGAAAATTTTACATGATATTAAGAAAAAAAAACAAAAAAAATTAAAAATTTGAAATTAAAAATATTTTATATTAAATCAAGATTTGTTTTTAGAAAATGCCTTCTACCACCATCGTATTCAACTAATTTTTAAAACGCTTCATCGACGCGTTAAAAATAAAGCGCATTCTTGCAGTGCTTAATTTAATAAAATTATATGGTTGGAGAAAAAAACAATGTTTAGGCAAAGATAAATGTACCACACGTCAATCTTCTCCAATGTCGGAGATCAAAGGCTCGCTTTTAAGAAGAAATTAAAAACGTGTGTTATTACCACAGATTGCATATCACAACATTAAATTAGTTTAGTTTGGATCTGGAAGATAGGCCAGAATATATCTCTGCTACTTATTTAATAAAATTGCCTGCATAGATTTGTATTTACCTTTCCATATTTTTATTTATGTTGCGTTATGAATGCATTTATGTTGTACGTATTGTATGTACGTTCATACTAATTTTAAATAAAATTTTATTTGGAATTTTCTCATTTCCAATTAAAATATATTCACAATTTCAAATGCAAATTCTCAAGTTCAATAAAAATTTTCTCATTTACAGCAAAAAATGAACAAAACTATTATATCGAACATTTGTTCTTGGCTTCCAAAAGGGCTTTTTATAAATTCAATATTGAGTAAGTAGCCAGGTTGACACCGGCTTCGGGAATGTGTTATCTTAATTTCTGGGGTATCTTCAGCTTAATATATTGTTAATTGGTTCCAAATATATTATATCCATTATACCTATATAGACATGCATGCATACATCCTTATTTCATTAAAATTAACGCATTTAAACTTATTACGCTCATATTCATATTTCAAATTTAAAATATTCTCATTTGGACCATTAATATTAGTCATGCAAATTAAAGTTTTCAATACAAATAAAGCCCTAAATGATTTAAAAATACAAAGAATAGGCAACCCTTGCATGGGTTAAACTACGTCATCAGAGAGGCAAACATGCGCAAGTCGCAATCTCTTATAGTCTATCATTCTTGAAGCAAAACTGTTTCTAATAGAAAAAAAAACTTGTGAGCGACACACACAGCTAATTACGCACAGTTTTTGGTATTAATAACCCCGCATCCCAACAAGTGTGCCAAAACGAGTAACAAATACTTACAACCAGTGTGGCCATATTAGCTTTTTTAGAGCTAAATTTAGCTTTATTTTTCTTCATTTAGTCCGAAATATTTACATTTAGCCTTTAGCATTTTTTTTGGCTTTTTTCGAAATTTAATTTAGCTTTTCTTACTAATTTTTGGAGCTAGATAAATGGTTAAAAATTTGTCGTATTATATTTTTTGGTATATATCTCAATTATACTGAAAGGTATCAAGCTCCAAATTTTCTTTGAATTTAAAACATTACAGTTTCCGAACCATTGTTTTGTTTAATAATTGATTCTAGCGACATTTAAAAAACGTGAAACAGCACAAAACTTCAATAAAACAAAGATATAAAGAAGATATCTTATTACAAAAAAAAAAAACGTAAAAATTTGTTTTTCCAAAACAAATACTTTTAAATGCGGCAATTTAAAAGAAAAAAATCCAAATGCGACACAAACATTTTTTCCGTGTTTTGGTTATATTATAAAATCTTTTAGTATATTGCTCAAAAATGTAAAAACACTTACGTCTTTTTTTGAAACAAATTATTATATTAATATTTTTATTTAATAAGAATTTTAAAGTATATTTTTGTCAAAAAATCAAATCAAACAGGAACAAAATAATTTTTAAAGAAAAAGCAGGCACAATGAAACATCGTAGGGTCAAGTAAAGCTCACCATTTTGATAGTATTAAACTTTATTTGTTTAAAATCATGTTCTTTGTAAACTTTGTTTTTTTTAGCAGGACGGTAATTTTTTTAATTTAAATAAAAACGGTTAATAACGATAATTATTGTTTTTATAGATAGGTTTAAAAATAATAATATTTGTTATTTTTTGATTTTGATTTTTTTCATTTTTTTAGTCATTGGTTTTAAATACTTATTGAGGCACACATGTACAAATAAAAATACTTTTAAAAATGCTTTCTTACAATGTAACTTTTTACATTAAAGATTATCTTTTTTTCTTTTCTTGAACAAAATATACATGAAATCATTTTTCATGATATATGTATGTACTTATGTAACTTGAATGAACATTTTCGATTTTTAACGAACTGCGTAGAAAAGTAGTCTCTTTATACTCGTTTTGCCAACAAACAAAAATGTCATTGAAGGAATATTAAAAAAATTGCATCGTGTAAATGCAATCTTATAGTTTCGATTTTTTTTTGTTGTTTTCATGTGCTTGTATTTATTAAAAAAAGTTTGTAAAAAATTACTAAATTTTACGTGCTTTTGTAAAAAAATTAACGAATTGTGTGTGAGTATTTATATTTAAAACAAATTTTTGTTTTTTTTTTCTTTTTAATATATGTATATCTTACAAATTAGTTTTTTTTACCAAAACAGGCAGCAAATTAACCTGCTTCTAAAAATTTTTTAAAAAGCTCTTGTATATGCATATGTATATGAACACATATTGTTTTTCTTCTTTCTAAAGGTATGGATCTACCAAGTTTTTGTAAATAAAATCAAAATTTTTAACACTAATTTTCTTTTTAAATATTTTTAGCACACAAACGTTTCATTCATATTATGAGAAATATCTAAATAACGAAGAAATTTTTCAAAAACGAATTTAAAAATTTAGCTCTATTTTTTGGCTTTAAGTTTTTGTTTTTAGCTCTTTTTTAAACGTGATTTAACTTTACTTGAAAATCTGGTCACACTGCTTACAACACTTGACCAGTGGTTATTATTATTACTTTTTTTGAATTAAAGATCAAAACAAAAGATGTAAAATTCCTAATTCGTTGATATTGCTATTTTTGCAATTTCTATTATCTTTTTTTTGCCATAAAGTTTTGCTTTTGCTCTCACATAGTGTAACCCTCGAAAAAATTATACACTGAGGCCTTGTTTTACTTTTCATATAATAACTTAATTTGAAAATATCAAACTTAAAATTAATAAATTATTAATTGTATAGATGTACCTTCGGATGAAAAGGGTGCATAAGCCCAATAGCACTGTATAGAGTATGTCATAAAAGAATTGTTACCAGACACCTCTATTTGTCGTCATTAATATATATAACTTGAACGTATATTGAACTATTTATATTTATACATACCTAAGTATGCTGTATAAATCTCATTAATAAGTATGTTTGGAGTTTAAATAAAAGAAAATCCAAATTTTTGTAAAAATTAAAGTAAATAACTCTCTTTACATTTATGCATACCTATGTATGAAGTATAAATAATTATATTAAATAAGTTTGTTAGTAGCCACTTAAATAAAAGAAAACTGAATTTTTGTAAATGTGAAATAAAGAAATAAAACAAATGTCTGAGTAGAACTGCATTTTAGAGTTTCCTTGGCGTAGTTGTGCAGGAATAATGAAATTTTTGGGTTCTTTCAAAAAAATTAAATTACTGTCGAAAGAACGTAGGCAGGGTGGGTCATGAGACAGATGGGGCAACAATAACAGCCGTCCCTTTAGTTATTTATATACAATTTGCGTATAAAGATCTGCAACTGGATACATTCAATACTCGTTTAGTTTTTTTTTGTATTAGTTACCGTTCCGGTTGGAATCCGCTACACTTACAATTGAAGGGTTTCAAGTGAAGATGAGTAATGCAATATAGTTTTTATATAACGTGTTTTGCGTGAAGCAAAACAAAACAAAAAAATTTGGTCCCTATTATGGTACCCTTACCGAGTCATTTAAACAAGTTAAGGGTTAATTAATTATATTGCCTTACTCATACGTGCATATGTTTGTAAAAACTAATGTAATATGTAAATGTCAGAGATGTATAGGTAAATAATGTTTTCTTTAATTGATTTAAAAAGAAAAGCAATACAACTTATGTTTTTATTTTGTCCATCCAAAGTCAGCAGACGCCGGGTGACCGTTGAATGTCGAGGTAACGATGTGAAATTTCTAAAGATCTTATAAAGTTTACTAAACTTGGAGTTTAAAATAAGTGAACGGGTGTTCAAAAAGTGTACAAGATGTTTGTTAACAAAAAGGGATTAACTAAAAGTTCAGGTGAATAGACTATAAATGTAGAAAATTGGTAATATACCAAAAAAATTTACTAATTACAGCAATTAATATGACCCAGAAAAAATAGCTTAATGAATTTATTAACTTATTCAAATTAACATCTAAAGGAGCTCCAGTGAATTTAAGTTGAGAATTTAAACCAAATTAAATTACCAGGAGTAAAAAAAATCAAAGTTTTAAAACGCGACAATATCTTTTGAGCCCTTGCTTTAAGTAACTGTAGTCCTCACTTTGCTCGCATACCTAATAAACTTCACTTGGACTGGCCGTCTCAATAATAATATGTCCACGAAGGTTTCTTAAGCCAGAAAACAGTTCTTGAATATTCTTTAATATTTGGACTAAAAGACTAAAGTCAGCAGAATAGGACACTTGTAACACCAATTCCTTTTAATGCCATCGAAATGTGAATTTCTCAAAATCTTAGAATTGATAACTCTCAGCTTCTTGCTCAAAAGATCACTACAATAGACATTACAATTGTCAGGGTTGGGCAGTATTTCAAATACTTGTATTTGAAATACAAATACGTCTTTTGTATTTGTTTTTGAAAAACCACCTTTCAATGTATTTTGTATTTCAAATATCTAACACTGAAGTATTTTGTATTTCAAATACTTATGATGCCAAAATACATTTTTTTTGTTATACAAAATGTTTTCATTAGCAAAATTGAAAAATGTTAGAAATTTCCAAAAAAAAAAAAAAAAACAGAATTGAAACTTTGTCTTCGTATTCATTCATGTCTTCGTCTTAGCAAGCTACGTTCTTTTCCAGGGCTCACTCATTCAGGTTATATCAAGAGCTCAGTGGATATTTGGAAATGTGAATATCAAAAAAATTAAATTATGTATAAAAATTCAAATTTTTTTGACATTCACACTTTTAAACACAACAAGTAAGATCGCTGTATTTCGCTGTGCCGAATCTTATATACCCTTCACATTGGCCTTTTAATATACCCAGCCGAGTTATTTTGTAATGCAAATAATATAATAAAAATACCTTGTGCCACCTTTAAAGTCCATAGAAAACTTTACAAAATTTTAACGTCCGTATGGATGACAGAAATAGATCAAGAAGGTTTGAGGTCGAGAATTATAAAAGTTGTCGATATTATTCGTATTAAAAGGTTGATAAAATTTGTAACTTTTTTGGGATCTTCTAGTCCCCCTGCTCCTCTCCAAATTTTTTCCCCAAATTGTAGGTCTTATTATCTAATTACTTTTTGCAGAACACTAGAAGTCAATAGCTGTTATAGTGTCCGAGACATAGCGTATCGAAAATTTTATAAAAATTGTTAATTTTTATGGGAGCTACACCTTCTCCTACCCCCAACCAAAAATTTTTTTCTTCAACAAGACCGACACTTGTTGTACAATTTTTGAAACATTTGAAGTCGATAGCTGTTATAGTTTCTAAGATTTAGCGCGTGAAATATTTCACAAAATTTTTGCAATTGTAGAGAAAAACCCCCTTCACCTGATTCTATCTGAAAAAAAAATTTCCCTTATTGAGGTCCCTATTTTCAGAGAATCCGTGCAAAGTTTTGTGGCAAAAGTTACTATATTTACTGAGATATATAGGGATATATGAATGGATTTTGTCCTTTTGAGTTTTCGTTTTTATCTCGGTCAATAGTCAACCGATTTTGCTAATTTTAAGTAGCGGTTGTCTCCAGGATATTTCCAATAGTTTGACACCAATAATTGGTCGGTGTCACTTAATTTGACTCCGAAAATTTGATTTCAACAGACTGACAGACGGACATGTGTATATAAATTTCCCTCTCTATGAGGATCCAGAATATATATACTTTATGTGGTCGCAAATGGATAATAAAGAAATTGCAAACGGAATGGCAAACTGATATAAACCCTTATCACTATGTGAAGGGTATATAAAAGAAATGCAGAGGGCGAATTTTTGAATTCGCCTTGATATTATTTTACTTTAAATTTAATTGTTTTTCACAGCCAGAGAACTGTCTTCATAAAATTTAACAACAGTTTGTGTTCATCAGGACCTGTAGAAAGATTGGTTTCTTTAGCAGGATTTATATTTTCTCCAACAAGAGGCTGCTTATCTGATTAAACTTTTAAAAATCTAGTGTTCATGAAAGGTAACTCATGTTTTACCGATTGATTAATGGTTATAAATGTATTTTGAATTTTAAATAAAAGATACTAAAATACTGTATTTTGTATTTCAAATAATCGACTTGAAAGTATTTGATATTTTGTATTTGAAATACAAGCGAAACAAGTATTTTGGATTTTGTATTTCAAATACGGCAAAGCATGTATTTGGCCCAACTCTGACAATTGTACTACCAAAGCACCACCAAAAAGAATTTTCCTTACCACTACGTCTCACTAAATATTTCCTTTTTATCAGCCTCTTATTTTCGGAATTTCTTCACTTTTATTTCCTTTAGATCAGACGATGTACGCATATAACAAATTATTTTTCTAACGATCTGATTCAGCCTTAATATTTTTTTAAATAATAACAAAAATTTCCAATCCCTTCAAAAAAATTCTTTTTTTTTAAAGTAAAAATCATAACTACTAAAAAAATTTTAACCCTAAATATATAAAGTTAAATTTTAACACGTAGACTTCCAAAACATTTTACATTTTTGCATTTCAGAATCTCACAAATTTAACATACGATACGGTCAGAGTTGGGCAAAATACATGCTTTGCTGTATTTGAAATACAAAATACAAAATACTTCTTTCGCTTGTATTTCAAATACAAAATACCAAATACTTTCAAGTCGAGTATTTCAAATACAAAATACAGTATTTTAGTATCTTTTATTTGAAATACAAAATACATTTATAACCATTAAACATGAACACTAGCTTTTTAAAAGTTTTATCAGATAAGCAGCCTCTTGTTGAAGATTATATAAATCCTGCTAAAAAAAAAACAATCTCTCTACAGGTTCTGATGAAAACAGACTGGTGTTAAATTTTGTGAAAACAGTTTTCTGCAAGGCACATTCAACAAGGTAAAGGCGAATTCAAAAAATTCGCCCCCTGCATTTCATTTTTGTGTTTGAACGGTAGAATGTCAGAAAAATTAAAAATTTCATACAAAATTAAACTTATATAACGTGAAAATATCAAATTGATTTTAGCCAGCTGGGCCCTTAATATTACCTGGTTAAATGTGCCTTGGTTCTCTGTATGTGCCTTGTATGTAAAAAACAAAATAAAATAAAAGTAAAGTAATATCAAAAATTCGCCTTCTGCATTTCTTTTGTATACCCTTCACATAGCGATAAGTGTATATATCAGTTTGTAATTCCGTTTGAAATTTCTTTATTTTCCATTTGCGACCCCATATAGTATTAATATTCTGGATCTTTATAGATAGGGAAGTTGATATAGCCATGTCCGTCTGTCAGTCTGTTGAAATAAAGTTTCCGGAGTCAAATAAAGTGATACGGACCAGTTATTCGTCTCAAACTTTTGTAAATAGCCTGGAGTCAATCGCTATTTAAAATTAGCAAAATCGGTTGGCTATTGACCAAGATATAAAAGAAAAATCAAAATAACCCATTTTCTAGGACAAAATCCGTGCATACATCCCTATATATCTCAGGGAATATAGTCATTCTTGCCACAAAACTTGGCACGGATACTCTGAAGGAAAAAGTTTTTTTCAGATAGGATCAAGGGAAGTGGTTTTTTCTCTGCATTTGCACAAATTTTGTGTAATATTTCTTGCGCTAAATCTTTGAAATTATAACAGCTATCATCCTACACATTGGAGAAAAAATTTTTTGAGTGGGGGCAGGAGAAAGTGTAGCTCCCATACAAATCAACAATTTTTTTGAAATTTTCGATACGCTATATCTCGGAAACTATAACAGCTGTCCACGCAAATGTTCTACAAAAAGTAATTGGACAACAAGGCCTACGCTTTAAAGAAAAACATTTTTGGGTGGGGGTGAAGAAAGGGTAGCTCCCATACAAATTTTTTTTTTCTCATATATTTTATTATTGAATCTTCGCTTAGGCGAACTAACAATAAGTATTCAAGTCTTAAAACTAAGTAATTAATACTAGTCCAGTCAGTATCAGACTAAAATTTAAGTTCTCACAATAAAATTAACTAATTTTAAAGGTTTCATCTAAGAGCAATAGTATCCCTTTTTTTTAAGGCGGGTGTGACCACTGGGTTGCAGGATGCTTCGAGCGAGCGGATTTGGATGTGTTTTCAGCTTATTTAAATACTTGTCCACATAGTTTAGGATTTCGCATTTTACTAGTAGAACTTGTAGAACCTTGTAGACGTTGATGTTTTAATATACCTAGGAGCACCAGTTATCATTCTTAGAATTTTGTTTTGACGACGTTGTATTTTTTCGATGTTAGAGGCGGAAGCAGTGCCTCATAATTGTATACCGTAGCACCAAGTTGGTTTTAAAATCGAGTTGTAGAGTTAAAGTTTACAATCAAGACGCAGCACAGAGTTTCTACCAATTAGCCAGTGGATTTGAGCAGCTTTAAGTTTCATTTGCGTCAGTTTTGCATCTATATGAGGCCTCCATGTAAGGCGGCGATCTAGGTGAATACCAAGATATTTTGTATCAGATCGTTGGGGCACCATATGGATGTTGATAGCGATTGAGAGGCACGTTTCTTTGCGTAAAATAAAAGTTACGTGAGTACATTTTTGTTCATTTTTCTTTATTTCCCATAACTTTACCCATTTTTCAACTTGGGTTACGTGTTGTTGCAGCTGGTTAGAAGCCTCTTTAGGGTCTTTGTGAATACTAAAAAAAGCAGTGTCGTCAGCAAATTTCGACGCATGTGTGAAACTGTTGGTTGGCATATCTGCCGTGTAAACAAGTACAAAATTGGACCTAGTATACTGCCTTGAGGTACACCAGCCCCTATTGGTTGAGAAGAACTTATTTGGTTTTCCTCTTTGATCATAAATTGTCGACCGGTTATGTATTTTTCTAAAAGGTTGAAAATATTAGCTGGAAGGTTAAGCTTTAGTTTGTTTAACAGGTCTTCATGCCATACTTTGTTGAGAGCTTGTGAGACATCGATAAAAAGCCCCGAGCAGTACTTCTTTTACTCAAAGGCTTTTCTTATAACCTGTACCAATCTGTGAGTTTGTTCGATGGTACTATGCTGACTTCTAAAGCCGAATTGGTGATTTGGAATGCAGTTGTTGTCCCTCAGGTTCGGATTCAGCTCGGCTTCAGTGTTGGGTATTTCAAATACAAAATACATTAGAAGGTGGTATTTCAAATACAAAATACGTATTTGTATTTCAAATACGTATTTCAAATACAAGTATTTGAAATACTGCCCAACCCTGGATACGGTCATCCTCACAATTCATGCAAAGACACTCCATCAGCTTAATACGCGCATGAAGTAGTGATATAGCAAATTGCTTGTTCATTTACGGACATAGCTTCAGCTTCTTCGATTTTATTCATCTTGGATGTTGTGGCTTCACAAATAAAACAAGAAGATGCTGCTAGTGTTTCTGTTGCTGATTATGCTGTCTTGCCGTCAATCATTGTAAAATATAATTCATATTTTACTTTAAAGTTACGATTATTTACTGTTAGCCCAAATTCTTTTAGTTGAGATATCTTCTCATCGACTCTTTTCTTCTCGTATAACTTGAGGTGTGTCTTTAACGTATGCAAGCTGTATGTAGTATTCTGCCATACTGTTTATTGTTGTTCCATACTAATTTATTAAAGTCATCGTTTAATGATCATTTAAGTGGTACAACTGATGTCATATATGAATGAGAGTCAGAAATTTGATCACCTGAAAACCTCTGTTGGTATTCGCTTTGACTAGATGCCCCATCACATCCCCATTTATAGTACATTGTTTTACTGACTTAGCTCTAGGGCGCTTTAAGCAGTATGATCACACAGATTTTGCAGAGGTACACTGCCAGAACTTTTACTAGTAGGAATTCCTTGAGGATAACTGTTAGTTTTTTCTTTCGTGAGTTCTTTCCATGGTACGAGTACTTTGTACCCCTAATTATTTTACCTATGCGTTAGATACTCGTATTTTTCTTCTGTAAGTTTAAGCTTTGTAAACATCTTTAAAGTTTTTACAGAAACTTGGCTAACTAACAACAAATTTTGTAGTTGGTTTTTTGAAATACTAGAAGTAGCACGTATATCGTTTGACGCGATCACAGTACTCTTCGAGCGATTTACATGGCCGGCTAAGTGCAGAACTGGTAAAATATTCAGCCTCAGTAAACTTAATCGTAAATCTAGGTTCAAGCCAATTTTCATTCTTTTTTTCAAATCGCGACTTCGTACGATTAGAATCCTGCCTTCTTTGTTTGAAGTTAGAGTAAAAGCCTTTAGCGAAGCTAACTGAAGTTAGTTTTATTTTTACTTTTTGGATTTTTCTTTTAACGCATTATCTTTGGATACTTTTTTTGAAGAAATCAATGAACAAGAAAACAGTTTGGCAGTTTATGTTTTAACTTTTATTTACAACGTTAATAAGAACAAATTAAAAACTATACCTGAAACAAAAATTAAATTACAACTTACCAGAAAAAAAAGAAAAGCATTTTTTAATTTTTGAATAATTCTACATAGTAGAAATAAAAACTCGATTATAAAAAAATAAATGAAAAATATTTAAAAATTCTACCTAGTAGAAAATAAAATAAAACTTAAAAAAATTCTTGCTAAAAACTTAATTGTGTAAATAAAATGTTAAAAATCAAAATAAAGAAAACGTCTTCACTTTATTGGTAATCACGAAGATTAATTTATATTGAATCCAAAATTTCACATGCCCTAGTTTCTTTTAAGCCAACGTGAGACTGTTACAAAAAGTGTTTTAATTTTGTTCTGTCTTTGTCAAACTCCAGAAACTTCGAGCATAAAAGTAGTATATTTGTGGGGATTCTGGAACAATAGGATTGCGCCGTACACGTTTTCCATAAGGAGTAATCCGTAGACGTTTTCCATAAGGAGTAATCCGTAGACGTTTTACATAAGGAGTAATCCGTAGACGTTTTCCATAAGGAGTGGGGTGGGGTGGCGAGAAAATTTTTCCAATTAGAATCTAATTAGAACCCAATTAGAATCCAATTAATGTGTTATCCAATTAGAATTCAATAAGAATCTAATTAGAACCCAAATAGAATTTTTTAGCGTTTGTAATTAGAGTTCTATTTGAGATCAATACGATTTCAATTAGAAGGCAATTGGAACCCAACTTTAATCCAATTAGAACTCAATTAGGATTGATGTGTGTATGCGTTCCTTTAAGCATTGATCTGTATAGGTTTAGCAATACCAGTGCATATATTTATCCAACTAGGATTATCATATATCGATTTCCCCATAAGAAATAATGTGTATTTGTACACAGCACCCATAATTTTTATTTTTAATGTGTGTTTTTCTCTTAAATAACAATCATTTATTCTCTATGAATTCATTTAAACATTGAGTTTTTAATGCTTAGTTAATTGAGAGTTTTATTGTTTGTTATAAACTTGATATAAAAGGCTGTAAAGTGGTTTACTTAAGTTATTTCTGTTATCATCGCTTCAAAGTACACGTAATAGAATGGTAAGAATAAAATTTCTTAAAATAAAGGTTTTCGTTTATTTATATACATACATTAATTTTCAGATGTATCAACAAATAATTAATATTGCCCAAGGTATAAAGCCAGAGTACACCAGAATTGATGATATTCCATTGAATCAAACTTACGAAATTATAAATTTCGAGTGGAAGGTCACACAGCATGGATCAAAAGTTATTGTATATTTAGAAAATAATAAATGGTTTTATCTTCCACAAAGGATTGTAAAATATTTGAACAAAGAGGATCCTTACTTAGCCAAAATAAATGAAAAAACCTGGACAGTTATTTACAAAGGACGTCAATCACCGAATGGTTTTGCAATATTTGAACTTAAATATAACTAACATTTTTAGGAGCCTGTACTTTATATATAGAAAATAAAAAATTTTTTACAAAGGAAAAGTCTACCATTTTTTTTTTAAATGTAAGAATTTCAAGGTAAGGTTTTACTTAAAACGCAACTAATTCAAGGTCACAGTTATATATTCTTTTAAGAACAAATTACATCAAAAATATAAGACAGGCATAAACATGCAAAACTCTTAATGATCTTTTACATTTAACACCTGCAAAAAATTAAAAATATCTCCTGTTGCTTATTCGATATCTTTGTTATATTAATAAATGCATATACAAAACTATAAATGACCTTTTTTAGGTTTAACAGACACTTTCTATGCATTCCTTAATACAATAGTTAATAAAGGAATTGAAAAAATTTTCTCAAACAAAGCAATGCTTTCATATAATGTTAATTGAAAAAAGGTAGGTGTGTTTTTCTAGTTTTTGGTTACACTCATTAACCGAGAGGATCATAAATTTATTTGTTTTCTATTTATTGCTTCAAAAGGATATTGAAAATTCCTTTGTTAAGTAGCTTTGTTTTAGGGATAAAATATACATTTAAAACTATAAATGACCTTCATAGATTTAACACCTGCAAAAAATTAAAAATATCTCCTGCTGCTTATTCGGTATCTTTGTTTTATTAATGAATGCATACACAAAACTATAAATGACCTTTTTAGATTTAACACCTGAAAAAAAAAATTTTAAATATCTAAGGTTCTACTTAAAACGCAACTAACTCAATGTCACAGTTATATATTCTTTTAAGAACAAATTACATCAAAAATATAAGACAGGCATAAACATGCAAAACTCTTAATGATCTTTTACATTTAACACCTGCAAAAAATTAAAAATATCTCCTGTTGCTTATTCGGTATCTTTGTTTTATTAATGAATGCATATACAAAACTAAAAATGACCTTTTTAGATTTAACAAATACCTACTATGTATCCCTTAATACAATAGTTAATAAAGGAATTGAAAAAAATTTTCTCAAACAAAGCAATGCTTTCATATAACGTTAGTTGAAAAAAGGTAGCAGTGTTTTTGCTAGTTTTTGGTTACATTCGTGAACTGAGACGGTCATAAATTTATTTCTTTTCTATTTATTGTTTCAAAAGGATATTGAAAATTCCTTTGTTAAGTACCTTTTGTTTTAGGGATAAAATATACATTTAAAACTATAAATGACCTTCATAGATTTAACACCTGCAAAAAATTAAAAATATCTCCTGTTGCTTATTCGGTATCTTTGTTTTATTAATGAATGCATACACAAAACTATAAATGACCTTTTTTAGGTTTAACAGATACCTGCTGTGCATCCCTTAATACAATAGTTAACAAAGGCATTGATAAATTTTCTCAAATAAAGGAATGCAGAATGCATTCATATTATTGTACTTATGTATGTAGTAGTGCACTTAGAAAAATGTATATAAACTCTACTCTTTTAGAGCAGTGATTCAGTATTCTGTGCTAAACAGTTAAAAAAACAATTTAGTATTCTGTGTTCAACTAAGTATTAAAACAATCTTATTTGGTAAGTAAAAACTATTTAGTGTATATTATTTAAATATTTAGTCAAACCAAAAAATAATCATAGCATTAGTGTTTAAAAAAATTTATTTTATGTTTGTATTCATAATAATTAAAGTAGGCTTACTAAGAGCTTATTTGACAATTATGCTAAAAACATCTGTCAAAAAAGCCCTTAATAAGCCCATTTTAATTATTATGTATATGATGGCTAGTTAATAAGTATGTTATTTTGTTTATTTTTAGATCATATAAAAAATATAATAGAAAAAATGGAGTCAAAAATATTGTGCCCTATATGCAAAATTGTAACCTTTTCGAATGTGTCGAATCAGAGAAGACACATTCGAAAACAACACAATGAGGCATATAACTTATATATGACGGGGAGAACCCCTTTATATTATAAGTTAAAGACGTATCACAACAAAAAACGTATAATAGAAGACACTTCGTCAACAGCAACATCATCATCAACATCATCAGCATCATCTTCAACAGAAACAACAACATCATCAACAGCATCCTCAACAGAAACAACAACAACATCATCAGCACCATCCTCAACAGAAACAACAACAACATCATATGAAGCAGTGCTTCAGCAATTCATGGAAGAAGATGATGATTTATTTATGCATACATTAGCACAGGAACCCCCTATTAAAATAATAAAAATTGAAGAGTTACCACCGATAGATGTGGTAACATTCTTGGCCATGAACGACGGTCAGGATGAGCTTTTATTAGAAGCATTAAAAAAAATTGAAGAAAATTTATAATATTTTTTTTTGTTTTTTTTTTTATAATTATGTATATATATATATATATATATATAAGTATAAAAATATTAAATAATAACAATAAAAGTTTAATTTTATATAATAATATTTTTGTTTCTTTATTTATTAAGTCTTATGGAAATTACAATTTTTACATTTGGTAATATTATAAATGTTGTAGTATGTTTGCATAAGCTGTTTTGCTTCTTCTTCGACTGCTAATTTTCTTTTCCTATATTGAGAACATGAGCAGGTGTCTGGTCCACATTTAGCATTTTCGTCTGACCAAGAGCAGTCTTCATAGTGTTCACCAAACTTATTTTTGAAGGTTTTTAAATTGTTTTCATACTCAAGATGTGACTGAATATTTATAAGCTTAAATTTGTCTTCATCAGAAACAATATGGGAACATTTTTTTAAAAAATCGTATATATCTTTTATTATCATTTTTCACTAAAAGTATGACTCTTTGCTACAACGAAATGTTTGTTAATAATCATATAAAGCAATAGTTTCAGCATTTATATTATTTCAAAAATTTGTCTATATGAGTTTTTTTATTTCGTTTGTAAGAGGAATATATTCAAACATTTTATCATGTATTATTAAACAATATGCAGATGTGTTAGCTGGTATATTCTTTAAAGTTTTAAGTTCAATACGAATATCTATCGGTCCTGTTTTTACTGATTCATTTTGATGTGTAACATCCAAAACAATAATTGGCGCTATACTTTTGAAATTTTCTCGTGTTAATAATGGTTGTGGATCTCGTGAATAATAACTCTGCTGAAATTTTAAATACATATCGTATAGTAGAGCAAACCGATTAGAATCAAATTTAAGATTTAGATCATCATAAGGATATGTATTAGAGTTAAGGTGTACTTTTATATCAGTCAAATCACAATGTTTATATATATTTTCATTATTTCGAAGTCCCAAGAGTAGAAAACGAGGTCTTTCATTTTCATTTGCAAGTTTAACATTCCATAAAACTGTTGTACTTTCTGGAAGTGAAGGGTAAAAATACATATCCCAACTTCTAAATGCTACACTTAGTGGATGACGATTATTTACAGTTTTATATATTTTTAATTTATACGAATCAGAGAGTTGTACATGTGGTACTTTCCAAGTAATATTTAAAATGTTAATTTTAATATTTTCAGTTAGAACATCAGAACTTAAAACTTGTTTATCATCCTTGGATCGTAAAAGAATCAACTCATGCTTAGAGTTAACTATTACTTTATTAAAATCTTCAGCAAATCCAAGTAATAACTTTAATGGTACACAAAAATTGAAATATCCATTTATAAGTTTAAGATCAGTATTATTAAATGGTGACCACCCCGCATTTAATAAATTATCGCTTTCAGATTTATTAAGCGATACATAGTTTTTCAATTCTGTTGCAATTCCTAAATGTCGTGTACGATCAATTTCTACACCATTAATTTCATATCGAATTTCATCAAAAAGGTGTGCCATACAGTTATTTAACAGATGTATAGAAGATGAAGCCGTTGAATCTTCCTTTGTTGCACGTCCTTCAATATATAAGAGACTTTCATGTGGTAAAACATATAAATCCTGGTTTTGAATTGTGATACGTATTTCATCATTGTTTTTAAATGATTGTAAGTAAGAGTTATAGCTGTGATACTCTTTTTTGATGATTGAGTTATCAAATTGAGGTTTTTGTAAAATATTTATAATACTACTCATTTTATTATAATTGTTTTGTATTACACTGTGTAATAATTTTTAATTTTTTAATTTGAATCCTAGATTAATTAGAATCTCCTTATTGGTCTTATTAAGAATGCTAGCCTGTTTTTTAAGGGCTGTAAAATTTTTTTTATTGTTTTCTTTGAAGCGATTTTTAAAGTATAAAGGTTTTTCTATTTCACCTTCAGTTGATGAAGAAAGAATGAATGCCGAATCTTTTTGCAACTCGTTTTTGTTAAATATGATCATACTCAAATAGGTTTTAAATGTAATCGAACAGTAATTTTTTCACCACGAAAATTTATAAGATTTCCGTCTTGATCGACAACTTTCAAAACAATACTACTAATAGTTCTCGAATTTACCGGTAAATATATAACATTAGCCGGAGCTTCAGTTATTTTATATCCTGGGCTAACGTTAAGTGAAAACTGATGCAAAATATGTGCAGACGTGTTATTTATATATGACCCACATACAATGTTACATTCAATGCCTATAGTATTTATTTTCGTTATATCTATTGTTTTATCAGAATAATGTTCCACACCTGCGTTTAACACTCTTTTGCTAAAACCTAGCAAAGATCCAATTGACCTCGTTTTGTTAAATAAAACTGGGTCTAAACTGCTTTTAATATATGTCTGAAGTGTGTTATGATTTGCTTCCAGAGAAAGAAGACCATTTTCATTTAGAATTTGATATCTTTTAGTGAGTAGTCTCGCTATATCAGAAAATTCATATGATCCAACGGGAATCTCTATTTCATAATTACCAATATGAAACAAATTATTTTCTATATCGATATTAGGAATTGAGTGATAAGTATCAAAACTTATTAGACCACAAACATAATTTTCTTTAAGTTCAATTGATGGAAAATAGTTTGCAATCAGTAAAGAAGAATCTCCGTTTAATGTTAATGTTATTGACATTGTAACCGCTGGCGAATGAATAAAAGATCTACAATTTTGTAATAGTTTTTTATTATGCAGTGTTGACGTTTATCCAAGAGTTGTGTTGTGATGAAAACCCCAACCATTTAACAAAGACCTTATTTTTTTTTCTTTTTAAAATTTTTTCAATCAAATATGATTCTGGAAATTTAGTTTTCATAATCTCATATTCATAAAAAGCGCCTTTGATTTCATGTCCTTGATAATCTTCCAATAAAAATGTATTAGGATTGGTGTTTTTAATAGTTTTAATTTTGAATATTTCTGTAGTCCAATTTGGTGTATATCCTTTTTCGAAAGTATGTTTATATTTACTTATTCGAACAAAATCGTTAACTTTAAACTTAGGTCTTTTAAATATCTTTAAATTGCTGTATACTGTGTTAAGTAAATTTTTTTCATTTGAATGGTTTACTTCGTTAGGAGTCATCTTTATTGTTCTATGAAATGTATTATTATATTTGGTAACAAGTTCTTCATGTTTGTTAATCCATTTATATGTTCCTTGATAACTAAACTCTTTCCACATCAGTCCTTTTAATGTTCTATTAAATCGTTCTACTATTGATGCTTTCAGAATACTATATGTTGAGTAATGATTTATTTGATTATTATCCATTAATTGCCTAAATTGATTATTGAAGAACTCTTTGCCATCATCTGTCTGCAAGTTTTTGGGTTTTCGCTTATTGATTTGAAAGATATTTTTTAATGCGTTAGCTACACAAGCTGCAGTTTTTTTTTTTATGGCTGCAGTCCATGCTTTTTTTGAAAAAGTATCTATTACAGTTAGAAGATAACAATATCCCTTGTTATATTTAGCATAATTCCCCATTTCAACTAGATCAGCTTGCCACAAATCATCAATTCCCTTCATAACTACTCGTCTTCTTTTAAAATTTTTTCTAGCTTGTTTGTGTAGCTCGTCAACTATTTTTTTCTTATCAGTATCCGCAATCATGTTATTAATATGTATGCATACAATCGACTGGTTCCTTTTTTTATCTTTTTAAATATATTGAATTTTTTTATTTTGCTACTTTAATTCTAGGGAATTCAATTTTTCGTTTTTTTACATCAGTTTGTTGATTTTCTACATTCCATTTAGAAATAAAACCATCAATTTTTTTAAACCTTTCTTCAATATTCTTTATTAAATTCTTATTTACAAAGTGCATTTGTTCAACAACGATCTTTCTAATAACTTCAACATCTCTAACAATTTCTGTTGTAATTGATTTTTTTATATCGCTTCTTATAATATTTAATTTATAATCATATTCGTTTTTGATATTTTCTATTCCAAATATATAATTTTCTATTTCATTGAGCTTTTGTTGTATTTTAGTTAAAACACTTATATCCACATTATCTAATTTATTTTGAAAAGCCTTTATTATATTGTTTATATAGTCTACGTCCTTCTTAATATTTTGAATTTGTATATTATGGGAGCAGACCCTAAATGTGGGATTACTTATTTTATGTTTAATTGAACTTTCTCCAAATTTATTTATATAATTCATTTTATTTATTTTATTTTATTTAATTTTTTTTTTTTTTTAATATATTACGTTAGCTTCTCTAAGTTCTTCCACAATAGAAATTATTTCGTTCTTATGGTTATTATGACCAGCTGCCTCTGATGAAATAAGTAAATGTAATCTATCAACTAACTCATTCGGATCATTCCAATATATATAGTTAGGTTTTCGGTTGTTAACAGATTTTAATGAAATACCCCAACCTTTCGTTAAATCATCTGGTTTTGTATTAAATAAGTTTTTTATGATATGAAGATATTTATACGCTCGTGTACCCTTAATTTGATCATTTGATTGATAGCAACGCTTATGTGCGTTTGTATAAATTAAAAGTTCTTTGTATTTTTTTAAATCAGTTTTAGTATAATGAATAGGTTTCGAATGAAAAACTAATTCAAATAATCCTGGAGTCATTTCCCACATTGGTTCTCCTATTTGAACTTTATTATCTCTACTAAATTTAAGTTCATTATTGGCATATCGCCAATTACCATATTTATCAATGTTAAAGCCATAAACTTTGTCAATCGTATTGTTTTTTAGGAGTAATTTTATATTTTCAACTAGTGGGAGTTTTTTATTTTCAGATATGGATTCATAACTCTCAGCATCATCATAATTATCAGAGCTACCCTCTGATGATAATGGTGGAACTTGTGTTACTGAAGTATCATTCTTTAATTCATAATCATCTATTTTGTTATTTTTCATCCCTTCATTAGTTTGTTTATTTATAATGTATGACTTTGTTGTTGAAGGTTTAAAGTTTTTTTCTGATAAGTCATCCTGTTGATAACTATCAATTTTTTTTATAATGTGTTTTAAAGGTCTTGTTATAGGTTTAAGTGTTTCTTCTAACACTTGAACTCTATCTTCGTTATTTAATTTAATTTTTTTAAACTTTTCTTTTAATATCTCTCTTGTCTTAACAATATCACCCAAAAATTTATTATCCATATTTAGACGTTTCAATATGAACTGATCAACTCTATACCTAAAAGCAATCTACTTTCTAACTGCTTATGACCTTCTTTATATCTGCTTATTATCTGTTTTCTATTTGCTTGTGATCTGCTTTATATCTGATGATGATCTGCTTTATATCTGCTTATGATCTGCTTTATATCTGCTTATGATCTGCTTTATATCTGATGATGATCTGCTTTATATCTAATGATGATTTTTTTTTTTTTTTTTTTTTTTTAATAATCTGCTTTCTTTCTGACTGCGGTCAACAGATATTAAATTATAACCTTACAACTGAATATATTTATCAAAACCTTTTCTATATCGACCATTATCGGTTGAGTTATCCTTACTAATAACAACAAACCCATACTTATCTTTCCAACACTCACTACATATGTTTGCAAATTCTTTAAATGACATATCACCGATAACATGATCATTATATATATGTCGTAAATTCATTTCATCCTGTTTAAATAGTACTATCATGTTTGAATTATCGCGTATGAGATGCTTGGGAATCTTTGTATAAGTTTGACATAAGTAAAAACAATCTATATGTCTATGTCTACCCATACAAAAGTAGTCTCTTATAGTATCTTGCTTTCCACAAATAACATCGTCGAATATTATTATTGAATGGGGATTTGCTTCAGCTGGGCTTAGAACTTTTTCGTTTTCCGCAAATGTAAAAAGGTTGATTTCTTTGATTGGAGTAATTAAATTTTTGAGATAACAATATTTTGGTTGATATAAAGATTTAGAATATATGTAAATATTTTTAAAGCGAAGACCATTAGGGCTTTCTATTAGACTGATCATAACATTTGTTTTACCACAGTTTGAGGGCCCAACAATTAATGCTCGTATTGTATTTGGTAGCAATACACTATGATTAATTTGAAATTGCTTATGTTGTTCCTCGTCCGCATTTCTTACTACGATTTCTTTTGCTTGCTTTACCAATCGCATATTTAAAACTAATTTGTTTTGCTATATTATTCCTCTTTTATAATAAAAACTTATCATTTGAATTTAGAATATCAATAGGATTAAACATTGACACATCTTTAAATAATTAAAGTATAAAATGGGTATAAGCTACAACAACAGATCTGAACATAATCAGTATAAAACTGGTATCGGTTTAGTAAACAACTTAATAAACAAATTGCCTATTGAATTACATTTACCTGGTTATGAGTTTTGCGGACCTGGAACAAAACTTGAAAAACGTTTAGCAAGAGGAGATAAAGGGATCAATTTATTAGATGCAGCTTGTAGACAACACGATATTACATATTCAAAAACAAACAATATAAACAAAAGACATCAAGCCGATAAAATATTGGCGGAAAAATCTTGGCAGCGAGTTATATCCAACGATAGTAGTTTCAAAGAACGAGCGCACGCCTGGCTTGTGACAAACACGATGAAAGCAAAAGTTAAATTAGGATTAGGTATGAAGAAATACAAAATT
Organism: Melanophora roralis; assembly: GCA_963583895.1. Classification (NCBI taxonomy): domain Eukaryota; kingdom Metazoa; phylum Arthropoda; class Insecta; order Diptera; family Rhinophoridae; genus Melanophora; species Melanophora roralis. The sequence goes on along the minus strand of OY757190.1, from coordinate 67,472,225 downwards.
CAGAAAAAAAGCAAATCGAAGAAAAAGTTAAAAAAGAGAAACAAATATAACAAAAAATTATTTTCTACTACTGTTAAAAATGCATTGAAGATATTAAAAAAAGAAAAACCTGAAAGTATCAATTCTGCTATTAAAATGGCGCAAAAAATCATAAACTCAAAATTCAAGAAGAATAAAAAATCAAATGTAGTTATTCCAAGGGTAATACCAATGCCAAAAATTGGCGGATTCCTACCATTAATTCCAATTCTGACAGCATTGTCTGCACTTGGAGGCTTAGCAACAGGAGGATCAGCTATTGTTAAAGCAGTTAATGATATAAAAAAAGGAAAAGAGCAACTAGCAGAAGCAACTCGTCATAATAGATATATGGAATCAATTGCTATGGGGAAAGGTTTATATCTGAAACCATATAAATCTGGATTTGGACTTTACTATAAATCAACTCCAAAAAACTTTTAAATAATCTACCCAATCAGCCATTAAATCATCTACATTTAATAAAATATGGTAAACACCTAAAACATTTCAGAGGTGTTTTTATGCGTGACAGTTTACCTAAAAAACCATTAGTTCAAGAATGTGGTATAATTAACTTAGATAATTCTAGTGGTCCTGGAACACATTGGGTAGCCTACTTTAAAAATCACAACTATAAAGAATATTTTGATAGTTTTGGAAACTTACAGCCACCTCTAGAACTAGTAAACTATTTAAAAACTCCTATCAAATATAACTATGAACAAAAACAAAAGTTTAATACGTTTAATTGCGGACATTTATGTCTTAAATTTTTATTTAATAAATATAATTTGAAATAAATAAATAAATAACTAAAGATTTTACAATATTGTGTTCTTAATTATTTACAAAAATTTTAAATTTGTTGTTTAAGATTATTCATTCGCCTTTATACATTGCGAATTGTTATTAGTAATTACTAAAAACTACTAAAATTGTCCGCGACTGCTTATTTTATTTTATTCGCAGCTACCCAATATATTTACTGGGCGTTCCACTATCCGCAACCTGTGGACGCGTTCGGTAGCATTTTAGCTTATGCTTACTAGTTTGATTAAGTATAATCCAACGTGTTAATTAAAATGTTAATTAATATGTTAGATTACACTTAACAAATCTAGTGACCGAAACCTACCTAATTTTTTTTTCTTTCTTCTTATTGTTATTCATTATTTACATAGTACAAAGCTTATATTATTATTATTATATCTACTAGACTTATTATTCACTAACATATTATAAATATTAATAAATAATGATGATAATTTTTATTCAACTTGCATTAAAATATCATCTCCATCATTGTCATTCATAAATTGATCTCTACAATTTATAAATTCCTGATCGTTATCTATTTCCATAAAAATATCATCTTCATCATTTTCATTCATAAATCGATCTTTATAATTTTGAAATTCTGCATCATTATCAATTTGTATGAAAAAATTATCATCATCATTTAAAAATTTTTCATTATAATGACCCCAAGCTAATGTATTAATATTGTCACTACATACATATCTCTTATTATCTAAATAACTTAAAGATATCTTATTAATAAGGGATGTATATATAGTATGTAATTTTGATTTAAAAATATACATACTTCCATAGAATATTTTCTTATTATATAAACAGTCTTTATAATCGGATAAACTTAAATTTCTGGATATATTACTTTTGATACCCTTAGCTTTTTTGACTTCTTTCAAATCTTCAGTTTTAAATGAATACATTTTTGCTCGTAATCCTACAAATTCCTTCATAACCTTACCATTATTTTCATCCTTCATCATACCTAATATTTTTTTATTTTTTTGTGGAATACTAAATTTATTATTAGCTTCATATTCTGACGTATCAAATTTTTCATCAATATCGTTAACGATATCTTTATAAAAGTCGTTAGTTTCTATTGTGTATATAAATGAATCTGTATCCATATAATTTAGTTCTGCTTTCAAATTATATTTAGGAAGTATGTAATCGTAATGAAAGTCATACATTTTCCACTTTGAAAGTTCTAGAATTGTAAATCCGAGATATATAGGCTTATTATAAAGTGAATAACTTTGATTAAGTTCTACTGCTATCATGTTTTCTTCAAATATGCTGTAGGAATGAAATTCTGGTTTTGCAATAAGGAAACGAGCTCCAATTTTCCTTCCAACACTTTCCCAACTGTTTACTATTTTAACATTCTTTCGCTTGTCTACGTTTTCCATGGTTTTACCATATACTGCGTTATTTAGTAATTTGAAGAAGTTTTTTTCAAAAGTATTTTGAGCATTGATTCTATGAGAATTGTTTAATGAGATATATGTTTTTAACCAAGCAGACTGCTTAAACTTTAATATTCTATGAATTTTTTTTAATTTTAACCCATGTTTTAAGCATTGTTGCAAATTTTTATAATAAATTATGTATTCATATTTATCATTTAAGTCAGTAATTAATTTCTTTTCTTTAGAGTTTGGAGGATTTTTATTTTCTGAGCAAAATGGTAAATTATTGTGGATGTCATGAACTTCAGCTGGGTATATCAGATCAACTTCTAATATATATCCAATATTTGAATCGTTTGAAACTGAATCCAAACAAAAACTATCAACATCTTCTACCCACTGAAAATCACCTTCGGGCAAAGCTTCAGACATTGCCCAACCATATAGATTGTTTGCATCTAAATACATTAAATATTTAGAAGGCAATTCATTATTATAGTTCGATAAGTATTTATTATTTGCGATAGAATGCCTTTTAGAACATTGCACAATACCTCCCCTAATGCCCTTTTGAAGAAATGTTATCATGTCTATGTCCGTCAGTAAATCTAATTTGATGCCTGTAAATTTAAGCATGGCATCCCATGAAAGTCCCGGAGCTGTGTAATAGTGACAGGGATCCAAATGATAAATGTTTTTACAAATTGTCCTAAAGTTTTCGAAAACATCAGCTAACAATAAAACATCAGTCTTTAGATATAACATTAAATAGTCATCCAAAGTTTTGCAATCAAATGTTTTCCAAACTTTTTGAGCGTGGTTATAATCTTCAGAAGAACATTTTGTGTCTGTCAATTTATTATAAAAATGTTCAATGCTTGGTAAACTAGACTCATTAAGTTTTCCTATAGAATTTAAATAACTATAAGGAAACACACCTTTTCTTACCAATAAATTAAATTGGCTTTCATTAGAATATATTGATTTAACTAACTTTAAATCACTGTTTGTTAAATTTTTAACCAAGTTGTCCAAACTAGATGACATAAATCGATATGAGTCTAAAAATCGTAATTCAATATTATCCCCTTTATCACCTTTAATGGTTTTTGAAAGGGATATGTATAGTTCCTTATTAAGAGGAATTATATTAATAGGACCATCATCAATTTGGTTAAGCTCTTTAACAAATAAATGACAATCGTATGCCGAAAAGTTATGGAAAATTATTGGAAAGAATTTTGGTATTTTATAATTAAGATTACATGAATTATGAGCAGGTCCTCTATATTTGCCACTTAAATGACAATGATCTTTCACCTTTAATTCATGTAAAATATCTTTAGAACAAATATGACATATATTGTTCAAAAGAAATTCTAAATTTTCCTGTTCGGTTAAGGGTATCATGGGTTTTACCAAAGATAAATATTTATCCTGTAAATATTTAATATCTTTAACCAAACCCTCTATAAACTGTTTCGGTGAATCTAATCCTTTAAAGCTACATAGCTTATTTAAATCATTATTAAAACTACACTTAATATAATAAGAAAAAGCATAGGGGATATGTTTGTCAACTAATGTTGTCGATGAAATATCCCCTCTCGGAACACATGTTTGAATATTTTCAAATATGCATTCCGAGTCTGCATATACCACAAATGGTACATTCATACAATTATTATAATTCTTAAATTCTAGTTTTACCTTATTTGCTTGGGGTACATAACTTATCTTTCTACTACAATTTTTCACATGTTTTTCCAAATCTTGCTTTTCCTGGAAATGGTGAATACAAAAATCACAAACGAAAATACTATTCTTATTTTTACTTTGTTGTGACCTTATTAATCTGTTAATTAAAAAAAAAAAAATATAAAAATTACAATTAATTAAAACACACATTAAATATAAATTTATAATAAATTTTACCTTGACATATTTTTTATCCAGACATAGTGTGATATAGTTGTGTCCATTATATTTTTTTGTATAAACATCAAATTAATATGAAGTGGCTTGATTTCTTTAGTTTTATAATAAGGTCCGACAATCAAATCTTTGTCATCATCATATCCAAATACATTAATGCTTATATTTGCATTATTTTTTTCAAATAAATTTATATCTTTTAATTTAAGGGGGAAGCATAAACCATTGAAATTAAAAGAATATCCATTAAAGTCAATTACTGCATCTGATATGTTAACAGCATAGTTATTTGGTCTGTGACTATTAGCTTGATTTGAAACAGCAGAAAGAAGAGACCATTTGAAGCAGAAATCGTCATTATTCTGCACATTTATGCATGCTTTTTTCAGTGTGAGTTTAGGTGGAAGCGGAATATATGTTGAACCTTTTAATGGTTGATATTTATTTAAATTTAGATGGATTTTAATGAGTTGAATAAGGGTCCATCCACTATCTCGTTCTTGAAACTCTTCCATTTTACTTTTAATATTATCAACATTGTTATTATATTCATCATTAAAACCATCAATGTGAAAAATTTCCTTCATTTTGGTTTGAAAATGCTTCACCTCTATCGCACTATTTTCCATATCATTTAGGTCCCCTTTAGCATATAAACCAAACAACTCTATGTTAAACTTTAAAGCTAAATTGCAATTTAAAAATGAAAACACTTCTTTTTCGAACGGCTTCTTAGCTTCCTCCAAAAATAACTCTGGTAGTAGACATTCTTCATTCGTATTTTTATATGAATAGGTCATTATTCTATTCTTAAATGCCCTTTGTACCACTTTCATTGCACTTTTATTCGAACCCGAAGAATGAGACATCTCATGCATTTTTAAAAATTCTTGATTAAAAAAACTTTTTTTGCATTCGGGGCAGACTATTTTTGACTCCATTTTTTCTATTATATTTTTTATATGATCTAAAAATAATCAAAATAACATACTTATAAACTAGCCATCATATACATAATAATTAAAATGGGCTTATTAAAGGCTTTTTTGACAGATGTTTTTAATTAATTATTAAATAAGCTCTTAGTAAGCCTACTTTAATTATTATGAATACAAACATAAAATAAATTTTTTTTTAAGCACTAATGCTATGATTATTTTTTGGTTTGACTAAATATTTAAATAATATACACTAAATAGTTTTTACTTACCAAATAAGATTGTTTTAATACTTAGTTGAGCACAGAATACTGAATTGTTTTTTTTTTAATACTTAGTTGAGCACAGAATACTGAATTGTTTTTTTTTTTTAAATGCTTAGTTAGCACAAAATACTGAATTGTTTATTTTTTTTAATATTTAGCACAGAACACTGAATTGTTTATTTTTTTTTTTAATATTAAGCACAGAACACTGAATTCTTTTTTTTTAAATGTTTAGTTAGCACAAAATACTGAATTGTTTTTTTTTTTAATACTTAGTTGAGCACAGAATACTGAATTGTTTTTTTTTTTAAATGCTTAGTTAGCACAAAATACTGAATTGTTTATTTTTTTTAATATTTAGCACAGAACACTGAATTGTTTTTTTTTAAAATGTTTAGTTAGCACAAAATACTGAATTGTTTTTTAAATGTTTAGAACACTGAATTGATTTTTTAAATGTTTAGCACAGAACTCTGAATTGATTTTTTAAATGTTTAGCCCAGAATACTAAATTGTTTTTTTAACTGTTTAGCACAGAATACTGAATCACTGCTCTAAAAGAGTAGAGTTTATATACATTTTTCTAAGTGCACTACTACATACATAAGTACAATAATATGAATGCATTCTGCATTCCTTTATTTGAGAAAATTTATCAATGCCTTTGTTAACTATTGTATTAAGGGATGCACAGCAGGTATCTGTTAAACCTAAAAAAGGTCATTTATAGTTTTGTGTATGCATTCATTAATAAAACAAAGATACCGAATAAGCAACAGGAGATATTTTTAATTTTTTGCAGGTGTTAAATCTATGAAGGTCATTTATAGTTTTAAATGTATATTTTATCCCTAAAACAAAAGGTACTTAACAAAGGAATTTTCAATATCCTTTTGAAACAATAAATAGAAAAGAAATAAATTTATGACCGTCTCAGTTCACGAATGTAACCAAAAACTAGCAAAAACACTGCTACCTTTTTTCAACTAACGTTATATGAAAGCATTGCTTTGTTTGAGAAAATTTTTTCAATTCCTTTATTAACTATTGTATTAAGGGATACATAGTAGGTATTTGTTAAATCTAAAAAGGTCATTTTTAGTTTTGTATATGCATTCATTAATAAAACAAAGATACCGAATAAGCAACAGGAGATATTTTTAATTTTTTGCAGGTGTTAAATGTAAAAGATCATTAAGAGTTTTGCATGTTTATGCCTGTCTTATATTTTTGATGTAATTTGTTCTTAAAAGAATATATAACTGTGACATTGAGTTAGTTGCGTTTTAAGTAGAACCTTAGATATTTAAAATTTTTTTTTCAGGTGTTAAATCTAAAAAGGTCATTTATAGTTTTGTGTATGCATTCATTAATAAAACAAAGATACCGAATAAGCAGCAGGAGATATTTTTAATTTTTTGCAGGTGTTAAATCTATGAAGGTCATTTATAGTTTTAAATGTATATTTTATCCCTAAAACAAAGCTACTTAACAAAGGAATTTTCAATATCCTTTTGAAGCAATAAATAGAAAACAAATAAATTTATGATCCTCTCGGTTAATGAGTGTAACCAAAAACTAGAAAAACACACCTACCTTTTTTCAATTAACATTATATGAAAGCATTGCTTTGTTTGAGAAAATTTTTTCAATTCCTTTATTAACTATTGTATTAAGGAATGCATAGAAAGTGTCTGTTAAACCTAAAAAAGGTCATTTATAGTTTTGTATATGCATTTATTAATATAACAAAGATATCGAATAAGCAACAGGAGATATTTTTAATTTTTTGCAGGTGTTAAATGTAAAAGATCATTAAGAGTTTTGCATGTTTATGCCTGTCTTATATTTTTGATGTAATTTGTTCTTAAAAGAATATATAACTGTGACCTTGAATTAGTTGCGTTTTAAGTAAAACCTTACCTTGAAATTCTTACATTTAAAAAAAAAATGGTAGACTTTTCCTTTGTAAAAAATTTTTTATTTTCTATATATAAAGTACAGGCTCCTAAAAATGTTAGTTATATTTAAGTTCAAATATTGCAAAACCATTCGGTGATTGACGTCCTTTGTAAATAACTGTCCAGGTTTTTTCATTTATTTTGGCTAAGTAAGGATCCTCTTTGTTCAAATATTTTACAATCCTTTGTGGAAGATAAAACCATTTATTATTTTCTAAATATACAATAACTTTTGATCCATGCTGTGTGACCTTCCACTCGAAATTTATAATTTCGTAAGTTTGATTCAATGGAATATCATCAATTCTGGTGTACTCTGGCTTTATACCTTGGGCAATATTAATTATTTGTTGATACATCTGAAAATTAATGTATGTATATAAATAAACGAAAACCTTTATTTTAAGAAATTTTATTCTTACCATTCTATTACGTGTACTTTGAAGCGATGATAACAGAAATAACTTAAGTAAACCACTTTACAGCCTTTTATATCAAGTTTATAACAAACAATAAAACTCTCAATTAACTAAGCATTAAAAACTCAATGTTTAAATGAATTCATAGAGAATAAATGATTGTTATTTAAGAGAAAAACACACATTAAAAATAAAAATTATGGGTGCTGTGTACAAATACACATTATTTCTTATGGGGAAATCGATATATGATAATCCTAGTTGGATAAATATATGCACTGGTATTGCTAAACCTATACAGATCAATGCTTAAAGGAACGCATACACACATCAATCCTAATTGAGTTCTAATTGGATTAAAGTTGGGTTCCAATTGCCTTCTAATTGAAATCGTATTGATCTCAAATAGAACTCTAATTACAAACGCTAAAAAATTCTATTTGGGTTCTAATTAGATTCTTATTGAATTCTAATTGGATAACACATTAATTGGGTTCTAATTAGATTCTAATTGGAAAAATTTTCTCGCCACCCCACCCCACTCCTTATGGAAAACGTCTACGGATTACTCCTTATGTAAAACGTCTACGGATTACTCCTTATGGAAAACGTCTACGGATTACTCCTTATGGAAAACGTGTACGGCGCAATCCTATTGTTCCAGAATCCCCACAAATATACTACTCATAAAACCCAATGTGAAATAGAAAAACTTTTTTTTATATAAGTTTTGTTTTGTATTTGACCAATTGGATGGCATTAATTATTTCTATTGGGGTTTCCCACGGGCTATATAAGGTCAATTGCTTTCATATATAAATAAAACGAACTATATATTCATTTTCAATTTTATTTTTGTTTTCCCGACGTTTCGTTTGCTTTTTTCAAACTTCTTCAGGGGTTCTTGTTGTTGTTTTTTGAAAATCTGGCATAAGTATAATAATTAAATATAATTATTTATTCTAATATACTATCACAGTCAATACTTACAATTCGTCTTACATTGCACAATTATGTATTTTAAATTATTCTAAAAAAACTGGAGTTCACGATACAGATTAAACTCTTGCAAAGTTATATCTTTAACAACCAGTTTGTGTGTTTTTCAGCTTTTAGTGTGTATTGATAAGTACCCTGCAAAAAATCTTGGACCACATGGTCCGTTTTAGCTGGAATGGACTATTAACAACATGGTACTTGTGTAATGCAGTCATGGACCATGTCATTGTCAAACAAGAACTTGTAGTTACTTAAGTGATATGCGTTTGTGTTTTAACGATTGCGTACCGAGTTGTCGTTGTTTGTAGGTAAGATAGAGTAGTTTTGAAACTACTCCGACGTAATGCAAATCTGGGTTAAGTGGTCCGGCCCTAGGACATCATAATGTTAAAAAGACCATGTTTTTTACATGCATTTGGGTTAGTTTTGGAGTAATCCTACTCCTTTATGGACTAGTCCATACACGCATGTATGGACTAGTCCTGTTTTCTGCAGGGTAGCTTTGTGTTTTTGTTATAAGTTGGTATTGGTGTGTTCTCTAACTAAATATGGTGTGGTTTGGTAAAATGATGCAAGAGCAACAAATTTGTTTTTCTATGTTTCGTTGAAACAGTTACATACAAATAATGATATTTAACCATAAGTACTTTTGGTGTGTTTTCTTATTCTGGCTACATGAGCCAGTTTTTCTATTTTTTAAATTTTCTTTAAATAAATTAAACAAATTTAGCTAAAAAAAATTAAAACCGCATCGTAACTATATACATTTAAGTCAAATTTAAAATTAAAATTTAAATTATTAAAAAATACAAAATAAATATATATTATTTTATCTTAATTTTTGAGCTTGAGATAAAAAAATGCTTTTTTTAAATTTATTTTATTCATTTTTAAACACTATAGCTACAATAAACTTTAAAAATCAAATTTTTGTTTCATTCACAACCTTTTATATAAACGATCTTGTGTATTTGTTGTATCAACAGTAATAAGAAAATATTTATGATACCATTGTTATTCAGCACAAAAAAAAAACAAATACATTCCACACTCAATACAAAACCATAAACAACAATATTTGTTTATAAGAGTAGTGTAACGAATGTAAATTAAAAACGAATGGTCTTTATTGTTTATTCAATTTAAATTCTTTATTTGTGAATACTTTCAGAGCAACTAGTGAAGCTCTTGATCTGCGAAAGTAGTCTGTGTCTTCTTCTATATTTTACGTTCTTCTATAATAGTTTTTAACTAATTCGACAATTATCGAATCACCCACTTAAATCAATGTTACAACATTTCTTAATACTAGTGTGTGTGTGTGTTAATTAGTTCAAAACAATTTGGTTGTTATTGATCTATATTCATTAAATGCAACTTCCGTACTTGAGTCGGCATAAACATAAGTGTGCCAGAATAACAACAACATACAGTACTTTGTAAATATTTTGCAAACTCTACAACAGCTTGTGGTGTGCATATTATGCTTACCATGCAATGTGTTGTCTAGTGACGATCAACGATATTGATATTTAATATTCTTTTGTTTACAAATAAATGGAACTGCACATTGTGTTGGCATTGTCGAAGTCATCTCATGCTACACCTCCCCTTTTCACAAGAATGTTCATATAACTTTTTGTTTTATGGACATTCTTTTATAAATGATTAGGTTAATCAAGCACACATATTGCATTTTACAATTTTGTATTTATTTCATAATTACATACATAAAAAAATAAAAAATTAGTAATACTTATAATATATATGTTGTATAATTATAAATTTATTTGTTATATTATTTTCTGTGTGCGCGCGCGTATATAATTTCATATTATTTACTGTTGTACAACTTAAGCCTATTTTTATGTACTATTTGTTCTTTATTGGTTTTCTTATCAACTATTGTTACATTACTTCTTAAATCTATTTTCTTAATTTGAAATGGACCCTTATATGCTGTTTCTAGCTTTTGTCCTGTATCATTTCTAAGCAAGACTAAATCTCCTATTTTAAATTTATAATCTAATACTGTCTTATCATAATTAATTTTTTGTTTTATTTTGTTTTCATTTAAAAGTTTTTTTAGCTCTGCTACTTGCTACTTCTAGTCTAAATTTAGTTTCCTTAGCATAATTATCTACATTATAAAGTGGTGCAACTCTATCTACTTCATTGAACTGTTTAAAATTGTTGGGAATTTTCCCAAAAACCAATTCGTATGGACAGTAATTATGTACTGTTGATGATGTCGTGTTAAAACAGTATGTGGAATACTTCAGCCATTCGTCCCAGTCATTTTTGTCTACTGATATGTAATTTCGTACGTATTCATTAAAAGTTCGGTGACTTCTTTCTACTGTACCTAATGTCTGGTGATGATGAGCTGTCGAAGTCAGTTTTTCTATTTTCAATAGGTTGCAAAGTTCTGTCATTATTGAGTTTTTTTCAGTTGCTCTCTTAATCTCGTAGTGTACGGACGTGTCTACGCGAGTGTATATTTGTAATAGGTGATATTTGTAATAAGTTACAAAAAAAAATTTGTTAATATACATACCTACAAGACATAAGCGAGAATCGAAAATAAAAACAAACTAAACAAAATAAAAAAACCAAACGGTTAATGAGTAACAGTAATCGTAGTGACAGTGGGCCTAATAGCCGAAATGCTTACATTGTGTTAAGCTCAGAAAGCGTTAGCAATGAAAATATTAGAGACCCTGAATATAATAGAAACTATTAAAGTGCAAAACCGAAAACAAATACAAACAGTTTAAGTGCAAGTGTGCCAAATTTGAATAAATGTACTGAACAAGGGATAAATTTAGCCCAATCTCTGTTTAAAAATTATAAAAAAAATACCGAGGTGCCATCTTCATCGCGGTCTTCTTTGTCAAGTTCTGGTGTCGCACCTACAGCTGCTAAAGGCGCTCCAGGCCCAATTTCTGCGTGTGCTCCTAAGATCCAGGTAGGGATGGACAGGTACGTAACAGTTCTTAAAAGGGGGAGAAGTCCGAAGTCGGCAGAAGTAAGTCAACCTGCAAAAATTTTAAAAGACGATGAAAGGCCAACCACATCGCAAAATCGCTTTGCCATTCTGCAAACAGATGATAATGATGGCCCCGTTACGGAAAAAAATTTTAAGCCTCCTCCAATTTATTTAAGAGAAAAAAACTCAAACGACCTCATTAAATTTTTAGTTGCATTAATAGGCGAAAAGAACTTTTATGTGTCGAACATAAAACGTGGTAATATATATGAGACCAAAATTCAAGTAAGTCACGAGAACGCTTACCGCGCCACGGTGTCGGAATTTGAGAAATTAAAAAAGAACTTTTACACTTACCAGCTAAAAAACGCAAAAGGCCTCCAGGTAGTCATAAAAGGAATTGACTCAAATGTTGACCCGGAGGAGATAAAGACCAGTTTGTGCAGCGAAGGATTTAAGGTAAGGACTGTGACAAATATTAGAAACAGGGAAAAATACCCTCAACCATTGTTTCGAGTTGAACTTGAGCCTGGTGATGCCAAATTAAAGAAAAACGAAACTCACCCCATTTATGGTTTAAGATATATTATGCACCGTAGAGTTATAGTGGAAGTCCCGCATAAGCGATCTGGACGTGTACAGTGCTTAAATTGTCAAGAATATGGCCACACAAAAACTTACTGTAAGTTGCCTTCTGTTTGTGTTGTATGTGGGGATCTGCATGTTACAACCAAGTGCGACAAACCAAAAGATGACCCTAGGGTGAAGAAGTGCAGCAATTGTGGTGGAAACCACACTGCCAACTACAGAGGTTGTCCTGTCTATGATTTAGTTATGCGCTCATCTAAGCCGAAGGTAGTTCCTGCCCCTCCCCAGCCGTTAAATATACCAACAACAAACATTCCCCAGTTATCACAGCCAACTACAAGTCAAATTTCTTACGCCAACGCTCTAAAGTCAAACCAGTCCAATGAACAAAGGCCAAACCAACCAACCACACAACAACAAGTGCCAACAAGTGAACCAACTGGTCCCAATTTTAGCCGTCTGGAAGCCGTAATTGACAATATGGTCAAACAATTTACGCATATAATGGCGCAAATGGCTAGCATGATGCAGGAGATGCAGAAAATGCAGTCTGCTCTTCTGCAGGCCATGCTTAAAAGACCATGAACTGCCTCAGGGTTTGTTTCTGGAACGCAAACGGCATCCGCCAACACAAAAACGAGCTCGACTACTTTTTAACACACCAAAAAATCGATGTCATGTTGATTTCCGAAACTCATATGACATCTAGAAGCACTTTTCAAATTAGTGGATACAATTTTTATGATTCAAAAGATCCCAGGGATAGATCCTGTGGTGGCTCTGCTATTTTAATCAAATCAAGAATTAAGCACCAATGGTTGGGTGGCCTATCTGAATGTTATATGCAAGCAACAAACGTCTGCATTGATGAATTTTTCCATAACCTTGTTATTTCATCAGTTTACTGTCCACCCAGATTCTCCATAACAAAGGATCAGTACAACAATTTCTACAAATCATTAGGTCCCCGCTTCATAGCTGCTGGAGACTATAACGCTAAGCACACATACTGTGGCTCCCGCCTAATTAGTCCCAGAGGTCGTGTCTTGTATGACTCCGTGTCGGAAATGGGACTTTTCGTTATTTCAACTGGACAACCAACCTACTGGCCAACAGACCACAATAAAATTCCAGACGTAATTGATTTTGGCGTAGCAAAAGGTATATCCTTGGAGCTCATTGAGGCTCAAGCCTCTTTGGATTTATCTTCTGACCACTCACCCACAATAATCACTATTTGCAGTCCTCACCAAATAGCAGCTAGTGAGTTTTTCCTATCTAAAAGAATTAATTGGTTGAAATATAAAAAATATATTAGCACGCACTGGGCGGAGAACCAATCGCTAAAAACTCCCGGAGACATAGATGATTGTCTGAGCGTCCTAAATGAAAACATTAAAAAAGCCGTTGAACATGCGTCTTCTACCTACCGCCAGGCTAGGTACAACAAAATTTTCTCTGAAGATGTGGAAAAGCTCGTATCTGAAAAAAGAAAAGCTCGCAGGGAATGGCAAAAACATAGATCGCCCCAACTTAAAACTAAGCTGAAAGAATGTACAACCCAACTAAAAAGCTTGTTGGAGGCTCACAGGATGGCATCACTGAAAGAGTACCTGGAAGGTCTAGACGCGACTCCTCAGACAAATTATTCCTTATGGCGATCAGCCAGACGTCTTAAAAGACCTGTTATCGCAAAACCTCCACTGCGCAGTCTGAGAGGATCCTGGGCTAGAAATGATGAAGAAAAATGCGATCTGTTCGCAAATAACTTCAAAAACGTATTCACTCCCAATTCATGCACTGACGTGAGGGAATTACCGCCTGTTGTTGCAAGACGTCCTCTAGAAATACGTTTCCGATTTGCAGATGTTGTAGAGGCTATCGCTAACCTTAACGGTAAAAAAGCTCCTGGCGTTGACAAAATAAGCAACAAAATGCTCATAGAACTGCCTCTTACTGCTAAAAGAATTATTCTTTTTATTTTTAACGCGATAATTCGGCTTGAACATTTTCCGCCTACATGGAAAGTTGCCTTAGTAAAGATGATTCCTAAGCCTGGCAAAGATCCCTCGAAGGTAGAATCTTATAGGCCCATAAGTTTGTTACCCACAATGTCAAAATTGTTCGAAAAACTGTTAAAAAACAAGCTAAATCCGATCCTGAATGAAAACAACTGCATTCCAAATCACCAATTCGGCTTTAGAAGTCAACATAGTACCATCGAACAAACTCACAGGTTGGTACAGGTTATAAGAAAAGCCTTTGAGGAAAAGAAGTACTGCACCGGGCTTTTTATCGATGTCTCACAAGCTTTCGACAAAGTATGGCATGAAGGCCTTCTAAACAAACTAAAGCTCAACCTTCCAGCTAATATTTTCAACCTTTTAGAAAAATACATAACAGGCCGACAATTTATGATCAAAGAGGGAAACCAAATAAGTTGTTCCCAACCAATAGAGGCTGGTGTCCCTCAAGGAAGTATACTAGGTCCAATTTTGTACTTGCTTTACACGGCAGATATGCCAACCAATAGTTTCACACACACGTCGACATTTGCTGACGACACTGCTTTTCTTAGTATTCACAAAGACCCTAAAGAGGCTTCGAACCAGCTGCAACAACACGTAACCCAAGACGAGAAATGGGCAAAGTTATGGGGAATAAAGATAAATGAACAAAAATGTACCCACGTAACTTTTACTTTACGCAAAGAAACGTGCCCTCCAATCACTATCAACAACCATAATGTGCCTCAACGATCTGAGACAAAATATCTTGGTATTCACCTAGATCGCCGCCTTACATGGAAGCCTCATATAGATGCTAAGCTGACGCAAATGAAACTTAAAGCTGCTCAAATCCACTGGCTAATTGGTAGAAACTCTGTGCTACGTCTTGATTGTAAGCTTCTAATCTACAACTCGATTTTAAAACCAATTTGGTGCTACGGTATACAATTATGGGGCACTGCTTCCGCCTCTAACATCGAAAAAATACAACGCCGTCAAAATAAAATCCTAAGAATGATAACTGGTGCTCCGTGGTATGTGAAAAACAGCAACATCCATAAGGATCTAGAAGTTCCACTAGTTAAAAGTGAAATCCTGAAATATGTGGACAAGTATTTAAATAAGCTGGAAACGCATCCAAATCCGCTCGCTCGAAGTATCTTGCAACATAGTAGGCACTCCCGACTGAAAAAGAGGGATACTATTGCGCTTAGATGAAGATAACTATTTTATTATGAGAACTTAAATTTTAGTCTGGCACTGGCTGGGCTAATATTAATTACTTAGTCTTAAGATTTGAATACTTATTGTTAGTTCGCTTAAGCGAAGATTCAATAATAAAATATATGGGGAAAAAAAAAAAAAATTATTGAGTTTTTGTATTCCGTGCCCATATCCGAAATGAACGTCTTCATCGGACCGTATATAAGCACAAAATTTTCAAATATCGCCTTGGCGATCGTTTTGGCAGCTTTGTTTCGTATTGGTATTGTTACTAAATATTTGGTCAAATCACATATTAATGTGACTGCATATTCATTACCATAAATTGATTTTGGAAATGGTCCAATTGTATCTACGTACACCGTATCAAAAGCCTTATTCGGTGTTTCAGTTATTGTCATTGGACTTTTAATACGCTTTTCCGTTTTGGCTAATTGGCATTTATGACATGTTTTGACATACCTTGCTATATCTTTTGTCATATTTTTCCAGTAGTAGTATCTTCTGATCTTCTCAGTAGTTCTATATATTCCACAATGTCCTCCTTCGATTGGATCATCATGGTATTTCAGCATTATCTCAAGAATTGCCTTGGAATTCTCGTTATTAATTTGGGTCACCTTATTTAATAGCGCTATCTTAATTTTATTTAATATCTTATTGCCCATTTGTTTAAAATCATTTATCGAGACAAATTCGAAAATTTTCTCAGCAGGTGCCACTTGCATTTTATCTATATTTAGTTTACAGGCTATTTGTTCAAGCCTAGGGAAAAATTGTCCTAAATCAACTTTCCCTTTAATAAACAAATCATCTATTCTTATTTGTGCACAAATAGATTTTCCCTTCTTGATGTAGCATTTATTGGGTAAAATCTTTAATTTATAATATTTTCTGACGTCTACATTATTTAAAGGTACAAATACCTTGGGCTCGTTATTTTTATTCTGCTGTTTATCTACTGGAATACTACTTTTCTTTTCATTCGTCATCGATCTTGTCTTGACTCTCAAAACGGATGTGACCTTTTTATTAAAAGCTTCAAGCTTCGGAGTTTTCCGAGGCATTTGTGTCTGTGACTCTCACATAGCGTCCATTTCTATAATTGTAGTTTTGTCTTGGTTGATTTCTACGAGTATTTATTACCTCCTGTTGAGATCTGTTACCGTAATTATTGCCAGAACTCCGCGGGAAATTATATTTTCCACGGAACTGCTTTCTATTTCCATAACCAGAGCCATGATTGAATTTTCGTCTGTAGTACAACACCGCGTTTTGTTCCCCAGTTGCTTCCGTGCAACTGTTTACAAATTTACTGATGGCATCGTTCATATTGTTAAACTGCCCTGCCTCCATGACAAGTTTTACCCTATCAAGAGTACAGTTTTTAGTCAAAGCCTTGACTGCGACTTGTGTCGAGTACTTTAATGCTAATTCGCACGGCAGACCATCAGATATGTAAGCATTCTCTAATGCCTTAGTTAAATTTTCGATTTCATTACAGTAATTGTTCGCAGTTTTATTATTTTGCTTGACATTCATTATTTTGGCTGTCAGTACCTCAACCGACTCACCCTTAACTACGTTTTGTAATTTATTTATTATTTCTGTAATCGTCTGTTCATTACTAATTAAATTTCTAGCCGTTCCCTTAAGTTTAGTTTTTATCAAGGATACCGCTGTTACCTCATGGTCGCCTTTTATTGTATTCAATAATTGCAACGAGTCTTAAAATGCACGCAAATTCTCAGACCTACCGTCAAACTCAATGATCAGCTTAGAAGCTGTGTTCAAAAACTCAACAATTGTTTGACTCATCTTCGCCTCTTTAGTCTGTACCACGGTTGATTTTGCTATTTCTATATTGTAATTTACTTCCTTATGAAGTGTATCAGGTAGATTTATTTCAATACCCTTTTTTGATGATATATTAATAATTTTGTTCCTTATATCTGTGAAAAAATTATCGGCTGCCGCTTTGTGTGGTGCCGTAAGTCTACTATAATTAACGTTGAGCACCACTCTTATTTGTTCTAGCTTGTCGCATAAAATTTTAATGTGTTTAATAGTTGTTTCTTCCTTTGTGTTTCTGTCTATATTTAAACATTTATATGATTTGTCAAAGTCTTCTTTTATCAGTCGTACCTTTTGAATAATTTCTTGCCAGTCCATAGGGCAGAAAATTTCTCTATTTTTTTTTATTTAAATCTTGTCCAGGTCATTGGCTCTGCTCAAGTATTTCTTCTTTAGCCTTTTGTTATGCAAAGCATAAATATGTAACGCAAAATTTAAGGCAATCAAAACAGTAATTATTATTAAACAGCACTCAATCAGGTGCAAGTTAATCGGTTCCTGGGTAACTTCCACTTCATTTACTACATTTGCGTTGGGTTTTTCCACTTTTGATTGTGGTTTACCCATGCTTCTAAGAAAATTTTCCAAACCGTAATAAGAGTTAAAAGTTTTTTTTTTTTAATTTTTTCCAAACTTAAAGTTCAAGATCTTTATTTCCCATATTTTCTTACCATCCTAATTGTTTCTTCTTACTAAATCTGATTCTCCCCTAACGGAATTCCTAGACCTAATGCTTCTCCTATCAATAGGCTCCATAAAAATTATTACAATATTTTCTTAAAACTATGTGTATGTAAATTAATTACGTTTAAATATTTTAATATTTGAAGGGTTCTTGTCACTAAATATATATATGTATTAAAAAAAAAACTAGTTGCCTCGAGCGATATGTTCGCTTATAGGCCCTACAAGTGCAGATTATAATTCGCACCTTGCTTATTAAGCTTCTAACTTCTTTTTTTTATACAAAATTAATTAAACAAATTAATATTTTTTTTTAATTATTCTTGTTATCCAAGATATTGGATATTTGACGATTAATTTCGTCGATCCGGTTCCACATTTCTGAGCTAGCCGCCCAGCTCGGTGGTGGTGAACTGTTTATGAGCCGATACAAGATGGCTTTTTCTCTTTTTAGCTTCTGAGTTCTGCCCCCTCTTCTTGGCTTTTTTGTTACCTTTTTAATAACGCACGCCACTTCCTCCTTCTGTTTGTTGGGCTGCGTCCTTCTTAAGTATTCTTCTACGCTCAACGGCTGAGGTCCTGGCTTCATAGCGGACCTTCCCACACTGTCTTTGGCTTAGACAGGTCATCTGACGGAGCGTATTTTGGCTGGTCCGTCAGGATCTCAAAAAGAAGAAAATCTTAGGTGCAAAATATTTTATGCACTCCAAGAATTTGGCAGGATCGCCATGTAACGAATGTAAATTAAAAACGAATGGTCTTTATTGTTTATTCAATTTAAATTCTTTATTTGTGAATACTTTCAGAGCAACTAGTGAAGCTCTTTAACTGCGAAAGTAGTCTGTGTCTTCTTCTATATTTTACGTTCTTTTTATAATAGTTTTTAGTTAATTCGACAATTATCGAATCACCCACTTAAATCTATGTTACAACATTTCTTAATACTAGTGTGTGTGTGTGTTAATTAGTTCAAAACAATTTGGTTGTTATTGATCTATATTCATTAAATGCAACTTCCGTACTTGAGTCGGCATAAACATAAGTGTGCCAGAATAACAACAACATACAGTACTTTGTAAATATTTTGCAAACTCTACAACAGCTTGTGGTGTGCATATTATCAAAGAATATGAATAACTAGAAGCTGCATCTCAACACAAAAATTTTTGTATAGCGGGCTGTAACATTACAACCCGCTCTCTGGTTTTTATTTTTATTCTCTCTACTATTGCTTTTAACACTCTTTAAAAATACAATATTTGAGACATACATACATTCATGCATACATACATTAAGGTACGTTTAGACTACGCTAATATTTGCCCAAACACAACAAATAATGGTTTGGGCTAATAGTATGGTTTGTGACTAATATTTGGGCATGCGTTTAGATTGCACTAATATTTGTTTGAATTTTATTTGCACAAATAACAGAAGGTTTGGTGTCAGACATGTTTGGTACAAATATTTGTATACCCCTTTACACTGCACAAATAATTTTATTTGTCCGGTGTGTATGACAAACATCTGTCAAATAATGTTGTTGTTATGTTTATGAAATCCATCTGCCAAATAGTATCAAATTGTGTTTGTAAAGCAACGTGAAAAGATGAGGCGCCATTTACCCACAACCAAACTCCCCCGTTTTTTGCCATATGTATTTTTTTCCAAGTCTTACAAATTAAAATCCGGAAGCACTTCAAAATCTCGTTGCAAAAATTTTCATATATCACTATGCCATAGCTAATGTATATACACACCCTACAAAATAATGGACTTTCAACAAGGGCAGTTAATATAGTATAAAATAACTAATAATATACAAATATTATATATAATTGAAAAGGTAAACAGATGGAGATTTGCTTACATATCATATTTTTTACCTTTAGAAAAAAAATAAGGGGTCAGATTAAAAAAATTCCAAAATATTATATTTAGTTTTTTTTTGTGAAAATATTTTATATTTGAAAGTTTATAAAATATTGTTGATTTATGATAACGTAATGGATTTTAAAACTTTATTATAATATTATGTTATTTATTATTTAAATAAAAAACAAAAAGAGTTAAGTAACTTTAAAGTTATTTTCTGAGCTATTATATTACACGCATCTTAAAACTTGCCTATATTAATAACATTTACCCTCGTGACCCCATTTTTGAGCGGGCGGTGAAAAACTTAATTAAAACTGAAAACTCAAAAGATAAGTTATTTTAATTTCGGGCCAATTTTTCAAAAACTGGCTTGCGTTTTTTTTCTCGGCCAATAAATTTAAAATTTCGTTGAAAAATTCCATATTTTCGACCAATGCCTGGCGTAGGGTGCACGTCTAAATCCTTTCAAAAATATACTACTAATATATACTGAAGCCTGCTTTTTCCAAAAACGTTAAAAAAGAAATAATTATTTTTACAAATATTTGCGAAAAAAGTTAATCAATTGTGCTAAATTTTTGTCAAAATTATGCCATTTTTGAAATCACCTTGAAAATTTTGACTTTGCATATTTTTCACGGCTAGACGAATAAAGATAATTAAATAAATTTTTTTGTGCAGGCTTAACAAACTTTTTAGAAATACAAAAATATTTTTAAAAATATTTTTAGCATAACTACAATTGCAGACATTTGCAACAAACCAAATAAAGTCTGGGTCAAAAACAACAATTTTATATTTCAAACCCAAATATCGTTTAAACTGTAACAGGTAATAAGAAAGAGTGATTATGTTTTCTTTTCAGATTTTAATTTTCATCAAATAAATCTAAAAATCATTGAAATCGGTTGATATTTACAAAAGTTATAAGCATAGAAATGTTTTGTAAGCCCGAGGAGGTCAACTTTGGCACCCTGTAGCTCAATGTATGTATATACAGGGTAGTCCAAAATTTTATTTTCTAAGACCTTGGGTCCTCCTCTACGACTCCTTCATACATTATTTTATAATTGGACAAATAGTTTCGAAGATACAGATTTATTACCATTTTTTTGCGTTTGGCCTCACTTTACCACGTTTCTACAATTATTTGTCGCTATTTGTTCCGCCAAAAATATTGTAAGAACAAACAAAATATCGAGGCAAATATTTGTAACGACGTGCTGACAAAGTGTTTACACTATGCAAAGCTTTGTTCACAAACAAAGAATTTTTTAGCCAACAAACAGTCGAAAAATATTTGGTGGCTAACAAATTCGAGTGTTTACACTAGGACAAACAAAATTTTTATTATTTTGCACAAATATTAGCACAGTCTAAACGCACCTTTACATAAACTCTAACATGTCTCTACATTTATTTTTTTTCTGTTTTAAAACAGCCACAGTTTGTGTGTGTGTATGATTTTTAGGAAACAATAATGAAGTAAAATATCATTATCATTTAAAATAAGCATTGATTTCAAACAATTTTTGTGCAAATAACAATCGCTAGAACGTGTGTAAATTGTAGGGTAAGAATATGTGTTTTGTTATTGTACAATTGAATTTGTATCGACTCACACCGAATTACAGTGTCATTATTTTAGAAAATTCAAACATATATTATGCGTAAATTAGGCATATCTTACATACTAAACGAAAAAGAAATTATTATTTTTTAGGTTTATTGTAATATAAAATTTTTTGAGGGTTTAATTTTTTTGTGTTATTTTTTTTATTATGTTAATTTAAGTAAAGTATATACTCATATTTAACTTTTATGAGTTTGAAAGAAATTAATTATTATTTGAAAAAGTTTGTTTAAATGAGAATTAAATAAAATTAAAGTAAAAAAATATTGGGGAAAACTCGTTTACTTTTCTAAGATTTCATTTAGTTAGGTTTTATTTTTTATTATATTTTAAATATGTATTTTATTTTTTAATATAATTGTAATACGTCTAAAGTGAAATAAAATTAAAGCATAAGTAAAAACTTTTTCAGTTGAATAATTAAAATAACACTTTAAGGAGTAGTAAGAAAAGGTTGAGTACCTATTCTGTATTGAAATAAAAAAGAAAATATTAGTGCAAAACTTCCCTTGCTGGGGTAATAAACATATGTCACAAATTATGGTTGCTAAAAACTCTTTTTCTTATTTTGGGACTACTTTTTTCTATAGCCTAAACGCAATGCGTTCGAAGTAACATCAACTAAAGAAAGGCTTATACCTATTATTAGTTTAAAACAAAAAGAAATATTGATAAACAACTCTGGGGTCAACTGGTAAGATTAAAAAATCCTTTTGAAGGTGTGAAATGAATTTCATTGTTATTTGTAAACAAAACGTTTAGATTTTAGAAATTCAAACAAAATCAATCTTAATAAAATTTTAAATTTTATTTTTATTTGAATATCAAAAAATCAAAAAAAATAATATGTTTAATTTACATTCAAGAAAACCCCGAGAAAATACAATTTTTCAATTGAAAAAACCTCAGTGGAGAAATATTCAAAAAAAAAATCAAAGAAAAAAATTAGTATTATTATTGTAATTTTAAAATTGTTTACAAAAATACCGAAAGCTGATTTTGAAATCATAATAACGATTATTTTTCTTTAATAAAATCTTTCTGATGATGCCCCACAATAGAATGGCGAAATATTGAAAAAAAAATTTGAAAAAAAAACAAATATATTAAAAGACCTTAAGCTTAAAAAAATAAACTTATGCTAGACTTACACGATGAAATTTTTTATAAATAAATTTAATTAAAAAATTAATTGTGTAAGTTTGGTATTATTAATTCAAACGTATGTTTAAAAATATATACATATGTACATACATATATGTATGTATGTCACAAAATTGAAACCAGAAAATTATTTAAATAATTTTTTTGACAAAAAGCATTACGCTCGTATTCATAAAAATTAAAGTAGGCTTCCTAAGAGCTTATTTGATAATTATGCTATAGACATCTATCAAATAAGCCCTTATTAAGCCCACTTTAATTATTATAAATATGGGGGTTAGCAGTTATAGTAACCCCTAATAGAATAATCATATAACTCTACATTTTTATCTATAAAACTTTCTCTAATGTACACTAAGACAAATATAATAATTCCAGAATTAAATGTTTACAAAGGAAAACAATAATAATTATTTCTTTTATTAAAAGCAAACTAACACCGACACTTAAACAAATAATCTTACGTTCAAATTTCACTTTAATCGTCCCCATTTAAAAATTAAAATGATAAACAAGCATATTTGTCCACAACATTGGGTACAAACATGCATATATTTAAACACTTGAAATATTAAATGATAAACATGCATATTTGTCCACAACACTGTGTACAAACATACATGTACTAAAACACTTAAAATATTTTAATTGTTCTTTTCCAAGAATACTTGTTGCACTTTTAATATGTATATTTTGGGTGGCCAATAAACCTTAAGTGGATCAATATAAATTTCTTTGAAGTTATTGCACCATACACTTTCTTTTGTAAACAATTGATTTCCAAATAGTTCATAAGAATTATCAATAAGCAATTCTTTTGTAAACTGTAAAATCACTTTCTTTTTGTAAACAATTGATTTCCAAATAGTTCATAAGAATTATCAATAAGCAATTCTTTTGTAAACTGTAAAATTTTAGTATATTAGATTAAGAATTTGGAAAAATAAAGTCAGTCATATTTTTTGATTCCAACACACAACAAAGTTTTTTTTTTCGACTTAATAAAATTTGAAAACCAAAATTGGCGCAGTCGGTAGGATATCGCAAGTCCTATCCAACATAGAAAGATTTATGTTTTAAAAGCGGTAGTGATTGAATCTTAATTCTTAATGCGATACCATTTTTAATCGTTAAGTGCGGAAAAAAAAAATCGAAAAAAAAGTGAACGAAAATACTTGCAAATTTGTTTTTTGCAAAATTTCGAACTTTTATAAGCAGGATACGAATGATCATATCAATGCAAAACTTTTGATTTTTTTTTGAAATAGTGTGTTGTGCGTTGACTACGAAAGATCGTAGCAACAAGACGTTTAATAAAAAAAAAAAAGAAAAAAAAACATTTTTCTAATCATAAACTTAAGAACAATAAAAGGAATAAAGTTGAATTACCTACAACAAATAAAGAAAAACAGAAAAAAAGACTGATTAAAAGCATAAACCAACCAGCCGAATTTTTTCCACCGAAGAGAAAAATTTTCTAAGAAGATTTACATCCAAGGGATCAGGACCGATCAGGACCATCCTCTAATTTCTCTAACAGGACATCCAATATTGAACCCGCGACACAGGACATCACATCCTCACCATTAAGGTAAAATAAGTGAATAGTTTTAATAGTACAATATTTTTTTTTTTTATTATTATTACTGCCTTCAGCATTTGTAAAAATTTTTTTTCCTTGTAAAGTTAAAGTGTTTATAGAAAATCAAATAAAACTGTTTTCTTTTGTAAAAGAAGTGGTTTCAAAGGAAGAGAAAAAAATTTAACAATAAATAAAAAAAAAAAAAAAAATATAATAATAAATTTTTAAATAATGGCACAAATCAATTTCGACCCTCTAAAGTATTTGGGAAATCTCCCTGAATTCAACGGAGATGGTAGGGAATTACAAAATTTCATAAACTTAATAGATAGAGTACACCCCAACTTACAAGGTTATGATGAATTGTCACAAGGACTATTCTCTGACCTTATTAAAAGTAAATTGAAGGGCAAAGCTAGGGATGTAATAGAAATTAACTTCCAAGCAATTTCCTGGGCAGATATTAAATTAGTATTACAGAATAACTTTGGTGACAGACTCAGTTGTGACGAACTTTTCGACTCACTCAGAGCAGTAACATTTAGGACAACTAGTTTGGAATTTTACGAGGAAATTAAAAGTAGACTTCGACGACTTAATAATAAAACATTGTTCGTAATGGGACAAGGAATACAGCAAGAGGCATTGGACGCAGTAGCCTTAAATAACTCCCGTACAGCATTAAACGTATTTAAATCAAAAATACCCGAACCAATGAAGACAATATTAGCATGTAGAAACCCAACAACATTGGAAGGAGCTATGAATATTCTTTTCGAGGCAGGATATGCTCATCTCCGAGTAGATGTTCAACAACAGTTTTACAATAGACAGGAAAATAAAAAACAAAATCAAAAAACATATAATTCTAAGCAGAACTACCAAGGACCAAGACATTTTTCGCACGCTTCTCAAAACCAAGGAAATAACTCTTCATACCAAAACCATGGAAGGAATTTACCACCACAAAATTCTCAAGGACGTTTTTATCAGCCATTCCCAAATTATGACCGGAACTTTCAACAACCACGCACATACCCACAAACAAACCAACAAAATCAAACTCCCCAAAATACATCTTTTAACTTGAACAGGCCATACTTTAGGAACCAACCCGAGCCAATGGACATAGGTAAAGTCGAGGTATCGGGGAATTTTCGGGAACCAGCCTTGGCCATAAATTACCATTTATAACAATAAAAACTAATTTAGGATTTATTAGATTAATAATAGATACAGGGGCTACGAATTCCATCCTGAACCCAGGAATTTGTAATCCAAAAAGGATCTTTCCAACAAATCCAATTCTTATAAAAACACTCCAACATAAAGTTTACGTAGAGGAAAAAGCTATAGTACCTATTTTTGAGGAATTTTGCATTAACAGGTCAGACAAAACACTTGAATTTTACATAGTTAAGTTTCACAATTTTTATGACGGACTAATAGGCAATGACATATTAAAACCACTAGACGCATGCATAGATTATAAAAATAAGAAAATAACCATAGGTAATAGAACATTACCAATGCTTTTTGAAAATGAAGCGACAAATAAAAAGAGTAAACCAACTCCACACGACACTAAGTTAATTTATTTTAAAGAGGAATTTGATGGACAAATTTTAAGAGAAGGCATTTTAGACACAGAGGATGGAAAAGTAGAAATTAATTCATTATCTGAAAATAATAGTGTATCTACGCAGAAGGTAGATCACGAGAATTTCAGCGTAATTGAAGGAAAAGAAATAAAACCATTAATGGAACAAATTCGAACAGAGCACCTTAATTTTGAAGAAAAAAGAGAACTATTAAAATTGGTAAAAAGTTACTCAGATATTTTTTATCAAGAAAATACAAGATTAACTTTTACCTCAGCTAT
Organism: Melanophora roralis; assembly: GCA_963583895.1. Classification (NCBI taxonomy): domain Eukaryota; kingdom Metazoa; phylum Arthropoda; class Insecta; order Diptera; family Rhinophoridae; genus Melanophora; species Melanophora roralis. Next base: position 67,445,974 of record OY757190.1, on the reverse strand, counting down.
AAAACACGAGATAAGAACCTCTGATAATATACCCATACATACCAAATCATATCGTTATCCTTATATACATAAGAACGAAGTTCAAAAACAAATTCAAGAAATGCTTGACAATAAAATTATCAGGCACAGTAATTCTCCTTATTCCGCACCTATTTGGATCGTTGCGAAGAAGGCAGACGCAAGCGGAAAAACTAAATGGAGACTTGTCATCGATTATCGGAAACTCAACGAAGTTACCATAGACGACAGGTACCCAATCCCCAATATTGATGAAATCCTTGATAAACTGGGAAGATGCCAGTATTTCACCACGCTAGATTTAGCGAAAGGATTTCACCAAATAGAAATAAAGGAGGAAGACATTCATAAGACCGCCTTCACTGTAGAAGGAGGACACTATGAATTCCTAAGAATGCCGTTTGGGTTGAAGACAGCTCCAGCGACATTTCAAAGGTTAATGAACAATATTCTTAAAGACTACATTAACAAAATTTGCCTTGTTTATTTGGATGATATAATTATTTTCTCCACCTCCCTTCAGGAACATATTAATTCAATTAATTTAATTTTTAAACGCCTACAAGAAGCAAATCTTAAGGTACAATTAGATAAATCAGAATTCTTAAAAAAGGAAACCGAATTTCTTGGACATATAGTAACCCCCCTAGGAATAAAAGCAAACCCCAAAAAAATTGAGTGTGTAAAAAATTTTCCTATCCCTAAGACTCCCAAACAAATTAAACAATTTCTTGGATTAACCGGATACTATAGGAAATTTATAAAAGATTACTCCATGATCGCTAAACCCATGACCAAGTACCTAAAAAAGGATACCAAAATTAATACTGCTGATCCACAATACATAGAAAGTTTCAATACTCTCAGAACATTATTAACGCATGACCCAATTCTTGCATACCCAAATTTTTCGAAAAAATTCACCCTTACTACAGACGCAAGTAATTTTGCTTTAGGAGCAATACTTTCACAAGACAATCATCCCATTTGCTACGCAAGCCGAACTCTCAATGAACATGAGTGTAATTACAGCACTATTGAGAAGGAACTTCTAGCCATCGTTTGGGCTACTAAATATTTTCGACCGTATCTTTTTGGACGAAAATTCGTAATCGAAACTGACCACAAACCACTCACGTGGCTGTTTTCTATAAAAGAACCAAATTCAAAATTAGTAAGATGGAGATTAAAACTCTCAGAATTTGACTACGAAATAAAGTATAAAAAAGGGATAAAAAACAGTAATGCTGATGCGCTTTCAAGAATAGAACCTGATTCTGCCAATATTAACTCTCTAGAGACAGAAGTTCTTGGCATAAAGGAAACGGAATCTCCTATCAACATGTTTAAGACCCAAATTATTATTACTAAGATTTTCTCAGGAGCAGCTAGAATTAAAAATGAAAAAATATTTAAAAATAGTCGGAAAGTTATAGGAATCAAGGAACTCGATAGAGAAACTTCAATTTCCTTGCTGAAAAACCATTTCAACCTAAACCAACTAAACGCAATTTTCGTAAATGATGAATTTTTTGACATAATCAAGAAAACTTACGAAGAATTATTTTCAACCAACAATAAATTTAGGATTGTAAGATGCACTCGTTTTTTAAGAGATATCAAAGATGAAGAAGAATTAACAGAAATAATAGAAAAAGAACACTTAAGTAAAAATCACCGGGGAATACAAGCCGTTTACGAAGAACTAAAAACAGAAATATACAATCCTCAATTAAAACTGAGAATAACGCAATTTATTAATAACTGTGAAATATGCACCATTGAAAAATATGATAGGAAACCACCAAAAGTACCACTTAAAATAAGTGAAACCCCCTCAAAGCCAAGAGAAATTGTACACATAGATGTATTTTATACACTGAAGAAAGAAATGTTTATGACAATGATAGATAAATTTTCAAAACACGCAGTTGCTTACAAAATCAATAGCAGAACTTGGACGGAATTCAAAACAAAGCTCTTGCAATACATAAATACACACGGTAAAATAGGAAAAATAATTGTGGATAATGAACTAGGATTTAAAGCTATTCCAATGCAAGATTTTTTTAAGGAAGAAAATATTAATGTACACTTTACCTCAAATAGTAATCACACATCAAATTCGGATATCGAAAGACTACACAATACCATAAATGAACACATAAGACTATTAAGACATGACGAAAAGAATAAAGATGAAACCACTGAAGAAAAAATTTTTAGAATAATAGGATTCTACAACAATACAATTCACAGTACAACTAAAATTAAACCAATAGACTTTTTAAACGGAAAAGTGAGCGAAGAAAATTACCATAAAATACATGACCTAATGTCTAAGAAGAAGGAAGATTATATAAATAAGATAAACCAAACTAGAAAAGATGTAAAAATAGAAGAGGGAATAAATTACATTAAAGAAATCCGAGGAGGTAAGAACCATCGAAAGTATAGGAAAATTGATTCAAGGAAAATTGATGAAGAACACGTTGAAAACACTATGACAGGGCACAAATATTATAAAACACACATTAAACAAAATAAAAAATTTCAAGATAAAAATAATCCTAGGATAAAAGTTAAGTAATAACCATTTTAATTACACATATACACGTGATACTCTTTTTTTCAGATGACATCTTGGATATATCTCGTAACCCTTTTTATGACCACAAAAGCACAATTCTTCGACATACAAGACTTGACAAATAATCATGGATATCTACCAATTAAAATAAAGGACGTAAAGATTATCAACAAATATATTAGAATAATACACGTTATTAATACAACACAATATTTGGAAACAGCAAATATACTACAAGAGAACATTCATAAACTATCAAACACCTACACAAACATTAGCCCACTTTTAGACAGTGTAAACAGAAGTATGGACATATGTAAAACAAAAATCAAAAACTTGACGCCAAAATTCAGACAAAAACGAGGACTAGTCAACGCAATAGGTAAAGGACTAAAATATGTGGCAGGGACAATGGACAGCGACGACGAAAAAGAAATATTCGACAAAATTACAGAACTAGAGAAAAGTAACGGAGACACAATGATAGCTTTAGACGAAATTTCATACCTAAGCACTTCTATGTCGGACAGAATATCAAATATTACAAACCACATAAATAACCAACAAAAAATCGTACAAAAATATGTGAATAAATTCAAGACAGAGGTACAAAATAAAATACTCGACTTAGAAGATGAAACCGTTTTTCTTCAAAATGTCTTTCAAATAAATAATGATGTTAATCTATTAATGGACCACGTAAATGAAATTGGACATGTTATTTTTAATTCCAAATTGGGAATAGTTCCATCGGACATACTGACAAAGGAAGAATTTAATTTCATAGATGGAATAGAATCTTATCTTCAGACAAAAGTAGCCTTAAAGTATAGAGAAAATCTCGTAGTTTTAACATTGAGCGTGCCAAAATTTCTAAATGAATCATTTTCTGAAGTAACATTTGAACCACTTCCTAATAATGAAAATAAAACCTTAATATTAAACCAAAACACTGTTCTTATTAACAAAAATGAAATATATAAACCAAACACGTTAGAGTACAAAAACCTAGAAAAGATAAATGATGCTTGTTTAACACATATTGTACAAAATATAGAACCTGAATGTAATATGAATATAACAAAAGATCAAGAAGAAAAAGAAATTTACCCTGGTTTACTTATATTTAAACACTTTCAAGATAAAATTGAAACTAATTGTAAGAACCCATACAAATTGGAAAATTTTAAGACGTACCTAATAAAATTCGAAAACTGTATTGTTAAAACAAAACTAAAAACTTATGAAAATTATAAAATAAATGTAAAAGAAATGTTCATTTTAGAGAAATTTATTTTAAAAATTAAAGAAAGTAATACTTCATTTGCCGACCTAGACATTAAAGAAATACATTTTAACGAAACAATAAAAAATGTTAAACATAAACTTTTAAAAAATACTCTAATTAATACTGGCAGTAATTTAGGAATTTCTGTTACTTTGATTGTTATTTTTATTATAATTTATGTTAAAACACTTAAAACTAACACTTACATTGTTTCTTCGTCGGAGCCTCACTCTAACGAAGGGGGAGTTATAGTAACCCCTAATAGAATAATCATATAACTCTACATTTTTATCTATAAAACTTTCTCTAATGTACACTAAGACAAATATAATAATTCCAGAATTAAATGTTTACAAAGGAAAACAATAATAATTATTTCTTTTATTAAAAGCAAACTAACACCGACACTTAAACAAATAATCTTACGTTCAAATTTCACTTTAATCGTCCCCATTTAAAAATTAAAATGATAAACAAGCATATTTGTCCACAACATTGGGTACAAACATGCATATATTTAAACACTTGAAATATTAAATGATAAACATGCATATTTGTCCACAACACTGTGTACAAACATACATGTACTAAAACACTTAAAATATTTTAATTGTTCTTTTCCAAGAATACTTGTTGCACTTTTAATATGTATATTTTGGGTGGCCAATAAACCTTAAGTGGATCAATATAAATTTCTTTGAAGTTATTGCACCATACACTTTCTTTTGTAAACAATTGATTTCCAAATAGTTCATAAGAATTATCAATAAGCAATTCTTTTGTAAACTGTAAAATCACTTTCTTTTTGTAAACAATTGATTTCCAAATAGTTCATAAGAATTATCAATAAGCAATTCTTTTGTAAACTGTAAAATTTTAGTATATTAGATTAAAAATTTGGAAAAATAAAGTCAGTCATATTTTTTGATTCCAACACACAACAAAGTTTTTTTTTTCGACTTAATAAAATTTGAAAACCAAAATTGTTAGCCTGTAGTAAAATAACTTTACCACCGCTTTCAGAGTTGTAAAATAGGATTGAACTATTTTTTATAAGGGCTAATTAGACAATTATGCCATAAACATTTGTTAAATAAACACTTAATAAGCCTACTTTAACTGTTATGAATTTGGGGGTAAAAGTGTTTTGATCAAAAGTATTGCAAATGAATACATATATTTGACGTAGACTGAAATAAAGTATATTTTAAAAAAAAAATTTTATTAAAATATTTAAAATTACAAATTTTTGATTTTTAGTTTGGCTTTAGTTCATATAATTTCTTTTTATTAGAAGAAATTATTATTTTCCGTTAATGTTGAAAGAAACTTTCAATTTGAAAAAAGCAGATTTTTCTACCGCTACTAGCCGAGTAGAATGCATTTTCGAAAGCAGCTACGCAATTTCATCATCAGTACTCTTTGAACGGTAGTAGTGTATATGGTTGTAAACATCACCTATTTAACTTACATGTAACAGAGAAAAGTATACGGTATCAGTGTTTTCCTTCTGTTTTTATTCTGTAAGTTAGGACGAAGTTTATTTTTCATATACACTATGCTTTTTTCCATTAAAAGTCTCTTTGGCAACACTTGACTAACGGACACGCATTTGTCCATCTCTCAGATGGAACGAAACGCTTTTTATTAAAAAAGTGCATACCCATATTGTATGATATACAATAATAAAAAGCGTTTCGTTCCATCTGAGAGATGGACAAATGCGTGTCCGTTAGTCAAGTGTTGCCAAAGAGACTTTTAATGGAAAAAAGCATAGTGTATATGAAAAATAAACTTCGTCCTAACTTACAGAATAAAAACAGAAGGAAAACACTGATACCGTATACTTTTCTCTGTTACATGTAAGTTAAATAGGTGATGTTTACAACCATATACACTACTACCGTTCAAAGAGTACTGATGATGAAATTGCGTAGCTGCTTTCGAAAATGCATTCTACTCGGCTAGTAGCGGTAGAAAAATCTGCTTTTTTCAAATTGAAAGTTTCTTTCAACATTAACGGAAAATAATAATTTCTTCTAATAAAAAGAAATTATATGAACTAAAGCCAAACTAAAAATCAAAAATTTGTATTAAATACAATCAGTTCAACAATAAATAAAAATTAAAATATTTAAAATTTTTAATGATTTAGTTGGTAATTTATTTGAAAAAACACAACTTGAACTGAATAAAAATTATTTTTTTAATATTTTGAGTAAAAATATTTACAACTTACAGCTATGGTAAAAAACAGTTAAATAAATATTTTTTGTAAATCCTAAAACAGCAATTTTGCCCAAAAAGCAAACTTTATAAACTAAAAACTTTGAAAAAAATACCTATGTAAGGTTTTCTTTTATATAATCAAAAATTTATGACTTAAAATTTTAAAAGGCAGTTAAAAGTATCAGGGCATTTAAATTCGTTGGTTATTGACAAAATTTCATTTTTACAACAATAAAATGTGTATATTCACCCTATAACTAGACTTTGTTGGTTATTTGCACATAGTCTGTATTGAAACAACACTTCTGTAGTTTATGTATGTGCTGTTTATCGAAGCCAATTAAGTGATTGTCTATGACGATTTATTTGTATTCTTCAATTGTAAACAAAAAACAGAATATACATGTAAATGTCATTTAAGTGGCTTCGAAAAACTGCATATAAATTCTTCCAATATAGAAAAATTAAAAAAGAACCAAAACTAAAGTAATAAGAATTGAAAGAAATGTGTATGTTATTATGTATGTATATACAAACGCTTGTGTGTATATATGTATGTTAATATGTATATTTATACAAAAGCGTATGCAAGAATGATAGACTATTAGAGATTGCGACTTGCGCATGTTTGCCTCTCTGATGACGTAGTTTAACCCATGCAAGGGTTGCCTATTCTTTGTATTTTTAAATCAGTTAGGGCTTTATTTGTATTGAAAACTTTAATTTGCATGACTAATATTAATGGTCCAAATGAGAATATTTTAAATTTGAAATATGAATATGAGCGTAATAAGTTTAAATGCGTTAATTTTAATGAAATAAGGATGTATGCATGCATGTCTATATAGGTATAATGGATATAATATATTTGGAACCAATTAACAATATATTAAGCTGAAGATACCCCAGAAATTAAGATAACACATTCCCGAAGCCGGTGTCAACCTGGCTACTTACTCAATATTGAATTTATAAAAAGCCCTTTTGGAAGCCAAGAACAAATGTTCGATATAATAGTTTTGTTCATTTTTTGCTGTAAATGAGAAAATTTTTATTGAACTTGAGAATTTGCATTTGAAATTGTGAATATATTTTAATTGGAAATGAGAAAATTCCAAATAAAATTTTATTTAAAATTAGTATGAACGTACATACAATACGTACAACATAAATGCATTCATAACGCAACATAAATAAAAATATGGAAAGGTAAATACAAATCTATGCAGGCAATTTTATTAAATAAGTAGCAGAGATATATTCTGGCCTATCTTCCAGATCCAAACTAAACTAATTTAATGTTGTGATATGCAATCTGTGGTAATAACACACGTTTTTAATTTCTTCTTAAAAGCGAGCCTTTGATCTCCGACATTGGAGAAGATTGACGTGTGGTACATTTATCTTTGCCTAAACATTGTTTTTTTCTCCAACCATATAATTTTATTAAATTAAGCACTGCAAGAATGCGCTTTATTTTTAACGCGTCGATGAAGCGTTTTAAAAATTAGTTGAATACGATGGTGGTAGAAGGCATTTTCTAAAAACAAATCTTGATTTAATATAAAATATTTTTAATTTCAAATTTTTAATTTTTTTTGTTTTTTTTTTCTTAATATCATGTAAAATTTTCTCATTTTTTATTGGAATTTTCTCAATTACAAATAAAAATTCTGAATTTCAAATGAAAATTCCCAATTTCGTTTGGAATTTTCTCATTAACAATGAAAAATGGCGCAGTAGTATGTTTATATTTATATTTATTTATTTATTTCTTTTCTTTTCGATGTCCCATACACAAGACTTAAGTCTTATATTGCAGTATGGAACTGAGCATGTGTAAATACAATAATTACAAACTATTACCAAAAACTTGTTATACTTAAATAGATTTAGAATAAACCGTACATAAGTGTAATTAAAAATTAAAAAATTTAAAAAAACGGAAAAAATTAAAAAATTAAATCAAATGAGACTATAAAAAAAAATTAAAAAATTAAAATTAAAAAATTAAGAATATCTATATAGATTAGAAAAAGTTGTAAATAAGTATAATTAAAATGAAAAAAAAAAAAAAAAAAAAAAAAAAAAAAGAAATCAAAATAAATTTAAATAAGTTGTATAATATTAACAAAAATAAATAATTCAATTTATTAACACAATCTGAATTTATCAGTATTTAAAGTATCTAACGTGAGAAGTAATCAAAAATACATTTCCTAAATTTACGTGCGTTACCAATGGTTTGTAAACTGTAAGGGATTCCATTCCAGAGACTGATTGCATAAATAAAGAAATGGTATTTAGAAATCTGTGTTCGATGTTCAAATGCCAAAATTCTCTTGCCTCTATCAAGTGTCGAAAAGTTTAAACGATTATGTAAATGTTCAGGTTGCTGTGTATATATAATCCTATGCATAAACAGTAGTGTACGCACCTTTAAATAGTCATCGAAACTAATACCATAAAGCAGAGTCGCATAGGGGGAGATATGATCATATCTTCTCAAACCGTAAACATAGCGAATAATATTATTAAAAGCAACATTAAGTTTCCTTTTGCTTTCACTATCGCAGCTTGCAAATAATTCGCAGCCATACAATAACATCGGTATTAAATAAGATTTGGCAAGAAGTATTCTAATCCTAATTGGAGTACAGTATTGAGTCTGCCAAACATTTCTTAGCATTGAAAAAGTTCGACCGCACGCAAAATTAACGTGATTAGACCACGTTAGGGTATTGTTGAAGTATATGCCAAGATTTTTGGCAGAGTTTACAATAGCTATGGGCTGATTATTTAAAGTCAAAACAGGACTACACTCTAGCTTTAAAAACTTTTTCTTAATAATTAAACACTTGGACTTAGAGGGATTAATTGCTAGCCCATTAGCAGTAGCCCACCCATTAACAACACCCAACTCAAGGTTCAAAGTCCTCACACATTCATCAACCGCAGAGTTGCTGCTACTTATATAAAGTTGAACATCGTCCGCATATAGTCTAATCTTGCAGTGTTCGAGTCTGTCCTGAAGATCATTTATATACAACGAAAAAAGTAAAGGACCTAGGATCGAGCCCTGCGGAACGCCTCTACTTAATGGCAAATAGCTAGATACTGACGTATGTGTCTCGACGTACTGAAATCTATCTTTTAGATAAGAATATATAAGATCTGTGGCGGTTGATGCAAATCCAAACATTTGCCTGAGTTTAATACATAAAATGTTGTAGTCTACCATATCAAACGCTCTGGAATGATCCAAAAGAACTAAGAATGTAACCTTCCCGTTATCCACTTGACGTCTTATATCCTCAGAAACATCTACGAGTGCAGTTATGCAACTATGTCTTTGACGAAAACCCGATTGGCAGTCAGTAAGCAAGTTGTTGATCTCTAGGTACTGTGTAATTTGGCCATGAATCAATCTTTCAAATACCTTAGATAAGAATGGCAAGATGGCTATCGGCCTGTACTCAGAGCTCGACTTAGGAATAGGAATAATCTTAGCAAGTTTCCAAATTCTTGGATATCTGCCAGTAGTTAAAATCTTGTTAAAAACGAAAGTTATTAAGGGAAGCAGTCCGGGAATAAGTATTCTTAAGAACCTTGGATCTAACCCATCCACACCAATAGCATTAGATTTTATAGACAGCAGGCTGGATAGTACATCACCTTGACTTACGTTAGCAAAGCTGAAGTTATTATTTAAAGGACCATCAGAAAAATGGTAGTAACCGGAATTTGGTTGGACATTAGGAGTATTTAAAAATTGGTCATTTAGCGTGTTTGCATCAACAGCACAAGGTTCCTGGGAATGAGGATTGCCAATGCCAATTTCGCGAATTGTTTGCCAAGTCTTCTTCGAACCTATTGCAGTAGAGAACCTCGAAGCATAATAATCAGATTTGGCTTTCTTAATTAAACCGTTGGTTATTCTACGTGATACACGAAATTCATCATACAAATCTGTGGTCTTAAAACGTTTCCATCGAAAATATAGATGGTCTCTACGATTAATCGCCTGCTCTATGTCATGCGTGAACCAGGGCTTGCTATGCTTGTTTATGATTTTCGTTCTTAAGGGAACTACAAGGTCATATAAGTAGTCCAGGTTGTACCGCAATAACGAAAGCTGGTCATCAACAGAAATGCAGTCATAAATCACACTCCAATCAATACGATTGAATTCGTCGTTCAACCTTGCATAGTCGATGTTTCTGTAGTCCCGATATCTCACAATTTGCTCAGGCACGTCCAACTGAAAATTGTAAGTCATGAAAATTAAGTCATGACGCGAAAAGCACGACGCAGACAGCTGGTCATAGAGCAACACCTTTGAAGTGTCACTAACAAAGAAAAGGTCAAGAAGAGTGCTGTTGGCAGTTGTAAAATGTGTAGGATTATCTGTGTTTGGGGAACTAAGACCAAGTGCAAGCATGTTGTCCGTCATATTAGGGTTCACTAAAATGTTCGAATTGAAGTCACCCACAATGATAACATCCTCATATGTGGCAGTGAACGCTTCCAATGTGCCCATAAATCTTTCCATACTAATACGATTATTAGGTCTGTAAACACTACCTAGAAGAAGTACCCTACCCTCACAACTTACTTCCAGAAAGAGATATTCCAGCAAATTTCCAGATCCAGTGTCATCAGTAACCACATCACTGTCTGATTTACCTAGAACTTTGACTGCAATTCCTTTCCTTATATAAATCGCCACACCCCCATATCCATTTCTATCGACCCTCCTGACGTTGTATCCTCGCAATGAGATCGATAAGTCCGTAAAATCTGGTCTAAACCATGTTTCGGATACACATATTAAATCAACGCCGGAGTTCTCAAAAATAAGTCTAAATTCCTCAATCTTAGGTCTCAAACTTTGGGCATTGATGTGACAGATTCTAATACCATTCCTTTGGGTGACCAAAACTTTTATCATCGTCCCAATACTTTCTCTGGAATGGGCCCTATTATTATTTAAATTGTCCATTAAGGTAGACAGTAATATACGAAAAGGTGACGCACGAGTAGCAAGTTTTATTCCCAAATTTAGGTAATGGATTAAAATTATTAATAAAATAAACGACGCATAACGAATTATTTAAAACAAAAACGGTTGTAAATGTACAGATATAATAAAGGTAAAAAAACACGCAAGAAAAGATAAAGTAGAAAAAATAACAAAAAATTGATATAAATTTAATATAAGGATTTATTTTAATCAGCAACACTACGATAGTCACCACCATTTGCAGCAGGAAAAGGTACGTCGGAGACTCGAAATAACTCGTTGAGATGCTCCAACTCCTCTATAAGTGTTGATTGGCCATTGGCCGTCGTTTTTATGTAGACCAAGCCACGCATTGTAAAAACACCATGAATACGTTTATCCTTCTTAAGACGAGTCGCGGCACGCAAAATTTTAAAATTCGTAGACGTAAGATTTTCATTTACATAAAACTTATTGTCAGAATTTTCCCCAATATGTCTTAAGGAGAAGTAAAACCGCGGGTTAACCTTACGCCAGTTAGCAAGGGTTTTCAAAAAATAGTTTTTATCATAAGGGGACCAGAACTTGACAATTATTGGCGCATCTTTTGAGTCTGCTGCGTGTTTATTATTGTGATTGCTCAGGCGATAAACTGTTTTAATTGCAGGAACCGAAGTATCAATAGTTTTGCAGATTTTACCAAAAATTTCTAGTAAGTTCTCACTGGCCTTATATGGAATTTCATTTAGTCTTAACTCACAGGCAACATTTATATTTTCTTGCTGCTTAACTTTAAACTTTAAAGACTTTATTTCATCTTGCATACCTTTTGTGTTTACCACGACTGTTTCCAATTTTTCGACTCGCTCGGCAACGCTATGCAGTTCAGTTGTTATGCTGCTAAGACGCTGACCTATCTCACTTAGTAAACGACTTTCACACTCACGAAACATAGTTTGTAAGGATTTTTGTAGTCGTTCAGTTAACTTTTCAAAACGATCATCCATAATTTGCAGGAGCCTAAGCGGAGAGCTGGTACTATTTAAGTAAAGAGATTCCGAGTTTGAACAGCTACGAGCATTCGGAGTATTTTCAGTTAATGATGATTGAAAAACTTCTCTTACTCGCTTTGGCGCGGGAGGTGCTGTTGATATGTCCATAGTATTTGATGTTTGCAGTTTCCTTTCCTTCTTCAGTTGTTTGCTATTATTATTTTTTATATTGTTTTTACTTCTCAGCTTAGAAGTATACATTGAAGGAGAGTTAATACTGTAGAATCAGTTTAAAGGTGCCTTTAGTAGTGATTGTTTGTGGTGTGTTTATTATTATTTTATGATTAAAAGTAAGATATCAAATATTATAATTTTGCACCCAATATAAAAACCTTTGGTAGGGCGAAGGTTAACACGATACAACCAGTGATTAGGTGCCTCCTTAAAGTATGCACCGATTGGCAAAAGAAAAAGATAAAAAATCCTCTGATATAACAGTTTAGCTTCACGATCCACAAAAATTAGGTTCAAGACCTAGCTAATAACAGCTTTTGAAGAAAATAAACGCTAGGCGTCTTTATAAAAAAAAAAAAAAAAAAGTTAACGTACCAGAGAATAGCATAATTACGTTTTATCTTGATTTTATCTGGTGTTAAACTCTTCAGCGATTTTAATGAGTTGAACAAAAATCTGCCTCGAATAAAATTATCTTCGTTTGATCATTGCATGATTTATACATTGTGAATTTATTCAGTGTGTGAATACTTTTTTCAAAGCTATATCAGTGTTGTCATAAGTTGATAATACAAAGTTTCTAATTGCTTAAAAACAAAGCACTAGATATTTGAAAAACAACTAAATCACACTACATCATCTAATTTGAATTTTACCCAAAAAAATTTTGTTTTTTTGTATCCATAAACGTTTAAAATAATATTAACTTTCTGTTAATTATGCATAATGCTGAATCAATTTTAACACAATTATTTAAGCATTTTTAGCCACAAGAAAACCAGCACTTAGCACTGTTTTTGAAACCTTTAGTGCCAAACAAGAAATATTACAAGAACTATAGCAAGCCTTTGTTATACACGGCTGGCAAAGTTAAAGAGAAACAACTACGTCAACTTACGTTAAACAATGAGCATGGCGCCAATTTTTGTCTGTTATTCTCATTAGGTGCAACATCCCTAAAAAAATAAGACAGTCATTCTCTTACTCTTTGCTTTTTTTGTATGGAGTTTGACACTAAAATTGAAATTATTATTGCTCTAGATTAATTCCTAATTTTGCCGGAAAAGATTTATATGTTATGTGAGATTTGACAACCCTGCACTAAAATCACTTTGACATTTCTCCAAAAAATTAATTTGTCGAATTTCGTTATTTAAAAAGAATTTTTAATTTAAATTTATTAAATATAGTGCAAAAAAATAATAGTTATTATAAAAATTGTGTGCGAAGTGTATTTAAAAGCTATAAGAGCAAAAAAAACTTATTTAAAATTTCGAAGCAAATCGTAAACACGAAGTGTGCAGTGGGACAATGCATGCAAAACGATCAGAAAAATTCAAGTAAGAAATTGTGCTAAAACTAATTGTGAGCGTGTTCTTAACAAATTTTATTTTAGCTGTGTCCTTTTACTCTTTCCCAAAAAACCATGAAAAACAAAAAAAGCTTCGGATAAAATTTTGCAATCGGCCTGACAGTAATAAAAAATTTTTTTGGTTAAATTAAAAAATATTTTAATATATTGCTCAAAAATGTAAAAATACTTACATATGTCTTTCGTTGAAACAAATTACAGTGGACGTCCAATAATACGTACCTACGCTACTACGAATGTCCAATAGTACGAAAGGCAAATATTTTGCATTGGCGTTTCTATAGTACGAATAAAAAAAAATTTTTACTATTCGATAATACGAATATGTTTGTTTTTCTATATTTGAATGGAATTTTTGTTACATTTTTTAGCTTTTTTAGTTTGTTTTTTGTTTTCTTTAATTTTTTTTTTGGTCTACAAACAAATGCATAGTAGTCATTTGGTATGAAATTTTATAGAGGTCTTGTCTCGTGCATTTTGTTTGAAACATGCAAAATGTTTAAAATGAAAGAAGCCAAAAAGAAACAAATTTCTTTACAAAATAAAATAAAAGTTATAAAGATTGTAAGAGTGGAAAATCTTTTTATGGAATCTCTTACAAATATGGATTATATAAACCAACCATTTGCACCATAAAGGGGTTTATATCTAAAACAGGCTCAATTAAATCCCGTTACCGAATGTTACCTGGAGAATTAAAAAATGAAAGACAAGATATACAAATGGTTTTTATGCAAAATAAATTCTTATGTTCCAGTAGGGGTACGCAATTAAAATGTAAGGCTCTGTAATTACATAAAAAGGGGGAAAACTGTAGTCCAATAGTACGAATTTTTCAGTATTACGAAAGGGCCTGACTTTATATAATTCGCATTATTGGACGTCCACTGTATTATGTTTATATTTTTATTTAATAAGAATTTTAAAGTGTATTTTTGTCAAAAAAAATCCAACAGGACCGAAATAATTTTTCAAGAAAAAAGCAGGCACAATGAAACATCGTAGGATCAAGTAAAGCTCACCATTTTGATAGTATTAAACTATATTTGTTGAATATCATGTTCTCTGTAAATTTTTTTTTTTAGTAGGACGGTCATTTTTTTAATTTTGATAAAAACGGGTAACAACGATAATTATTATTTTTATAGATAAGTTTAAAAAAATAATATTTTTTATTTTTTGATTTTCATTTTTTCATTTTAACTGTCATTGGTTTTAAATACTTATTGAGGCACACATGTAAAAATAAAAATACCTTTATAAATGCTTTCTTACAATGTAACTTTTTACATTAAAGATTATCTTTTTTTCTTTTCTTGAACAAAATGTACATGAAGGCATTTTTCATGATATATACATGTAAGTATGAACTTGAATGAAAATTTTCGGTTTTTTACGAACTGTGTAGAAAAGTAGTCACTTCAACTCGTTTTGTCAACAAACAAAAATTTTATTGAAGGAATATTAAAAAAATTGCATCATGTAAATGTAATCTTATAGTTTCGATTTTTTATTGGTTTCAAGTGTTTGTCTATATGAAAAAAGTTTACAAATAAACTACTAAATTTTACGTGTTTTTGTAAAAAAATTAACGAATAGTGTGTGAGTGTTTATATTTAAAACAAAAACAAATGTTTGTTTTTTTTTTTTTATATCCCTGAAGGAAACTTGGGAACAAGTGTCCCCATGTCAACACTTTTATCGACTATTATGTTGCCTTTTTGGCGACATTGTCAACAGTACGTCTACAGTTTTATATTAAGCTTTGATAAGAAGAAAAGAAAACTGTCAGCGGCAAATTAATGCTTCAGTTTGCCGTCAAATGCAAAAATGTATCAGCGACATTATGGCCTTTTTTATTTTTTCTGCTGTGCTATAAAAGTGATTTATATACACAAATCATACTTGTTTTCAATGACAGACGCATGTTAAATGTCTATTGCAAAAACACATTGACAATGGTTTAGCTTATCAGTAGTACTGTATACTAAAATTGCTAAAAGGTACTAGTTAATCGCTGGTTTCAATGTGTACATATGACCCCAAAAGAAGCACCTTGTCAATAGTACCAATGTCAGCAGTTGATTTTTTGTTAATAGCAAAGAGCATTGTCTGAGGTATAGCTTAACAGTAGTACTGGTGACAATGTCAGTTGTGAGTTTCTAGTGATTCTCTATTGACATTTCCTGCAGGGATCTTACAAATTTTTTTTACCAAAACAGGCAGCAAATTAACACCTGCTGCTAAAAACTTTTTTAAAAATCTCTTGTATATGAACACATATTAATTTTTTTCTTACCTAAGGTATGGGTTACCAAGTTTTTGTAAATAAAATCAAAATTTTTAAAACAAACTTTCTTTTTAAATATTTTTAGCACACAAACGTTTCGTCCATATTATGAAAAATATCTTTATAACGAAGAAATTTTTTAAAAACGCATTAAAAAATTAGATTTATTTTTTGGCCTTAAGTTTTTGTTTGTTAACTTTACTTGAAAATCTGGTCACACCGAATAAAATATATAGGGAGAGAATTTGCTTATTTCATTTAAAACAGGAAGATTTTGAAATAAAATTTAAAATATGAAATGGGTAAGCTAGAAGTATTTTGGTTTGTGTGGATAAACCTTAGAATAAGATCGCTTAATGCGGAAATCAAGCAAAACACAAATAACCAAAAACGAAAATTTAGTAAAACAATAAACTAATTTTAAATGTTTTAATTTTTTTTCTAAATGTTATTTAATATTATAAATTATTTGAACATTTAATTTTTTTATAACACGATTAACAAAAAACAAATTAGAAAACATTTTCTCCAAAAGTTAGTCATTTGACCACATGCGCAGAAAATGCAAGTTTTCAATTTGTTATGTCGTAACCTTGTTATTTATTAATCTTGAGCGTATGTATGTATATATATACGGTTGTATGTATACACATACATACATGTTTGTATGCACATGTTTGTTTTTTTAAATTGGTGGTTATTGTTACGCTCTTTTGTTTTACCACCACTTCCATCTTCCCGCCCGCATCCAAAGCGATTTTGAAAACAAATTTCTTTTTTGAATGAGATGCGCGTTCTATATATGAATATTCTTTGATATTATGCTTACCATGCAATGTGTTGTCTAGTGACGATCAACGATATTGATATTTAATATTCTTTTGTTTACAAATAAATGGAACTGCACATTGTGTTGGCATTGTCGAAGTCATCTCATGCTACAGTAGAGTAAGTGCGCAAAAGCAAAACCATACAATATCATTTACACTTATTCACACACTTACACCAAAAAGAACTGGTATGTACATGGATGTACAAGATATATCTATTTTTGCAATACTTATTTGTTCTATTTGTGCACGTGTATAATACAGATATGAATAATAAATAATTAAATAAATAAATAAACATGCTTAAAAAATTGGTAGTCAGACTTAATGCTAGTATCACAGAACATTAACTTATTAAATTACGCAACATAGAATTGAAGCTTTGTTTTGTCCTTATCCTCTCTCGTGTTCATAGTCTTGTGTATTTTCTGTTGTATACGTAGACTCTCAATAGTGTATCGTTTATTTTCTCTTTTTTCCTTGTCAAGTATTTTAACATCTTTAAAGTTGATTGTGTGATTGCATTCTTTTGCATGCTGGGAAAGTGCCTTTAGTTATGTCTGATTTGTGCTCTTTAATTCTTGTTTCCAAAAACTTTCTATTGCCGTAAAACTCTTGGGCCTTAGTTTCAGCTATAATTAAAAAACCGGAGAAAAATCGCTTTTACTTTTCGTGTTCGTCGGCACTTCTTGTATGGCAAAATCGATCAATGAACACCTATAACTACTTCGTATTTTTCAATATTTTACTGACAGGTACTTATGAATGGGCGCATATTTCAAAACGTTCCAAGACATTAACACTCATAAATGTGGGTGCAATTTCTGTAAAAAAATCAAGCAGGTAACTAACGGAAAAATCCAAATAATTAAAAACGTGCACTTTCCTTTTTATTCTAATTGTCCACGCAAATTTATTACTTTGGTACTGCAATCGTAAAAGTCCAACAACATTTTGTTTATTACTTTTTTTTGATTCTGAGAATCATACAAAAAGTCATCAATGTTTTTCCAAAGAATTTTGTGCATATCTCGAGCAAATATTTTAAATTCATACCTTTACTTAATCCCAATATGTATATATTATAAAATCAAGGTGTAAGTTTGTTTGTTTGTCACGCAATCACGCCTAAACGGCTGGACCGATTTTCATGAAATTTGGAATGTAAATACCTTTAAGCCTTAGGTGTGCGATAGGCTATACGGGAGGTGCAACGCCCACAGAACTTCAAATCTAACTGTACTTCTACTGCAAAAAAATAACTTTTAGTACTGGTGCATATGTTGCACCGATTTTTTCAAAATTTTGTACACATTTATAAGGCCTCTAACGGAAAAAAATTTTAAGGCAAAAAAGGAGGCACTTATTCCAGACCGATTTTTTTAAAATTAGTTCGCATATAAACGGCTTCTAAAGTTAAAATTTTGGAGGCAAAAAAGTGGGCGGTGCCACGCCCACAAAAATTAAACTTTTTTGCTGGTACTTTTATTGCACCGATTTTTTTTTAAACTTGGCACACATATAGAAAGCCTCTAATTCTGAAATTCTAAAGGACACAAGCTAGGGGTTGTTGCGCCCACAAAAATTTTATTCTTCATGCCGGTTCTTCTATTGTTGCAATTTTTATAAATCTCAAAAATTTACCAATGATTTTTATTTTCGGTACAATAATTAGTGGCACAAAGATGGACAAACGGGCAAAGTTATGTGAAGATAGAGCAATATTTGAGCCAGTTATAGCCTAAAACGTTTAATCCGGGAGGACATTTGTATAGGAGCTAGGTCAAAAAATTAACCAATCATCACCACAAACAACATGCTTTTTTCCTATGCCAAAAAACATATCTGTTCCAAATTTCATCGAAATATCTGCAAAAGTGCGGTCTCTACTCTGTTCAAAAGAATACATTAACTCTTAGCCGGACTGACGGACTGACATGTTTTAATCGACTCAGGAAGTGATTCTTTGTCGATCGGTATAATTGGAGGTAGGTCTAATCAATTACTTTTGTAGGGTATAAATATAAGAGAACTTTAAACTCCTTTTGAAAAACACTTGAAATGTAATTATACTATAAATTAAAAACGATTGATACATACAGGGTGTCCGCCGGCAAGGTATACTAATTTATTTTACCGCCATTTTGGTAAACGTTAGTCTTGACAGTTCGTATTTTGCAGTCGTGAAGTAGAGACATGACAAATTCATTATGAAAAAATATTCAGTAACCCAACGTGTTTTAATCAATAAAACATGACAACCCCGATTCGTCGGTTCTGGGTAATAGAAACCCCTCAAATTATCCATCAGTCACTTTTGCATCCATTAAAAGTGGTAGTCTGGTGTGCAATTTGGTCAGGAGGAACCATTGGAGCTTACTTTTTTAAAACTGAAAACGGCGTAATGGGAAGCGATATCCTAATATGAGTGAAAACTTTTTAATGCAACAACTGCATGCTTTGGGCACATGTTGTGCTATCAACAAGAAGGTGCTACATCGCATACAGCTAGGATTACAATGGAACTCCTCCGAGATCTCTTTCCACAGTAAGTTATTTCAAAAAATGGTGATGATGAATGGCCTGATTTGACTGCTCCGGACTTCTTTTTGTGGGGATATCTGAGCAGCAAGTTTTATGCATATAAACCACCTTTCCGGCGGACACCCTGTGTATGGCAATATTATTGGAGTAACAATACCAACAGGGTAATTCTAAGGTGAAAGATATTTTTAAACTCCACATACCAAGTAATCCAAAAGGTTTGCCTTCCAATTGTTAACGCTTGCAGTTTTCAAACAAACTAGCCTAACTAACCCAGGTTGCTGGTTTCCCCCGCGCTTCACTCATGGCATGTTGCATGTCGCCTGTTCTAGGGTACTAAGCGGATCACATTTGCACATTTTTGCACTAAATGGAAAAACTCCTAACAGAGTGTAAAATAGCGTTTTATAAAGTACCTAACGGCCCGTCATTTTTTTTATAAGCTACAAACTTAACTATTAATATTTGTATAGTAATTTAAAACTTAATAATCCAGATTTGTTTTGTTTGCATAATTTCATACAATATTATTTATGGGTTTAATGTTTATGTAAAAGTTTTATTAACAACACTAAAGGGTATTTCGTGTAAAAATTCACATACTAAAAGCATAGACAGCTCATCAAAACGATCAAAATTTCGAGTTGAACCGAATGCCGTAATTTTCCTCCAGTTTTATATGCACTTTTTTAAGTTAGACAATTGCTTTCAAACTTTACCTTTTAAGATTATTCCCGCGCAACGCCGGGTAGGGTAAGCTAGTCTTATATATAAATATAAAAAAACAATTTTTTTTGTGTTAGTGACACCGCTTATAACTCAAGAACGGCTTGACCGATTTTAATGAAACTTAAAAAAAGACATACCTGATATTTAGAAATACGTTTTAGGCTATTTTTTTTTTGGAAATTCTGAATGGGCGTGGCACCTCCCATACAAAAAAGAAATAGTTTTTTGTATATATCTCAATAACTGTAATAGCTGAAATCTCCAAACTTCGTGCGGATGTTTAAAGTGCTAATATGCATAATTGAGCTGTGTATGGGCGGAAATAAATAAATGGGCATGGCACCTCCTATACAACAAAAATAGTTTTTTGTATATGTCTCAATAACGGTAATAGCTGAAGTTTCCAAACTTCGAACGGATGTTGATAGTGCTAATATGCATAATTTAGCTGTGTAAGGGCGGGAAGAAATAAATGGGCGTGGCACCTTCCATAACACGAGAATTATTTTTTTGTATATATCTCAATAGCTGTAATAGCTGAAGTCGCCAACCTTCGTACAAATGTTTATAGTGCTAATATGCATAATTGAGATTTGTATGGGCGGTAAGAAATGTATGGGCATGGCACCTCCTATACAACGAAAATAGTTTTTTGTTTATATCTCAATAACTAATAGCTGAAGTCTCAAAACTTTGTAAAGATATTTATATTGGTAATATACATAATCAAGCTGTGTATGGGTTAAAGTCTTTAAATTTTTTGTAGGTGTTTACAATTTAGCTGAGTTTGGGAGTGAAGATAATAATAGGCGAGACACCTCCTTTACAAGAAAAAATCTTTTACACATATATGTCAATATATGTAACAGCTCAAATCTCAAAATTTAATATGGGTATCTATTATGCTAATATGCATAACTGAGCTGTGTATAGGCAAGAAGGGAATTATGAGTATAGAATTTCTAATAGCATGGAAACATTTATATGCATATGTATCTCAATTACTGTGACAGCTAAGGTCTCCAAACTTCTTGCCACATGCACACATTCTAATTTGGTTAGTCGAAAAAGTTCGACCAGACCAGATAGCTGATATTATAAGTGCCGAGATCCCTGACCCCGAAACAGATCAAGAACTACATGATGTTGTAATTGCAAATATGATTCATGGACCGTGTGGCACCCCAACCCCCAATCTCCGTGCATGATCGACGGCAAGTGTTCCAAACATTATCCATGAAATTCGACGGCGGAAACTATCACTGGAAATGAGGGTTATTAACTGCATCGGCGTCGATCGCCCAATGACAACGGTCAACCTATTACAAAGAAAGTAAAAGGAAACGATTTTGTGATTGACAACAGTTGGACTGTGCCATATTCGCCACTTCTTTCCAAATCATTTAAGACACATTGCAAGGTTGAATATTGTAATTCAGTGAAGTCGATCAAGTACATCTGCAAATATATCACGAAGAGCGATATGGCTGTTTTGAGCATCCAAACCTCCAATGGCAAAGATGAAATTACGCGTTATCAAGTTGGGCGATATGTGAACTACAATAAGGTGGTTTGGGGTATATTCTCACTCCCTATTTACGAACGTCATCCCACTGTTGTACATTAAGCGGTGCATCTAGAGAATGACCAATGAGTATATTTAACTGCGGCAAATATTGTTCAACGTGCTGAAATACCTCCAGCAAAAAATTTGACAAGTTTTTTTGCCGTTTGTCTAAGCGATCCGTTTGCACAAACTTTACTTTACTCGGATATGCTATGGTATTACACTTGGAACGCTTCTAAAACAAATTTCAACGTCAAAAGACAGGCACTACGGTTCCTGGGCATCCGGGTGTGCGTTAAAGTGATGCTCTTGTTCGCATTTACACAGTTCATCCGAAGAATGATGAATGCCTTTATTTGCAGTTGTTTCTGGCGAATGTTTGTGGTCCAACATCATTTGCAGCATTACGTACTGTTAATGGTATAGTCTGTCCAACATTTCGTGCTACATGTCAAAAACTCAATTTGCTTGAAAACGATACTCTTTAAGATACGACAATAGCTGACGCAATTATTTCTGCATATCCAAGTCAGATATGAACATTATTTGCTATTATCAATTCGACGTGTTTCTCGTCAAATCCAAGTTACCTGTGGAACAAATAAAAGGACAATATGTCAGAAGACATTTTACATCAATATCGTGTCAGATCGAGAAATCCAAATCTTGAAGTCAATGCGAAGATGCATAGCCGGGCCTTGCTCTTAATTAAAGACATGTGCTACCTTATTTGCGGCAGTTTGTTAGTCAGGTTAGGACTGCCAGCACCACAACATGAAATGAATGAGCTACTTAATCGAGAATTGGAGCGTGAACGTGAATACGCTCGACAAGAGTTGAACCAGTTAGTTCAAACCAATGTTTTCCTCTTAAACCCCCAACAGAAGAAAGTCTATGATAAAATATTGAAGGCAATTGATGAGGGAAATTGCGGTTTTTTTTCTTGGAAGCTCCTGGTGGAACTAGAAAGACATTCCTCCTGTCATTGATTTTAGCCACGGTTCGTGCGAGATCCAACATTGCTGTAGCGGTAGTTTCATTTGGAATAGTGGCCACATTTTTAAAAGGATGCCGCACAGCTCACTCAGCATTAAAATTGCCATTAAACCTTCAAAATATAGAGCAACCGACATGTAACATTGCTAAAAACTCCGCCATGTCCAAAGTTTTAGTAGCGTGTAAAATCATTATCTGGGACGAATGCACAATGGCAAACAAACGCGCAATAGAAGCTCTTGAAAGAACACTAAAAGATCTGCGCAGTGACTCAAGATGTTTTGAAGGTGCAATGATTTTACTGTCTGGTGATTTTCGCCAAACACAGCCAGTCATTCCAAGATCGACGGCTCCTAATCAAATAAATGCTTTCGTTAAAGCCTCTAGTCTGTGGCATTTTGCAAAGATACTGCAGTTGACAGAAAACATTGCTCAACGATTTATCAGCTCAAGATTTCTCCAACCAATAGTTGACTATCGGTAATGGCCGTATTCCTGTCGACGAATCAAACGAATTGATTTCGTTTCCTCATAATTTTTGTAATTGTGTATCGTCAAAAGAAGAGCTCATACAGAAAGTATTCCCCAACATAATTGCTAACTTAAAAAATTATGACTGGTTGAGTGAACGGACAATTTAAGCAGCTAAAAATATAGATGTGGATGATCTAAAATATATAATTTAGAATCAAATCGTTGGTATTCTGCATTTTTTTAAATCTATTGATTGTGTAACAAATGAAGATGAAGCCACTAACTATCTAACTGAAGATTTAAACTCTTTTGATAGCTTGGCTCGGTAGTTATCGTGCTTCGAAATTTAAACCAACCAAAACTTTGCAATTAATTTAGAAAATTCATGTTTTTCTAATGGCCAACTATACGTTGCATGTTTATGTGGGAGCAAACCATCTGCTTTATTTGTACTTGCGCCTGATAACAAAACGAAAAACGTCGTATATCACAAGGTACTGCACTGAAGGGAATTAACTTAAACATCACTCATGCACGAAAATACATAGCTTCTTTATTTTTATTATTTTTGTAATCTTTTTGAATTTTTGTTTTCTTTATAAATACATATGTATATTCCAATGAATTTTTTGACTAAATAAACTTTGTACTCTTCTTAAAAAATCCATGTATTGAATAATTGTTAGGTGGCACGAAGTTCACCGGGTCAGCTAGTTGTGAATAAAAGCGAAACGCGTTCATCGATTTCATCATTTATGTCTCATTTTGTTAATAGGTTATGCGACTTTAAATAAAAGTAATAGGACTTGACACTTTTTTTACCGTTTTGGGTTTTTTTTTTAAGTAAAAAAAAATAATTTTTAGGCAAAAAATATTTTTTGTTTTTCATACATTTATTTATAACTGCGAAACTGTTGCTTATGTAGCGAAACGTTATAAAAATAGATGAAAATAATTGTTATTCTTGATTTTTCTAAATTCGACTAGTAGTTTTTGAGTTATGTTAAGCAAAAAAGCCTTATCAGAATTGAGTCGCGAATAAATCAGCTGAAAATTGTTGTACTGTGTAATGCAACAAATTGAAAGGTGGCACCTGGGGACACTTAAAATTGATTAAAAAATGTAAAAATGTAAATATATCCTACTTTTAATAAAAAATAAAAAACGTTAGCTTACATAATAAAATAATAGGTGTGTTTATTTACAGAAAATTATCAATAATTTTCGTACACAAAAAATTAGCATCTAGAGAGCCAAAAAAGAGCGTAATATGTTTAGAAACAAAAATGTTTCTGATAATTTATACTAGTAAAAATTTTACTATCAGAAATTATTCAAACAGTCTTTCTGTCATTATGCTTTGAAAAAAAATTTAAGTTTTAAATTTTTAAAATTTTACAATAACAAAATAAATTTGCTTGCAAGTTTTGACTGTAAAAGTGTTCATTTACTTTAAAATATTTTTGAGAGCAATTTTTAAAATATTTCTTTTTACTCTCTCGTTGCTAGTAATTACTGGAAAGTTATTAAACACAACTAATATTCGTTTCGAAATTCTTAGGTTTAAATTAAGTTGGCTCGGTAAAACATACATGACTTGAGTTTGATTTGATTGTATCATTAAGTCTAAAATTTCAAAATATCATTGCATATTGCGTGAAGAGTATGTTGACAATTTGAATTTTTTCCGCGAAATCCCCAGTGTGCGCCACCAAAGCAAAATCTTAAGACTGGTGATTTTTGGTATATTATCTATTATCAAGTATCTAAAAGTTCCACTAGTAACATGCAAAATACTGTACTATGTAGACAAGTATTTAAATAAACTGGAAACACACTCAAATTCGCTCGCTCGAAACATCTTGCGACATAGTGAACACATTCGTTTGAAAATAATGGCTTACGTTGCGCGTAGATAAATCCATTTAAATTAATTAACCTTATTTTGAGAACGTAAATTTTAGTATGGCATTGGCTGGACTAATAAATATTATACTTAGCTTTAGAATTTGAATACTTATTGTTAGTTTGCACAAGCGAAGATTCATAAATAACATAAAAAACGAGTAAGGGTGCTATATTTTCGGCTGTGCCCAACCTTTAACGCCCTTCAAATTAGCCTTTTTTATATAGACATCTTTTGCATTATTGTATTACAATTTTTTCTTGTAGGACATTTAAAATAGAAAGCTGTTATAGCTTGCGAGGTATAGCGTATCGAAATTTTTATCAAAAATTGCTCATTTGTATGGTGGCTACCCCTTTCATTTACTTCTTGTAGGATATTTAAAGTCAGTGGCTGTTAAAATTTTCGACGAGTAGCGTATCGAAGATTTAATCAAAATTATTTATGTATTTGTTTGATGGCTACCCTTTTTCCCTGCTCCTATCCAAATATTTTTCCCCAAAATGTAGACATACCTATTTTTATGGTTATTGCAGAACGTTCCATTAGCCGAACTAAGAACTGATTTCCAAGCGCTTGGATCTTTCGCGCTACTTTTGGTCTTCTTTTTCTGCGTTATCCGTCACCAGATTCTTCTAACATGACATAGCCAACGTAAAAGTTAAATTTGGATACGCGTAACTATGTCAGTGTCGGCAAACAGCTCATGCAGCTCACGGTTCATATGACACTGGTATTCTCCGTAAACGCAGATTGGTCCATAGATTTTGCACAGAATTTTCCTCTCGAAAACTACAAGCAAGTACCCATGCTTCAAAACCACATATAAGCACAGGTCGTATCAGTGTCTTCTACAGACTGATTTTTGTTTGGCAGGAGGTGGCTTTGCTTTCAAGCTGCTTACTTACCCAAAAGTAGTATCTGTTAGCCAATATTTTTCTTCTTTTTATCTAAAAAAATGATATTGTTTGTTTTTTGAATGGCGGGGTCTAGGTAGATAAAATCATTGACTTTTTCAAAGTTGTAGTTTTCAATTCACACTGTCTGCCTAAGTCTATGGGACGTCTTGTGCCGTAATACTAGTAACTTTGTTTGTGGTATTACGTTTAGTTGACCTATTTAATGAACTCTAAGTTATATATTTAGTAAAACAAGCTCGAGGTCTGTTGTTGTTTTTAATAATTTGTTTTATTAAAAATTGTCGATATTTCGCCAACCGTCGGTTAGCATCATCAGGACTCTTCAATAAAATATAAAACATATAAAAGAAAACAAACATTAAAATCACCTTACATTACGTACAAAAAAAAAACAAAGAACTTACAAGCAACAAATTTAAAATTAAAAAATTACAAAATCACAAAATCACCCTTATTTTTAAACATTTAATATTGCACTAATTACCAATTTCTTTTGTTTATTAAGTGCTTATAGCTTTGTGACGAATTCTCAATATCAGTCTGGAAGTTTAGTCGTTGTTGTTGTGATGTGTTTATAATGTGAAACATTTCTAGTGTGTATCTCTTACTATATCTCTCTTCTGTTTGTAATATTTCTACATTTTCAAAATCTGGAATATGTGCTCTCTCTGCACAGTGGGCAGCAAGTGCAGTTTTTTGGGTCGAATTATTTCCTCTATTTCTTAAATCTGATTTGTGTCCAGCAATTCTTGTTTTTAACTTATTTTTAGTTGTGCCTATATATATTTTATCGCACGTAGAGTTTTCATTGCCTGTGCATTTTATTTTGTATATTAAATTTGATTTGTCCATTTTATCAATTTTGCTCTTAGTTCTTGAAAAAAGTTGTCCGAGTGTATTGTTCGTCTTTTGGGCTATTTTATATTTCTCTTTATTAAAAATGTTCGAGTTTATAACTCTTTCTGAAATTCTGGGTACATAAATCATGGATTTGTATAGATCACTTGTATCCTGTCTTGGTTTTGGTTTTTCATTTTTATTAATATTTATTAGATTGTCGGTGATATGATCGGGGAAAGCATTCATTGTCAAAATATTCTTTATTTTTCTTATATTGTCCCGGTGAAATTGTTTGTCACTGATTGTTAGTACCCTACGTATAAAGTTGCTGGCCGTATTCATTATTATACTCTTTGGGTGGCTAGAGTAAAAATTAATTAATCTTCCAGAAGACGTAGGTTTTTGATACCAGTCAATTTTTATGGTACTACCCGTTCTTACTATCATTGCACGTTGGTCAAAAATCCATTTGTTTTGGCCAAAATTATTTTTGTAAAATATATCAAACTATTTTATTAAAAAATGAATTATTGTGAATAACTATAACAATGATTTATCAAATATATGGAATTTATGCATTAAATATTAAAAAAATCTTTAAAAAACCATATGTAAGCCTAAGGATCTTTAAGTGTGTTTTAGACATACATATTTAATTGCTTCAAATGAAAATATATTAGACATTAGACATGTTTTAGTCAATACAATGCATAAAAATTAAAAAAAAATTAATATTAAATAAAAAACCTATTAAATTATTATTAATTGATGGTTATGTTCAGCTCATTTTCTAAGATTAAATTGTCTTCTTCAAAATCTTCTTCTTCGCATGTGAGATCATCATTCTCTATATTTAATGCAGATGTTATTTGCTCACTAGGATGTTCGCAAGTCAATAGTTCAATAACTTCTGATGGAAGTGTTTGGCGCTTTCTTTGATGAATGCGGGTCTTTAGGCGTAAAGATGATATTAAGGGATCTTATGTATCCAATGCTTTATTGAAAACGTCTGTCAAATTATTGATACGGCTGTTTTACGAGCGTGAAATAATCTGTCGTGCTTGTAAATTTTATTTTTGGATTCACCAGCATCCTCTGCAAAGTACCCAACAGGAAGTAACGTATTCTGCATTATTTGCTTTGAATGAATTAAAACTTTATGTACTGTAGGAGTCATAGGCAACCAATCGTAATGACTTTGAAAATATTTGGCGGTTTCAAAACAATATTGTTCAAACTTTTAACAGGATCTTCAGAATTGTTACAGCATGCCTTTCTGATTTTAGATGGACGCGTTGGACTTTTAATTGTATTTTTTAAAACAGCAGCTAGATCATTTTCACCCTTTTTTCGGGCTGAGATACATGCCACATGAATTAATAAATTTGTCTCATTTTGCTTTATTGATGAAAGGCCTGTCGCTTCCCTTCTTTTGCTACGCTCGGACATTTCGGAATACGGTAAGCTTGGCCGACCAGCTCTTGAAGTGCATCAGTTTGCACTTTATATATTTTGAAAGTTACTTCAGATGTAAGCCACTTACCATTTCGGGACTTAAAATATTTTAAGGAACTGCGACTTTCTCGCCACTTCTGTCCCAACTTAATACAAAAAAGGCGCATTTTTTCTTGTAAGTATTTATTATACTCATCAGAAGAGTTATTTTCGCCGATTGTTTTAATAACATGTGCCAAAAGAGCTTTCTGTTTTCCCTCTTTTGAAGAATTTTGCAGCCATATTTTAAAAAGATCGGCATTTTTGATGCTAACGTTACCTAAGAAAAAATGATTTATTTTTAAGAATTGAAAAAAGTTGAAGGATATATTTACATATTAATACTCTATAGACCATAAGTATTTTCGGATATTTTGTTTCGCACCGGACAAATTTGGACATTTTTTTTAAAGTTATAATTAATTCGAAAAAAAAAATTTTTTAATATTTTTTTATATGCCTTCAGAAAATGCAAGTTTTTTTAAATCTAGCTGTTATATTTTTAAAAGTTCTTTAGATATATTATAAATACTTACTTTCTTCTTGATAATCCATAAATATTTAAGTTCAATTTGCTTTTTTTTGTTTCTAAATTATTCTTCGACTAAACACTTCAAATGCACTGCTCGCACTAAATTGTTTAACAATATTGAAAAGTTGTACGTTTGTTGCTGTACACATTAACAGTAAATAACGGTATATAAAAATAAAATATTTTTTTTGGTGATTTAAAGTGTTGATAACCTCATGAAAAAGTAAAAAGTGCAAAACAAGACAATAAAAAAATTACATTTTGGCCAGAAAAAATGGATTTTTGACCAACGTGCATTGTGTCTAAATATGGTAGACATCCGTCTTTTTCCTCCTCAATAGTAAACTTAATTTTAGGGTGAAAACTATTTAATTGGTTCAAAGTCTCTTCAATTTTATTTATCTTTACAATCCCAAACAGGTCGTCAACATACTTAGTTAATAGTCTTGGTTTTATTGTAAGATTTTTCATACAATCCAGTAAGAGCTCCTCCATTACTATGTCCGCCACAATTGGAGATGCTGGTGAACCCATTGGTAGTCCGCTTATTTGTGTGTACAGTTTTTCTTTATACTTAAAGTATCTATTTTCTTTTATACAAAATCTTAAGATTTTAATAAATAGCTCTTTAGGGATGGTAGTATGGTTTTTGATCTCGTCCCATTTTCTTACGATCACGTCAATTGCGTAGTCAACAGGTATACACGGAAACAAAGACATCACATCAAAAGACACCAATTTTTCGTCATTATCAATTGTACTATTATTTACCTTATTTCTAAATTGCACAGCATCCCTGACGTTAAATTTTGAGTTTTCAGTGAGTTTTTTTCAAATATTTGACAAAAATTTGCATAGTTGACTAGCTGGAGAATTTATTGATGAACATATTGGTCTTAGTGGGATTCCCTCTTTGTGAATTTTAGGCAAACCATATATTCTTGATGCCAACGTCGCATCAGATTTAAAACGTCGATTTTCGAACAAGGTTATTACATTATGTCTGTAAAGTGCATCTACTAGTTCGTTGTTTTTCCTTTGAAGTGATGATGTAGGGTCCTTAGTTAGTCTTCTATACACCATAATATCATCTATAATTTCACTCATTTTTCTATCGTAGTCAGTACTCTCCATTGCCACTGTCACATTGCCCTTGTCTGAATCAAGTATTAAAATATTTTTATTTTTATTCAAAAAGTTTTCCGTTTTTCCCACTGTGTTTAGTATAAATCTTTCTCTTTCAGTTGAGTTATATTTGTTTACATGATTTTCCACCGTTGACGTAAGTTTTGTACGCGCCATTTCTTGTTCTTCCTTGTTATCTAAAGTTTGTATACAATCTTCTCAAACAAAATGGTTTATAATAACATTAAGGAAAAACACCATAACATCAAAGGTTGTATAAATAAACATAAAACATTAAAACGAAGACAAGCCAATACAAAATCAACAATAACATTTCTTACAAAATGCAGAAATATAGGTGTAACACCTGATTTTATTAAAAATTTGACAAAAAACGTACGAACAGTTTTTGATTCTAATCTTGAAGTTCTCCCAAAAATAAACAGCTCCCTTTCGACTTTAATTAAAAATTTCCATGTTAAAATCTTAAAATTATTAATTAAACAAAAATATGAAATAAACAAATGTAATATCAAATACATACATGAAATTGAAACAAAAATAAACAAACATTTAAGTAAGGAAGAACAAGAACAATTTTACAACAGTGAGGAAAAAACATTTAAGAGCATGTATCAAGAAATAAAAACAAGACATAAGAGAAAGTTTGAATATCTCAGGGAAGAGCAGAGAAAAACACTGAATATAATAAATAATGATAATTGGTTTATTAACAAGACTGAAACTATTATCCCTAATGACGTTCAGTGGCTACTTTCTTTAGGCAAGAAATATGCACTACCGACCAAAAAGGGAAAATTCCCAATATTTAAGTATTTGGCGGACGGAGAAGATTGTATACAAACTTTAGATAACAAGGAAGAACAAGAAATGGCGCGTACAAAACTTACGTCAATGGTGGAAAATCATGTAAACAAATATAACTTAACTGAAAGAGAAAGATTTATACTAAACACAGTGGGACAAACGGAAAACTTTTTGAATAAAAATAAAAATATTTTAATACTTGATTCAGACAAGGGCAATGTGACAGTGGCAATGGAGAGTACTGACTACGATAGAAAAATGAGTGAAATTATAAATGATATTATGGTGTATAGAAGACTAACTAAGGACCCTACATCATCACTTCAAAGGAAAAACAACGAACTAGTAGATGCACTTTACAGACATAATGTAATAACCTTGTTCGAAAAGCGACGTTTTAAATCTGATGCGACGTTGGCACCAAGAATATGTATATGGTTTGCCTAAAATTCACAAAGAGGGAATCCAACTAAGACCAATATGTTCATCAATAAATTCTCCAGCTAGTCAACTATGCAAATTTTTGTCAAATATTTAAAAAAAACTCACTGAAAACTCAAAATTTAACGTCAGGGATGCTGTGCAATTAAGAAATAAGGTAAATAATAGTACAATTGATAATGACGAAAAATTGGTGTCTTTTGATGTGATGTCTTTGTTTCCGTGTATATCTGTTGACTACGCAATTGACGTGATCGTAAGAAAATGGGACGAGATCAAAAACCATACTACCATCCCTAAAGAGCTATTTATTAAAATCTTAAGATTTTGTATAAAAGAAAATAGATACTTTAAGTATATAGAAAAACTGTACACACAAATAAGCGGACTACCAATGGGTTCACCAGCATCTCCAATTGTGGCGGACATAGTAATGGAGGAGCTCTTACTGGATTGTATGAAAAATCTTACAATAAAACCAAGACTATTAACTAAGTATGTTGACGACCTGTTTGGGATTCTAAAGATAAATAAAATTGAAGAGACTTTGAACCAATTAAATAGTTTTCACCCTAAAATTAAGTTTACTATTGAGGAGGAAAAAGACGGATGTCTACCATATTTAGACACAATGATAGTAAGAACGGGTAGTACCATAAAAATTGACTGGTATCAAAAACCTACGTCTTCTGTAAGATTAATTAATTTTTACTCTAGCCACCCAAAGAGTATAATAATAAATACGGCCAGCAACTTTATACGTAGGGTACTAACAATCAGTGACAAACAATTTCACCGGGACAATATAAGAAAAATAAAGAATATTTTGACAATGAATGCTTTCCCCGATCATATCACCGACAATCTAATAAATATTAATAAAAATGAAAAACCAAAACCAAGACAGGATACAAGTGATCTATACAAATCCATGATTTATGTACCCAGAATTTCAGAAAGAGTTATAAACTCGAACATTTTTAATAAAGAGAAATATAAAATAGCCCAAAAGACGAACAATACACTCGGACAACTTTTTTCAAGAGCTAAGAGCAAAATTGATAAAATGGACAAATCAAATTTAATATACAAAATAAAATGCACAGGCAATGAAAACTCTACGTGCGATAAAATATATATAGGCACAACTAAAAATAAGTTAAAAACAAGAATTGCTGGACACAAATCAGATTTAAGAAATAGAGGAAATAATTCGACCCAAAAAACTGCACTTGCTGCCCACTGTGCAGAGAGAGCACATATTCCAGATTTTGAAAATGTAGAAATATTACAAACAGAAGAGAGATATAGTAAGAGATACACACTAGAAATGTTTCACATTATAAACACATCACAACAACAACGACTAAACTTCCAGACTGATATTGAGAATTCGTCACAAAGCTATAAGCACTTAATAAACAAAAGAAATTGGTAATTAGTGCAATATTAAATGTTTAAAAATAAGGGTGATTTTGTGATTTTGTAATTTTTTAATTTTAAATTTGTTGCTTGTAAGTTCTTTGTTTTTTTTTTTGTACGTAATGTAAGGTGATTTTAATGTTTGTTTTCTTTTATATGTTTTATATTTTATTGAAGAGTCCTGATGATGCTAACCGACGGTTGGCGAAATATCGATAATTTTTAATAAAACAAATTATTAAAAACAACAACAGACCTCGAGCTTGTTTTACTAAATATATAACTTAGACTAGCAACTTTGTTTTATCTGCTTTGTCAGGTGGTGGTGATTCTACAACAACAAAGTTTGGTGAATAATATTTTCGTTTTTGTTGTAGTTTCGTTGGCTAAGTTATCAAAAAAAGATTTGTAAAAGTAAACAACTTTGACAACCCAGCCTGGATTTATGCACGAAAAAAGTAGATCAGCGTAGCACCACCTGGTCAACATTATTTCACAATGGAGTAACATATACTGTTATGTGAATAGTGTGCCAGGTCTATTCACATTTGCGTCTCGAATAACCTTTTCTAGGATGATGTTAATAAGATCACACGAAAGGCTGTCTCCTTGTATAAAATCTCGTTTGGCACTGAAAGGCTCAGAGATATTCCTGCCTATCTTAACTAAGGATTGAAAACTAGTTAAGATTATCCTGCACAGTCGTACTACTAGTTTCGCAGAGTTTGTCGAAAGTGGCTCTAGATATCACAAATAGATGGTATGTGTTATTCTGTCTTTCTTTGGTCTTTTCCGGGATTTGGCACAGTGTGTATATCTGATCGATGGTGGGTTTGCCAAGTCTTAAGTCGTATTGATATGGTTCACACAATACGCTGGATCGATACTTGTAGTCAATAGAAAGGAGACTAATTTGTCTCTGTAGATGGCACATACTGTATTGTCTCCCTTTTTGTGTGCAGGACATAAGACACTGATCTTCTAATCCTCGGGTATGCGTTTCTCTAGCCGCTACAATTAAGTTGATGCATACGTCTTATCAGTTTAACTGCCAACCCATTGGATCCTGCTGCCATTTTTTATTCTTAAGCCGGTTATCTGCTTTTTTACCTCATTTTTGCTCGGGCGATTTTTCTGTATTTCACTAGCGTTTTTCGCAGATATTTTCTAAAGTTTAATACTACTTGCTATTGTATGCGACATTGGAGACCTTTAAAAAGTTGATTTTAACCATAACACGGACAGACGAGAGACGGACATTGCTTAATCGACTTCCCTATCTGTAGGGACCAAGAAAATATATATTTTATGGGGTTGTAGATGGATATTAAAGAAATAACAAACTTCACTTTTGTGAAGGGTATAGAAATGTCTTTTTTTATTGGTAAAATGGCAAAAAAATCACTTCAATATTTTACGGTCCTTAAAACTTCTAACAAATAACAAACTGTAAAATTTTCGACACTAGTGTATAGCTAACTACATGGCTACGACTCCGGCCAGTTGCATTTGTAGTCGTAAAGCTGTGTTTCCTGCTGCCGTCTATGTGTTTATACCATAATTTTTCAAAATATGCCTGTATATGCTTAAGATATCACGAAAAAAGTGGTCACCTACATTAGGTAAAAAAATAATGTTTAAAACGTATTCTTATAGAGTTATCAAAATACTTCCTTTACAAAATACTGCCTTTAATATTCTGACCTTAAGGTTATGCATTAAGGTTAAATCTTGAAAGGGATGATTGACTCAAATGACTCCTAGATCAAAACATTTTCATTCTTAAGACAAAAACCTTGTTATCGCACTTAAAGATCCGATAAAAACGCCGAAAACATAATAAACAACTAAAATGGCGACATTTACATTCGGCATAAATAAATAAAAACAATTTCGAAATCTGGTTTTTAACAATTCTTGATATTTGCTGGTGTACCGCCAACTTTATTTTTGCGAGACGGTCTATTGTACGTAAGTGCGATAATTTTCTTTTTTGTAAATACTTACATAAATGCAAACGTAAAACCTGAAACCAAATACAACGTGCTAAGCAGTCCTTTTAAATTAACCCCCTTATTTTCTCAAACTCAAAGCCCTTGAACAAAAACAAATTTTTTTTAAATTTTAATTTCTTCCATACATTTGTTTTTGTTTTTATGCGTTGCGTTTTACGTGATTAAGCCCTAAATTTAATGTCACTACAAACGCAGAAAAACTTTGTGTGTTGTTATTGACGTTGTTGTGATTTTTGAGATTATTTTAAATCATGGAAATATTTTTATACCCTACACATTGTGATAAGGGTATATATCAGTTTGTCATTCTGTTTGTAATTTCTACAATATTCACTTTAGACCCCATAAAGTATATATTCTGAATCCTTATAGATAGGGAAGTCGATATAGCCATGCCCCTTTATCCGTTTGTGTGTCTGTCGAAATCCAGTTTCCAAAATTAAAAAAAGTCGCATTTTGATATCAAACAAATTAACAATTTTTATGAAATTTTCGATATGTATATCTTGTAAACTATAACAGATATCTGCTTTATATATACCACAAAGAGTAATGAAACAATAGTTATTACATTTTGGAAAGAAATAGTTGGGTAGGAGCAGAGCTAGGAGAACCCCCATACAAATAAACAACTTTTATTAAACAAAAATACGAATAATGTCGAAAATAATTAAAACTCTCTTCTTCAAAACTTCTATATGGTTTTTATATTATACATACAAACGTTGAAATTTTCTATTTAAAAATCTAGGATAACTATTGACTTCAAATATGGCACAAAGTATTTTGATTATAATTTGCAGCACGAAATAACTCAGTAAGAACGAATGGCTGGGTATATAAAAAGAGCAATGTGAAAGGTATATAAGATTCGGCACAGCCGAATATAGCGGCTTTACTTGTTTAATTTATACTTGTTTACTTCACATTTTATGCACCATTTACATTTAATCTTTCTTAGAAGAGTTGGTTGGTTTCTGTTTTTCTCATCTCGGACAAAAAAATCTCTTATAAATCATTTTAAAAGTGCGTGATAATCGTGGAATTGATAAAAATAGCATTACATTTTTAAATAAATCGAAAACAAAACAGAATTATTTATATATATACATTTTTTTAGGAATCTCTGACAAAACTGTCAGCACGTAAACAAATTAGTATGTCAACTGCTAATATCATATTAGTCCAGAGAGCATAAGAAATATTGTTTTGCGAAAAATCACCAAATTTAGTAGTTTAAATGATTAAACAGAACATAACCGTAACTTTAAGCAAAAATTACTCCCAGAAAAAACAGTCCCATAGTGGAAACGTCGGCTGCAACTTCAAGAAATCACATTTAAATTTTCCAGTTTTTATTCACAAGTAGGGTTTTTTCCCGGAATTTCCAATTCCGAAAATTCCCGGGAAATTCGTAAATTCTCATTTCCCGATTTTTCGGGAGGTTTGTGCGGGAATCCCAGGACATGCAAAACCTCGCACCTCAAGTATTTTCGTAAAATATTCACATTTTTTTTAACTTTTTCCTTATTTTTGGTTTATAAAACATTAAATACTAACCCCCATATTCATAAAAAACTAAAGTATGGTAATGCTATATTTACACTAGCTGAGATTATATGAGTTTCATAACTGACTCATTTGTATAGTGTAATAACCTGTCTGTTTTTATTTGTTAATATATTTGTCTAATCTCAGTTGAAAATAGAACGTGTTCTATTTTTAAACTATTTAACGTCTGAGTTTTAAATTTAAGCTTTAAAAGTTACCGGATTAAATGCTTGTTTTTGTATTGCCATATACTTTGTACTTGTTTAACAACTTTTATAACTAGCGGACTAAAACTAATTTCTGAGATGTAATGTAATACTAAAAGTAAAAAAATCAAATTGTTTTTTGACACTCATAAAAATGTAAGATTATTTTTTTGACACTCAACTCAGATGAGAACTTAGGTAGTGTAAATATAGCTTAATTAAGGGCTTATATGAGAGATGTCTATGCGAATTGTCAAATAATCCTTTAATAAGCCTACTGTAATTATTGGGCCTTATTGTGTTTGGCAGAGTCGTGCCGAATTTTGTCGAATTCGCCACACAAACGACAAGGGTGCTATTCATATAGCATTGGTGATTTGTTAGATAGTACAAAAAAACTAAAAACGACTACGTCAACGCCAATCACAATAGAGGTGATTAATAATACGAGCGTAAATATGAAACAAAATCCGATTTTTGCCTAAGGAAGACTACCGCTGGTGTCGTTCTACAGTGGTTGAAATTTATTCATAATTGCAATCAGGGTACAGTCAAACAGGTAATATCAAGAGCCCAGCTGACTATAATAAATTTGACATTCGTACTTTTCAAATGTACATATAATTTTGTATAAAATTTTTAATTTTTTTTTTAAATTCCAGTGTTGAAACACAAAAAGTTAATGCAGAGGGCAAAGTTTATGAATTCGCCTTAATTACCTGGTTATGTGTACCCTGGACTGAATTGTTAAGTTTTACTGTGATCTCTTTATATTTTTCCTTTTTGAATTCGTAAGTTTTTTATATGTATCTATTAACTTATATACATTTTTTTGTTTAAAAATAAAAACAGTAAATTTTTTTTTTATTTAAAGAGCGGGATTCCCGGGATATTAATTTTTGATTTCCCGTTTCCCGGGAAGCAAAAAAGTTCGGGAAAACCCGTATGCACAAGTCATCCTTTAAATAAAAGTTTTTGTTCATTGCTGGCTGCAAATTGTCATGCGTTTATAATTTTTTAACTGATATTTTAACAATATTTATAATTTCATTTATAAACCTACAGATTTTTAGATTTATTACATTTTTAAATGTTTTTGGATTTTCTATTGTTCTAATTTTTCTTCTCCAAAACGTGGTTTTGTTTACAATATGTACAAAATTAATAAAAGTGTGAAAATATGGTTAAAAGAATTTTTTTTTTCAAAATAAGGGGATAAGAAAAAAATCGCTGTCAGAATAAAATTGATTTTACTTTGTACTGAATTCAGCAGAGGCATTTTGCGTCAAATTGTATAGAAGAAAACGTCTTGCCCGAGCTCTGTTTCATCATTGCCACTTGTTAAAAATAGTTAAAAAAAAGTGACACACTTTGAAAGTGAATCCTACAAATGCTTAGAGAACGACTATTTTTAAAAGACAAAATGTATAGACTGTATGTAACCATAAATTGATCATCCATATGGCGGAAATGCGGTATTCGTAAGAACTTAAGAAAAAATTAGTCAAGGCCATGATACATAAGACTGGTTCAGAAGAATCGAGGAATTTTCGACTCAAAAACGAGACCATAAGCGATTATTTCAAAAAATAGAATATGATAGAAAATGTTAACTGGGTAGTGTATGTACATATGTATGTATTTATGCATATCACTAAATTTGCTTATTACTTATTACAAATATTTTCGCTCTGATTAATAATCGCGATTATAAACACGAATAAGAGCTTATATGAGGACGCTTGTTTCGGATAGGAGCTAGGGGAGTGGTAGCACCCCATTATTATGAAAGAATTTATAAACATAAAGAATAATATAAACATAAAGATGTTAACCAAATCTTTTAAAATTACCAAAAATTTTCATAGAAAGAAAAAACTCGTAAAACTCTAGCATTAGGCACGTACATATGTTTGTACTCGTATGGATGTAGAACAGTTTGCAAGACTTGCTCCCTAATGTTTCCTTGCTTGTTATTTTCATTTAAATATTCAAGATTTTATTTCTTTCGATCTAAAAATTAATATTTTTTTTATATTTAACAGCTTTAATAAAACGTTATTTAAAACAGCGAATATTGGTTTGTTAGATTCTTAAAAAACTCGAACGTTTTGGTTTGCTTGTAGTAATTCTCAATTTGTTTATTTATATAATAAGCTCAATAAACAAATTAAGAGAGAAAATATTCATGAGTTTTTTAAGAATTTGGGTTGAAGTTTACTGATAATTTGGTGTAAGAATCCATGAAATGCATATAGACATACTTAACCTACAACAAAACCTGAAAATATATCTAGGATAAAATCCTAAATAATAATCATAATAAAGTGTTGCAAAATCTTTTTTGATAACAACATACATACAAATATACATACATACATATATGTATGTATGCACTAATATGTATTAAAATCATTAATTTTATTTTTAATGTTTAATGTTATTGGTCGGCGCTGCTCAAATGTCGGTTAAATGTGTATGTTTTTAAAATTTAATAGAAAAATATATTTAAATTTGAAAAAATTAAAACTGTTTAATGCAAATGACCAACAACAAGCTCAAAATATAATAAAATTATGCAATAATACTATCAGCACCACTTGGGAACTGAATAATTAAGTTGTTTTTAAAACAAACACTTGTGTGTAAGCAGAGTCAATATTCGATTTTCTATTTTACGATCAACTATTTTAGTTCCAGAGTGCTACTAGACAGTTAAAATATATGGCCGACTACCATTAGATGTTTAATCTTAAAATTTTTTCAGAAAACCCCTACCTTTGCTTCCCCCGGGGGCTCTCATACAAAAGGAAATTTTGGTGCATTCAAAACATTTTGACTACCGCTTTCAGAGTGATCTGAGAGTATTAAAATGTATGACCGAGTACCATTAGTTTTTCACTCTCAAAATTTTTTTTGGGAAAAACTTATCCCCTACCTTACGTTTCAATGGAGGATCCAATACAAAATTTTTTTTTTCATATTTTTATTATTGAATCTTCGCCTTTGGCGAACTAACAATAAGTACTTAAATCCTCAAACTATTTGATTTTTATTAGACCAGCCAGTGCCAGACCAAAATTCAAGTTCTCATAATAAAATTATTTAATTCAGTAGTTTCATCTAAGTGCAATAGTATCCCTTCTTTTCAGACGAGTGTGACTACTATGTTGCAAAATGTTTCGAGCGAACGGATTTGGATGTGTTTCCAGCTTGTTTAAATACTTGTCCACATAATTAGGGATTTCGCATTTAACTAGTGGAACTTGCAGATCTTTGTGGATGTTGCTATTTCTATACCCTTCACATAAGTGACCGTATTAGGTTTACAAGATATTTTGTGTAATATATTATATATAAAAAGCCTTAGCTAACAAGCGTATTATTATTGATATTATTAATATTTGGAAAAAAAATTTTAAATATTATTTGCCTCGAGCGAAACTCGCTTACAGGCCCTAAAGGTGCATATTGGTGCACTCTTTTAAAAAATGATAATTAATTTTTACTTAATCTACCATTTTGCCTTTCAACCTCTTTATTGGCTAGGTATGCCTTGAGCAGTTTTTCTATGTAGTCCACCTGGTGCCATAATCTGGTTGCCTGTTCCCAGCTGGGAGGGGGGTCTGAGTGTATTTCCCTTAACAGTATTGCTCTATTCCGCCTTAACTTCTTCGTGTAGCCGCCTCGCCTCTTATGTTTTTGTTCTTTAGGTATTTTTGGCTCAATCTGCCCCTTATTTGTGTTCCGTTTTAAGTAATATTCGATGATTAGGGGTTTTGGTCCCTGTTCCATTCTATGCCCTTTGGCCGGACGGTTGTTTTTTCACTCGCTGCTGACGGACTTACCGCTTGTCTCGTCAGGACAAAAAAATTTTGGTCCTCAGGGTGCTTTATTCCTATCTAAGCACTTCCTCTTTTTTCTATTATCTTGCCTGTGCGCTTTTGTTGTACGCTTTAGGATTCCGCGTGCTTCTTATTTGTCTGAGCACTAGCAGAATTTTGGCAGGATCGCCATGTAAATATTAAGTTCGTTAGTTACCTTGATTTAAATGAAATATTTATTTTAGTTGTTCTTGCATAGAGCGGATGGAACGCTCCCAAGTAGTGTTAAGCAAGAATTGATTTCTTTATTGACAATTTTCGATTTTTATACATAATTATTGCTTACTTAGCTATTTTAGTTACAGTGGAATGTGTAGCATGGTTTTAGTGGGTTTTAATTAATGTTGAAACACTAATCAGTCCAGTACTCAAAGTATTGCCTGTATGATTATGTTAACAGTGGAACCGCCAACATAACAACTGCACTTAACTAATGTAGAAGACATCAGTTCTTTGTTTCATGAGTACTGACTGTTTTATTGCGGTGTGTAATATGATATTATATTTTGTTTAACGCAGAAAAATATTTATTTGAGTGTTTATTTGTTTTTGCGCGTGTTATATGCGTACGCTATGATATACACCGCGACATGTACACACTACACTTTATCTCGCAGTGTACGGACGTGTCTACGCGAGTGTAATATTGGTAATAGGTGATATAAGTAATAAGTAGCAAACGAATTTATTAAGATATACATATATATATATATATATATATATATATATATACATAATAGTGAGAAAAGGAAAATGAAGACAACAAACTAAATAAACAAAAGCAAACTGTTAATGAGTAACAGTAATCGTAGTGACAGTGGGCCTAATAGCCGAAATGCTTACATTGTTTTAAGCTCCACAAGTCTTAGCAATGAGAACATAAGATACCCTGAATATAATAGAAATTATTTAAATGCAAGACCAAAAATAATTACAAACAATCTAAGTTCAAGGGCGCCTAATTTAAATAAATGTGCTGAACAAGGGACTAATCTAGCCCAATCTCTATTTAATAATTATAAAAAAATTCTAAGGTACCATATTTGTCGCGGTTACCGTTATAAAATTCAGGAGTTGAACCTTTTTTTTTTTTTTGCATATTTTTATTATTGAATCTTTGCTTAAGCGAACTAAGAATTAGTATTCAAATCTTAAGACTAAGGAAATAATATTAGTCCAGCCAGTGCCAGACTAAAATTTAAGTTCTCATATTAGAAATAGTTATCTTCATCTAAGCGCAATAGTATCCCTCCTTTTCAGACGGGAGTGTCCACTATGTCGCAAGATACTTCGAGCGAACGGGTTTGGATGTGTTTCCAGCTTATTTAAATACTTGTCCACATATTTCAGGATTTCGCATTTAACTAGTGGAACTTCTAGATCCTTATGGATGTTGCTGTTTTTAACATACCAAGGAGCACCAGTTATCATTCTTAGGATTTTATTTTGACCGCGTTGTATTTTTTCTATGTTAGAGGCGGAAGCAGTGTCCCATATTTGTATACCGTAGCACCAAATTGATTTTGAAATTGAGTTGTATAGTAGAAGTTTACAATCCAGATGAAGCATAGAGTTTCTACCCATTAGCCAGTGGATTCGCGCAGCTTTAAGTTTCATTTGCGTCAGATTTGCATCTATATGAGGCTTCCATGTAAGGCGGCGATCCATGTGAATACCAAGATATTTTGTCTCGTAACGT
The DNA here is from genome assembly GCA_963583895.1 of Melanophora roralis. Classification (NCBI taxonomy): domain Eukaryota; kingdom Metazoa; phylum Arthropoda; class Insecta; order Diptera; family Rhinophoridae; genus Melanophora; species Melanophora roralis. The sequence goes on along the minus strand of OY757190.1, from coordinate 67,403,956 downwards.
TAAGGCACTAAATGGCTGTTAATAGTGATTGGAGGGCACGTTTCTTTGCGTGAGGTAAAAGTTACGTGAGTACATTTTTGTTCATTTATTTTTATTCCCCATAACTTTGCCCATTTCTCAATTTGGTTTACGTGTTGTTGCAGCTGGCTTGAAGCCTCTTTAGGGTCTTTATGAGTACTAAGAAAAGCAGTCTCGTCAGCAAATATCGACGTGTGTGTGAAACTATTGATAGGCATATCTGCTGTGTAAAGCAAGTACAGAATTGGACCTAGTATACTCCCTTGAGGTTCACCAGCCCCTATTGGCTGAGTGGAACTTATTTGGTTTCCCTCTTTGATCATAAATTGTCTGCCGGTTAAGTATTTTTCTAGCAGGCTTGAAATATTAGCTGGTAGATAGTTTTAGTTTGATTAACAGGCCTACGTGCCATACTTTATCGAATGCTTGAGAGACATCGATAAAAAGGGCGGAGCAGTACTTCTTTTCCTCAAAGGCTTTTCTTATAATCTGCACCAACCTGTGAGTTTGTTTGATTGTGCTATGTTGACTTCTAAAACCAAATTGGCGATCTGGAATGCAGTTGTTGTCATTCAGGATCGGACTCAGCTTGTTTTTAAGCAGCTTTTCGAATAGTTTCGCCAAAGTTGGTAACAAACTTATAGGCCTACAAGACTCCATCTTCGAAGGATCTTTACCAGGCTTAAGAATCATCTTTACTAAGGCAATTTTCCATATTGGCGGAAAATGTTTAAGCCGAATTAAAAGGTAGCTCTAAAAGCATTTTGTTGCTTATCTTATCAACGCCAGGAGTTAAACCTGCAGCTGCTTAAGTCGCATTAACCTTAATTTCGGCATCGGCACATAAGATCCAGGTAGAAATGGACCGCTACGTGACAGTTCTTAAAAGGGGAAGAAGCCCCAAATCGGCAGAAGCATCTCAACCTGCAAAAATTTTAAAAGACGATGAAAGGCCAACCTCATTGCAAAATCGTTTTGCAATTTTGCAAGAGGATAATGAGACCCCCGTAAGGGAAAGAAAGTCCTTTAAGCCACCTCCCATTGATTTGAGGGAAAAAAACTCAGCAAAGACTTCTATACCTGCTAACTCAAGACTGCAAAAGGCCTTTAGGTAGTTATTAAAGGCATTGATTCTAATGTTGACCCAGAAGAAATCAAGACCAGTTTGTTAAGCAAAGAGTTTATGGTTAGGACGGTATCCATATAAGAAACAGGGAAAAACACCCCCAACCATTATTCCGAGTGGAGCTTGAGCCTGGTGATATCAAATTGAAAAGAAGTGAAACTCACCCCATCTATGATTTAAAATATATTATGCACTGACAAGTTACTGTCTAACCAGCCCTTTGCACGTAAGCCTTACCAGACAACAACGCAACAAGAGGTGCCAACAAATGAACCAACCGGTCCCAATTCTAGCCGCCTGGAAGCCGTAATTGACAATATAGTCAAACAATTTACGCAGATCATTGCTCAAATGACTGACATGTTGCAAAAAATGCAGTCTGTTTTTCTGCAGGCTGCGCTTAAAAGGCCATGAACTGCCTTAGGGTTTGTTTCTGGAACGCAAACGGCGTCCGCCAACACAAAAACTAACTCGAGTATATTTTAATAAACAAAAAATCGATGTTATGTTGATTTCTGAGACTCATATGACATCTAGAAGCACTTTTAAAATTAGTGGCTTTTCTTTTTACGATTCAAAGGATCCTAGGGATAGATCATGTGGTGGCTCCGCTATTCTAATCAAATCAAGAATTAAACACCAATGCTTGGTTGGCCTCTCGGAATGTTATATCAAAGCTACGAACGTCTGCATTGATTAATTTTTCCATAACCTTGTTATTTCATTAGTTTACTGTCCACCTAGATTCCCCATAACGAAGGATCAGTACAACAGTTTCTACAAATCATTAGGTCCCCGCTTCATAACTACTGGAGACTATAACGCTAAGCACACATACTCGGGCTCCCGCCCAATTAGTCCCAGAGGTCGTGTCGGAAATGGAAATTTTCGTTATTTCAAGCCCGAAGAGAATGGCAGCAGCATAGATCGCCCCAACTTAAAACTAAGCTAAAATAGTGTACAAATCGATTAAAAAGCTTGCTGGAGGTTCACAGAATGGCATCATTTAAAGAGTACCTCGAAGGTCTAGGCGCGACTTCTCAGACAAATCATTCCCCTTGGCGATCAGCCAGACGTCTTAAAAGACCCGTTATGGCAAAACCACCACTGCGTAATCTGAGAGGAACCTGGGCTAGAAATGACGAAGAAAAATGCGATCTGTTCGCAAAGCATTTCCAAAACGTGTTCTCTCCCAATACTTGCACAGACGTGAGGGAATTACTACCACTACTACTAGACGTCCTTAAGAAATACGTTTCCGATTTACAGATGTTGTAGAGGCTATTGTTAACCTTGATGGTAAAAAAGCTCCTGGAGTTGATAATATAAGCAACAAAATGCTATTAGAGCTACCTTTTACAGCTAAAAGAATTGTGCTTTTTATTTTTAATGCCATAATTCGGCTTGAACATTTCCCGCCTATATGGAAAGTCTTATAGGTCTACAAGTTTGTTACCCACAATGTCAAAATTGTTAAAAAAAAACTGCTTAAAAACAAGCTGAATCCGAACCTGAATGACAACAACTGCATTCCAGATCACCAATTCGGCTTAAGAAGTCAACACAGAACCTTTGAACAAACTCACAGGGTCGGATCGTGCCTCCACGATCCGAGACAAAATATCTTGGTATTCACCTGATCGCCGCCTCACATGGAAGCCTCATATAGATGCGAAGCTGACGCATATGAAACTTAAAGCTGCTCAAATCCTGGGTTGTAAGCTTTTACTATACAACTCAATTTTAAAACCAATGTGGTGCTACGGTATACAACTATGGGGCACTGCTTCCGCCTCTAACATAGAAAAAATTCAACGCCGTCAAAACAAAATTCTTAGAATTATAACTGGAGCACCAGTTGGTATATTAAAAACAGCAACATCCACAAGGATCTAGAAGTACCAATAGTAAAATGCCAAATCTTAAACTATGTGGACAAGTATTTAAATAAGTTGGAAAAACATCCAAATCCTCTCGCTCGAAGCATCTTGCAGCAAAGTAGGCATACCCGTCGTTATATGAAACCAAGGTATATTCAACAAGGTAGGGACAACTGATCAGCTGACTTCTATTTCCGCCATATGTTATCTAGCTTAGCTTGGACACTTGCTTAAGTTGTACAATGGTTGTGTATACTGTGGGTATGTGTGTTCGCTACATTTTCGACAACCAAGTTGGAATTAGCAACAACAAAATACATGCTGAAATTTTACAGGAAGTTGTTGTTTTAGGGACGTTCCCACCTTCTTATTCCACCATGTATGAAACCTTTGGAAATAATTAATTTTATTATGAGAACTTAAATTTTGGTCTGGTACTGACTGGACTTATATTAAACACACTTAGTCTTAAAATTTGAATACTTATTGTTAGTTCGCTGAAGCGAAGATTCAATAATAAAAATATGAAAAAAAATATACATATATATTTTAATATATTTTATACATTTAAAAATTATCTTTAATAATTTCTGCCCATTTGTCGTTGATAAAAAATAAATAATATACAATTATTAAAAGCGTTTCATTCCATCTAAGAGATGGATGATGCTCGACCGTTAGTCAAGTGTTGCCTAAGAGACTTTTAATACAAAAAAGCATAGTGTATATAAAAAGTAAACTTCGTCCTAACTTACAGAATAAGAAAAAAGGGAAAACAGTCATGCCGTATCCCTTTTTCTGTAACATGAAAGTTAAATAGGTGATGTTTACAACCAAAAGACACTACTACCGTTCAAAGAGTACTGAGGATGAAATTGCGTAGCTGCTTTCGAAAATGCATTCTACTCGGCTAGTATCGGTAGAAAAATCTGTTTTTTTTTTTCTCAAATAAAAGTTTCTTTCAACATTAACGAAAAAATATTAATTTCTTTTAATAAAAAAGAAATTATATGAAATTAAGCCAAACTTTTTGCACTTACCGTCGTAGATGAGCTTCGAACCAGGGACTTTTCGCACTCAAGCACCAGCGCGCTACCTCTAGGCCACCGAGACACTTTGTTATGTTAAATAATATATTAAAACAACAAGTTTTGTTCTACTTGATTTGTTGAAGTAATCCGAGTAGACTTGATTTATTATATGTAATAATTATCATAAATTTAAATGATTTTTAAATCATAACGTGCTTTATTAAAGTCATTACAAATTAAATAACAAATAGAAGAAAAGTGGCAAGTAAGTCAAAATAAAATAATAAATTAAGGAAGTCATTACAAAAAAGTTTGTAAGTGAAGTTTTTGCTGGGTAGCTTTTAGCGTTTTTTTAAAACAAAATCTCAACAAAAAAGTAAAATTCATTTAAAATAACTATAATTACATAAAAGACAAAAAAACATATTTATTAAATTAATAGTTTATGGTTTCCTGTTAAGGCAAATTTGATTAGCACGACATTTGCGTCAATTTCAATTTTATTATAGGCAACATTGCTAAGCCGTTGAGCGTGTCCTCTGTCATGGTTGATTTCAGCCATGTTTTAATACGGCGAAGGGTTGAAAATGACATTTCAGCCGCAGCATTACTTACCGGCATTAAAACAAAAATGATGAATATTTTTGCAAATTCGGATAAATGTCTGGGTCACATCTTGCTAAAACGGGGGTCTTTATAAATTTTACATTTTTGTTTCCAATGCAAAATGTCAGCCCTTTATTTCGTATAAGCAGCTTTTTTTATCGAATTTTTAAAATTATGAAATTTAAATTTCAAAATTAGCAATATTCTAAAGCAAAAGTTTAGGGATGTTAAACAAATAAAGGACGTCCTTTGAGAAACGTGTTTTAAATAAGGAGTATGTAGCCCTTGATGCGGTAGTATATTTCGACTAAAATTCCCATACCAACGCAAATATTTTTTGCCGCTTTAAAAATAGTTTTAAATTCTGTTATTCTTATTGTGAGAACTTAAATTTTAGTCTGGTACTGACTGGACTAGTATTAATTACTTAGTTTTAAGATTTAAATACTTATTGTTATGTTAGTTCGCTTAAGCGAAGATTCAATAATAAAATATATGAAAACAAATCTGTTTGGGCTTCATCCTTTTAGTCTCAAGACACATTATCAGCCCTACGGGGAAGTGGACTGGTCCAAGACTATTGACGTTCCTTAGAAGAAGACCTGTCACTTTTACATTGCATTGTCATTGGAGGGAGCCTCAAAACAGGCCAGTCCTGTAAAAGCAAATTCTGCATTAGTTGTTAAAGATCCTGTTCCATCTACTTTGTTTGTATTTACGCGTGTGTGGGTGTATATATACACATATGTATGTTTATGTGTAGGGACCAGTATTTCTATTTTTCCCCTAACCCCTTCAACACCTTTTAACCAGTTACTGATGTGTGCCTTTTTAACCGATTACGACCAAAAGCTTTTGTCTAATTCATGTTTTGTACCTGCAACAGGACGAGTACGCCGACCAATTGACACATTTCCCGCAAGGAGGTTTTTTAAAAGAGATGATCCTTTTTTTAATCCTCCTATCCTGCTTTGTAGAATTGCACTAAGCGGCTGTGTGGCAGTAAGAATATAATTTACAATATGTAATCCGCAAATAAATTCGAAAGTGCTTAGAGAATTTTTTAATAATAAGGCTTTTAAAGACGTATCCTTATCTTTTCCAATGCAACTATTATGTGCTTTACTTTTAACTGCAAATTGTAGAACTACACAATTTTTAAAATCTAGACAAACATTTTTCAAATCTCTTAAAACAACTGATAGTTGTGTGTTCGCATTAATTGATACTTTGACGTCATCACCAATATCATTCAAAGCCTTTTCAAATGCGTCGATAAAGCCGATAAATTCTTCTTATGCTAACTTTTCGTTTACGCTAAAATACCTTAAAGCTAAAGAAGTTTGGTTTTTTCCTAATAAATCAGTGGTTTCTTCAAAAATAATCGAATAGTATTTACCATCATGAATATTTTTAAGTAAAATTTCTAAAATAAAATTATGGGAACGATGTCCACGGAGAGTTATATAATGCCTTCCGGGGAAATTACATTTTTTTTAATACACACAGAAAAAACCCTCAATAAAGAAATGTTGATTTCAAGTAATGTTAATTTTTGGGAAAAAAATCATTTTAATATATATTTTACATTGTTTCCCGTTAAATCAATAGTTAAAATTGTTAATCTATTATATAAAGAAGGGGTGTATGTATGTATGTATGTATGTTTGTATGTTTGTATTTTATAGCTGGCCACACCAGTGGACCGATTTTTTTGAAATTTTTACAGGGAGTTATCTCAAGTCTGAAAGGAACAATAGGCTACTTTTTTTTTAAAAACTATTGCTGCCACGCCCACAATACGCCCATTTGTGTGGGAAGGTTAGGTTATTAATGGCCTAACAAAATTAGCCAAGGCCATATTGATCAAACGCGTAGAGCTAAATACATGAAATTTATAACACGTGTTAAGCTCTACATGTTTGTTTAAATGCACATAAATTTTTAAACATTGGGCCCGTAAAGGGATAAAAAGGGGACAAAAAGGGAAAAATCTGTAACCTACTATCTTTTGATGTATATAAGATAGAAACAAAATTTAAAAAGTTTAGCGTTTTCCTTAAGAAATAAACAGACAGGTATCTGGAGTTTTTTTTTTTAATGTTGGTCCGAAAGGGCGAAAAAGGGGTTAAAATTATATTTTGGTACTTTTTGGTACTTTTTTGTTACTTTTAAACCAATAAAGATAGAAAAATTTTTCAAATTGCGTTCGATAGGTTTTACAAAAATATGATTACGCTGTTCGTACTTTTTTCAAATTTTGGGCCCAAAGGGTAAAAAAAGGGTTAAAAATATATTTTGATTTTTTTATTCGTTTTTTGTAACTTTTAAACCAATAACGATAGGAACATTATTCAAATTAAGTGTAACAGGCCTAAAAAATATGAGTATGTTTTTAGATACTTTTTTAATTTATAAATCCTAAGGGCAAGAAAGGGTTAAAATTAGGTTTTAGTACTTTTTGTAACTTTAAAATCAAATAAGACAGAAACATAATTTAAATTCCTCTTCCAGACCGATTTTTGGAAATTAGTTCGCACATAAGCGGCTTTTAAAGTTAAAATTTTGAAGGTAAAAAAGTGGGCGGTGCCACGCCCATAAAAGTTAAACTTATTATGCTGGTACTTTTATTGCACTGATTTTTTAAAATTGGCACACATATAGAAGGCCTCTAATTCCGAAATTTTAAAGGACAAAAATGGAGGACTGCAGCGCCCACAAAAATGTAAGTTTTCATACTGGTTCTTCTATTGTTGCAATTTTTATGAAGCTCAAAAATAGACCGATAATATTTATTTTCGGTACAAAAATGGGTGGCATAAAGATAGACAAACGTGCAAAATAATGTGAAGATAAGGCCATATTTGAGCCAGTTATAGCCCAAAACGCTTAATCCGGGAGGACATTTGTATGGGAGCTCTGTCGAAAAATTAACTGATCATCACCACAAACAACATGCTTTTTTCTTATGCCAAAAAACTTATCTGTTCCAAATTTCATCGAAATATCTGCAAAAATGCGGTCTCTACTTTGTTTACAAGAATACATTAATAAGGCTGAATTCCAAAACGCAGTTTGCCTTGCATTAAAAATTTTCAACTTCTTCCCTTATTCACTCTTTACAATTTGGACAACGTTTCTTGCTTCCAGGACATTAATATAACTGTAAGCACTCATTTGGAAGTAGAAGATATTACCAGAAACATCATCTTTGCTTTCAGGAAAAACTTGAAATTTCGTGATGCAAGGCAAACTGCGTTTTGGAATTCAACTTAACTGCCAGCCGGACGGATGGACTGACAGGTTTTAATCGACTCAGAAAGTGATTCTGTGTCGATCGGTATAATTGGAGGTGGGTCTCAGACCTTTTTCTTTGGTGAGGCACGAAAATTTGCACAAAAGCATAATAAAATTTGAATTTAACAATATAAGAGAAGTTTGAACTTCTTTTGAAAAATATTTGATATGTGATCCCTGTATCTATATTATATAAAGAAGGGTTGTATGTATGTATGTATGTATGTATGTATGTATGTATGTATGTATGTATGTATGTATGTATGTATGTATGAATGTATGTATGTATGTATGTATGTATGTATGTATGTATGAATGTATGTATGTATGTATGTAAATACATATGTATGTATGTTTGTAATTTATAGCTGTCAACACCAGTGGATCGATTTTTTTGAAATTTTTACAGCGAGTTACTTAAAGTCTGGAAGCAAGGGGCTAAGATTATATATAGAAGTTTATAAATAATTTTTGCTTATTAAAACTTTCTGAATATCCAAAACTGTAAGCCTGGTAAATTTCCAATTTTTATGAGCTAAGTAAATAGTAGGGCTGACTTATTATTTATTGCAACTTATGTGGGGCAACCAATAAATTTAAAATAATATAAATTCTTTTGTGTTAACATATTTGAATAATTTTACTATGATTGGGGTAGCGAAGCACACCGGGGCTTAGCTAGTCTATTATATAAAGAAGGGGTGTATGTATGTATGTATGTATGTATGTTTGTATTTTATAGCTGGCCACACCAGTGGATCGATTTTTGTGAAATTTTTACAGAGTGTTACTTCACGTCTAAAAGGAACAATAGGCAACTTTTTTTTTGGAAATTATTGCTGCCACGCCCACACTACGCCCATTTGTGTGGGAAGGTCAAGTAACAAAATTACCCAGAGCCATACTGCTCAAAAGCGTAGAGCTAAATACCTGAAATTTACAACACGTGTTAAGCTTTACATGTTTGTTTAAATGCACATGAGTTTTAAAACATTGGTCCCGTAAAGGGATAAAAAGGGGACAAAAGGGGAAAAATCGGTAACCTACTATCTCTTGAAGTATATAAGATAGAAACAAAATTTAAAAAGTTTAGCGTTTTCCTCAAGAAATGAACAGGCAGGTATCTGGAGTTTTTTTAAATTTTGGTCCGAAAGGCCGAAAAAAGGGGTTAAAATTATATTTTGGTACTTTTTGTTAATTTTAAACCAATAAAGATAGAAAAAATTTTCGAATTGCGTTCGATAGGTCTTACAAAAATATGATTACGTTTTACGTACTTTTTTTTAATTTTGAGCCCAAAGGGGAAAAAAGGGTTAAAAATATATTTTGATTTTTTCATGCGTTTTTTGTAACTTTTAAACCAATTAAGATAGGAACATTATTCAAATTAAGTGTTACAGGCCTAAAAAATATGAGTACGTTTTTATATAATTTTTTAATTATTAGACCCTAAGGGGAAGAAAGGGTTAAAATTATGTTTTAGTACTTTTTGTAACTTTAAAATCAATTACGATAGAAACATTATTTAAATTCCTCTTCCAGACTGATTTTTGGAAATTAGTTCGCACATAAACAGCTTTTAAAGTTAAAATTGTGAAGGTAAAAAAGTGGGCGGTGCCACGCCCATAAAAGTTAAACTTATTATGTTGGTACTTTAATTGCACTGATTTTTTAAAATTGGCACACATATAGAAGGCCTCTAATTCCGAAGTTCAAAAGGACAAAAATGGAGGATTGCAGCGCCCACAGACATGTAAGTTTTCATACTGGTTCTTCTATTGTTGCGATTTTTATGAAGCTCAATAATAGACCGATAATGTTTATTTTCGGTACAAAAATGGGTTGCATAAAGATAGACAAACGCGCAAAATTATGTGAAGATAAGGCCATATTCTAGCCAGTTAGAGCCCAAAACGCTTAATCCGGGAGGACATTTGTATGGGAGCTCTGTCGAAAAACTTATCTGTTCCAAATTTCATCGAAATATTGCCAAAAATGCGGTCTCTACTTTGTTTACAAGAATACATTAAGTCTGAATTCCAAAACGCAGTTTGCTTTGCATCACAAAATTTCAAGTTTTTCCTGAAAGCAAAGATGAGGTTTATGATAATATCTTTTACTTCCAAATGAGGGATTGCAGCTGTAGGTACCTTTCCCAAGCACTTGTAAAAATACTTTGTGTAAAAATGTTTTTAGTCTAGTTACAGTTTTTTCTAATGTAAAATTTTTTATAAAATTTGTAAAAATTATATTATATAATTGAATTGTTGATTTCATTTAATAAAGAATATTTTTTTTCCTAGTAAATAATAATTGTATATAAAATATAAAGCATTATTATTTACAATTGGTGACCCCTATAAAGCAACATGCCAATCTTTGGAGATTTACAAGGGAGAAGAAGTCCTCAAAATGTGCCAGCAAATAATACACCACCTCCAGCAGAGCCACTACATGTTCCAGAGATTTCTTCTGCTAAAACACCAAAGCTCCCTGCATTTTGGAAAGATGAACCAGAAGTTTGGTTTCTTCAAGTCGAAGCAAGCTTCCGTGTGTGTGGAATTACCCAAGATACAACAAAATTTGAATATTTGGTTATGAATCTGGACCAGTCTGTGCTATATTTAGTTAAAGATTTAATTATTTCTCCACCATCTTCAGGTAAATATGATGCACTGAAAGATCGAATTATTCAATCGTTTGCTGAATCTGCCGAGCATCAACTCAAACGCCTATTGAGTGGGCTAGATATGGGGGATCAAAAACCTTCACATTATCTTCAGCGCATGAGGTCTCTGTCAAATGGTAAGGTTAGTAGTGATATTTTGAAAACACTATTTCTGGAACGTTTGCCAGATAAAGTAAAAAGCATTTTGGCTGTTTGTGAGACAAATGACGTCGATAAGCTAGCTCTTCAAGCTGATAAGATCGTTGAAGCATTTTCAAGTTCAACATCGATGTTTGTTTCTGAGATATCTTCTCCTGCAGATGTGAATGTATGGTCCAAAAAGTTGGAAAACATAGTTGCGCGAATTGAAGCATTAGAGACTTGTTCTAAATCTACTCATGAATCACGCCCAACTTCTCTCAGAACTAGATCCCGCTCAAGAGGGAAGTCCACACAAAGAAAAGATTCCGGGTTATGTTGGTATCACTGGCGATTTGCTGATAAAGCACGCAAATGTATTCAACCCTGCAAATTCGAATCCAAAACAAAAAACTAGAATCATCTCATACAGGTTCTTCGACCGCTTGTATGGATGAATTGTATAATGGTCGTTTATTTGTCACTGAGAAGCACTCAAAAGTTCAATTTTTAGTCGACACAGGAGCTGAAATTTCCGTATACCCATGTAAAAATCGTAGTTCACCACAAAAACTCTCTCTGTATGCAGCAAATGGTACAGAAATAAAAACGTTTGGTACCGTAGTACTGAATTTAGACTTAGGTTTACGCAGATTTTTTCGGTGGAGCTTTATACTTGCCGATGTATCTCGCCCAATTATCGGAGCCGACTTTTTACGTCATTACCATCTTCTTCCAGACTTAAAGCAGAAAGCGTTGGTAGATGGTATAACTAGTCTTAAAACAAGTGGAGATATAGTAAACGAGACAAGTGTGGGAATCAAAATGGTGTCAGGTGAAAGTACCTACCATAAATTGTTAAAAGAATATCCAGAAATTTTCACACCATCTGATACTTTTAAATCCAATCATGGTACCTATCACCACATAATTACCTGCGGGCCAAGTGTATCCTGTAAGCCAAGAAGATTAGACCCAGTAAAACTAAAAGCCGCTAAGAATGAATTCCAGTATATGTTGGACAAGGGAATTATTAGACCATCCAGCAGTAACTGGTCAAATCCACTTCACATGGTTGCGAAACCCAACGGTGAATGGCGTCCATGTGGAGATTACAGGGCTCTTAATAAAATCACTGTTGCTGATAAATATCCAGTGCCTTATCTTACAGACTTTCAAATGAACGCTCATAAAGCGGTAATTTTTTCAAAATTAGATTTAATTAAAGCCTTTTATCAGATTCCAGTGCATCCTGACGACGTTCCAAAAACTGCAGTAACTACACCCTTTGGATTATTCGAATTTTTAAGAATGCCATTCGGGTTGTGTAACGCTGCGCAAACTTTTCAACGTTTTATAGATGGAGTTTGCCGGGGCCTTGATTTTGTATTTGTCTATATTGACGACGTTTGCGTTTTCTCAAAGTCTGAAGCGGAACATATTTCTCATCTTAGAACCCTTTTTGAACGTTTTAAAAAGTTTGGAATTATGATTAATCCAGCAAAATGTGTATGGGGTGCTGCCGAAATTGACTTTCTTGGACATCGTGTAACTTCAAAAGGGATTACTCCACTTCCAGAGAAAGTTAAATGTATAAATGAGTATCCATTGCCAAAAACCATTAAGGAATTGCGAAGATTTTTAGCTATGTTGAATTTTTACCGTAAATTTCTTCCCCATGGTGCCGCTGTTCAAGGTATTTTGAACGATTTTTTGAAAGGAACAACAAGGAAGAATGATAACCGGGAAATTCAGTGGACAAAACAGTCTAAAGATGCGTTTAACAATTGTAAGAACTTATTGGCCAATGCGACCTTTTTGTCTCACCCAGTTCCCGATGGGCAGATGGTTTTAAAAGTTGATGCATCAAATTTTTCTGTTGGTGCTGTAGTGGAACAATTTATTGATAACTCATGGCAGCCGCTTGGGTTCTTTAGCAAAAAGTTAAACGCCACACAACAAAAGTATAGCACCTATGACCGCGAACTTTTAGCTGTTTATAAAGCTGTTCAACATTTTCGTCATCTACTAGAAGCCAGAAAATTTACAATATATACCGATCACCGTCCTTTGATATTTGCGCTCAAACAAAAATTAGAGAAGGCATCACCTCGCCAGAGGAATCATCTTGATTTTATTGCTCAGTTTTCCTCAGACATTCGGCATATATCTGGTAAAGAAAACGTTGTGGCAGATACACTTTCTCGCATCGAATCTATTCAAATTCAACCAATAGATTACAACCAATTTAGTGCAGCTCAGAGGAATGACACTCAACTTAAAGAACTTCTGCAGCCTTCAAGTAAGTTTAATATAATTCTAATAACAATGCCAAACACTGAGAATCAGGTTTATTGTGAGATGTCAGATGGTGCAGCTCGTCCTTTTGTTCCAAAAGAGTTTCGAGAGATAGTATTTAAGAATATTCATACACTTTCACATCCAGGTATACGCACCACTCGAAAACTTATTTGCTCAAAATATTTTTGGCCATCAATGAAAAAAGATGTCAATAATTGGGCTCGAGGGTGTCAAGATTGTCAGCGCTCCAAGGTTACAAGACATACCAAAAGTGAGATTGGGAATTTTCCACTTGTTAGCAATAGATTTTCAATGATTCACTTAGACATCGTTGGACCGTTACCTCCGTCAGAAGGATATTCTTATCTGCTTACATGTGTAGATCGTTTTAGTCGATGGCCTGAAGCTTTTCCGCTAAAGGATATTAAGGCTGAAACAGTGTTTCGAGTTTTTTATGATGGTTGGGTTTGTCGTTTTGGTGTTCCAAACACTATAGTTACTGATCGAGGAAGTCAATTTACCTCTCATATGTTCAGGGAAATATGTAAAAACCTAGGTATTTCTCACAATTTTACTACTGCGTATCATCCACAAGCTAACGGTTTAGTAGAACGTTTTCATCGCACTTTAAAGGCTGGTCTTGTATGTGCGGATAATAAGCAATGGACTGTTTCCCTAAATTCAGTCTTGTTTGGATTAAGAGCAAGCCTAAAAGAAGATCTTGGTACGTCTTCAGCAGAAATGTTGTATGGTGAAACGGTACAGCTACCTGGCGAGTTTTTGAAGGCAGTGAAAATTACTGATCCAACCTCACATTTAGCAGAAATTCGAAAAATTATGTTCAATCTTAAGCCCATAGAGATTTCACACAATCAGAATAACTCAAAATTTTTTGTACATAAGGACCTTAATAATTGTTCTCATGTTTGGATATATCGTCTAGCAACTACAAAACCTCTCCAGCCAAAATATTTAGGACCATTTAAAGTTCTGCAACGCAATCAAAAAAATTTTAAAGTGTTAGTAAACGGAAGAAAGGAAACAATCTCAATTGACCGCCTTAAGCCTGCATTTTTCGTAAATAACTGTTTTGAAGGAAATGCGCAACAAGAAGTTATAAATAAGCCAGAAGCTACAAATGAAACACAAGTAGTAAGATCCAGATCTGGCAGAGCTGTTAAGTTTCCTGAACGCTTTGGCGTCCATTGAGGGGGGAGTACTTGTAGGTACCTTTCCCAAGCACTTGTAAAAATACTTTGTGTAAAAATGTTTTTAGTCTAGTTACAGTTTTTTCTAATGTAAAATTTTTTATAAAATTTGTAAAAATTATATTATATAATTGAATTGTTGATTTCATTTAATAAAGAATATTTTTTTTCCTAGTAAATAATAATTGTATATAAAATATAAAGCATTATTATTTACACAGCTGTAGTAATGTCTTGGAAGCAAAAAACGTTGTCAAAATTGTAAGGAGTGTATAAGGGAAGAAGTTGAAAATTTGTAATGCAAAGCATACTGCGTTTTGGAATTCAGCCTAACTCCCAGCCGGACGGATGGACTGACAGGTTTTAATCGACCCAGGAAGTGATTCTGTGTCGATCGGTATAATTGGAGGTGGGTCTCAGACCTTTTTCTTTGGTGAGGTACAAAAATTTGCACAAAAGCATAATAAAATTTGGATATAACAATATAAGAGAAGTTTGAACTTCTTTTGAAAAATATTTGAAATGTGATCTCTGTATCTATCTATTATATAAAGAAGGGGTGTATGTATGTATGTATGTATGTATGTATGTATGTATGTATGTATGTATGTATGTATGTATGTATGTATGTATGTATGTATGTATGTATGTATGTATGTATGTATGTATGTATGTATGTATGTATGTATGTTTGTATGTGTGTAAGTACATATGTATGTTTGTATGTATGTATGTTTGTAATTTATAGCTGGCCACACCAGTGGATCGATTTTTTTGAAGTTTTTACAACTCGCTGTCTGAAAGAAACAATTGGAAATTTTTGGAAATCTTTGCTGCCACGCCCACACTACGCCCATTTGTGTGGAAAGGTCTGGTTATGAATTACCTAACCAAATTACCCAAAGCCATACTGATCAAACGAGTAGAGCTAAATACATGTTTGCTTAAATACATACGAATTTTTAGAAATTAGGCCCGTAAAGGGATAAAAGGGGGACAAAAAAGGAAAAACCTGTAGCCTACTATCTTTTAATGTATATAAGATAGAAACAAAATTTAAAAAGTTTTTCGTTTTCCTTAAGAAATAAACAGACAGGTATCTGGAGCTTTTTTTTCATTTTGGTCCGAAATGGGGGAAAAAGGGGTTAAAATTATCTTTTGGTACTTTTTGGTATTTTTTGTTACTTTTAAACCAATAAAGATATAAACATTAGATTGATATTTAAATAACTTAATCGTTCGGCTTGAGGTCAATAATTCAATATTTGTTTTACAATAAAATTGAAAAAAACAAATTATTATTTTTATTCTGCAATTATTTTATTTCCCGATATTTTATCAACTTATGCATAAACTATTTACCGCCAAGTTCTCATATGAACTTTGTATAAACATTAAAATAATTACCCCCTGAGGATGATCAACGAAGTTGATCGAAATATCGGGAAATAAAATAATTGCAGAATAAAAATAATAATTTGTTTTTTTCAATTTTATTGTAAAACAAATATTGAATTATTGACCTCAAGCCGAACGATTAAGTCATTTAAATATCAATCTAAAAATAAAGGTCAACTAATACACATTAATATGGAAATAGATATAAACATTATTCAAATTGGATGCGACAGGCCTAAAAAATATGAGTACGTTTTTGTGTCTTTTTTGAATAATTGGACTCTTAGGGGGGAAAAAGGTAAAAATTATGTTTTAGTATTTTTCGTAACTTTAAAACCAATGAAGGTAGAAACATAATTTAAATTGCATTCGTCAGGTTACCAAACAATGTTTATATGTTAATAATGGGCTAAGATTATATATAGAAGTTTATAAACACTTTTTGCTTATTAAAGCTTTCTAAATATCTCCAAAACTGTAAGCCTGGTAAATTTCCAATTTTAATGTGCTAAGTAAACAGTAGGGCTAACTTATTATTTATTGCAACTTATGTGGGGCAACCAATAAATTAAAAAATATATAAATTCTTTTGTTTACATATTTTAATAATTTTACTATGATTGGGGTAGCGAAGCACACCGGGGCTTAGCTAGTTTAATACTAAAAAAAAGACGATTTAATTTTGATCACTTTAAAATAAAGTTGTTCAGATTTAATTTTACATTTTACAAAGTTATAATAACATTGAGCAATGTTAAATTTTTAAAATTAAGTCTTTGGAGCAAAATATTTAGTTTTTCATGTAAAATTAACATTGCACACAGTTGAAACAAAATGATCTATTTTTATTTCAACATTACTTAAACATAAAAAAATAACATTGATTCATATAGAAACGACATTTGTCAACATTAAATATAAACTAACCTTTACTCACTTATAGGATTTGTTGTTGGTTAAGTTTGTCTATATGCATTTCATTGGTTCTTACACCAAATCATCAGTAGACTTCAACAAAAATTCTTAAAAAACCTCATGAATATTTTCTGTCTTTATATAATTACCTCAATACACAAATTAAGAATTACTATAAGCAAACCAAAACGTTCAAGTTTTTTTAAGAATCCAACAAACCAATATTCGCTATTCGCTTGTTTTAACTTTCTTTTTCCCCTTACATTTGAATAACCATTGGTTATTACTAAATGTATTATAAGGGCTACCGAAAACAAAACCTTGTTGTCTAACAACACTTTTTAAAATATTATTTAGAATTTAATCCCAATTTTCTTGTTTATTTATAGGGTTTGTTGTTGGTTAAGTTTGTCTATATGCATTTCATTGGTTCTTACACCAAATCATCAGTAGACTTCAACCCAAATTCTTAAAAAACCTCATGAATATTTTCTGTCTTTATATAATTACCTCAATAAACAAATTAAGAATTACTATAAGCAAACCAAAACGTTCAAGTTTTTTTAAGAATCCAACAAACCAATATTCGCTATTCGCTTGTTTTAACTTTCTTTTTCCCCTTACATTTGAATAACCATTGGTTATTACTAAACAGTGATGCCAGGAGATTTTTTTAGAAATCCCTACACTTATGGGGAAAAATCCTTTTTTTTCCCTACACCCACTTTTTGTTTCCCTACATTTTTCCCTACACTACTTTTTTCAATTTTAAAAAAAATTAAATTTAATTTTTATTGTACATTTTTAATTCAGCTACATAAATTCAGGTTCATTTATATAAAAACGAATAAAAATAACAATAAAAAACAATATTACTACAAGAATAACATAAAAATAACATAAAAACAATAGAAAACTTACAAATATTACATTGAAAAAAAATATTTATTCAATTCTGTATAATCAGATTTTTTTAATGACTAGATGTGCATTTAAAACTTATACAATTAATTACCTTTGCTTGTAAATGAAATTTGACAATGCAAATAGAATTTGACATTTCATAGCTTATTTGCTTCTTTTTTTAAGGTACGTCAGTACCAACAGAAAAAGTCCTTTTGGCGTCAGCATTAGCACGTGCCAAACTAAGTCAAATTTTTATTATTTTTTCAAAATTTGGAAAAATCAAATTGTCATATATTTTGTGATATGCAAATTTTGGACCAAAATATTTCAACTTCAAATTTAGACGATATTTGCTTTTCATATTAAAAAAAACTATATTCCAATGTTAAGCATTCTTGTGTTAGTAAATATAAGTAAAATTTATACTTATCGCGCAACAATTTAAATTGATGTTAATTTTTGTTATTATTTCCAATGGCTACTTCAGCATATTAAAATTCCATTTCTTCGAAGATTGACTTATCATTTAGTGACAGTCTTCTTTGCATTTCTTAAAGTGGGTTTTGGAAACGTTTTCAACAGATCTTCACATTTACTGCCGACATTAAAGTCACCTATTGGCAAGGAAGCATGAGGTGACCTTATGGCACAATAAGTTTTCAGCATTCTTTTTTTATAAAATTTTGACTAAGGTAAAGGTCGTGGTGTCTTTTACCGGCACCATCCATCCCATTATCTTCTCGCCTTTCAACCAACAGGAGAAAAACCTTATTTTTCTGTATCAAAACAAGTGCAAGGTGTATTTAACAAGGTGGCATTATAAAGTTTCCGTACAACAATGCAACTTTAACTGGGTCATCAAAAATAATATAGCAATTTGTATGTGTTGTTTTGACAATTATTTGTATCAGCAAACAATAATCAGCTGCTGTTACGATACCTCCTATGTATATATGTAAGTATATACACCTTGAACAAGTGTTTACTACTCATTATATATTAAAAAAAATGCCACTCGTATTTACTTATTTCATATAATAGAGGTATTACCAGATTTACGACTTTCTAATGATACACTTAAAGAGAAGCACATATTTTTTTAAGTTTTAAAGTTTACATTTGGAAAGCATATAATTTTTAGTTGTGACCAAAAATTTGCACTTGAAAAAATCCCTACAATTCGACAACAGTAAGAAATCTTTCCCTTTTTCCTTACATGCAATATTTTTGAAAAAAATCCCTACAAAAAGGGAAAAATCCCTACACTTGGCATCACTGGAATCAAGTCATTCAGCATACTTTGCGATATTATGTGTGTTTCTTCCACGTTCAAATCTTCGGTCGGTGACGAACGGAAAGTTCACCTAGAATTTGCACGCACACCTGGGCAAATTGGCCAAGGGTCGTTGTTCGTACGGGGAACTAGCTTGGACACTGATGACACGTCAGCATATTTATACTTTGATAGTTTTTTTGCATTAAGACAGTCTACACTCATCAAGCGAAAATAACAATCATCTACATGATTTTTCGGCTGTCTCCATAATATTGGCATTAAAAATAAAAAGTACACTTCTTGACCAAGTGACCACTTATACAGTTTTGTGCTACACGCTTTACAAAATAATTTCGTTACCCACGGCTTGTGATTTTTTTTTAACACAGATACCGAAATAATAAAAATATGTATCCCTCAGCGCTTTTGATATATTTTTCCACTTTTTCCGCTAATATAGCATCCGCAAACATAACAAAAATGCTTAAAATCAACTTTGCAATTCTTTCTTTCCATTTTCACACGTTTTGGAACAAAAAAAACTTTAAGTTTACAATTGAAATGGCGGTCCTACGATGCCAACAGCAAATTGCCGTTATTACACTGCAGTGCAGCCAACATGCAAGAGCCCGAAAACTAGAACCAATCTTGAAAAACGAAAACCGGATTCGAATTCAGCGCCTCAAGTAACGTTCAGATTTGTTCTCATCGCTTCAGCTCCAAAAGTTGACGGGAATTCGTAAACTTGTGTTATTGATAAAAAAAAAATTATAAAAATTTATTTTGTTAATTTTTTATAAAAGTTGTAAACTTCTCGAAATCATTAAAAACCCTAATTCAGACTTTAAATTAAACTTATATTCATATTTATGCAAAATATATATTTATTTTTTTTGTTTTTTAGAAAGAAGACAATATAAGCTTTTGTTTGCTTTTCATTTTTTTAAAAAAATCACTTTTCATTTTAAAATTACGGCGAAAATTCTGAAATAAACTATAATTTTCCGGAAAAAAATGTCTATAAAATCGTAAAAAAAAAAATTTTTCCGTGTATCTTTTTTTTAGAATATGCCTTTTTATGCATATTTAACAATTAAAAAAAAACTTCAAAAAAATTTAAATTACGGCTCCCATGAATTAATCGCCACTTTCGGTGTCATCGAACCCACTGTGCGACATTAAAATCATCTATTGGCAAGGAAGCATGAGGTGCCTTATGGCACAATAAGTTTTCAGGCATTCTTTTTTTACATAATTTTGACTAAGGTTAAAGTCGACATCTTTCTTGAGCGTATGTATGTATAAAAATTTATACACAAACAAATTAGCTGCGTAACTCAAAACAAGTGCAAGGTGTATTTAACAAGATGACATTATAAAGTTTCCGTACAACAATGCAACTTTAACTGGGTCATCAAAAATTATATAGCAATTTCTATGTGTTGTTTTGACAATTATTTTTACCAGCAAATAACAATCACCTTGAACAATTGCTTACTTGTCATTATTAATAAAAATGCCACTCATATTTACCTTTTTCATATTATAGAGGTTTTACCAGATTTACGACTTTATAATGATACACCTAAAAAGAAGCATATATTTTTTTAAAGTTTGCATTTGGAAAGCATATAATTTTTAGTTGTGAACAAAAATTTGCAATTGAAAAAATCCCTACAATTCGACAAAAGTAAGAAATCTTTCCCTTTTTTCCTACATGTAATATTTTTGAAAAAAATCCCTACAAAAAGGGAAAAATCCCTACACTTGGCATCACTGTTACTAAATGTATTATAAGGGCTACCGAAAACAAAACCTTGTTGTCTAACAACACTTTTTAAAATATTATTTAGAATTTAATCCCAATTTTCTTGTTTATTTATAGGGTTTGTTGTTGGTTAAGTTTGTCTATATGCATTTCATTGGTTCTTACACCAAATCATCAGTAGACTTCAACCCAAATTCTTAAAAAACCTCATGAATATTTTCTGTCTTTATTTAATAACCTCAATAAACAAATTAAGAATTACTATAAGCAAACCAAAACGTTCAAGTTTTTTTAAGAATCCAACAAAACAATATTCGCTATTCGCTTGTTTTAACTTTCTTTTTCCCCTTACATTTGAATAACCATTGGTTATTACTAAATGTATTATAAGGGCTACCGAAAACAATACCTTGTTGTCTAACAACACTTTTAAAATATTATTTAGAATTTAATCCCAATTTTCTTGTTTATTTATAGGGTTTGTTGTTGGTTAAGTTTGTCTATATGCATTTCATTGGTTCTTACACCAAATCATCAGTAGACTTCAACCCAAATTCTTAAAAAACCTCATGAATATTTTCTGTCTTTATTCAATAACCTCAATAAACAAATTAAGAATTACTATAAGCAAACCAAAACGTTCAAGTTTTTTAAGAATCTAACAAACCAATATTCGCTATTCGCTTGTTTTAACTTTCTTTTTCCCCTTACATTTGAATAACCATTGGTTATTACTAAATGTATTATAAGGGCTATCGAAAACAAAACCTTGTTGTTTAACAACACTTTTAAAATATTATTTAGGATTTAATCCCAATTTTCTTGTTTATTTATAGGGTTTGTTGTTGGTTAAGTTTGTCTATATGCATTTCATTGGTTCTTACACCAAATCATCAGTAGACTTCAACCCAAATTCTTAAAAAACCTCATGAATATTTTCTGTCTTTATTCAATAACCTCAATAAACAAATTAAGAATTACTATAAGCAAACCAAAACGTTCAAGTTTTTTAAGAATCTAACAAACCAATATTCGCTATTCGCTTGTTTTAACTTTCTTTTTCCCCTTACATTTGAATAACCATTGGTTATTACTAAATGTATTATAAGGGCTATCGAAAACAAAACCTTGTTGTTTAACAACACTTTTAAAATATTATTTAGGATTTAATCCCAATTTTCTTGTTTTTTTATAGCTTTCCTGCGTTTTTGCATATCAAAAAACAATATGAATATCTGCTCATTTTCTTTTAATTTTAATAATAAAAAATTTATGATTTCTTAGGAGCTGAAATAACATTTGAAAGTTTAAAATACTTATCAAAAGAGGATATAAAGGAAGCTAAAACACCTACTGGTATTCGGGCTTGTTTCCGAGAAAAATTGTTTAGTTGGAGAAAAAGTGAGGTAAGTCCCAAAAACTACAAATTTTTTTGTTTCAAATTTGTTATTTGTTTAATTATGTTATTTTTGGACAGTATGGACGACACCATTTCTGAAACTATTGCCAGTAAAGTAGTTTCTTGGCTTCAAAACCTATCTAATGTTAGGTTATCAATAGCACCGACTTCATCCTATTCAACAACAATTGGGAGCTCAAGGCTTTCAAAGGTAAGTTTTAAAACTATGATTTAGCTTTTTTGTACGTATATGTATTATATTTTTTTAATTCATCCTTTAACAAAAAATGTGTTTACGTATTCTAATTGTTCAGGAATATTACTTTATACCACGTAAAAGGAAAGCAAATCCTGGTGGCAAACTTTGGGATAAATCAAAGGACAAAGCGTCTGCGCTCATCACAAAAATTCAAAGATAGTTTAGAAACTTTGGACATGATCTCACAGAAAACTTGCTCTGAATTTGACGAGCCAATTTAACTGGCCTTGAAAGCTTCTCTTTTTAGAGATTTTTTCGACTGGGATGAAGTTAAAAATAGGTGGCAGAAGAGCTTTTTATTAAGACAAAAGGAGCTTAAGACATCTAAAAGTAACTATGAATATATGTGCGGCCAGCCCCTTCTTTCAAACAGCAGATCTGACGAATTAGTAAGTTTATTTAATTTACAAAAAAAAAAAAACAACACAATTAATTGCTGATTTGTTTTCTTTCATAGATTGATATAGACTTCAAGCAATTGTTTCCCAACAAAGACCATCTTTGTTTCAGTAACTGGAACGTAGTTTTTTTTAAAAAAATAGGCAGTTATTATAATTTACACATTTAAGACAAAAAATCCAAAGAAGTTTTTGCAAACTCAAAATGTATTTCTGAACAAAGTATGTACACTGAGCCAAAAAAGCATTTTTAAATTAAAAATGTTGCGTTCTTGTTTTTAAATTATACATTTTTATGAATTCGTCTTTAAAACAAAAATTTTCTTTTTTATTTTGAAAACTATCCATGTTATTTATAAAATACATCAACAAAACCATTTGTAAAACAAAAATGAATCGTTTTTGTTTTAATAATGAAATTTTTAAAATAAGAAAAAACAAACTTAGTTCGATTTTGTCACGGTTTCATTTTTAAAGTAAGACTGTTTCTGCTTGATTTTTAAACTTTGTTTTTTCAGTGTACTGTTATAATAACACTGTCATATAATACCCTAATTCGTTTTTTTTTTTATTTTCAATTTCTACTCTCTTTACCAGATTCTTTAGATTATATACATACTATTCTACTGTAACGAATCTTTTTTTTCAGCTGGGGTATAACTCACTGTTGTCCAGCGTTCTGTCACAAAAATTTATTTTCTTGTGACCGCTTAGAGAGAAAAAGCAGGATTTTTGGCAAGTTCACAAATTTTTATTTACTTAGACTAATTTTTACACGGTCTAATACATTAACGATGCTGACTGAACGTTGGCGTGATTACGGCTTTGGGCAGGTATAACGAACGTCGGCAGACCATCTGCAGGACACCTTGAAGTCCTGTCACTAAGGTGCGTTGGAGGATCTGCGGGATTACCACTGAAACGCCGACCACCTTTACACGATTACTGGCCTCAACCCTATCCAGTGGTAATCCCGCAGATACGTTCACACACAGTGCCGTAACAGAGGTTAGGTGGTAGAGACGCTAGCTTCTTTGTGAAGTAGACTTTTCAGTGGTTATCCCGCAGACTCGCCTACCTAACAAATACACTAGTGTGATCGTGCGTGTAATGTGGTTGACATCTCAGTGGTAATCCCGCAGATTCGTCCACACACAGTGCCGTTACAGAGGTTAGGTAGTAGAGACACTAGCATCTTTGTGAAGTAGACTTTTCAGTGGTTATCCCGCAGACTCGCCTACCTAACAAATACACTAGTGTGATCGTGCGTGTAATGTGGTTGACATCTCAGTGGTAATCCCGCAGATTCGTCCACACATAGTGCCGTATCATAAGTTAGGTAGTAGAGACGCTAGCATCTTTGTGAAGTAGACGTTTCAGTGGTTATCCCGCAGACTCACCTACCTAACAAATACCCTAGTGTGATCGTGCGTGTAATGTGGTTGACATCTCAGTGGTAATCCCGCAGACTCGTCAACACACAGGATCGCAGCGTAAGTAGGTTGGATAGGGTTGAGGCCAGTAATCGTGTAAAGGTGGTCGGCGTTTCAGTGGTAATCCCGCAGATCCTCCAACGCACCTTAGTGACAGGACTTCAAGGTGTCCTGCAGATGGTCTGCCGACGTTCGTTATACCTGCCCAAAGCCGTAATCACGCCAACGTTCAGTCAGCATCGTTAATGTATTAGACCGTGTAAAAATTAGTCTAAGTAAATTAAATAAGTAAATAAAAATTTGTGAACTTGCCAAAAATCCTGCTTTTTCTCTCTAAGCGGTCACAAGAAAATAAATTTTTGTGACAGAACGCTGGACAACGGTGAGTTATACCCCAGCTGAGAAAAAACGTTCGTTACAATGACGCCCGAGCAGGGACCGCTTAGAAAAGCAGTGATCAGTAAGTGAAAACAAATTAAGTAAATTAAATAAATAAATAAAAATTTGTGAACTTGCCAAAAATCCTGCTTTTTCTCTCTAAGCGGTCACAAGAAAATAAATTTTTGTGACAGAACGCTGGACAAAGGTGAGTTATACCCCAGCTAAGAAAAAAGGTTCGTTACAATCGCTTGCATGGCTGAGTTTCGGGGAGCATACCGGATTTTAATGGGTCGGTCATCAGTGAGAATGATTTTATGTGAGGCGATGTGGGACACTCCATGTAGGTGCTGAAATTTCGGGAGTTCTTCTTCTAAAAATCTTTGTATCGCCGCTTGCTCTGGCTTAGCCGGTTATTCATTACTGATTTTTTTATCCCCGACTGTTAGAGGCGTGCACCTGCTTGGTTGGAGGAATCTGCTGCGAAGGAATACTGGATGGGGACGACTCGTCGACTGCCAATCTTCGGGCTTCGACTCTGGAGCAGTCCAATGTCAATCCAGCGATTTGTATGGTGGTCTTAAATTGTCGTAAAAACTCAAGGCCGACGATCACGTCTTCAGTAGCTTCTGGCAGAATAAGGAATCGAGATTTCTTCGTTAGATTCTCAAGCTAAATCTGTAGTTCTACTGCTGTGGAAACCTTACAGGTGGAGCCGTTGGCTAGGATAACGTCTAGCTGCTCGGATATCAGGCGTGGTGGCGGCCGCAATTGGCGGATGAAAGCATGATGGATAAAATTTCGACTGGCCCCGGTGTCTATGATGGCCGTTGCGAGTGTAACTGCAATTCGCATTGATGCAGTCAATCGGGTCTCTTCGCTGCGTAGATGTGTCGGGAGTGGTGAGGATTTACGTTTTCTCTGGGTTGGATAGGAACAGGGAGAATGGTAGCCCCCATACAAATTAATGATTTTTATTGAAACTTCAAAAACGAAATATTTTGGAACTAAAACCACTGTCGACTTCATATATCCTACAAAAAAATTGTTTAAGAGTACCTACAATCCGGCAAATAATTATTCGGATAGTAGCAGTAGTAGTAGTGCTAGCCCCCATACAAATAAACAATTTTTATTTTAAAATATCTCAGAAACTATAATAGCTATCAACTTTAAATGTGCTATAAAAAAGAATTTTACAACAGTACCAAGAATCTGGAAAACACTTGGTTGTATTGAAGCAGGGGGAGTGGCAGTTGTATATAGCAGGTGGAGCGAAAGTGGAAGCCCCAAACAAATACAAAGTTTTTATTAAATTTTTGATACGAAATATATCAATAACTGGTAGAGCTATCGACCTCAAACAAAGCATTTCTATTATAATTTTTATTTCCTTTTTAATTTAAAAGCAAACGTTGTTAAATAGGAGCGCGGAAGTAGCATCGCCCATAAAAAACAGGGACATTTTTAATTGTTTTATGTATATCCACGGAAAAAAGGAGCGATTGAACTAATTAAACGAACTAGTTCATTTTGGAACTATGTAGTAAAATGACCGTATACTAAAATAAACTATTTGGCACAATACTACTTTTAAGGGGTCCCCAATATTAGGCATTTATGTTTTCAACGAGTTCTAAAAAAGAAGTCAAAATACTTATTTTACAAAAGTTGAATAGCTTTTAAAGAGCATTAGTTTTCTGACATATTAGTAGTACGTAAATGTGGTACAAACTGATATCTGGTGTGTAAAATCTTGAAAGGGATTCAAATGATCACTTAATCAAAATTTGGGTGTCCTAAGGTAAAAACATTAATATATCGAACTTAAAGATTTTTTTATTTTCTGAAATCTTCCAACAATGCTTCATATTCGCTGGTGTACGCAGCATTTTTTCTTTCTTGTAAGGCAAAAGGAAAATAAAAAATAATCGTTGTATATCAGAGAATGACATTGAGTACTCTTAAATAAGATAATTCGAATATTTACTTATTTTTTTCGGTTATTAAGTATAACTATACATGCACCACACACAATATCCACTTATACATGCATGAGCTGGTACGGTTACATGTATACTCAATACTTTTATTTAACATACTTTAAACACATACTTATTAAAAGTATCGCAATATCTATAAGTATTGATAAGTAGCTACTGTATAAACTGTATACAGTAGCTACTTTTGAACAACATTAAGTATTATGTAATGGTATGGTATACAGAAAAATATCGAAAACATGTAAAGTGATTTACTCTGCTCTTTAATTTTTTGTTAAAAAACTAACACTGACCAGGAATGGGAATATTTTATTTGACGTTTTTATTCATATTTTTTAATTGTGTGAGCAAGCACATGTCATAAATACGTATAAATTTAAATAAAAATAACAGCTTAGTTTGGTCGTTTAAAAGTCTACCCAAATTTGGCACTACTTTTTAGTTTTAGTTGGAATTTGAATGGCTTATCAAATTTAAAAACTAACGTACTCTTTATAGAACACGAAAGGCGAGACGTCTTGGACATTTTGTATATATTTGTATGTTATTGTAAAAAAATTAATACAAAACGTTCAAGATGTTCGACTTTCGTGTTCTATAAATAGCACATATGTTGAAAACAAGAGCATTAAAACAAAAAACTTTTAGTTTAGTTGGGAAAAGCAATACAAAGATATAAACGTTGACCAAGTTGTTATATAGTATGTAAAGCTGGGATCCCATGATCGGTGCAAATGACCTGATATAAACGATTTTTATTGTGCGGCATTGGCATACACTTCAAAAGTTGAAACATTTTTTTTTGAGAGGTCACATTCTTAGCGCATGTTGTGACAAAATTTTCAGCGCACATCGATCGGTAGCAGGTAGATTCGTATATAATAATTTTTTGTAAAAAATGTTTGATCGATTTTGATGCTTGGGGTTTCCAGCAATTAAAATGTTTGCTATAGTCTACCTGCTTGCTATCTGTTTAGGTTCTGTGTACACAAACATACATATGTACGTACATAGTCATAAATTACTGCATGAGTTTTTGGTGTTATTTCATATGCATATTTTTATATTTATTATTGTTCTCTATTACAAAAAGGCTGCACAATATGTTCAAAGAAAATTTAAGAAAGTAATTATGAGACATATTGACAACTTTATATATGTATGTTTCAGAAAGAAAACGGAAGAAAATAAATAAATACAAAAAGGACAGCTAGCTATACACTTAATACAATTTTTATAAAAGTAAGATCAGAAACATTCTATGCAAAATAAAGAAACCCCTTGTAGTTTGTATACGTTTAGCTATCAAATAATTCAAAATTATTATGTGCGCTTCACACAACGCTCTTAAAGACAAAATTTACTTAAACTTGAATTCGTAAGACCATACCCACCACAGTATGTATATATTAACCTATCCAGCCCAGCCTTTTATTAATAAAAATCTACTTCTCATCTTAAGGTGAGAGAATTGTAAATACATGTAAATGATACACAGGAACAGCGTTGTCAACCTTAGGTTTCAATCGCCAAAATTGAGAAAATTGCGTAGTTTTAAAATTTTGTCATTAAAATTATAACCTTTAATTAAATTTTATAAAAAAATATTTATTTGAGCCTTTGTTTTGCTTCCTTTATCGAAAAAGAATAAAATTATCGATTCAGCAAAACAAAAATATTATTAAGAAATTTTTCAATAACCATTATATAAAAAATTATATTCATTTAAATAAACTAGTAAATTTTACTTCACAGTTGCCAATGTAATCCCAACTTTCTAAGAATGCACATCTTTAAATTTCCAGTTGATCTTTAGAATATTCTATTGTATTTTAAAACTGGCAGCGAAACTCATGTTCGGTTGGTAAATATGTCAAATCGCACAACAGCAACAGTAAAAATTATAAATTTACCTCTTTTACCATAAATGCCAATCTTACTAGGCACTTTATCAACAAGAGTGAAAACCGCTTATAACTGTTGAATTTTAAATTATGATGCTATTAATATGAAAATTAGTATCTCGGCACAGAAAATGCAAAACGCCCTATCTAACATTTAAACAATTTTTAGGAGAGGAAAGTATTTTTGTTTTAATAAAATAAATATTTGCAGTTAACACAAACTTTTGTCGTATACGTGAGTTAAAAAGGATCAACAAGTATATTTCTGCTGGAAAAAAAGAATTTTAGAAGATGACGTAAATATTTTAAGGCTAGAATTAATAAAAAGTCAATTTTAAATTGTTTGTTAGATAGGGCGTTTTGAGTTTTCTGTGACGATCTATGAATACGTTTACTTTATCAGGGGCCAATTGTAAACTGAAAAGGTTTTGCATATGCAAAATTACGTTCAATATTTTAGTGTATTTTTTACTAACTTCAAAGCGCCTGATCAATTTGAAGCCGTGTTTACCTTTTGAAATCCCGTTACATTACAATTTTATAATAATTAGAAATAATATAACATATAATATCCAGTAATAACTGTTTTGTAACGGTTGCTGGCTCGAAGCAGTATTAAGCTGCCTATTATTAATACTTATGATATTACTAACTTATACATAATTTTAATATTTTTTTAAATGTTTAAACTCCCTTTTACGAAAAATGTAGCTTATGTGAATAAATTTTCAGTTTTCCATTTATTATTAGGTGTCACTGTACAAAATAAAATGTACAAAATCTTATATACATACACAGTGCAACACGAAAAAAAAATAACCATATTTGGACATCACTACGTGAAAGACGATCAAAAAAGAAAAGACCCATGTCACCCAGTTTTCCCGAAGTCATGCACTTTTTTTTATGGGCCCCCAAAGATTTGGGGCCTTGGTGCCATTTTTGCAAAAAGTGATAATTTTCTCAGGCTCATATCTTGCAAACCGTTCGGAATTTTATTTTACTCTTTGAGGCAAAGTTGTAGCCCTTTTTATAAAGAACAAAAATTATGAACATAAAAAAATAAAAAAAGAAAAATTTTAAATCAAAATCGCAAAAAACTTTAAAAAATTCAAATTTTTTTTACCTTTTTTCCCCTCTTCAGGTCCATAGGTAACAAAACGTTCAAAATTCAAGGAAACAGTCAACTACAAAAATTTACCTAATATCCCAATAAAAAACTTTTTAGAACATATAAACTTCGTAGGAATGATTCTTAACACCGTTTAGCTAGCGCTTAGGTAGCCGCAAAAGTTAAAAATTTTACGAAATTTTTTGAATTTCATTTGTTTTTTATTTTCTTCAACATTGAAATACTGTGCTGTCTATTACAAAAAAATAATAAAAAACAATATTCGTTGATGGCCCTGGACTTGCAAATTGCGCTCTGTTAAGTTGAGGATCCAAATCGTCGTCCGAATCTGACTCTGATTCAGAACTTATGGTGTCCACAGGCACGATGCTTCCAGACTGCCTTCCATCATTAGCTTTTTCTTTTTCACATACCTTATTAACATCATAAAGGGTTATCTTGTGACTCCACTAACATACCTGAAATGAATTAGAAAAGAAATCAAAAATAATGCAAGACCATGCATCAATAAAATTGATATTACCTCTGCAAGCAATGCGCCGAATTTTTTGCCTTTTTACCGTTTTTCTATGGGCATTGTGGTTTGGTGAAACCGTTCTCCTCGCTCATCGGATTTGGTAGGGAGTTCTTTAATAAAGTCGTCAGAATGAAAATGAAGAAAATGTAGCTTTAACGTCATCGATATGCCGATTTTCTCAAAATAATACAACATTTCTTTCACCCATTCTCTTGCTTGCGGTTCCGCGTCTCGATCCCCTCCCAAGACTCTGGTGCATACACGCTGAAAGTAAATCCATGCCATTGAATGATTTTCATCAAGCGATGAATCAAATTTGCTCTTGAATAGCTTCTAATGTCAGGGCCATTAAATACGCCTATTAAATGAAGACAATTATAAGGGCAGAAAAGAAAACATTAACATAGTGTAAATAGGTATAGTACAACGAGGTGAACAAAAAATCGTTCTAAGTTTACTGCAATAGCTTTTTTTAATTTTGTCATAGCTACGCTTTGGGATAACGCTTTTCAAATAGTCGAATGCGCTTGAACAATTTACAACGGCCACTTCAATAAATTTTTTAACAATTCCTAATTTTATATGGAGCGGTGGCAGCAAAATGTCTTGAGTATTGTCAATTAGAGGTGCATTCTTAAGTCTTTGTTGTTTCATTTGTTCCTGCACACTTCCTCTTTGGCTCCATGAATTACATTGGAATTGATTTACAGGTGAGCGCAAAGAAAACAAAAGAATTTTGGAAAGCCGCCCCCATCGATGATTCCTGGCAAAATATTGATGACCTTCAAATCACAGCAAATCTTCCATTTATTTTCGTAGAATTTGATTTTTTATTAGTTATTAGTTTTGGTCCATCTCTTCCCTGTTCTTCGATCTTGATTAGTAACACCACTTGCTGTAGTCATTTCTGTAAATTCTGTCCTACGATCTGGAGTTTGCGGCCTTGGGAATACAAAATTTTCAGGTGCAAGCACTGGAAGTGTGGCTGTTTCAGTTGCTTTATAAATCTTGTTCTTCTCATCATGTCCCACCATGATCACCTGGGCGATTAATCCAGTTTACCGGCTTACAATATTTCATACTATGTTTGCCTCCATTCAACCATGCTATGAGATTATTATAACATTGGCGACACACTGCGTTAGGTGTGTAATTTTCACCGATCAAATCTATTTCGTCCAAAAATAACTTATATGCTCTTTTAAATTCACTTGTTAAAAGATTATTTTCCTTTTGAAATCTTATAGAATTATTTTTTCTGATTTGATGACTGCAAATGTAGCAAAAGAAATAAATCTTTTTACACTGCATATTGAAATTGTCAGTTGCCAATGTTGTATGCGAATTATGCTGTAGAACTTTCTCTATAATTTTCATCGCTGAGATATCGTTGACGTCGCGCTGTGTAATGCCTCGATGTGAGAGTCGCGTCGCTTTTATATTGTGATCTGCGTTCCTTGATGCGTGTGCGATCGGTGCGTGATCGCGTGAGCTGTTTACTGAAATCTTAGGTAAATTTTTGTAGTTGATTTCTTGATAAGTTTGGGTGCAATAATTTCTTATTTTTAAATTTATCCAATTTCTATTTTATTTTGGATTGTCCTTTCTTATTACAAAAATAGGTAGTTGGTACATGGGTAATTTATTGGTGGTATAAACATTCATTATTAAAAAGTAATAACAAAGCAATAAAAAAAGTATGAACATAATTTAATTAAAGGCCGTTAACGATCATTATTGCGATTTGTGTATGATGTATTTTATTGTTTAGGGTTTCTAGCGATTTTAATGTTTGCCTACTTGTTCAGGTTGCAAGACTTTTCGCGGCTATCACACATGCATATGCACATATTTATATGCACTAGAGTTCTCTATTACACAAAAGACAGATACAATATATGTAACTAAGGAAATTTGATTAAACGTAAGGAAGAGATAGCTTCATAACTACATGTATGTACATACATACATTTTGGGGAAATTTTTAACTTTTGCGGCTACCTAAGCGCTACCTAAACGGTGTTAGGAATCATTCCTAGGAAGTTTATATGTTCTAAAAAGTTGTTTATTGGGATATTAGGTAAATTTTTGTAGTTGACTGTTTCCTTGAATTTTGAACGGTTTGCTACCTATGGACCTGAACAGGGGAAAAAAAGGTAAAAAAAAATTTAATTTTTTAAACTTTTGGCGATTTTGATTTAAAATTATTCATTTTTTAATTTTTTATGTTCATCATTTTTGTTTTTTATAAAAAGGGCTACAACTTTGCCTTAAAGAGTAAATTAAAATTCCGAACGGTTTGCAAGATATGAGCCTGAGAAAATTATCACTTTTTGCAAAAATGGCACCAAGGCCCCAAATCTTTGGGGGCCCATAAAAAAAGTGCATGACTTTGGGCAAAACTGGGAGACACGGGTCTTTTCTTTTTTGGTCTTCTTTCACGTAGTGTTGTCCGTATATGGTTATTTTTCCATGACTTAAAAAATTACACACAGTGATATAAAAGAACACTTTTTTTTTGTTAGTGACACCGCTTATAACTCAAGAACGGCTGGACCGATTTTAATGAAACTTGAAAAAAAGACATACCCGATATCTCGGAATGTGCTTTAGGCAATTTTTTTTTGAAAAATCCGACTGGGCGTGGCACCTACCATACAAATTGAACAGTTTTTTTCACATAACTAAATACCTATTATAGCTGAAGTATAAGTAAATTACTTATTAATGTACATAATTAGTTGTGTATGGGCGGGAAAAAATAAGTGGGCGTGGCACCTCCCATACAACAAAAATAGTTTTTTGTATATATCTCAACAACTGTAATATCTGAAGTCTATAAGCTTCGTACGGATGTTTATAGTGCCAATATGCATCATTGTGCTCTGTATGAGTCAGAAGAAATAAATGGGCGTGGCACCTCTCATACAACGAAAATAGTTTTTTGTATATATCACAATAACTGTAATAGCTTAAGTCTCCAAACTTCGTACGGATATTTATAGTGATGATATGCATAACTGGGCTTTGCATGGGCGGGAAAAAATAAATGGGCGTGGCACCTTCCATACAACGAAAATAGTTTTTTGTATATATCTCAACAACTGTAACAGCTGAAGTCTCCAAACTTCGTACGGATGTTTATAGTGATAATATGCTTAACTGTGCTCTGTTTGGGTCAGAAGAAATAAATGGGCGTGGCACCTCCCATACAACGAAAATAGTTTTTTGTATATATCACAATAACTGTAATAGATGAAGTCTCCAAACTTCGTACGGATGTGTATAGTGATAATATTCATAATTGGGTTTTGTATGGGCGGGAAAAAATAAATGGGCGTGGCACCTCCTACACAACGAAAATAGTTTTTTATCTCAACAACTGTAATAGCTGAAGTCTCTAAACTTCGTACGGATGTTTATAGTGCCAATATGCATAATTGTGCTCTGTATGAGCCAGAAGAAATAAATGGGCGTGGCACCTCCCATACAACGAAAATAGTTTTTTGTATATATCCCAATAACTGTAACAGCTTAAGTCTCCAAACTTCTTACGAATGTTTATGGTGCTAACATGCATAATTGAGCTTTATCTGGGCGGTAAGAAATAAATTGGCGTGGCATCTCCCATACAATGAAAACAGTTTTTTGTATATATATCAATAACTGTAACAGCTGAAGTCTCCAAACTTCGTACGGATGTTTATAGTGCTAACATGCAAAATTGAGCTTTGTATGGGCGGGAAAAAATAAATGGGCGTGGAACCTCCCATACAACGAAAATAGTTTTTTGTATATGTCTCAATAATTGTAATAACTTAAGTCTCCAAACTTCGTACGAATGTTTATAGTGCTAATATGCCACTTTTTGGTGTGGCACCTCCCATACAATTGGATTTTTTTTAGCATGTACTTTAACAATTCTTATAGCTAGAGTCTCAAAATTGTCTGTGTATGTTTTGCTAATATACATAATTGAGGTGAGTATACATACTCGGGAGAAAAGGGAATAATTGGCATGGCACCCCCCATACAATAAAAATACTTCCTTATATAAGTCTCAATAACTGTAAAAACATCAAAAAACGTGTTCATATTTTTCTTAAACTAGTTAAACACAATTTAAATTATTAGTATAAAAGTAACAGAAAAAACTTAAAATATACCAATAAAATGTTTATCCATTTTTACCCCTTAGGATCAAAAGAGGAGACCTGTCGAACGCAATTTCAAAAGATAATGGATATAAGCAGTTATAAAATATTTTTTACCCTGTCTCGCCTCTAATGGTCTTATATTTTAAAAAAGTACGAAAATGCATTCATAACTTTGAAACCTGTCGAGCGTAAATTAAATTATAATTCTATCTTTTTTTAGTTCAGAAGCTACAAAATTAACAAATACATATTTCAAGTCTTGCCCTAAGCATTTAGGCTATGCAATAATGAATTTCTCTGTCAGTTAGCGAGTCATTAACGCAATTTTTTTCTATACATTGTTTTGTAAGCAAAACAAACATTTAAAAAAATAAAAAAAAAAATATTTACAAGTGGCGGCTAGGGCTACAAAATCACGAAGCCATTATAAACTGAACTGTTTGTAAAGTTTTTCCTTGATAATAGCTTCCCATCATGAAAGATGCGATAGCCTACAGTTTTTCTATTTACGCTTTATCAGTAATTTTCAGTAATTATCAAAGAAACAAACAAAACATGTTCATAACGTTATTGACATGCTATTAAGGATAATATTCTGTGAATTGTGTGTGTTTAGGTAAAAAATACGTTTGCTAATTATATAAATTTTTAGGCAATACGTATTCGGAGATACTCGATGCTGGATGTACATATTCAATAAAATGGAAAAAACGAGGCTTGCCGCATGCGCACATTCTTATTTGGTTAGTCGAAAAAGTTTGACCAGACCAGATAGATTATATTATAAGTGCCGAGATCCCTGATCCCGAAACAGATCAAAAACTACATAATGTAATTAAAAATATTATCCATGGACCGTGTGGCACCATCAACCCACAATCTCCATGCATAGTCGACGGCAAGTGTTTCAAACATTATCCACGAAAATTGACGGCAAAAACTATCACTGGCAATGACGGTTATCCACTGTATCGGCGTTGATCGCCCAATGACAACGGACAAACTATTACAAAGAAAGTAAAATGAAATGATTTTGTGATTAACAACAGTTAGACTGTGCCATATTTGCTTCTTTCTTTCTAAATCATTTAAGACACATTGCAATGTTATATATTGTAATTCAGTGAAGTCGATCAAGTACATCTGCAAACATGTCACAAAAGGCAGCGATATGGCTGTTTTTAGCATCCAAACCTTTAATAGCAACAATGAAATAACGCGTTATCAAGTTGGGCAATATGTAAACTGCAATGAGGTGGTTTGGCGTACATTCTCATTCTGTTTGGGATTTTTTCCCCAAACGGTTATTAAAAAATTACATTAACTGCAAACCCTAATAATTGTATTTAAATAAGTATGTACACATATTCTATTTATCTTTATTCCTCTTTTATGTTGTCATTTGTTTACAAAATTATTAAAGTTGATCTAACTGTTAAACTTTAAAACTTTCCCAAAAATGTTCATATGCAAGTGCATACAACAAACATTCATACATATTTACGTACATTTAACAGCAAAATAATTAAACATTCTTGTACCAACAACAAGTGTAACTGCAGATCATTGCTTATGCTTGTACGTCTGTATGTATGTATGTATATATATACATCTTAGCATTGCCTAAATGTCCAAAAATAATTTGATGTTTCTGCAAGAGGCAGAAACAATTGAGTATTGTTAAAGTAATTGACAAAAGTAGAAGTTTAAATCTGTTCTCCGCAAGAAGCGGCATGTACTTAAATATATAATAATAATTAAAATCTATATTTAAATTAAACAAAATTAAATAAACTAAAAAATAATTTTTTATAATTAATAAAGTAATTTAAATAATGAATTTAAACTAAAAACAAGTAAGAGCGCTATATTCGGCTGTGCCGAATCTTATATACCCTTCACATTGACCTTTCGCAATCCCAAACTTTTTTTATTTTTAACCATTTTTTTACTTATGAAATATGTATTTCTAATTTTTAAATAGGCTCTAAGGCCAACTCTAAAGAAGTTGTGGGCATTTAATCATTTTTGTAAATTTTGTATGGCAACCCCATTAGGGCGTGGAGATAGGGGGTAAGTAAAATCTAGGAGTATGTTTGGGAGGGCAAACTAATGGGGGTCGGTCGTACACTTTATTGCTCTAAGGCCAACTCTGAAGAAGTTGTGGGCATTTTATCATTTTTGTAAATTTTGTATGGCAACCCCATTAGGGCGTGGAGATAGGGGGTAAGTATGTTCTAGGATTATATTTGGGAGGGCAAACTAATAGGGGTCGGTCGTACACTTTATTGCTCTAAGGCCAACTCTGAAGAAGTTGTGGGCATTTTATCATTTTTGTAAATTTTGTATGGCAACCCCATTAGGGCGTGGAGATAGGGGGTAAGTATGTTCTAGGAATATATTTGGGAGGGCAAACTAATAGGGGTCGGTTGTACACTTTATTGCTCTAAGGCCAACTCTGAAGAAGTTGTGGGCATTTTCATATCATTTTTGTAAATTTTGTATGGCAACCCCCTCAGGGCGTGGATATAGGGGGTAAGTATATTCTAGGAATATGTTTGGGAGTAGAAATTAATGGGGGTCTGTGATACATTTTTTTCCTCTACGGGCAAGTCCGGGGAAGTTATAGCGGTTTTTACCTTATTTTTTAAAATTTTGTATGGCAACCTTGTCAGGGGCTAGAGATAGAGGGTAAGTATGTTCCACAAAAATGTTTGGATGGAAAAAATAATTCGGATCGGTCTTACATTTTACCTTTGTAGGAGAACCCTGGAAGCCGTAGGAGCGATTTTAAAAATGTTTAAATTAAGTTTTGTATGGCAACGCTGTTATATGTATGAACACTAATACTAATAAAATTTTTGTTTTGGGTGTGTTTCAATAATATAGACATGACTGATTCTGTTTTTTTCTTTTTTTGTTGTTTTTTTATTATTACATGTAAAAGTATGTTCTTTGTTGTTGTTGTAGACTCAAAAAACCGAGGTAGCCGTGGTTTTTTGCTTATATCTCGGTCATTTATCGGGCGAATTCGCTGAATTTCAATACCGATTTTCTCGCGACTATCTGTGACAGTTTGAGACCACATTCGGGTCTGACCGATATCGGGGGGCTTTAGAAAGTTGATTTCAACCATAACACGGACAGACGGTCAGGCGGACAGACAGACGGACATCGCTAAATCGGCTTCCCCATCTATAAGGATCCAGAATATATATACTTTATGGGGTCCCAAATGGATAATAAAGGAATTACAAACGGAATGACAAACTTATATATACCCTTATCACTTATGTGAAGGGTATAATTAAACAAAGTGTTTTAATAAATTCTGGCCAAGTGGGCTCAGAATGGATGTATGGTAGTTTACCATTACTTACTTACTTACTTACTTTATTAATTATTAAAAATTATTTTTTAGTTTATTTAATTTTGTTTAATTTAAATATAGATTTTAATTATTATTATATATTTAAGTACATGCCGCTTCTTGCGGAGAACAGATTTAAACTTCTACTTTTGTCAATTACTTTAACAATACTCAATTGTTTCTGCCTCTTGCAGAAACATCAAAATATTTTTGGACATTTAGGCAATGCTAAGATGTATATATATACATACATACATACAGACGTACAAGCATAAGCAATGATCTGCAGTTACACTTGTTGTTGGTACAAGAATGTTTAATTATTTTGCTGTTAAATGTACGTAAATATGTATGAATGTTTGTTGTATGCACTTGCATATGAACATTTTTGGGAATGTTTTAAAGTTTAACAGTTAGATCAACTTTAATAATTTTGTAAACAAATGACAACATAAAAGAGGAATAAAGATAAATAGAATATGTGTACATACTTATTTGAATACAATTATTAGGGTTTGCAGTTAATGTAATTTTTTAATAACCGTTTGGGGAAAAAAACCCAAACAGAATGAGAATATACGCCAAACCACCTCATTGCAGTTTACATATTGCCCAACTTGATAACGCGTTATTTCATTGTTGCTATTAAAGGTTTGGATGCTAAAAACAGCCATATCGCTGCCTTTTGTGACATGTTTGCAGATGTACTTGATCGACTTCACTGAATTACAATATTTAACATTGCAATGTGTCTTAAATGATTTAGAAAGAAAGAAGCAAATATGGCACAGTCTAACTGTTGTTAATCACAAAATCATTTCACTTTACTTTCTTTGTAATAGTTTGTCCGTTGTCATTGGGTGATCAACGCCGATACAGTGGATAACCGTCATTGCCAGTGATAGTTTTTGCCGTCAATTTTCGTGGATAATGTTTGAAACACTTGCCGTCGACTATGCATGGAGATTGTGGGTTGATGGTGCCACACGGTCCATGGATAATATTTTTAAATACATTATGTAGTTTTTGATCTGTTTCGGGATCAGAGATCTCGGCACTTATAATATAATCTATCTGGTCTGGTCAAACTTTTTCGACTAACCAAATAAGAATGTGTGCATGCGGCAAGCCTCGTTTTTGCCATTTTATTGAATATGTACATCCAGCATCGAGTATCTCCGAATACGTATTGCCTAAAAATTTATATAATCAGCAAACGTATTTTTTACCTAAACACACACAATTCACAGAATATTATCCTTAATAGCATGTCAATAACGTTATGAACATGTTTTGTTTGTTTCTTTGATAATTACTGAAAATTACTGATAAAGCGTAAATAGAAAAACTGTAGGCTATCGCATCTTTCATGATGGGAAGCTTTTATCAAGGAAAAACTTTATAAACAGTTCAGTTTATAATGGCTTCGTGATTTTGTAGCCCTATCCGCCACTTGTAAATATTTTTATTTTTTATTTTTTTAAATGTTTGATTTGCTTACAAAACAATGTATAGAAAAAAATTGCGTTAATGACTCGCTAACTGACAGAGAGATTCATCATTGCATAGCCTAAATGCTTAGGGCAAGACTTGAAATATGTATTTGTTAATTTTGTAGCTTCTGAACTAAAAAAAGATAGAATTATAATTTAATTTACGCTCGACAGGTTTCAAAGTTATGAATGCATTTTCGTACTTTTTTGAAATATTAGACCATTAGAGGCGAGACAGGGTAAAAAATATTTTATAACTGCTTATATCCATTATCTTTTGAAATTGCGTTCGACAGGTCTCCTCTTTTGATCCTAAGGGGTAAAAATGGATAAACATTTTATTGGTATATTTTAAGTTTTTTCTGTTACTTTTATACTAATAATTTAAATTGTGTTTAACTAGTTTAAGAAAAATATGAATACGTTTTTTGATGTTTTTACAGTTATTGAGACTTATATAAGGAAGTATTTTTGTTGTATGGGGGGTGCCATGCCAATTATTCCCTTTTCTCCCGAGTATGTATACTCACCTCAATTATGTATTTTAGCAAAACATACACAGACAATTTTGAGACTCTAGCTATAAGAATTATTAAAGTACATGCTAAAAAAAATCCAATTGTATGGGAGGTGCCACACCAAAAAGTGGCCTATTAGCACTATAAACATTCGTACGAAGTTTGGGACTTAAGCTGTTACAGTTATTGGGATATTTACAAAAAACTATTTTCGTTGTATGGGAGGTGCCACGCCCATTTATTTCTTCTGGCTCATACAGAGCACAATTATGTTGTCATTTGTTTACAAAATTATTAAAGTTGATCTAACTGCTAAACTTTGAAACATTCCCGAAAATGTTCATATGCAAGTGCATGCAACAAACATTCATACATATTTACGTACATTTAACAGCAAAATAATTAAACATTCTTGTACCAACAACAAGTGTAACTGCAGATCATTGCTTATGCTTGTACGTCTGTATGTATATATGTATATACATCTTAGCATTGCCTAAATGTCCAAAAATAATTTGATGTTTCTGCAAGAGGCAGAAACAATTGAGTATTGTTAAAGTAATTGACAAAAGTAGAAGTTTAAATCTGTTCTCCGCAAGAAGCGGCATGTACTTAAATATATAATAATAATTAAAATCTATATTTAAATTAAACAAAATTAAATAAACTTAAAAATAATTTTTTATAATTAATAAAGTAATTTAAATAATGAATTTAAACTAAAAATTAAACAAAGTGTTTTAATAAATTCTGGCCAAGTGGGCTCAGAATGGATATATGGTAAACTACCATATAATCTTCTACATAAAAATGGTGCCGAAACCCGGGAACTGTCCGTGTGCTGACAAATAACCCAATTATAAGTGAAAAAAAATTATATTCTGCCGTCTCGCCTACGGTTTTAAAAAAGTGATAACTGTCCATGTGGTGACAGTTAATTAAAATCACAGTGAACAAATAATGTGCTGCCGTCTCGCCTACGGTCCATTAAACAGTTGCAATTGTCCTGTGCCGACAATTCCTTTTTTTTTGTGAAATTTAAACCTACTGCCGTCTCGCTACGTGCTAGTGTTCAATACGCCCGTGTGGAGCTAATTTTTTATAACGAATTTCGAGCTAAATTCTAAAAATAAAAATAGCTTCTCCTCTACAAGCTATTGAATACCAAAAGAAGATCTTCAAACATAATGAACGTGTAAGTAAAAACCTGCAAGATAAACCTAAGGATAGTTTATCAAAGGATATGTTCAAGCTGTTTTAGATGATGTGGAAAGCAGTTTTAAAATGTTCAAAGTCCACCATGACCAAATCTTAGAGATGATAAGAGAAAATTCGATAGCTGAAAAAGATGTGCCGAATTTAAGATGCGATACTTTTTACAAATGCTATGATATCTACATCTCGTTAAAAACCAATCTTCTAGATTCAATGTACGAATTTGATGCCCCTCAGACTCCTACAGTTCATGCAAGTACCTTTGCAAACAGTAGCCGAAATGAATCAGTGTGTGCTGGAGCAAGACTTCCGAAAATTGATTTACCAACATTTTCTGGCGACTATTTGGAGTGGATTTCATACAGAGATATGTTTAAATCCCTGGTACATCAGAATCATTCTCTCACAAAGGTACAAAAATATTTTTATTTGAAGTCTTCTTGTACTGGTAGCCCCCTGAGCCTGGTTAACGAATATCCAGCAGCAGAATCTAGTTACGAGTTAGCATGTGATGCTCTCGAGGAGAGATTCCACAATAAAAGAAAACTGGTTGAACAAATCTTAAAACGATTATTTTCTATGCCAATCTCTGATGGCACGTTCAAAACTATAAAGGAGCTGCTAGATACAATACGAACTTGCCTTTCCTAGTTAAGGTCTCTGGATATTGATATATCAACGTGGGATCCAATTCTAGTATATCTAATTACCCAAAAGCTTGAACCCCAAACGCGTAAAGAATGGGAGCAATCACTCAAAGCTAGCACACCCATTCCGGCGATGTCAGAAATGCTGAAATTTCTGGAAACTACGTTTCGCACACTTGAGTGTTTAGAAGAAAAGGTCCCAATCACACGCCCACACGGCAAGGAAAACCGAAAAAAACCTACCAGAAGTGTACGGGCTCATACTGCCTCAACTATCAGTGACAATAACTGCCCTTGCTGCCACAAACGTCACCCCCTCTAGAAATGCTTTCAGTTTACAACTTTATCCTCAGCCGATAAAAT
Source organism: Melanophora roralis (assembly GCA_963583895.1). Taxonomy (NCBI): domain Eukaryota; kingdom Metazoa; phylum Arthropoda; class Insecta; order Diptera; family Rhinophoridae; genus Melanophora; species Melanophora roralis. The sequence goes on along the minus strand of OY757190.1, from coordinate 67,362,234 downwards.
ACTGTTAGTACATCAGCATCGTATTTGCCGAAACTGTCTTAATCGTGGACATCTACAATCGTCTTGTAAACTCACTACTAAATGCCACATTTGCAGTGAACCACACCATACTATTCTACATAACGAGTTCTCCAAACACAATGCTGTTCCCATTACCTCATCTGTAGTAAGTAATACCAGTGAAAGCCAGACTTTTCAGCCCCCTGCTACACAGTCTACCTCAAGAACTTCTACTGTAAGTACAAATATTTCAAGTTTAAGTATAAAATCTTTTAATCCTGCGCTACTGCCTGTAAACGTTTTAATAAAAGTTTTGCATAAGACCTATTGTGTAAAAGCTCTGGTTGACCAGGGTTCCCAAATCACATTTATTTCTGAAGAGCTGTCTAAACTGTTACCAGTACCAATAACCAAAACTAGAGTAAATGTTTCTGGCATTGGAGGCAACCCGGCAGTCACCGTTAAAAAATCTGTTCGATTTACGATCCATTCAAGATACGATCAACAATTTCAATTGCCCATTACTGCTCTAGTAGTGCCTAAAGTAACATCCTACATTCCAAACCAAATTTCTTCTGGGAAATGATGTCTACAGTGATCTAATACTGCCAGGTATGAAAAAGTTTGAGAACCACCTGCTTTTGCAAGAAACTCAATTTGGTTGGATGCTATCAGGGTCAATCGAGACTTATATGGTTACTAGCAGAATTTCGTCAAATCTTTGTTCTCTAGATGAACAACTTCGACTCTTTTGGGAACAAGAGGAATTACTAGATGCAAAACAAATGTCCACAGAAAATGAGCTGTGCGAAAAACTATTCAGCGAAACTCACTCCCGTGATGAAAACGGACGATATACTGTCTTTTTACTATTTAAAAATTTACTCCATTGTCAAGAGCTATCTTTATTCTCGCACACTAATTACAATGCTTTAAACAGATTTGAGCAGCCTGAAATGAGTGTCCAAACGAAACTAGACTTCGCTAAAGAGTATAAGAAATGCTGGTTGCCCGCTACCACTGTCAAAGCGAAAATAATCTTCCAAAAACTTTGGAAATTAAAATTAGAATGGGATGATGCCCTACCAGATGATATCCTACGTGAATGGGTTCATTTTCGTTCAAGGCTTAAAACTCTTGAAGAAATAAAAATTCCAAGATGGGTTGGCTACAGGCCTAAAAAGTCAAATGCAGATCTTCATGCCCTTGAGAGGTGAAACAATACCTCGGCTTGAGCTAAATGCAGCAGCCCTCATGGCATCCCTAGTTTCAAAAATCAAAGCCAGCGTAGATTTCAATATTGGCAAAACAGTCTACTGGACCGAAAGTACCATAGTTCTATCTTTGTTAAAAACGAAATCAACGCGCTTAAAAGTTTATGTGGTAAGCCAAGTAGCGCAAATTCAACGTCTTACAGATGTTCATAGCTGGAAATACGTTCCTACAAAAGAAAATCCTGCAGACTGTGCGGCTAGGGGACTTCTGCCTAAACAACTGCTCAATCATAATCTCTGGTGGAAAGGCCGACCTTGGCTTTAATACACACCTGAATCCTGGCCTTCCTTCCCTACTGAAACATTTCATGAAAACTTCTTAACAACAATGTTGCTGTTCATCTAACAAAAACAACTAATGCAAACTATCCAGAAATAACAACTCGGTTTTCAAGGCTATCCAAATTGATACGTGTGACGTTCTATATATTCCGTTTTTACAACAACATCAAACTGCAGCGAAGCAACAGAGAAGTTGGTTTTCTAAAAGCAACAGAATTAGCGTCGTCACTCAATTTACTCTTCAAACTTACGCAAGCTGTTTCTTTTCAAGAAGAAATAAAAACACTACAATTGGAACACAGAGTTTCCAATCAAAGCAACATTGCAAAATTATCCCCCTGTCTTGATAAATATGGGATTCTCCGAGTAGGAGCTCGATTATCGATTTCAACTCTACGCTACATCACTAAGCATCCGATTTTGTTATCGAAACAAAATTCCCTTTCTTTTCTTATCTTTCTAGATGCACATTCAAAAACTCTTCACGGGGGCCCACAGTATATGCAATCTTATGTGGCTCAAAAATACTGGGTCGTTTCAGCTCGCAACCAAGCTAAACGAGTTCAACGTGAATGCACCGTTTGTTCAAAGTACAAAGAACAGTCATGTCAACAGCTTATGGGTAATCTACCAGCTGTCCGACTGCAACCAACTCGATCCTTTAAGCATAGTGGGCTAGATTATGCTGGTGCTATTACTGTAAAAACGTCATCTCTGCAAACCGCAGCAGCCTCTAAGGGCTTTATCTTTCTTCTTGTATACATGTGTACGAAGTACACCAGCTCAATGGCCACTTGCCAAAGTCAAAGAATTACATCCCGGTACAGATGGATTAGTACGAGTAGTTACGCTTTTCTGCAACGGCAAGTGCATCAAGCGCCCTATAACAAAAATTTGCTTTTTGTTGAAGATAACCAAATATCTACTACCTAAGAACCACTGTTCTTCGCGGGGGAGAATGTTTGGGATTTTTTCCCCAAACGGTTATTAAAAAATTACATTAACTGCAAACCCTAATAATTGTATTCAAATAAGTATGTACACATATTCTATTTATCTTTATTCCTCTTTTATGTTGTCATTTGATTACAAAATTATTAAAGTTGATCTAACTGTTAAACTTTAAAACATTCCCAAAAATGTTCATATGCAAGTGCATACAACAAACATTCATACATATTTACGTACATTTAACAGCAAAATAATTAAACATTCTTGTACCAACAACAAGTGTAACTCAGATCATGGTTTATGCTTGTACGTCTGTATGTATGTATGTATATATATTGCCTAAATGTCCAAAAATAATTTGATGTTTCTGCAAGAGGCAGAAACAATTGAGTATTGTTAAAGTAATTGACAAAAGTAGAAGTTTAAATCTGTTCTCCGCAAGAAACGGCATGTACTTAAATATGGGGGATTTCATGTCAAGTGACCCAACTTTTAAAACCGATGTCTATCGATTGGAAAGAAATTTGTACCAAAGTAAGTTCTTGCAGAGAGTAGCATAGACACAATTTTTTAACACGATCGGTCAAGAACTCTCTGAGCTAGAGGGGTTCAAAATTTGACGTTTTCGGCAAATAGGTGTTTTTTCCCATACATGGTGTTTGTTACCTTTTGCTTTTAACAAATTGGTCCCAAATACTTTCGATAGCTTTTTCTTCAATCTTCTAGAAAAAAATATTTTTAAAATTAAAAAAAAATTTTTTTTTATTTTTTTTATAAAATAATTAGAAAAAAAATTTTTTTTTTCAAATATGCCCATTTTTTTTTTTTTTTGCTCAAAAGAAAGCTTAGGTCTTTTGCTTGAAGAACTTGGAGGTCGCTTAGTGGGATGCGAGTGGGATATCTATAAAAATAAATGTTTTGTAACTCAAGGCAGAGGTTTTCTAATTTTCGCGTATATTCTATTTTAATTTTTTTTCCTATTTATGTAAAATTATCTCTTAAGCAAAAAAAAATTATTTTATGCTAAGAAACAAAATAATTTAACCTTTCCGACGGTATGCATTGAAAATATTAACAAAATGTGTTCAGACATTGCCATATAAAAGTGATTTTATTCCAGAGGCCTACAATTTTGTTGGTAATGCAGTGTCGAGTGTATGAGACTTTATTTGGTACTTGCATACCGTCGGAAAGGTTAAATTATTTTGTTTCTTAGCATAAATAATTTTTTTTTAGCTTAAGAGAAAATTTTACATAAATAGCAAAAAAATCAAAACATAATATACGCGAAAATTGGAAAACCTCTGCCTTGAGTTACAAAACATTTATTTTTATAGATATCCCACTCGCATCCCACTAAGCGACCTCCAAGTTCTTCAAGCAAAAGACCTAAGCTTTCTTTTGAGCAAAAAAAAAAAAAAAAAAATGGGCATATTTGGAAAAAAAATTTTTTTTTCTAATTATTTTATAAAAAAAAAATATAAAAAAAAATTTTTTTTAATTTTAAAAATTATTTTTTCTGGAAGATTGAAGAAAAAGCTATCGAAAGTATTTGGGACCAATTTGTTAAAAGCAAAATGTAACAAACTACATGTATGAGAAAAAACACCTATTTGCCAAAAACGTCAAATTTTGAACCCCTCTAGCTCAGAGAGTTCTTGACCGATCGTGTTAAAAAATTGTGTCTATGCTACTCTCTGCAAGAACTTACTTTGGTCCAAATTTCTTTCCGGAACGCAAACGGCATCCGCCAACACTAAAACGAGCTCGAATACTTTTTAACACACCAAAAAATCGATGTCATGTTGATTTCCGAAACTCATATGACATCTAGAAGCACTTTTAAAATAAGTGGCTATACTTTTTACGACGCAAAGGATCCTAGGGATAGATCATGTGGTGGATCTGCTATATTAATTAAATCAAGAATTAAACACCAATGGTTGGGTGGCCTATCCGAACCTTATATTCAAGCAACAAACGTCTGTATTGATGAATTTTTCCATAATCTCGTTATTTCGTCAGTTTATTGTCCGCCCAGATTTTCCATAACGAAAGATCAGTACACCGGTTTTTACAAATCTTTAGGTCCCCGCTTCATAGCTGCTGGAGACTATAACGCCAAGCACTCTTACTGGGGCTCCCGCCTAATTAGTCCCAGAGGTCGCGTCTAGTATGATTCCATGTCTGAAATGGGACTTAACGTTATTTCAACTGGACAACCAACCTGCTGGCCAACGGACCACAATAAAATTCCAGACGTAATAGACTTTGGCGTAGCAAAAGGCATATCACCGGAGCTTATTGAGGCCCAAGCCTCCTTGGATTTATCTTCTGACCACTCACCCACAATAATCACTATTTGCAGTCCTCGCCAAATTGCAAGTAGTGAGTTTTTATTAAATAAAAGTGTAAACTGGTTAAAATATAAAAAATATATCAGCACCCACTGCTCTGAAAACCAACCACTAAAAACACCCGGAGACATCGATGATTGTCTGAACGGCATAAATGAAAACATTATAAAAGCCATTGAACATGCTTCTTCTACTTACCGTCAGGCCAAGTACAACAAAATTTATTCTGCCGATGTGGAAAAACTTTTATCTGAAAAAAGGAGAGCCCGAAGAGAATGGCAAAAGCATAGATCACCTCAACTTAAAGCCAAGTTGAAGGAATGTACAAACCGATTGAAAAATTTGCTAGAGGTTCACCGATTGGCATCTCTTAAGGAACACCTCGAAGGTCTAGACTCGACTCCTCAGACGAATTATTCACTATGGCGATCAGCGAAATATCTTAAAAGACCCGTTATCGCGAAACCACCCCTACGTAATCTGAGAGGATCCTGGGCAAGAAGAGATGAAGAAAAATGTGATCTGCTCGCAAGTCATTTAACAAATGTCTTCACTCCAAATACATGCACTGACATGAGTAAATTACCACCTGTTGTTGCTAGATGCCCTATGGAATTACGTTTTCAGTTGTCAGATGTCGTAGAGGCTATCAATAATTTAAATGCTAAAAAATCTCCTGGCATTGATGAAATCAGCAATAAAATGCTTATGGAGCTGCCATGCACAGCAAAAAGAATAATTCTTTTTATGTTTAACGCCATATTACGGCTCGAACACTTCCCGCCAGTATGGAAAGTTGCCTTGGTAAAGATGATCCCTAAGCCGGGAAAAGATCCTTCAAAGGTGGAGTCTTACAGGCCTATAAGTCTGTTACCAACTATATCCAAATTGTTTGAGAAATTGCTTAAAAACAAGCTGACTCCGATCCTGAATGAAAACAACTGCATTCCAGATCACCAATTTGGATTTAGAAATCAACATAGTACCATCGAACAAACCCACAGATTGGTACAGGTTATAAGAAAAGCCTTTGAGGAAAAGAAATACTGCTCCGCGCTCTTCATAGATGTCTCTCAAGCGTTCGACAAAGTATGGCATGAAGGCCTGTTAAACAAATTAAAGCTCAACCTTCCATCTAATATTTTTAACCTACTAGAAAAGTACATAACCGGTCGACAGTTTAAAATCAAAGAGGGAAACCAAATAAGTTGTTACCAGCCAATAGGGGCTGGTGTACCTCAAGGGAGTATCCTTGGTCCAATCTTGTACTTGCTTTACACGGCAGATATGCCAACAAACAGTTTTACGCACACGTCTACCTTTGCTGACGATACTGCTTTTCTCAGTATTCATAAAGACCCTAAAGAGGCCACAAAACAACTTCAACATCACGTATCCCAAGTTGAAAAATGGGCAAAGTTATGGGGTATTAAAATAAATGAACAGAAATGCACCCACGTTACTTTTACGCTACGCAAAGAAACGTGCCCCCCAATTCTTATTAACAACCATACGGTGCCTCAACGAATTGAGACGAAATATCTTGGCATTCATCTGGATCGCCGCCTCACATGGAAGCCTCATATAGATTCGAAGCTGACTCAAATGAAACTTAAAGCTGCTCAAATCCACTGGCTAATGGGTAGAAACTCTGTGCTAAGTCTGGATTGTAAACTTCTAATCTACAACTCGATTTTAAAACCAATTTGGTGCTACGGTATACAATTATGGGGTACTGCTTCCGCCTCCAACATAGAAAAAATACAACGTCATCAAAATGAAATCCTAAGAATGATAACTGGTGCTCCTTGGTATGTTAAAAACAGCAACATCCACAAAGATCTGAAAGTTCCACTAGTTAAATGCGAAATTTTTAATTATGTGGACAAGTATTTAAACAAGCTGGAAATACATCCAAATCCGCTCGCTCGAAACATTTTGCAACATAGTGGACACACCCGTCTGAAAAGGAGGGATACTATTGCGCTTAGATGAAATTATTTATTTCCTTATGATAACTTAAATTTTAGTCTGGCACTGGCCGGACTAATATTAAATATATAGCCCTAAGATTTGAATACTTATTGTTAGTTCGCCAAAGGCGGAGATTCAATAATAAAAAAATATGAAAAAAAAAAAAAATAAAAAAAAAAAAAATTTCTTTCCAATCGAAAAAAAAAGTTGGGTCACTTGACATGAAATCCCCCATATATAATAATAATTAAAATCTATATTTAAATTAAACAAAATTAAATAAACTAAAAAATAATTTTTTATAATTAATAAAGTAATTTAAATAATGAATTTAAACTAAAAATTAAACAAAGTGTTTTAATAAATTCTGGCCAAGTGGGCTCAGAATGGAAATATGGTAAACTACCAAAAAATCTCCTACACATTCCCTATTCACGAACGTAATTCCAATGTTGCACATTTAGCAGTGCATCTGGAGAATGGCCAACGAGTATATTTCACTGCGGCAAATATTGTTCAACTTGCTGAAATACCTCCAGCGACAACATTTGCAAGTTTCTTTGCTGTTTGTAAAAGCAATTCGCTTGCACAAACTTTACTTTACTCGGACATACCACGGTATTACCCTTGGAACGCTTCTTCAAAAATATTTTAACGTCGAAATAAAGGTACTATGGTGGCTGGGCATCCGGATGTGCGTTCAGGTAATGCTCTTGGTCGCATTTATGCAGTTCATCCGAATAATTATGAATGATTTTATTTGTGGTTGTTGCTGGTGAATATTCGTGGTCCAACATCATTTGCAGCATTCCGCACTGTGAATAATATAGGCTGCCCAACATTTCGTGCTGCATGTCAAGAACTCAATTTGCTTTGAAACGATACTCATTGGAATACGACAATCGCTGAGGCAATCATTTCTGCATATCCAAGACAGATACGAACATTATTTTATATTACCATTTCGACGTGTTTCTCGTCAAATCCAAGTTACCTGTGGAACAAATAAAAGGACAATATGTCAGAAGACATTTTACATCAATATCGTGTCAGATCGAGAAATCTAAATCTTGAAGTCAATGCGAAGATGCGTAACCGGGCCTTGCTCTTAATTGAAGACATGTGTTACCTTATTTGCGGCAGTTGGTTAGTCAGGTTAGGACTGCCAGCACCAGAACATGAAATGAATGAGCTACTAAATCGACAATTGGAGCGTGAACGTGAATACGATGGACATGAGTTGAACTAATTAGTTCAAAACAATGTTTGCCTCTTGAACCTCCAACAGAAGAAAGTCAATTGATGATGAAAATGGCGGTTTTTTTTCTTGAATGCCCGGTGCAACTGGGAAGGTATTTGAACCGATAAGGAATTCTAGTGTAATTTAATTCAAACGTTGCGTCAGAATTAATCACTATTTTATTTTCCTTTTGTCTTTCCAGTACTTGAACTGAAAGACTGTTAGTACGAAATAAAGAGACGTGATGTGTATGAAGACTTGTAACCCAATACCCTTTATTGCAAAAATTGGTCATCTTTTATACAAAATGACATAATTAATAAAATTAAAGTTTACATGAATTGACCTAAATAAAAATGCATATTGAATAGTTGCTAAAAATTAATGCATGCGTTGTAGTTTTTGTTTTCATAATAAAGTTCATTTAACTTAAATAAAAATTATGCATGCATTGCAGATTTTATGAACATAGTGACAAAATCAAATTATATTAACAATAAAATAAAAGTAACTTAACATTCTCCCCGGCATTGACGAATGGTCAATTAGATTTAGACTTGAATTGTGAAGTTTTGCCGTGGATGTGGTGTGGGTGTTGTCCTGTTGTTTGGTGGCGGAGTCGAACAATTAGGTGATTGCGCCATTTCTGTTATTGCAGCGGTACTGGATCTTCTGCGTATTACCGTTATAGCTGAAATCAGTAGTATGGATATTACGCTGACGATTAAGGCAGAATATGCAACTGTACTACTGGGTTTTGAAGTTGAATGATGTTGAAAACTTGAAGTGTGTAATGCTTCTAACTTTTGTTGCAAGCCCCTCATTTTATTAAGTTGCACTGAAATCTGGTCTATCATCAATGAGTCATTGGTTCTGTTGATGTGTTCACTCTTTGCAAGGTTATATGAAAGCTCTGAGATGTTTGCAAGACTCGTGTAGGATGCCCCAGTCACTGTTGATATTGATTGTTGTCCGGTTATATGAATAAAATCATGCTTAATGATACATTCTGGGTCCATAGTTAATATTCCAGAGCCTTCTAAATGTAGAGTTATAATTTCCTTCCCACAAACTGCTGTTGCTCGTGTGGTTGATGATGATGAATATATCCATTGGTTGTGCTTTAGTGGTGACCACGTTATGTTTGCCGGCAGTCTTCTTAGGTTGCAAGTTGGAATAGTGACGTTGTTAAATAAGTTTACTTCACATGAGCATCTATCTGCGCCGAAATTGTATTCCAGTTGAATATTATAGCATATGAATACATCCTTCTTGATGACGTTACATGAGTTAAGTTGATCTGATGATATTGGAAAGTAATGTCTTCGGCTTGTGTCTATTGCTAGTACAGAACTACAAGTTTCTAGAATTAGCATCGTGTTGTTCACTGTGCAAGGGATGGGAATCAGATTATATAATTTAAATTTATTGTGCTCTACTAATGGTAGCGTAATACTAAACACCACGTGCTTCTGTGTAATTCCACCTTTTATTTTCATTACCTTATAAAATTCTAACAAGTCATTTTCAGGTGCTGGTAACATTAACGAATCAGGCATATGCGGTTTGATTTTTTTGTATTTCGACTTCGAGTTGTAGCGGGGTTAACAGTAACGGGTTGATTTTTCCATGATGAGTGTCGACTAATGTATCCAAGATACATGCTTGCGTTTTTTGTAAATTATTTGCTATGAGTGATAGTTGCATGAAACCCATATTGAACATATTAGCAAGCCTAAGTTGGTACAGTTCTTCGTTGTGTAATTCTTCATCTTTAACTAATTCATTTATTGTTGATTGAAGACTATCAAACTTAAATTTTGCTGCAGTTAGACCTTGTTTAACGATGTTCATTGTTGAGTTTACCACTGAAGTTTGATCCTTTATAAGTTTTAGCATGAACGAGTCGTCTTCTTGTAATTGGGCAATGGTTGCTGACATTTTATCTGCATACTCTGAATCAAGTACACCAAACAGTGAATGTGCAACATTTCCAACAAAGTCAATAGCTCCTCTTTTTTGCCGAGACTTGTCTAGCAATCTATTATCAAGACTCAAGTCAGATTCAATGTGTTGTACGTGTTCAATTATGTTCATACATGACGTCTTGGACTTGAATTTTTTACAAATTTGTTTTAATGATTCGGTGCCATTTGCCAAAAATGATGTGTCAGTCCAGTATGTTGACAGATCGTAATAAACCACTAGATTCCATTGACTTGTAGATATATATGTTGATCCTATTTCTTCAAAGTGAATTCCCAGCTGAGTTCCAAATCGTTTGTTATTGATTGGCGTTCCCAGAACCATTGGGAAAATAAATAGCAACGCCAGCAAAGTTGTGCATATGTTGTTTATTGGAACTCTTATTCTTTTGCCCTTGGGTTCGCTATCATCTTCGGCTGTTGCATCTGGATTTGCTGCGTATGAGTCTGGGTTTGTTGAGGTTGACTGTTGACTCTCTTCAACAGGAAGCAATGCAAGGCGATGTATAGGCCTTTTACATATTCCAGATGTGGTTTTGACATCAGCGACCCGAATGGATCCATCATTTCCAGGATAAACTTTAAATATTCGTCCTAGCGGCCATTTCATTGGCGCAGTGTTATCTTCCTTTATGATAACCATATCTCCTGGCTTGATGTTGGGGCTTGCAGTTTTCCACTTATGACGCAGCTGTAGTTCGTGAAGGTATTCATTTGACCATCGTTTCCAAAATTCTTGTTTTATTCTTGAGACGAGCTCCCATCGTGATAACAGTGATATTTTCTTTGATTTGGCTGCTATGTCCACCTGAGACGTGAGAGGCTCGCCGATCAATAGATGGCCTGGAGTTAATGCGGACATATCCGAACAATCATTAGACATAGGTGTTAACGGACGGGAATTCAAGATGGCCTCAATCTCTATGATTACCGTTTCCAATTCTTCATATGTAAGTGAGGCTGTACTTAAGCTTCGCACAAGTAGATTTTTTGCCGATTTTACTGCTGCTTCCCAAAGTCCTCCAAAGTGGGGAGATCTGGGTGGAATAAAATGGAATTGTATTCCTTTTGAGCTGCAGTTGGAAACTATCGATTCTTTTCCATCCTGAGAAAAGATTGTTTCAGCGAGTTCAGTGAGTTTATTGTTTGCTCCAACGAAATTTGTTGCGTTATCACTATAGATATTTTGACATCGTCCTCTTCGACCAATAAAACGTTTTAAGGCGCCAATGTAAGCATCGGTCGATAAATCGCAAACTAGTTCAAAATGCACTGCCTTTGTCGCGAAACAACAAAACACTGCTACATATGCCTTTGTTGGCCGTTTTCCTCGTATTTTATAGTGGATCCATATTGGACCAAAGTAATCAACGCCTGTGTTAATGAATGGGCGTGCAGGTGTGACTCTGTCTTGTGGAAGATTTCCCATCAATTGTTGACATAGCTTGGGACGGGCCTTGCAACATTGTATGCATTTTTGCACTGTTGATCTTGCAACGGATTTTCCTTTGATCGGCCAGAATATCTGCCTCACCATTCCTAATAGAGCTTGCGGACTGCAGTGCTTGTTTTCTTCGTGCACTGATTTGAACAAAAGCTTCACTAATTTATCGTTGTATGGAAGAATCATGGGATGTTTTGAATCATAGGATAGGTTTGACTCCTCCAATCGTCCTCCCACTCGCAGGATGCCTTTATTATCGATAAATGGGGCTAAACTAAGAATTGAACTGGTTTTCCCAATTTCTTGTTTTTTATTTAACTGCTGGATTTCATTGGAAAAATCAAAACCTTGGATGGCACGTACGATTATTCTTAGTGACGTTTCAAGTTCTTCTGTACTTAGAGCATTCAGTGGTGTTCTTGCTGAGTTTTTATTAGAAGTGTGTGTAATGAAGCGGTGGACGTATGACACTATTCGCTGTAACTTCTTAAATGAGCCTTTATGATCGATTTCATATACAAAGCTGTAGTCGTATGTGGTTGACAAAACAATCGTTGAGTCTTTCTTTCTTTCAGGATCAGATGTAAGTTGTAAAGGTGGCCGATACTCTTTAGGCCAGTATTCTTGCTTTCCGTGTAAAAATAATGGTCCTAGAAACCATAGGTGGCACTCTGACAGTGCCCTTGCTGACAAGCCTCTTGAGAGAATGTCTGCTGGATTATCCTTAGACGAAACATGTCGCCATTGTTCTGGAAGAGTTAGTGTTTGAATTTTTGATATCCGATTACCCACAAATGTCTGGAAACCGGATGAGTTTGAGTGTATCCATGACAAGACAATTTCAGAGTCTGTCCATAAGAAGATTGGTAAACCCTTAATTTGCATAACCTTTCGAAGACGTTGAGAAAGTTCTGCAGCCATGAGTGCTGCACAAAGTTCTAATCGTGGTAGTGTTTGCCTCTTGATCGGTGAGACGCGAGACTTCGCACATAGCAATTGTGTAATTGTACTACCACCCTTAAATGTTGACCGAATGTATGCTGCTGCCCCAAAGGCCTTTTCGGACGCGTCTGCAAAGATATGCAGTTGAGTGGTTAATGGGATGTCATCTTTGAATATGTGTCGTGTTATTTGAAGATTGTTTAATAAATTTAAACTTTCGCGGAAATCTGCCCATGTTGAGCTGAGATTTTCAGGAAGAGCTTCGTCCCAAGACAACTTCATCTGCCATAAATGCTGAATAAATATCTTTGCCTTTACTATAATCGGCGATAAGAGTCCAAGCGGATCGAACAGTTTTGCCAAGTCAGAACTTACTGTACGTTTAGTAATTATATCAACAGGTTCTACCTTTACCTTCACACAAAGATGGTCAGCCTTAGGCAGCCATATTAGACCCAGGGTTTTAATAGTCTCCTTCTGTGTGCTATTAAGGTCAAGATTCACTTCCCGATCATCTTGTGGAATGTTTTGAAGAAGTTGTTTGTTATTCGCGCTCCATTTGCGGCAGTTGAACCCATGTTTTCTCAGTATGTAAGCTAGTTGTCGTTGCGTTTCTATTGCAGTAGCTAAGCTGTTTGATCCTCCAAGACCGTCGTCTACATAGAAGTTATCCCTTAGCATTTGAGCACCTAGTGGGAAATCAGTTTCGTTATCGAGTGCAATCTGTTGAAGACATCTTGTCGCCAAATATGGAGCAGCTCGTGTCCCGTAGGTGACAGTGTTGAGTTGATAATATTTTATGGGTGTGGACGGGTCATTTCTCCATAGGATAATCTGGTATCTCCTGTCATCTTGATGTACTAAAATTTGTCTATACATTTTTTCCACGTCTGTAGTGAATACAAATCTTGGTAAGCGGAAACGGATGAGTATCGAAAATAGATCGCTTTGAACGATTGGACCAGTATAGAGTAAATCATTGAGTGAATATCCAGACGACGTTTTAGCAGAAGCGTCGAAGACAGCACGAAGTTTAGTAGTTGTGCTATCTGGTTTTATAACGCCATGATGTGGAATGAAATGGTTGGGTGTTGGTATTGAATTGATATCTATTTCCGACATGTGTCCCATTTGTTCATATTCGTTCATAAAACTTATGTACTGATTTCTGGTTAATGGATCTTTAAGTAATCGCCGTTCAAGACTGAGGAATCTTTTGTAAGCTGTTGCCTTGGACTCCCCTAGTGCAGAGGGATTTTCACGGAAGGGTAACTTGACGACAAAGCGTCCTTCATCGTTTGTTTTAGTATTTTGGACAAATAGCGATTCACATTGTTGTTCGTCTTGTGACAGTCCTTTCTCATTTGACCCATCGTCTTCCATTCTCCACAGCCGCTCAATGACGTCGTTTAGTAACTCGTCGTTAAACTCATCTGATTTATTGATAAGAACGGCACAAGTTGCAGCGTCATTAGCACCTTGACTTGAAGATATTTTTCCGCTTATGATCCATCCAAGTGATGTATTCAACAAGGTTGGAAGATTGCTTGCCAATATTATTTTTTCCTTTTGTATCAGGTCAAAGTAATATTCAGCACCCAGCAGGATGTCTACTCTTCCTGGCTGATTGAAATGTGGGTCGGCTAAATCTAAGTTCGGGATTTGCCATTTAGAAATATTAATGTGCTGACTTGGTTGAGGGGGAATGATTGTTGGGATGACAAATGCCTCTAAGTTGGTTTCAAACTTATTGTTTCTTGATTGTAACTTGACGTTGATTCTCCGTGTAACTCGCTTCTTTCCATTTCCGACACCGTCCTATACATAGTGATGCTGTTGAAGTTGAAACACCCAACTTTCTTATCACTTGCTCGGAAATGAGGTTGACCTGCGAACCAGAATCAAGAACTGCTCGGAATTCTGCTGAACTTCCATTAGATGCCGTTATTTTTACTCTTGCGGTTGCAAGCATCACATAATCCTTCATTGATGATGAAGTATCTGCAGCTGCAGATGTTACTGTGGCGTTGGACGTGTTTGGCCTTGCGTCAATGTTTGGTCCAGAAATGGTAGTCTGCTTGACTTGTGGATTAAATTTTGATTTCAATGTGCAATAATGTATTGTGTTTTTTTACTGCACCCTTCTGCACGAACTGGATGGACAGTCTTTTGCTGAGTGTTCCCCTTTGAAGCAATTGAAACATAGTTTTGTGATTGTACAAGTTTTAGCCTGTCTATTTCTGACAAATTTAAGAACTTTTCACAGCGATATAAAGCATGATTTACATTGTTGCAACATTTGCACTTAGGTGTTTCCTTTGACCACCGTAGCTGTTGTTTTATTTGTTGTGTGCACTGATTTCTCCCGGTGAGTAATGGATTCGATAGTTTGGAACTGGAATTCCAGGAACGATAACAGGTCTTCGACTGATGGTAACTCTTTTGGTTGGCTTAAAGGACTGTTCGAACCTCATATGCAAATTTCGGTCTATCTTCTTTATCAATATTTGAAAAAGAAGAGGATTCCAGCCTTTTGTCTCGATTCCAATGTTGTTCAGTGCTAAAAGACACTCTCGAGTTGTATCGTGGAGTTTCTTAAGATTGGCAGAGCTTGAGTTGCATAATGGTTGACTTATAATTTTCTCGACCAATGTTGTAACAAGAATGCGTTTGTTGTTGTATCGATCTTTTAACATAGTCCATGCTGACTCATAGTTGCCTTCGGTTGTTGAAAGGTGGCTCACAAATTTTTCGGCTTCCCCTGTAAGATTGGTTTTAAGATACCACATCTTTTGGACATCAGGTATCGGTTGCTGATGCACCATATGGAGAAACATGTCATAAAATTGTGCCCATTTTGCGTAATCCCCATCAAACTTGGGAATTGATATTTTAGGCAGAGGCAGTGATGGTGCCATTAATGTCTGTTGACCTGCCGAGTTAGTGCTTGATGATTGATTTGACATCATTTGTAACTTTGTCAAACCGTCAATAACCATTCCCCTTAGGTTTTCATAAGCCTCTTGATTCAGACCATTACCTAGAGGGTTTGGACATTTATCCCATACTTGGTCGTATAGATCTTCTATTTGATTCCATAATTTGTTAATAGTATCAATTCTTATGTTGTAAAACTCTTGAGACTTATCCGTCTCCAATTCTAACATTCCTGTTAAGAACCTCTGTAATGCTGACATACGAGTGGTAAATTTGCCAACTAAATTATGTGACGACACCTCTCTAGGCCCATGATGCTCGATGCTAGACCCTTCTGCTTGATCGTTGTTCACATGGTGACTTGCTTGTAAAGTTGTTTGCTTGATCTTGAGCTCTTCTTTTTTTAAGCGCGTCAATTCGGATTGAAATAGTTGACTGTATTCTTCAACCAATGACCGTATCTGCTCAAAGTAATTAGTTTTGAAGTAGTCTACTTCAGACTGATCTTCAACAATAATACGCAATTTTTCGTCCGTCTCGTTGAATTCTGTCCACTTGTCTGAGAGACGACGTATGCGTTCGTCAAAGTAGGAACTCTTAATTTTCCTATCTGCAGAGTCCTTTTTGAAATTGCGGATGATCTGCTGGATGTTTTCGCCTAAGATACCCTGTAGGCTTATCAATGCTTCCATCGAAGTCATGTTGCCGCAAATAACGATGTAACCAAAATGCGGAAGAAACACAAGCGGCTTGTTTTGATGTCAGTGCTGATTCGCCTACTCGAAACTTGTTGATGAAGTATTGATCGTGCCTTCTTACACAATCTCGCCGGGACCTCCAATGGTAAACAGGAGATCGTGAGTTCGTATCACGTCGGGGTCACCAATGAACCGATAAGGAATTCTAGTGTAATTTAATTCAAACGTTGCGTCAGAATTAATCACTATTTTATTTTCCTTTTGTCTTTCCAGTACTTGAACTGAAAGACTGTTAGTACGAAATAAAGAGACGTGATGTGTATGAAGACTTGTAACCCAATACCCTTTATTGCAAAAATTGGTCATCTTTTATACAAAATGACATAATTAATAAAATTAAAGTTTACATGAATTGACCTAAATAAAAATGCATATTGAATAGTTGCTAAAAATTAATGCATGCGTTGTAGTTTTTGTTTTCATAATAAAGTTCAATTAACTTAACTAAAAATAATGCATGCATTGTAGTTTTGTTTTCATAATAAAGTTCAATTAACTTAACTAAAAATAATGCATGCATTGTAGTTTTTTGTTTTCATAATAAAGTTCATTTAACTTAAATAAAAATTATGCATGCATTGCAGATTTTATGAACATAGTGACAAAATCAAATTATATTAACAATAAAATAAAAGTAACTTAACAGTATTTGTTATGTCATTCATTTTAGCCATTATTCGTGCGAAATCCAACGTTGACGTAGCGGCAGCTTCATCTGGAAAGCGGCCACATAGTAAAAAGGTTGCCGCACAGCTTACTCAGCGTTAAAATTGCTATTAAACCTTCAAACTATAGAGCAACCAACATGTAACATTGCGAAAAACTCCACCATGTCTAAACTTTAAGTAGCGTGTAAAATCATTATCTGGGACGAATGCACAATGGCACAAAAACGCGCAATAGAAGCTCTTAAAAGAACACTAAAAGATCTGCGCAGTGTTTTAAGATGTTTTGGAGGTGCAATGATTTTACTGTCTGGTGATTTCCGCCAAACACTGCCAGTCATTCCAAGATTGACGGCTGCTGATCGAATAAGTGCTTGCGTTAAATCTTTAAAGTCTGTGGCGTTTTGCAAAGACACTGCAGTTGACAGAAAACATGAGAGTTACATTGCTCAACGATATATCAGCTCAAGATTTCTCCAACCAATTGTTGACTATCGGCAATGGCCGTATTCCTGTCGACGAATCAAACGGATTGATTTCGTTTCCTCAAAATTTTTGTAATTTTGTATCGTCAAAAGAAGAGCTCATCCAGAAAGTATTCCCCAACATAATTGCTTACGGGAAAAATTATGACTGGTTGAGTGAACGGGCAATTTTAGCAGCTAAAAATATAGATGTGAATGATATAAACTATATAGTTCAGAATCAAATCGTTGGTACTCTGCATTCTTTTAAATCTATTGATTGTGTAACAAACCAAGATGAGGCCACCAACTATCCAACTGAAGTTCTAAACTCCTTGGATGTGCCTGGTTTACCACCGAACAACTTAAAACTGAAGGTTGGCTCGGTAGTTATCGTGCTTCGAAATTTAAACCAACCAAAACTTTGCAATGGAACGCGTTTGGTAATAAAAAAACTGATGGTCCATGTTATTCACGCAA
This sequence comes from Melanophora roralis, assembly GCA_963583895.1. Taxonomy (NCBI): domain Eukaryota; kingdom Metazoa; phylum Arthropoda; class Insecta; order Diptera; family Rhinophoridae; genus Melanophora; species Melanophora roralis. The sequence goes on along the minus strand of OY757190.1, from coordinate 67,344,481 downwards.
TTATACTAAGAGAAAAATTTAAAGGTAAAGAAGTTCTCATACCGAGAATTCCGATGATACCAACTAAAGCCATGCATATGTTAACATGAAGAACATAGCAGCAAGTATGACATCATGCAAGTACCATGTTGTCTTCTGCCTTTTATACATTTTCGGTATGACATGCAAAGGCACACAACAACATGAAAAAAGCATGATGTCTTTTAAAAAAGACACCATGTTATTTCACGTTATTTTGAAAGAAATGTGTTTTGCATGCATCACAAAGAAAAAGAGCGCGGTTTAAAGTAAACAATCGTAGAAATTTAAAATTAAAAATGTATGTATGTATATAAATATTTGTACATAAATTTTTATGAATATACAGATGTATATCTATATTTTACAATTTAATAACTTTTAAAATATTTATTAAATCTGAAGTTATAAAAACTCAATGTATACTGGCATTTCCTTATAATTTATCCAAATATTTATTTTGATAAGATTCTTCATAGATATGATTTATGAAGAAATCAACATTTTTATACAATTTAAATAAATAAAAAATTATACATATATATTTAAATCATAGTAAGACAACACACTATACTATTACTTTTTCTAATGTTGATCTGTTTGACTGCAATTATCTTTTAGCTAAAATAAATGTCACAAAATAAACATAACAATTTTAATTTTAAAATATAACAATTATTTCTCTTTTTTTTTTTTGTTTACATCAAAAACTTTCTAGTAAAAAAAAAATTTATAAATATTTTACAAATTAAAAAAAAAAATTTCAAACGTTTTTATAAAAATTTATTGAAAAAAAGGTTCGTCGTTGTTAAGGGATTGTGTGCTATCGATCCACAGATCCAATACTTATAGAACACAATAACTTAACAAGGATACGTGAACCTGGTTAAATTTAAAATAGATTTCACATAGGTACTAATTTTGTATGGAAATTTCGTTAAAAATCCTATTTTAAATTTTTTTTAAATATACTATAATAATACTTAAGGAGTATTTATTAATTAAACCCTAACAAAGCAAAATAAAAATAAGGAATTTTTTTATTCAAAATACATACATATGTATATATGTATTTAAATATTAATAAATTATACTTAAAATTACTTGTTAATTAATTGTTTTTCTTATTAGTTATACCTATAAATTTTTATTATTTTTCAAAATTGTGGAAAAAATTTCAATTTAAGATAAAAAAGGGTAGAATTGGTCAAATTTGTTATTGTTTTTTTTTTTTTTTTGTAACGGAAACGAAAAATACAGAGAAGTACCACAAATCTACTTTTTCAAATTATACATAAATTTTAATTAATTTAATTACAAGCATTACTTTGATGAACTGTAATTTTTTGTATACCTTTATATTATTCTTTTGGACCAATATTTTACTTTAGTTTGTTATTTTTTTTATTATAATTGCTCAATTCTTCATTAAATTTTTTTTCATCTTTACAAAACATTTTGCAATCTTAAAATCAGAATTTAATTTATATACCTATTTTAAAACAAAAAATTTTAAAATTGTATACAAAATGTATTTTGTCAAAATTATATTTATGTGTATAATGAAACCGTCTAAGATTACACTGTGTGTAATTTTTTAAGTCATGAAAAATAACCATATACGGGCATCACTACGTGAAAGAAGACCAAAAAAGAAAAGACCCGTGTCTCCGAGTTTTGCCCAAAGTCATGCACTTTTTTTTTATGGGCCCCCAAAGATTTGGGGCCTTGGTGCCATTTTTGCAAAAAGTGATAATTTTCTCAGGCTCATATCTTGCAAACCGTTCGGAATTTTAATTTACTCTTTGGGGTAAAGTTGTAGCCCTTTTTATAAAGAACAAAAATTGTGAATATAAAAAACAAAAAAAAAGAATAATTTTAAATCAAAATCGCAAAAAACTTTAAAAAATTTAAATTTTTTTGACCTTTTTTTCCCCTGTTCAGGTCCATAGGTAGCAAACCGTTCAAAATTCAAGGAAACAATCAACTACGAAAATTTACCTAATATCCCAATAAACAACTTTTTAAAACATATAAACTTCCTAGGAATGATTCCTAACACCGTTTAGGTAGCGCTTAGGTAGCCGCAAAAGTTAAAAATTTCCCCAAAATGTATGTATGTACATACATGTAGTTATGAAGCTATCTCTTCCTTACGTTTAATCAAATTGCCTTAATTACATATATTGTATCTGTCTTTTGTGTAATAAAGAACTCTAGTGCATATAAATATGTGTATATGCATGTGAGATAGCCGCGAAAAGTCTTGCAGCCTTAACAGGTAGGCAAACATTAAAATTGCTGGAAACCCTAAACAACAAAATACATCATACACAAATCGCAATAATGATCGTTAACGGCCTTTAATTAAATTATGTTCATACTTTTTTTATTGCTTTGTTATTACTTTTTAATAATGATTGTTTATACCACCAATAAATTACCCATGTACCAACTACCTATTTTTGTAATAAGAAAGGACAATCCAAAATAAAATAGAAATTGGATAAATTTAAAAAGAAGAAATTATTGCACCCAAACTTATCAAGAAATCAACTACAAAAATTTACCTAAGATTTTAGTAAACAGCTCACGCGATCACGCACCGATCGCACACGCATCAAGGAACGCAGATCACAATATAAAAGCGACGCGACTCTCACATCGAGGCATTACACAGCGCGACGTCAACGAGATCTCAGCGGTGAAAATTATAGAGAAAGTTCTACAGCATAATTCGCACACAACATTGGCAACTGACAATTTCAATATGCAGTGTAAAAAGATTTATTTCTTTTGCTACAGTTGCGATCATCAAATCAGAAAAAAAATTCTACAAGATTTCAAAAGGAAAAGAATCTATTAACTAGTGAATTTAAAAGAGCATATAAGTTATTTTTCGACGAAATAGATTTGATCAGTGAAAATTACACACCTAACGCAGTGTGTCGCCAATGTTATAATAATCTCATAGCATGGTTGAATGGAGGCAAACATAGTATGAAATATTGCAAGCCGGTAAACTAGATTAATCGCCCAGGTGATCATGATGCAGCCAGTTCTTATGCATGCGTTAATTTCACATCTTGCCTAAATAGACATGATGAGAAGAACAAGATTTTTAAAGCAACTGTAACAGCCACACTACCAGTGCTTGCACCTGAAAATTTTGTATTACCAAGGCCGCAAACTCCAGATCGTAGGACAGAATTTACAGAAATAACTACAGTAAGTGATGTTACAAATCGAGATCGATTTGATACCGACTATGAGCCCCAACAGGGAAGAGATGGAATAAAACTAATAACTAATAAAAATTTAAATGCTGCGAAAATAAATGAAAGATTTGCTGTGATTTGAAGGTCATCAATATTTTGCATGGAATCATCGATAAGGGCGGCTTTCCAAAATTCTTTTGTTTTCTTTGTAGTTGGGATTTGCGCTCACCTTTAAATCAATTCCAATGTAATTCATGGAGCCAAAGAGGAAGTGTGCAGGAACAAATGAAACAACATAGACTTAAGAATGCACCTCTAATTGACAATACTCAAGACATCTTGCTACCACCGCTCCATATAAAATTAGGAATTGTTAAAAAATTCATTGAAGTGGCCGTTGTTAATTGTTCAAGCGCATTCGACTATTTGAAAAGCGTTTTCTCAAAGCGTAGCGATGACAAAATTAAAAAAAGCTATTGCAGTAAATTTAGAACGATTTTTTGTTCACCTCGTTGTAATATAGCTATTTACATTATGTTAATGTTTTCTTTTCTGCCTTTATATTTGTCTTCATTTAATAGCCGTACTTAATGGCCCTGACATTAGGAAGCTATTCAAGAGCAAATTTGATTCATCGCTTGATGAAAATCATTCAGTGGCACGAATTAACCTTCAGCGTGTATGCACCAGAGTCTTGGGAGGGGATCGAGACGCGGAACCGCAAGCAAGAGAATGGGTGAAAGAAATACTGTATTATTTTGAGAAAATCGGCATATTGATGACATTAAAGCTGCATTTTCTTCATTTTCATTCTGACAACCTTATTAAAGAACTCCCTACCGAATCCGGTGAGCAAGGAGAACGGTTTCACCAAACCACAATGCCCATGGAAAAACGGTACAAAGGCAAAAAATTCGACGCATTGCTTGCATAGGTAATATCAATTTTGTTATTGCATGGTTTTGCATTATTTTTGATTTCTTTTGTAATTCATTTCCATTATCGCAAAACCAACACTGCGTAATCAGAGAGGATCCTGGGCTAGAAATTTTTTTTCATATATTTATTATTGAATCTTCGCTAATGCGAACTAACAATTAGTATTCAAATCTTGAAACTAAGTAATATTATATTAGTCCAGTCAGTTCCAGACCAAAATTTAAGACAAAAAATTTAAGAACAAAGAGTACTGATGATGAAAATCGTAGCTGTTTTTCGAAAATGCATTCTACTCGGCTAGTATCGGTAAAAAACTTGTTTTTTCAATAAAATTTTCCTTTCTTAACTAAGGCTAATAAAAAAGTAAAAACTAAAAATATTAATTTCTTCATTTGCAATTAAATGAGAATTTAGTAAAGTATTGAACTTGAGCCTGATAAAGAAAATAAAATTCTCAGAATAAAGTTAATTTATTTAAGTAGTTTCATCTAAGTGCAATAGTATCCCTTCTTTTCAGACGAGTGTGTTCATTCTACTATGTTGCAAGATTTTTCGAGCGAGAGGATAAGGATGTGTTTCCAGCTTATTTAAATACTTCTCCACATAAATTAAGATTTTGCATTTAACTTGTGGAACTTGTAGATTCTTGTGTATGTTGCTGTTTTTAACCTACCCACGAGCACCAGTTATCATTCTTAGGATTTTGTTTTGACGGCGATGAATTTTTTTTTGTGTTGGATGCGGAAGCAGTGCCCCATAATTGTATACCGTAGCACCAAATTGGTTTCAAAATCGATTTGTAGAGTAGAAGTTTACAATCAAGACAAAGCACAGAGTTTCTGCCGATCAACCAATAGACTTGTGCAGCTTTTAGTTTCATTTGCGTCAAGTTCACATCTATATGAGGCTTCTATGTGTGGCGGCGATCCAGGCGAATACCAAGATATTTTATATTTGATCGTTGAGGCACCATATGATTGTTTATAGTGATTGGATGGCACGTTTCTTTGCGTAAGGTAAAAGTTACGTGTGTAGATTTTATTTATTTATTTTGGTTCCCCATAACTTTGACCATTTCTCAACTTGGGTTACGTGTCGTTGCAGCTGGTTCGAACCTCTCTATGAATACTAAGAAAAGCAGTATCGTCTGCAAATGTCAACGTGTGTGTGAAACTATTGATTGGCATATCTGCTGTATAAAGCAAGTACAGAATTCGACCAAGTATACTGCCTTGAGGTACACCAGCCCCAATTGGTTGAGAAAAACTTATTTGATTTCCCTCTTTGATCACTAATTGTCGACCGATTATGTATTTTTCTAAACGGTTGAAAATATTAGCTGGAAGGTTGAACTTTGTTTAACAGGCGTTCATGCCATACTTTGTCGAAAGCTTGTGAAACGTCGATAAATAGCGCGGAGCAGTACTTCTTTTCCTCAAAGGTTTTTTTTATAACCTGCACCATCCTGTAAGTTTTTTCAATGGTACTATGTTGACTTCCAAAGCCGAATTGGTGATTTGGAATGCGGTTGTTGTCATTCAGGATCGGAGTCAGCTTGTTTTTAAGCAGCTTTTCAAACAGTCTGAACAAAGTTGGTAACAAACTTATAGTCCTATAAGACTCCACCTTTGAAGGATCTTTACCAGGTTTAGGAATCATCTTTACTAAGGCAACCTTCCATAATGGCGGAAAATGTTCAAGCCAAATAATGACTTTAAAAATAAAAAGAACAATTCTTTTAGCTGTAAAAGGCAGCTCCAAAAGCTTTGGAGCTTTTTTACCATTTAGGCTAGAAGTAGCCTCTGCAACATCATAAAATCGGAAACGTATCTCTATAAGACGTCTAGAAACAATAGGTTATTCCTTCACGTCTGTGCATGCATTGGGAGTAAACACGTTCCTTAAGTGGCTTGCGAGCAGATCGCATTTTTCCTGGTCATTTCAAGCCTGGGATCCTCTCAGATAACGCAGTGGTGGTTTTGCGATTACGGGTCTTTTAAGACGTCTGGCTGATCGCCATAGAGAATAATTTGTTTGAGGAGTCGCGTCTAGACCTTCCAAATAGTCCTTAACTGATGCAATTTTGTTAACCTTCAGCAAGTTTTTTAGTTAGTTTGTGCGTTCTTTTAACTTAGTTTTAAGTTAGGGCGATTTATGGTGTTGCCATTCTCTTCGGGCTCTCCTTTTTTAGTAAAAGCTCTTCAACATCGGCAGAAAAAATTTTGTTGTATTTGGCCTGACGGTAGGTAGTAGAAGCATGTTCAATGGCTTTTATAATGTTTTCATTAGGTCTCTTTAGACAATCATCGACGTCTCCGGGTTTTTTTAGTGGTTGATTTCCTGAGCAGTGCGTGCTGATATATTTTTTATATTTCAACCAATCTACTTTCTTAGTTAAGAAAAACTCACTAGTTGCTATTTTATGAGGACTGCAAATAGTGATTACTGTAGGTGAGTGGTTAGAAGATAAATCTAAGGAGGCTTGGGCCTCAATAAGCTCTGGGTATATACCTTTTGCCACGCCAAAATCTATTGCGTCTGGAATTTTATTATTGTCCGTTGGCCAATAGGTTGGTTGTCCAGTTGAAATATCGAAAATTCCTATTTCCGATACGACAAGACACGACCACTGGGACTAGTTAGGCGGAAGCCCCAGTACGTGTGCTTAGCGTTATAGTCTCCAGCAGCTACAAAGCGGGGACCTAAAGATTTGTAAAATTTTGTACTGATGTTTAGCTACGAAGAATCTGGGTGGAAAATAAACTGACGGAATAACAAGTTTATGGCAAAATTTATCAATGCAGACGTTTGTTGCTTGGATATAACATTCCGTGAGGCCACCCAACCATTGGTGTTTAATTCTTGATTTGATAAGAATAGCCAAGCCACCACATGATCTGTCCATGGGGACCATTGAATCGTAAAAATAATATCCACTTATTTTAAAAGTGATTCTAGATGTCATATGCCAACCTTTTGCGCCATGACCTGCGTAAATTGTTTGACCGTATTGTCAATTACGGCTTCCAGGCGGCTGAAATTTGAACCGGTTGGTTCGTGTGTTAGCCCTTCTTGTTGCCTTGTTGACTGGGCAGGCTTGTGTGCCTTAGGCTGGTTTATCTTTAATACGTTAGCGTAAGAAACTTCACTTATAGTTGTCCGTGCTAATTGGGGCTAAAATTTCAACCGGCTGGGCCATTTTTTGGCCCTTCTTGATGCTTTGTTGATTGGGCAGGCTTGTGTGCCTTGGGCTGGTTTAACTTTAATACGTTAGCGTAAGAAACTTCACTTATTGCTATCTGTGCTAATGGGGGCATTTTTGTAGTAGGTATATTCAATGGCTGGGGAGGGGCGGGAGCAGTGATTTCATTCGCAATTACTGCATTTATTCACCCTAGGATCTTCTTTTGGCTTGTCGCACTTGGTTGCATTGTACAGATCCCCACACACAACACAAACAGAAGGCAGTTCAAGCACTGTCCGGCCCGGATCGCTTATGTGGCACCTCCACTATAACTCTACGGTACATAATATATCTTAAATCATATATGGGGTGAGTTTAATTTTTTTCAAGCTCAAGCTCAAGCTCCATCCGGAATATTGGTAGAGGGTATTTTTCCCTGTTCCTTATGTTTGATACATATTTGACTCTAAAGTCTTCATGCACAAATTGGTTTTAATTTCCTCCGGATCAATATTAGAGTCAATACCCTTTATAACTACCTGTAGGCCTTAAGCGTTCTTAAGTTGGTAAGTTTAGAAATTTTTCTTAAGTTTTTCGAGCTCCGAAACCGTGTTGTGGTAAGCGTTTTAGTAATTTACCTGAATTTTTGTCTCGTATATGTTACCACGTTTAATGTTAGTAACGTAAAAGTTGTTTTTCCCGATCAAACCGACTAAAAACTTGACGAAATCATTTGAATTCTTTTCCCTCAAATAAATGAGAGGTGGCTTAGAGGAAATTTTTTTTCCTAACGAGGGCATCGTTACATTCTTGCAGGATGGCAAAACGATTTTGTGATGAGGTTGGCCTTTCATCGTCTTTTAACATTTTTGCAGGTTGAGATGTTTCTGCCGTCTTCGGACTTCTCCCCCTTTCAGAAACGGTTACGTACCTGTCCATCCCTACCTGTATCTTAGGAGCGCAGGCAGAAATTGGGCCTAGAGCGTCTTAAGCAGCTGTAGTTGCGACACCAGAGCTTGATAAAGAAGACCGTGATGAGAATGATACCTCGGTATTTTTTTTATAATTTTTAAACAGGGATTGGACTAAATTTGTCCCTTGTTCAGTACACTAATTCAAATTAGGCACAAATTGCACTTAAATAATTTCTATTATATTCAGGGTCTCTAATGTTTTCATTGCTAACGCTTGTTGAGCTTAACACAAAGTAAGCATTTCAGGTATTAGGCCCACTGTCACTACGATTACTGTTACTCACTAACCCATTTTTTTGTTCTGTTTGTTTTTATTTTCTTTTCTCACTTTTTTATTGTATGCTTGCATATAAATATTGTTTTTTTACTTACTACAAATATTTTCGATTTTATTAATACTCGCGTAGACACGTCCGTATATTACCAGATTAAAAACAACTAGAAATGACGAAGAAAATTTAAATCTGTTTGCAAATCATTTAAAAAACGTTTTCAGCCCCAATACATGCATAAGCGTTAGGAAATTACCGCCTGTTGTTGCCAAACCTCCTTTACAAATACGTTTCCGATTTACAGATGTTGTAGAGGCTATCGCTAACCTAAATAGTAAAAAAGCTCCTGGCGTTGATAAAATAAGCAACAAAATGCTCTTTGAGCTACGTTTTACAGCTACAAGAATAATTTTTTTTATTTTTAACACAATAATTCGGCTTGAACCTTTTCCGCCTATATGGAAAGTTGCCTTAATAAAGATGATTCTTAAGCCTGGCAAAGATCCCTCGAAGTTAGAGCTTTTAGGCCTATAAGGTTGCTACTCACAATGTCAAAATAGTTCAAAAATTGCTTAAAGACAAGCCGAATCCGATCTTGAATGACATTAACTGCATTCCAAATCACCAATTCGGCTTAAGAGTTCAACATAGCACCATCGAACAAACTCACAGGTTGGCACAGGTTATAAGAAAAGTCTTTGAGGGAAACCAAATAAGTTCTTCTTAACCAATAGACACTGGTGTACCTCAAGGGAGTATACTAGGTCCAGTTCTGTACTTGCTTTACATAGCAAATATACGAACCAGTTGTTTTACACACACGTCGAAATTTGCTGATGATACTGCTTTCTTTAGTATTTATAAAGACCCTAAAGAGGCTTCGAACCAACTGCAACAACACGTAACCCAAGTTGAGAAATGAGCAAAGTTATGGGGAATAAAAATAAATGAACAAAAATGTACCCACGTACCTTTTACTTTATGCAAAGAAACGTGCTCCCCAATCACTATTAACAACCATATGGTGCCTCATATAGATGCGAAGCTCACTCAAATGAAACTTAAAGCTGCTCAAATCCACTGGCTAATTGGTAGAAACTCTGTGCTACGTCTGGATTGTAAACTTCTACTCTACAACTCGATTTTGAAACCAATTTGTTGTTACGGTATACAATTATGGCGCACTGCTTTCGCCTCTAACATAGAAAAAATACAACGTCGTCAAAACAAAATTTTGAGAATGAGAACTGGTGCTCCTTGGTATATTAAAAACAGCAACATCCACAAGGCTCTAGAAGTTCCACTAGTAAAATGCAAAATCCTTAACTATGTGGACAAGTATTTAAAAAAGCTGAAAACACATTCAAATCCGCTCGCTCGAAGCATCCTACAACATAGTGGGCACACACGCCTAAAAATAAGGGATACTATTGCTCTTAGATGTTAGTTCGCTTAAGCAAGGATTCAATAATAAAATATATGTAAAAAAATTGTTTCAATTCGATTTTTAGCACTCATAGCAAGTGACTAAAACATCTTACCATATCCATTAAACGTTTTTTTTTTATTTTAAATAGTGTTTTTCTTCTGCACTTTCGCATACTTCTTTAAGTCCACATATATTATTTGACTGTTTCTCTAAAAATATCGTACCTACGCTAAAGGTGCGACGTTTTTAGAAAAGTAGGTTGTGAAAGTTTAAACGACTGACTTTGCTGAGGATTGTACAACCAAGTAAATATGATATTGGTTACTGCAAAAATAGAGAGTTTGGCACTAAAATGGCAACTAAGATATTGGTTTGAGTGCTCATTTTGTTCAAAATACACAGATGTTAATAGCGTTTTTTAAAAAACAAATAAGCACTTCTTTAGGATATTCATATGTTTGTGGAGTTATATATGTAGGGTGACCATTCGTACTGATTTCATCAGTACATGAACTGATTTTTCATTTGGTGTACTGATTAAAAAAGGGTGTACTGAATTGTACTGATTTGCAAAAAAAAGTACTGATTGTACTGATTTTAATTTTAGGTTTGTTGCTTCCCTTATTCTATGTTTTTTTTTATATGATTAAAAAATTCATACTTTTTAAGCTCTGATTTTTGTTTTCTATTTTGGTCTAACATTTTCTTGTGAGTAGCAGATTATAAATAGAAGAAAAAGACATCAGTATGAAGTTAAACATAGCTATGCCGACAGACCTATACCACAAAATATATATTGAGCTTTTTGTGTTAGCATGTACATATGTTAGTAGTCTGTCGAATCATCGTAACAATTGTATTTCTGTTCCTTTAATATTTTCTTTTTGTTGTGTGTGTGTGTGTTTTTTGTGTCAAATCTTGAATTAAGAAGAATAAATATATGTCCGTTAGTCCTGTAAAATTAAAACTACCTGTTTTTATTCTTGATTTGTATTTTTAAATTGTTTATTAACTGAAGAGTTTCAGGAAAAATTTAACAGGAATTCAAAATGAACAAAACTAGAAGACAAAATAAATTTAACAAAAAAAAAAAAAAAGGAAGCTAAAAATCCTTTTTTGAAAAAAGCTTCTGCGGAACATATTTTGTTTTGTTGTTTTTCTTAAAAGGAGTTTTCAATATCAAATAGCGAAAGAACTGATATTATAAAACATATTGCTTCAGTAAACCCTAGATCAACTGTATTGGCCAACGTGTGCCCTCAAAGAATTGATACATTTTTTCAAAATCAACAATCCAAGACTCTGAAAAGCAACAGGCTGTTTACTGCTATCACAATTTAAACCATAACCAATATTTTAGATCAACAACTATTATCCAAAAAACGTTTGAAAAAAATTTTTCCTGCAAACGAACAAAGTCTGAGGCAGTGGTAAAAAATAAACTAAGAAAACATGCCATAAAAACATTAGTTAAGCAATTGGAAAAAGCTACTTTTATAACAATTCCGACGGACTCCTCCAATCACAAAGCAGCCAAGCTTTTACCGACAGTAGTACGATTTTTTGATGAGAATAATTGTGATCAAATTAAGTTGCTGGAAGTTTCGTCGCTTAAAACGAAACGTCTGAAAGCATTTGTGACAATTTAAAAAAAATAACAGAAAAATTCAAAATAAAACATAAAATTATAGGATTTTGTGGTGACAATACTAGCACTAATTTCAGAGGTAAGAGAAGTGGCACTGAAAACAATGTTTTTTGGAACAGCATTTAAAAAGACCAGTAAACGGAGTTGGTTGCCATGCACATATCATCAACAATGCTATGCAATCTGCAGCAGATATTTTGCCAATCGACGTTAAAGCTGTAACAGATACTATTTTATTTTGTTATTATTTTATAGCTTAGAAAGTTTATTTTGTTTTTGTTATTTTTTTTCATTTAAATCGAAATATAAATATTTTGTCATTTGAATTTGTTTGCTTATGATTTTATAGTTGTTTTGTTATTCACTGTAAATTCTTTTTCATGTTTTTATGTTTTGTAATGCAATCGATTATATTATTTTGTTGTTATATTATTTATTGTAATTGAGTTATTTTGTCAATATACATTTTTAATATTCTTTTGCTCTTTTATTTATATAAATTATTCTTTATTGTATGTATAACACTTGCGATTATCCCGTTATATAATATTGTTGTTCTCATTAATATTTTTTAAAATAACTCACTTCCAATTTTTCCATTATTTGTTATTGATTTCCAATATGCTAAGTTACCCATAAAAGATGAAACATTTAATTTTATTAATTATTACTACTGGGACCATCACAGAATAAACATTATATCCAACTAATTCAAACCCCGGGGTTTTTTTTAATTTTTGTAGAATTATAATTAAATTTGATGGCGAATAAGACGATTGCGTCAGTTTAAGCCACGAATTACTTATAATTTAAAGAAAAGAAATTAAAACACTATACGGAACTGAGGCCGGTTATGACGGTATCGTCTGAATTGACCCTGTTCCAAACCTCATCTCAGAGACTCATCCTCTACATTGGCGCCCAACTTAAAACAACCCTAATAAAAAATTTTTTTAAATTCTAAAAAAGTGGTTTTGGCAAAACTATAGCTGTTAAGGGTAAGGTATTTACATATAATTTATTATTTGTGAGTTTATTTGTGGTTTATAAGAGCATTATATACAAAGTAATTTGAGTTGTGAGAGAAAGAAAAAATGCGTAGAAGTCCCCGAAGTACTGTAGCAAATACACGTAGTATGTCGCAAAATCCGTCCAACCCAAGTGACACCCCTGTGGGCCCACGCTCGTCCACAGTTTCACAAATGGATGAAAGCACATTTAATTCTGCACAAAATTCGTTGCCTTCACAGTCACAAGGTTCAGTAAATGTTACCCTAACTCAAGGCCAATTTTTAGAGTTAATAGGAGGTCTTAATATTAGACCTGAAACCAAAAATACATTCTCAAAGTGTAATGCTTGTTTTAGTGGCGGACGAAACACCGCAAAGGTGGACGATTTTATTGCCACAATTCTCGTTTATAAAGATGCAGAAAATGTATCAGATACTCTGGCATTGGTAAGCTTGCCATTGTTGCTAGAAGGCTATGCTTCTTCATGGTGGCAAGGTGTAAAAAGTGAAGCCACTAATTTTACGCAAGCCATAGAACTTCTTCGAAATGCATTTTCACCCTCTAAGCCAGATTGGCGTATATTTTCTGAAATAAGTCAAGAAAAGCAGAAAGCATTCGAGTCAACTGACAATTTTATCTGCAGAAAACGTCGTTTATTTGCACAGTTATCAGAAAAATTAAGCGAAAACGCTATGCCGAATATTATATATTCACAACTTTTGATAGCAATAAGGGACAAAATCCCAAGAGAGTCATTAAGTAGCTTTCAAGATTTACTGCAAAAGGCTAAAGAAGTTGAAATTCTAATGAAAGAAAATGAAGATTTTAATACTAAAACCACAGTTTCTTCAGAAAAATCGTCTGTTCGTTGCTCGTTCTGCAGAAAGAAAAACCATGCCGCAGACGTTTGTTTTAAAAAACTAGAAGCGGATAGACGAGGTAAACCAAAAGTACAAGAAAGTGTTGTTAATTGCTACGGGTGTGGATTAGCAGGTTATTATAGATCAAATTGTCCAAACTGTAACAATAAAAAAGTCATAAACAGCCCCGAAAAACTGGATTTTAATGCAGTTCACGCAACCATAGTAGGTCTAAATGTTCCTACAGTGGACATTAATATAAACGGTTTAAATGAAGAGGCATACTTTGATACGGCAGCTCGTACAAGTGTAGCCGGATATTTACTTTTTAAAAAACTTAAGGAAAAAGAGGTAGAATTTCAGAAAGTGTCAGCCGAAATTATTCTAGCTGATGGTATTCCAAAAGAGGAAACAGTCTACTCAACCATAGTCCACATATTAATTGGCAAGCGTCTAAGACGCATTCGTTTTATCTGTTTACCAAAAGCTCGAGGAAACCGTACCCTAATTGGAATAGATTTTGTGATAGTGTCAACTTTATGACAAGTGGATATATAGCAATTCAATTTATTCCCCTTTTATCGATAGGTATTGTTTTGATTAATTTTTTTTTGTGGCTGTATTGAAATTTTTACTGGTTTATAAAAATTTAAAATTTAGAAATATTGTTTAAATTGGCCTTGAAATTTTATTGTCATCAAAAATATTTCAAAAATTTTCATTATCATTATTTTAAAAAGCGAAGTGAGTCGGTTGTTAAAAAAGTTTTCTAATTAATTAAAGAATAAACATAATTAACGGAAAGAATATTTACTGGAAAGGAAAATTTAATTAGAGATCAATTTTGGAGAAGCGATTTTAAGTGTTGAATTCAGGTAAAGAAAGGAAAAGAATTTGGAAATTGGATTAATGTTTTGTAGAGGTTAATTTTTTTTTTTGTTTGTAAATTAAGTGTCTTTCACATCATACCTCAGAGAAGAGATACAAGAAACAATTGATTGTCAATATCAAATCAAATCATTTCGGAAAGGAGGATTCGTTGGGAGCATCTTTAACCAAGACAGTGTCAAAAGGACTAGTTTCCGTATAAAAAGGGGTATCATACCGAGTTTATTTATTAATAGGAGATCACTAGTAGAATCCTTTGAAGTGATCATACCGATCTAGTGTTTGTATTAAGTTTAAACGAAGAGGTTTTAGCAAAATTTGCTGAAAGGTTTTTCTAATGTTTTGGTTTTTGTGAAACAGTAAAAGTTTTGCATTACAGATTAAATTCGGGAAAAGTAAAAGAGGAAAAATTTAAGTTTAATTTTATATAAATTTATAACTGTCTACAGTTGTCTTGGAATCTCTAAATTTTGGAAAAGTTTCTGCTAAATTGTTTTTTTTTTGTTTGTTGTTGTTACAAAAGGGTTTTGTTAAAAAGTTTATCAAATTTTCATTGTTAATGTGGTCACCTTAAACTATTATGTTATTGAAAAACTATCACTTACCTGCATACATACATAGATACATACATACACACATACATACAGACATACACACATAAACACATACATACAGACATACATACATAAAAACATACATACAGACATACATACATAAACACATACATACAGACATACATACATAAAAACATACATACAGACATACATACATAAACATATACATACGTAAGCTGATACACACATAAACACCCACATACATACATTTTAAAGAGGTACCTTTGTAAATGCAAAGATAAGTTGATTGTTTAAAGGTACCTCGTCCAAAATTAAACTGTAGACAAAAATTTTGTTGTTTCAAGGATAATAAGCACCGTACTGCTGTCTTCCGGCGCCTGTCGACATCAGGGGACAACCTTAACCTAAAGTTTTAATTTCTCAAATTTTAAAAACATTATACCAATTATCAATATAGTCACTCATTCATATTTGCACAGATAACAATGCTACTTATATGCAATAACTATTTTTATATATAAAATAATTTTTTTTTAGTCAAGAATATTACTTTGCTAACGTGAATTTCGCAAATATTAACCGTTTCGTTTTGTTATATACCCATATTACTTACCCTAATTTGATTTAAGGTGATTGCATCCTTTTCCTTAATTTAATTTAGACGGTAATAATATCCCTTTACACTTAGTAGTACCTAATTAGCTAGTAAATAAATTTTATGATGTTTTAAACTAATTATTAAATATGAAATTCTGAGTTTTTTCATTGGCTAATATTGCGAAAGGTGAAGTCAAAGATATGGGGCCGGCTAAGGTTTAACTTGTAAATGAGATAAGGTATTATCTTGGGCTGACAATCAATCTAAGGTTACTGTCAGCATGGAGGGTGGGATTAATGATAGTACAGCAAATACCATCTAGAGCTGTACCAACCACCATCATCGACAGACTTTGTTTCAGTTTTGCTTTTCTTTTCAGTTTTTTTTTCCCAGTGTGAATTATTGTTAAAGTATAGTAGCTACCTAAAGTAAAGTCACTTGTAACAGGTTCAGAAAATTATTCTGGGAACCCAACATTTCGCCCACCCCACCGACGAGCACCGCTGGATGTTATAGGTAGCCCGGTTCCCTAAATTATCACACCCGTTCGTAGAATCGTTACAATTTCTTAGAACAAGCTGGAATTGTGCTCGACCTTGCCCAAAGAAATTGGCATTTTAAAGATGACCCAAAAACGCTTTTTAGTTTTAAAATGAATAAGCCAAATTTAGTCAAAACTGTCCCAATTACTCAACTTAATATCTCAGGAAATAATCCTGTAGATAATTTTTTAAATTGGCTTGAAAACACAAATGCTGTTCGTGAAGATATTGAACGTACTCCAAAAGATGAAGAGTTGTCGTCAGATTATGTTTACTCACCAGCAGGCATAAATAAAATTTTTGAAGATAGCATTCCCGAAGGAACTATCACAGATGTTTATGACTGGGACTTATTGCCGCCTTTAAAAAGGAGTAAGCCTGAAAGAAGTAGTAACAAGGACCTTAAATCAATGATTGAGTTAAATAGTTTTGATCTCAAGCTAAGAGACCTGGAAGGTTCTAACTTATCTAATGATGAAAAGGTTAATCTAAATAAGTTACTTGAAAAGTTTCAATGTATTTTTGAAGATAGTTCAGACCCAATTCCAAATATTGAACATTTTATAAATACTGGTGAACATCCACCCATTGCTTGTGCCCCATACCGCATATCTCCAGTAATGAAGGAAAAGCTTAAAAAAGAGATAGATGTTACGTTGAAGAAAAACATTATAAAAGAAGAAGAATCTCCATGGGCTTTCCCTGTGGTGCTAATACCGAAGAAAAACCGAGATGTAAGAGTTTGTGTTGACTATCGTCGCCTTAATGCTATCACCACGAGCGATAAATACCCACTTCCTCGAATGGATAATTTATTGCATGCAGCAAAAGCAACATCGTTTATGTCAACAATCGATTTAAAGGCTGGTTATTGGCAAATAGAAGTAGCCGCAAAAGATAAAATTAAAACCGCCTTCACTACGCCACTTGGTATTTTCGTCTTTAATAGAATGCCGTTTGGTCATAAAAATGCACCTTCAACGTTTCAACGTTTGGTAGACAAATTTCGATCTGGACTTCCACAAATAACCATTCTAGCATATCTTGATGATATTATTATTTGCTCTGACAGTTTTGAAAACCATCTAAAAGATCTAGAAAAAACATTCGAAAGAATTAAGTTGTTTAAGATACATTTTAATAGAGAAAAATGTCACTTTTGTATGACCCAGGTTAAATATCTTGGTCACATTTTAACAACTTATGGTATTAAACCAGACCCTGAAAAGACTGCAGCCATATCTGAAAGACCCTATCCAAAAAACTTAAAGCAGTTAATATCATTTTTGCAGACGTGTTCTTGGTACCGTCGTTTTATACCCAATTTTGCACATATTTCAAAACCATTATCAAATTTAACAAAGAAAAACGCAAAATGGAAGTGGTCTGAAGAAGAAAGTTTAGCATTTGATAATCTGAAAAAGAAGAAGAACATCCGGTTGAATATGCCAGTAGAATTTTACTTCCTGCGGAGCGAAACTACTCAACCACAGAAAAAGAGGCACTAGCTGTAGTTTGGGCAGTAAAAAGTTTCGTGGTTACATAGCAGGCTCCGAAATTTCTGTTTTAACTGACCACCTACCTTTAAAATGGCTCTTTAGCCTTAAATCACCCACGGGTCGCTTAGCCCGTTGTGCTCTGCAACTACAACCCTACAACATAAAATTTGGGTACACACCAGGAAAGACAAATGTGGTGGCGGACACATTATCGAGACCACCGTGTACGAAACATACAAATATATCTTGTGAATGTTATTTCATAGAAATAGATTTCCCTCGTCAAGGTTCAGCAGAGATAAGAAAAGCTCAGCTCGAAGACGATTATATAAAAACAATTATAAACACATTTGAAACAAATGATGAAAATATCGACTTTTATACAAATAAAGGCTATTTTTTAATTGATGGTATACTCTATCGTTACTGTGCCGACCAACATTCTGAAAATGGACAGTTAGTGGTACCAATATTAATGCGGAAAACAATTTTGAAGAGATTACATGATGATCCTATGGCAGGCCATTGCGGGATTGAAAAAACCATTAAACGTATTTTTCCTCACTATTTTTGGCCTGGCATGAAAGCCGAAATAGCTAATTATATAAAACATTGTATTGAATGCCAAAAATATAAAATAACAAATCATAAACCAGCTGGATTGTACCGCACTTGTCGGCCCCTTGCCACGTACAAATCAAGGACATCAATGGATACTAGTAGTCGAAGATATTTGTACCGGTTGGGTTGAGTTGTTTCCTTTGAGACAAGCAACAGGTGAAAATTGCGCAGTCGTTATATTAAATAAAGTCATATTACGCTATGGAGTACCAAGGCGTATTCATACCAATAATGGATGCCAGTTTATATTAGCTGTTATGCAAGAGCTTACATACTGTTTAGGCATTAACATTTACTCCAGTATATCACCCGCAGGCAAATCCAGTCGAAAGAAAAAATCGAGATTTAAAAACTCAATTGGCCATATGCGTAGAAAAAGAACACACGTCATGGAATCTTAAGTTACCTATGATACGTTTTGCAATGAACACAGCGGAATGCGAGAGCACAAGCTACTTTGCGGCATATTTAACGTTTGGACGTGAGCTACGAAATCCCTTAGAAGCACACCATGATCTCAAATCAATAATTATATCTGAAAATTTTATGCCACAAATAACACCACACTTAATGAATCTTGTATATACTTTACAGAATGCGCGAGAAGTAGAAGAAAAGCTGCAAGAAAAGTACAAAAGCTATACAAACTTAAAGAGAAGACACCCAGAAGACTTTCAAGTTTTTTTTTTTTTTTCATATATTTATTATTGAATCTTCGCCTGTGGCGAACTAACAATAAGTGTTCAAATCTTAAAACTAGGTAGTTAATATAAGTCCAGCCAGTAACAGACTAAAATTTAAGTTCTCATATTAATTATCAAGCTTCATATAAGCGCAATAGTATCCCTCCTTTTCAGGCGGGTGTGCCCACTATGTTGCAGGATATTACGGGCGAGCGGATTTGGGTGAGCTTCCAGCTTATTTAACTACTTGTCCACATAGTTCAGGATTTCGCATTTAACTAGTGGAACTTTCAGATCTTTGTGGATGTTGCTGTTTTTAGCATACCAAGGAGCACCAGTTATCATTCTTAGGATTTTATTTTGACGGCGTTGTATTTTTTCTATGTTAGAGGCGGAAGCAGTGCCCCATAATTGTATACCGTAGCACCAAATTGGTTTTAAAATCGAGTTGTAGAGTAGAAGTTTACAATCCAGTCGTAGCACAGAGTTTCTACCCATTAGCCAGTGGATTTGAGCAGCTTTAAGTTTCATTTGAGTCAGCTTCGAATCTATATGAGGCTTCCATGTGAGGCGGCGATCCAGGTGAATACCAAGATATTTCGTCTCAATTCGTTGAGGCACCGTATGGTTGTTAATAAGAATTGGGGGGCACGTTTCCTTGCGTAACGTAAAAGTAACGTGGGTGCATTTCTGTTCATTTATTTTAATACCCCATAACTTTGCCCATTTTTCAACTTGGGATACGTGATGTTGAAGTTGTTTTGTGGCCTCTTTAGGGTCTTTATGAATACTGAGAAAAGCGGTATCAAGTTGGAGATAAAGTTCTTGTTGCAACACATGTTTTAAGCAAAAGCGACAAAAACTTAACATCAAAGTTTGTACGCCGTCGAGATTGACCTTACATTATAACCAACAAGAAAGGGTCATGTTTCACTATTGCCACAGAAGAGAATCCTGAAGTACCACTTGGAACTCAACACGTGTCAGATTTAACACTGTATAATGTACCTGACAGTGCTCCTAGGTTACGTTAGGTTACGAAGGGTAGTAGCGAGTTCGCCGCATCCACTCGGAGGCCCTTATGCCCATTGTGAATCCCTTTAGAAGAGTTGAGAAGAAAAGAAGAACAGTAAGTCAAAATATTCATAGATAAGAGAAAAAGGATAAAGAAGCCAGAGTACCGTCAACAAGATGTCTAAGAAAGTCAGTAGTCCTAGGCTCTGAATCACCTAGCTGCCCAGCCACCCAACCTCCTTAATGAAGCCTATGATGCTCCCCAGCCCATTGCCAGGAACCTCACCAAGTCCGTCTAAAAAGCGTCCTCCAAACCACCTCTGTCGGCGAATTCGCAGCCCAGGGCAGTGGCAGAGAAGATGTTCCACCGTCTCTAACTCCTCCTCGTCCCCGCATACCCTGCAGAAATCTGGAGAGTTCCTGTCCCATTTATTCGTCCTGTATCTCACATCGCAGTGCCCTGTGAGAGTCCCAATAATGCGCCTCAGAAACCCCCTGCTCTCCTTGAGCAGCAGGTCAGTGCCCATCTTGTCCAGCCTGGGCCATAAAAGCCTGGAGATCCTGCAATCGGCCCTGTCCCTCCAGGTTTGGCCCGACCTGTACGTTATCCACGTCCCTATCAGTCCATAACAGAAACTCAGTGATGGCCTCGCCGGCTCACAACCAAGTTCAATATTCCGGGCCGATCCCCTCCTCGCCAACTCATCGGCAATCTCGTTCCCGGAAATGTCAAAATGACCCGGAACCCAGCAGAGCCTGACCCTGCGTGTACTAATAGTCGCTCTAAGAGCACGTCTGCAGTCGCCCACGAGTCTAGACCTGACAAGATGTCCCTCTAGAGCCTTAAGCGCGCCCTGAC
Source organism: Melanophora roralis (assembly GCA_963583895.1). Classification (NCBI taxonomy): domain Eukaryota; kingdom Metazoa; phylum Arthropoda; class Insecta; order Diptera; family Rhinophoridae; genus Melanophora; species Melanophora roralis. Next base: position 67,323,649 of record OY757190.1, on the reverse strand, counting down.
TATCAACGTATATTGTTACGTCACCACTCCCACTCGCGTCCTGCCCTATCAATTCCGCGGCCTTCATCACCGCCAGAATTTCAGCCCAGAAGATGCTGCACTCGTCCGGAAGTCTATAAGATCTTCCTTCCCCAGTGTCCATTATATAGACACCAGCCCCGGTGCCCACCTCCATCTTCGACCCGTCAGTAAAGACTGCACTCCCCTCAAACAGCCTCTCTGTTCCCTTCCATGCCTCCCTATCCGGAAACACTACCTTCAGCAGGATCCCAAAGTCAAGTTTCGCTACCATGTAGTCCGTCGCACATGACTGCCCCAGGAGTCGACCATCCGCAACCCTTCCCAAAATGCCAGCATGTCCCTCCAGACATACCCTACGCATACCTGACTCACTAAGTCTAAGCAAACTCCTGGCCGCCATTCCAACAACAAAGTCCCCGATGGGAAGAAGATGCAGAATGATATCCAGCGCTGCCTGTGGTGTACTTTTCCTGGCCCCTGTAATGCCCAGTACCGCACATCTCTGGACCTTAGTCAAGAGTTTTCCTATGCCGCCCCTTTCCAGGGCTCTCCACCATACAAGGCAAACGTACGTAAGAACTGGTCTTACAACGGATGTGTAAATCCAATTTACCATGGCCGGCTGTAACCCCCAGTTCCTACCTATGGCGTTCCTACAGGCATAATAGGCATTGAGAGCCTTTCGTACCCTTTCCTCTGCGCTCGCCCTCCAAGACAACTTGCAATCCAGGACGATGCCCAGAAACCTGGCCCTATCCGCTAGCTCTAGCTGAACCCCGTCAAGCCTTGGCAGCTCAAAGTCTGCCACCTTGTACTTCCTGGTAAAGAGAACTAGCTCTGTCTTCAATGGGTTTACACCCAGTCCCTTGTCCCTGGCCCACGTAGACAAGTCGGATAATGCACTCTGCATTACCTCGCTCACAGTGGACAGGAATTTCCCCGTCACCAACACCACGATGTCGTCTGCATAAGCCACAACTTTGATTCCCTTTGAGTCAAGCCGTCCCAATACCCCGTTGACTACCAGAATCCACAGCAGTGGCTACAGTACCCCTCCCTGTGGCGTTCCCCTAACTGCACCACTTTTCAGACGCTCATTTCCCCATTCAGAGTTGATTACTCTGCTACCCAGCGCAGAATAGATCCACTCAATAAGGATACCCTGAACTCCTACTTCCCTGAGTGCGTTCCCAATTGCCTCCATCGAAACATTGTTAAAGGCTCCCTCAATGTCCAAAAACGCGCCCAGTGTGTACTCCTTCCTGTATAACCCGCGCTCTATGAACCCCACCACATCATGAAGCGCACTCTCAACAGATTTACCCCTAAGGTAAGCATGCTGAGCATTACTAATGACGTGCGTATCAATCGTGTTCCTAAGATAAAGATCGATCAGCCGTTCTAGCGTCTTCAATAGAAAAGACGATAGACTGATCGGTCTAAAATCCCCAGGCTTCGAGTGGCTGGCCTTTCCAGCCTTGGGTATGAAAATCACCCTCACCTCTCTCCACCTCAAGGGTATGTAACCTAGTGTGATGCTAGCAGCAAACACCCTCGTCAGGAGTAGCAATCCCTGCGTCGAAAGATTCTGTAGCATAGACTAGTAGACACCGTCCAGTCCCGGTGACTTATAGGGCTGGAAGGTATCAACCGCCCATTTTACCCTATCGATCGTCACAATGTCCCCCGCCACCCCTGTCACATCCGCTATCTCTCCGTGACGTGCAGCCACGCCACCCGATAGCTCCACTGCAGTCGGTACCCTGCACCCTGGGAAGTGTGTACCCATCAACAATTCAAGGGTCTCCGAGCCAGACTCCGTCCACGATCCATCCGTTTTCTGAATGTACCCAAGTCCGGTAGGACCCTTGGATAGTATTCTCCTGAATCTTGACATCTCGTTCAAGGAGTCGATAGACTCACAGTACATCGCCCATGAATCCTTTTTCGCCCTCCTGAGATCACTCTTGTACTTATTGAAGGATATCCTATACCTCTCCCAATCCGTATGGTCCCTTGTGAGCTTTGCCCTATTGAACAGTCTTCTTACCATGGTCCGTTGCTCCCTGAGCTCTCTGGTCCACCAGCCTGGCTGTTCCCTCCTGCCCGGAAAAACCTCCGGGCATGCCTGTTCAAAGCTTTCCCTCATCGAAACAGTGAACAAGTTCACCACTCTCTATAACTCCCTGTGCGAAACCTCAGAAAGTCCATTGTCGCCCATCTTCAACGAAAAGCCCTCCCTGAAGATCTCCCAGTCGGTCCTTTTCGGATTCCTGTAGGGGGCCTTCCTGGAGCCCTCGAAATTCAAACTAAAGGTGATTCTGCTACGGTCCGAGAAGGAATAGTCATCCGACACCCTCCATTCCTCTACAAAATCCCTACCTACATTGGTGAGCGTGAGATCTATAACTGCCTCTCTGTCCCTAATCCTGAATGTCGTTGTGTCACCCCTATTACATATATAAAGATAGTTGCCAGTTATAAAATTATACACTGCCTCACCTCTCTTATTTATGTCACTGCTTCCCCATTGAGTGTGATGTGCATTTGCGTCGCAGCCGAGCACCAGATTCCATTTTCGTCCTCTCGCCTGCCCGACCAGCCCTTGCACCTCCGGACCTGGTGGATCCGCAGCCTCATAAGGCAAGTACACCGAGGCCAGTGCCAAAGTTGGCTCGCCCTTGGCCTCTCCTAGAACGACGGTTACGTCACCAGAGCTAAAGGGATGAGAAATTTTAAAATTAAGCTCATTCTTTACCAAAATACACGTTCTTACCTTGTCTACCGCAGACGTGACAAACAAGGTGTATCCTCTTGCCCTGAGTCCAAGAACCTTAGTGTTTCTTCCAATCCATGGTTCCTGGATCAGAGCCACGTCGGCCTGGTGTCTGATGAGGTAGGTTGTCAGTTCGGCTGAGGCTGCTTCACTGTGATGCAGGTTTATTTGCACCACTTGCAGCCTCTTTGGTGTTGTCAGGTTTCGGTAGCCGGAACCTTACACTACCAAGACCGAATTTGACAACCCCCCTCTCTTTTCCAGGACTTCAAGGGATTTCGCAGTCACTGCAAACCTGAAATACCTGCCATCATTGCCTTTACAAGCCAGTGAGACTACTTGGCTCCATTGGCTTGTGTCGAGCTCATTATTTTGTTTGGCCAAATCAGACAGTATGGTTTCCACCGATCTTACTGGCGGTGGAATCCACACTGTCACTATTGGCCTAAGCGGCAGCTCAGATGTTCGTATCACCTCAATTTTCGCCCCTGGACAGAGGTCGCCACAACAGCCGACCGTGGACCTTAGAAAGTCCACAGACTTTATATTTCCACAGTTGACGATTTTAACACCCTTTGACCAGTCCGCGCCATTGAAGGGTACGCCCTCCGGGTCACCTACGTATGAGGCAATATTGTCAATAAGCCTGCCTTCAATTTGTTGCCATAGAGCCGCATCTATCCTTCCGTCCGGATCATTACGGTCTATGACAGCCACTTGAAAACTTTCCTGGCTAGTCATGACTTTCGCCTTCTTTGAAGTGGTTGGCTGTTCTTCTTCGGACCTAACTCTTTTGACCACTTCTCCTCTTGCCACGGTTTCTTTGGTTGGGCAACTCTCTCCGTAGACCTGAGCACCTTCCTCAAAGAACCGCTAACTTTACTTAGTGCAATCTTAGAAACTGTCGGGGTCTACCTGGGTAGGCAAAGCAGTGGTCCCTATACTTTCTACTTGCATTACTGGGAGGGAAATGCCCAGAAGCTCACCGGTGGGGCCATTAACTCTTTCGAATTTCCTTACGTCCTGCCGATGTCTTCTGATCATTCGCCTCTCCTTAACGGTGAACGATCCTGGATCCCTCTTGGCCATCTTATGCAGATAGGCCAAGGAGGACCTAGTGCCGCTCAGCGCCTTTTCCCTCTTCGTTCGGCTTCCTGTGCCTGCATCTGATGATACCTCAGTCGGAGGTACCACGGCGTCTTGCCGAACTAACATTGACGGACGGGCTTCTTCACCTGTCTGTTTCCCAGAAGACCCCTGCTCCGCACGTTTAGAGTCTGGTCCTAGGCACCGACCAGGAGCTGATATCACAGTGATATCCAACTCCTCGTCGGAACCCAATGCCAGATCCCCCAGGCTCTGCGTGGCACCGGCCATTACCGGGGAAGCTCCCAACAAGTGAAGATGCTCCTCCGTCATTAGTTGCGTCCGTAAATTTTCTGCTTGGTCATTGATGCTATCATCAATGACCGTCAACAGTTCGTTCAGTCCGAGGGAATCAGAATCTGAAACGTCTGATCTGTCCGACCTATAACTGTCCGATTTTTCTTTTTAATTATTTATATTTTTCTTTTCCATGTAAGTCTTACGAGTACGCACGTAAAAGGAAGGACCGTCGCGCGCAGTGACGGCATACGCGGACTAGGCGACTGAAAAATAGTACAACCAACCTGTGCCCTAGCGTCGGAGGGGAGCTGTTAAAGGCTAATTTCTTTTGACACTAATTAACCATCCATGGCCTCGGCACTGCTTCCAACCACCTTGCCATTAGAAGTGTAGCTTCCTTTCAGTTGGTCCGCGAGGGTATAACACCCTAGGACTGAGTGTAGTGTGCAGGGGTCGACCAATTTTGTCTAGCGTCTGCACAATACGCTCGGTCCCCCCTATCCGCCACCTGGGGACGCGTCCGATGGGAGTGAAAAGGAGCCAAGACTCCGCACGGAGACAGTGCTCCTATATACCCTATAAAAAACCGAGGTCGCCCAAAATTCAAAGCAGCTACGCTGAAATCAATAAAAAACCACACAAGAGAAACAACCTGAGATGAAAGAAACCATAATCGAATCACAAAGCGGCAGAGATCCCAACAAGAGAACTCTCCGGCCAAGGCATCCCAAGGTATACAAGTAAAGTTCAGCGACATCATCGGGACGAATTCAGACGCTGAGGGGGAGGCTGTAACAGATATTATTTTATTTTATTTTGCTATTATTTTATAGCTAAGAAAGTTTATTTTTTTTTGTTATTTTTTTCATTTAAATCGAAATATAAATATTTTGTCATTTGAATTTGTTTGCTTATGATTTTATAGTTGTTTTGTTATTCACTGTAAATTCTTTTTCATGTTTTTATGTTTTGTAATGCAATCGACTATATTATTTTGTTGTTATTTTTTTTATTGTAATTGAGTTATTTTGTCAATATACATTTTTAATATTCTTTTGCTCTTTTATTTATATAAATTATTCTTTATTGTATGTATAACACTGGCGATTATCCCGTTATATAATATTGCTGTTCTCATTTATATTTTTTAAAATAACTCAATTCCAATTTTTCCATTATTTGTTATTGATTTCCAATATGCTAAAATACCTATTAAAAATAAAACATTTTATTTTATTAATTATTACTACTGGGACCATCACAGAATAAACGTTATATCCAACTAATTCAAACCCCGGTGTTTTTTTAATTTTTGTAGAATTATAATTAAATTTGATGGCGAATAAGACGATTGCGTCAGTTCAAGCCACAAATTACTTATAATTTAAAGAAAAGAAATTAAAACACTATACGGAACTGAGGCCGGTTATGACGGTATCGTCTGAATTGACCCTGTTCCAAACCTCATCTCAGAGACTCATCCTCTACAAAGCTTTTATTGGAAAAAGTCATTCTCATTTTTATATTTACACGGTTAGAACTAAATCGTTGAAAAATTTCTGTAATAAAATAAATGTAAGATAGAAAAATTTGTTAAGTTATAGTAAAACAAGATGGTTAAGTCTCTTTCCAGCTGCAGGTAGAGTATTACAATTGTATGGACCTCTTCAAGCTTATTTTGAATCAATTGACAACTGCCCTAAAATTATAGAAAATGTTTTTTTTTTCATATATTTTATTAATGAATCTTCGCTTAAGCGAACTAACAATAAGTATTCAAATCTTAAAACTAAGTAATTAATACCAGTCCAGTCAGTACCAGACTAAAATTTAAGTTCTCACAGTAAAGATAACTAATTTCAAAAGTTTCATCTAAGAGCAATAGTATCCCTTCTTTTTGGGCGGTTGTGCCCACTATGTTGCAGAATGCTTCGAGCGAGCGGATTTGTGTGTGTTTCCAGCTTATTTAAATACTTGCCCATATAGTTTAGGATTTCACTTTTTACTAGTGGAACTTCTAGATCCTTGTGGATGTTGCTGTTTTTAATATACCAAGGAGCACCAGTTATCATTCTTAGAATTTTGTTTTGACGACGTTGTATTTTTTCTATGTTTGAGGAGCAAGCAGTGCCCCATAATTGTATACCGTAGCACCAAATGGGTTTTAAAATCGAGTTGTAGAGTAGAAGTTTACAATCCAAACGATGCACAGAGTTTCTACCAATTAGCCAGTGTATTTGAGCAGCTTTAAGTTTCATTTGAGTCAGCTTCGCATCTATATGAGGCTTCCATGTGAGGCGGCGATCTAGGTGAATACCAAGATATTTTGTCTCGGTTTGTTGAGGCACCATATGGTTGTTAATAGTGATTAGGGAGCACGTTTCTTTGCGTAAAGTAAAAGTTATGTGGGTACATTTTTGTTCATTTATTTTTATTCCCCATAAGTTTGCACATTTTTTAACTTGGTTTACGGGTTGCTGCAGTTGGTTCGAAGCATCTTTGGGGTCTATGTGAGTACTAATGACAGTTGTATCATCAGCAAATATCGACGTGTGTGTAAAACTATTGGTTGGCATATCTGCTGTGTAAAGCAAGTACAAAACTGGACCTAGTATACTCCCTTGAGGTACACCAGCCCCTGTTGGTTGAGAAGAACTTATTTGGTTTCCCTTTTTGATCATAAATTGTCGACCAGTTATGTATTTTTCTAATAGGTTGAAAATATTTGCTGGAAGGTTTAGCTTTAGTTTGTTTAACAGGCTTTCGTGCCATACTTTATCCAAAGCTTGAGAGACATCAACGAAAAGCACGGAGCAGTACTTCTTTTCCTCAAAGGTTTTTCTTATAACCTGCACCAGTCTGTGAGTTGGTTCGATTGTGCTATGTTGACTTCTAAAGCCAAACTGGTGATCTGGAATGCAGTTGTTTTCATTCAGGGTCGGAGTCATCTTGTTCTTGAGCAATTTCTCGAACAATTTAGACATAGGTGGTAACAGACTTATAGGCCTATAAGACTCTACCTTTGAAGGATTTTTGCCAGGCTTAGGAATCATCTTTACTAAGGCAATTTTCCATATAGGCGGGAAATGTTCAAGCCGAATTATTGCGTTAAAAATAAAAATAATTATTCTTTTTGCCGTAAAAGGTAGCTCTAAGAGCATTTTGTTGCTTATATTATCAACGCCAGGATCTTCTTTATCATTTAGGTTAGCAATAGCTTCTACAACATCTGCAAATCGGAAACGTATTTCTAAAGGACGTCTAGCAACAACAGGCGGTAATTCCCTCACGTCTGTGCAAGTATTGGGAGTGAACACGTTTTTAAAATGATTTGCGAACAGATAAACTTTTTTTTTTCATTTCTAGCCCAGGACCCTCTCAGATTACGCAGTAGTGGTTTTGTGATAACGGGTCTTTTAAGACGTCTGGCTGATCGCCATAGGGAATAATTTGTCTGAGGAGTCGCGTCTAAACCTTCGAGGTACTCGTTAAGTGAAGCCATTCTGTGAACCTCCAGCAAGCTTTTTAATAGGTTAGTACATTCTTTCAGCTTAGTTTTAAGTTGGGGCGATCTATGCTTTTGCTATTCTCTTCCGACTCTCCTTTTTTCAGATAAAAGTTTTCCCACATCGTCAAAAAAAAAATTTGCTGTACCTGGCCTGACGATAGGTAGAAGACGCATATTCAACGGCTTTTTTAATGTTTTCATTTAGGACGCTCACACTATCATCTTTGTCTCCGGGAGTTTTTAGCGGTTGGTTTTCCGAGCAGTGGGCACTAATATATTTTTTATATTTTAACCAATTTATTCTTTTAGATAAGAAAAAATCACTAGTTGCTATTTGGTGAGGACTGCAAATATCCAAGGAGGCTACAGCCTCAATAAGGTCCGGGAATATACCTTTTGCCGCGCCAAAATCTTTTACTTCTGGAATTTTATTATTGTCCGTTTGCCAATAGGTTGGTTGTCCAGTTGAAATATCGAGAATTCCCATTTCCGACACGGAATCATACAAGACACGACCTCTGGGACTAATTAGGCGGGAGTCCCAGTATGTGTGCTTAGCGTTATAGTCTCCAGCAGGGACCTTATAATTTGTAGGAACTGTTGTACTGATCCTTCGTTATGGAGAATCTGGGTGGACAGTAAACTGATGAAATAACAAGGGTTTGGAAAAATTCATCAATGCAGACGTTCGTAGCTTGGATATAACATTCCGAGAGGCCACTCAACCATTGGTGTTTAATTCTTGATTTGAAAATGTTTTTAACTCAAATTGTCTGAAATCTATTTAATTTTGTTATATAATCACATATATTCAACAACAGTATTAGGCAAATTGAAGGCAATATGATTTCATATTGTTACGTTTATACCTTATATAAACGTTGGTTTATTTCCTTTTAATAAACCGGGGGTTGTTTTTATTGCAAAAATTATAACAACACTTGAAATTTATTTCAACAGTACGAGAACTTTATTTATTTAAACACACTGCCGTATATTTATTTACAATCTTCTTTATAACACTTAATGTTATTCACCTTTATTATTTAGCAATTCGCACTTATCCAACTCAACGGTTAAACCGATACTGATTATGGGTTGCGTGTTGTTCGACTATTTATAGTGGTTGGTGGTAGTCTTTAATGTTCCATAAAGTTCAAAAACACACTAGTACATTCTCGAAACTACTAGATGGCAGTTACATTTAAATTAATTTGTTTTGCTATTCGTTATAGTTGTTAGCCACCATTTCGAAAGAACTTCTAAGCCTAGACAACAGCCGCCAATAACACCCCATAACTTATAAAATTATCATGTTAAATACCCAGTCGAAATTCAACTCCGTAACACTACCGGCCGCTTAAGCCTGTTCGTCCCGAACAGGTATAGATTCACTTTTTCAATAATTGGCGAGGTGCTCGAGACAAACCACTTTCATTTTTGATCTTAAGCTTTTGTATTTTTGAATTCTATATACGACATCATTAATTAATTTTATCTATCACCTTTTACGGTCCATCCCAATGTGTTCCTTTTTCTGTGGTGGGTTATATAGTAGAACTAACTGACCCTCAACAAAGCCTTCGGAATTCGCGACTAGATCATATCTGACTTTCATTTTGTCACTGGTCATTTTTACCCGGCTGCTTTCGTCCTCATCTATTGTCGTGGGCTTAATACCGAATTATAAATCACCTGGGAGCTTCAGCTCGGTTCCAAACATAATTTTTGCAGGTATTCTGGAGGTAGAGTCATGAACCGCTGACCTGTATGCCAACAGAAATTTAGGTATATGCTCATCCCATTCCCTTTGGTGTGTACTGACCACGTTTCTTAGGTGTTCTCCTAACGTGCGGTTAAATCTTTCGACCATGAAGTGGAGTAGTCCTCGTTTTTCGGATACCGTATAGCTCGCACATTTGCTGGAATATCGAAGATTTCTACCCTGATCAGAATGTAACTGTAGCGGCACACCCAGTTGTTTATAAACGTGTTTACGACAATTTTAGTCTCTTGGTTTGGTAAAGCGTATACCTCTGGCCATTTGCTAAAGTAGTCGATTACCACTAAGACGTAATGGTTTCTTGCCTCACTAATAGGAAAAGGCCCTGCTATATCCATCACTATTTGCTAAAAGGGAGCTCCCTTATTATACTGTTACAGCGGTCCCTTACTTGGCCTTTGGCTGCGATACATCGCCCACAGTTTGCTTTCCAGTCAGCAACAGATTGTGGACATCCAACCCAATAAAAACGGTGTTTAATCTTCTCTAGGGTTTTTGTTACGCCAAGGTGACTTCCGCTAGGGCCATCATGAAACTCATTCACTACCTCTTCGATTTTAGAGGATGGTACCACAATCAAATTCGTTTTCGGTTTACCATCAGCGCTTTCCCATTGGCGATAAAGGCGTGCGTTAACTAACTGCAGACTATTCCACAGCGCCCAGTATGCTTTCATCAGTGGACTTTCCGCTGATATTTGGTTACGGGTTGGCCTTTTGGCATCCTCCTTTGCAGACATAATTTTTGCCAGTACGGGATCGTCCCTTTGCGCCGCTGACCAGTCGTCACCAGTCGCCTCTATGCGTGTTGCCGAACATCAACGACACCTTCATTTTCTTCAGCTTTTAGACAATATTTTGATAACGAAGTCGTAGCTCTAGAGAAGTTCAATCCAACGGGCTAGTTGCCCTTCTAGTTGTTTAAATTGTAGCAACCACCTGAGTGCTGAGTGGTCGGTTCTTATCTCGAAGTGTTGTCCATACAGGTACTTGTGGTAATGTTTTACACATTCTACCACTGCCAGAAGTTTTTGCCGCTTTGAGAGTGTTCGACTGTAGTAGCCTATGACCTTTTCTGTACCGTTGACAACTTGTAAAAGAACACCACCTATCCCGTAGCCACTCGCATCACTATCTAGCACAAATTTTTCTTCAGCGATTGGATAGGCCAGAACTGGTGCATAATAACTTCTTGAGCTTCTGAAATGCTTGTTCTTGCGCGTCAGCCCACAGAAATGGTCGTGACTTCTGGGTAAGCTCATGTAGACTGGCAGCGACACTGACAAAATTTGGCACAAACCACCTGTAGTAGGTACAAAGGCCAAGAAAACTGCGTAGCTCATGCAGATTGTTTGGGCGAGGCCAGTTCTTCACAGCTTGAATTTTATCCTCGTCGGTTGATATACCATTTTCTGCGACGCGATGGCCCAAATATTTAACCTATTTTCGGAACAATGCACATTTTTTCGCACGACATTTAAGTCCATTGAATTAAGGGCGAAAAAATGTGAACTGTTCAGAAAATAGGTTAAATATTTGGGCCATCGCGTCACAGAAAATGGCATATATAAATAGCTTAATTTAAGTCCGCACTACATTCTTAATCTCGTAGTGTACGGACGTGTGTACGCGAGTGTAATATTGTTAATAGGTGATATTAGTAATAAGTAGCAAACGAATTTATTAATATACATATGTATATACACATAATAGTGAGAAAAGAAAAGCAAAAACAACAAACTAAATAAAAAAAAGGGAACTGTTAATAAGTAACAGTAATCGTAGTGACAGTGGGCCTGATAGCCGAAATGCTTACATTGTGTTAAGCTCCACAATAACATAAGAGACCCTGAATATAATAAAAATTATTTCAATGCAAGACCAAAAATAATCACAAACAATCTTATTTGAAGTGCGCCTAATTTAAATAAATGTGCTGAACAAGGGACTAATTTAGCCCAGTCCCTATTTAATAATTATAAAAATATTTCTGAGGTACCATCTTTGTCGCGGTCACCGTTATCAAATTGAACCTGCAGCTGCTAAAGCCGCATCAAGCTTAATTTCTGCACCGGCACACAGTGGGGCCAAACGCAAAAAAATGGTAATAAGTCTGTATCTTCGATAGGTTCGAAGGTTTAAGAAAATAAAATCTTGGACTACCCTGTATATACATACGTTGAGGTACAGGGTGCCAAAGTTGACCTCCTCGGGCTTGCAAAACATTTCTATGCTCATAACTTTTACAAATTTCAACCGATTTCAATGATTTTTGGATTTATTTGATAATAATTAAAATCTTAAAAAAAGAAAACATACCCACTCTTTCTTGTTACCTGTTACAGTTTAAAAGGTTTGAAATTTAAAATTGTTGTTTTTAAACTTGACTTTATTTGGTTTTTTGCAAATGTCTGCAATTGTAGTTATGCCAAAAATATTTTTAAATATATTTTTGTATTTTTAAAAAGTTTCTTAAGCCTACACAAAAAAATTTACTTAATTATTTTTATTCGTCTAGCCGTGAAAAATATTCAAAATCAAAATTTTCAAGGTGATTCCAAATATGGCATAATTTTGACAAAAATTGAGCACAATTGATTAACTTCTTTTGCAAATATTTGCAAAAATAATTATTTCTTTCTTAACATGTTTTGAAAAAGCAGGCTTCAAAATATATTAACAGTATATTTTTGAAAGGATTTAGACGTGCACCCTACGCCAGGCATTGGTCGAAAATATGGAATTTTTAACGAAAATTCAAATTTATCGGCGGAGAAAAAAAAAACGCAAGCCAGTTTTTGAAAAATTAGTTCAAAATTAAAATAACTTATCTTTTGAGGTTTCAGTTTTAATAAAGTTATTCACCGCCCGCTCAAAAATGGGGTCAAGAGGGTAAATGTTATTAATATAGGCAAATTTTAGGATGCGTGTTATATAATAGCTCAGAAAATACCTTAAAGTTTAATTCTTTTTGTTTTTTGTTTAAATAATAAATAACATAATACTTTTATAAAGTTTTAAAATCCATTACGTTATCATAAATCAACAATACTTTATAAACTTTCAAATATAAAAAATTTTCACAAAAAAAACTGTAAATATAATATTTTGTAATTTTTTTAATCTGACCCCCTATTTTTTTTTCTATAGGTAAAAAATACGATATGTGTGAAAATCTCCATCTGTTTGCCTATTCAATGATATATAATATTTGTATATTATTAGCTATTTAATACTATATTAACTGCCCTTAAAACAGCTATCTTGCCACAAATTTGTTAAAAGTTCATTATTTTGTAGGGTGTGTAAATACATAGTAGCACATAAAGTACATATCACATAATTTTCATCGCCTACATACATACGCACATATGTATGTAATGTTTATAAAATTTTCCTCTTAATTATTTTTTTATTATTGATATAAGAGTTTGGGATTTCTGATTTTTATATATATGCCATATATCCATAATTCTTGTAGGCGAAAGCAAGGCACAATATTGCATTAATGTGTTGATGTATTTCTATCAACTTTAATTTCCAACTGCATTTTGGCTAATTTAAGTTTTCAAAAATTTCACAAAAATGCTTTTTTAAAATCCCTAAATTTTTTGTAAAAGTATTTAATAATATTGTGTTTAATTACTCTAGTAGTTGATACAATTACGAAAGTAATTAACACTTATTTACTTCACATTATTTGTATAATTAAAAATTTTTACAAAATATTGTTTTCTGTGTATGCATAGGTATATTAAAGCTATTGAATATAAATAAGTACATATGTGTTATTTTAGCCTTTTGTTTTCTCTTTAAGCGGCTGCAGTTATTCACCTGCCTAAAAAATATATTTTTCTGGGTAATATAAGATGTATCCATTGGCTTTTTAAATTTTGTAATGATTATTGTGGGGTTTTCCACACTTTAGAGGAAATAATATTTTTGTATTGCATTGACATAACATGGACCTAATAGTTCGTATTTTAAGGTATTTATACCACTGATGCAATTTGAAATGCATTCATTCAATTATTTGATATCATAGAGATAACGTCAAAGCATAGTTCTATCTGTAAGGTGATCTAGGACATTTCCAGTGTTGCTTATCAATCTGATAAAATGGAAAATCCTTTTGAAACAAATGCCTCATATGGTTTGATCCTCAACACAGAACATATAAAAATTGAAAATTTTTATAAAGGGTACAAAGCAAAGTTCAAAGCTTCACATTGTCAATAAAAAAGTTTATGAATAAAAATAAAGGCTGGGTGGCAAAGGAAATATCAATATTTATTGGTAAGGTAAGGACAAAAAGGAAAAAAAACAGGAGCAAATGTTAAGCACACATACTGGCAATGAAATCAACGATTCATTTAAGGCATTCCTGACACGTACACAGCTAAAAGAACCAGAAAGGGTTGTTGATGTCTTACCAACTACATCTCCTAAGCGACTTAAGAGGATAATTGAAAGTATAACCACACCAAAATCAACATCATTATTCACCAATGAAGGTTAATGTAAATGAAAATGCTTTAAAGTTTGGAATCTCACCACTTCGTGCCAGAATAGGATTTTTGGAGTTCTGTTTACATTTACGTTTGATATTAAGTACCAAAGTAGCCTTAAACCAAAATGTATTACAGCAAAATATATTGCAAAGAAGAGATTCAAGTAGAATTTAAGGAAAATCTTGGGTTGATTATAGATAAATCTCTTTATGGTTATGGAAGTTCAAACGATGGAAATATCCTGAAGCGATATAAGATAATATTGGCTGTCATCAACAGTAAAAAGCAAATAAATGTAGAAAAATTTCAAATTTTCGCGAACGAAAAAACTGCTCAATAACATGTATCCCTGAAAATCAATAACACCAACAATACACAGGGTACTGGCTCATGGCCAAGAAATAATACAAAATAGTAAGTTGCTTTAGGGGAACATACAAAGGAAGCACAGGAAGCAAGAAATAAAGATGTAAAAAAATCAGACTTCTCAATACCCGCAAAAGTTCAAAATAGCCCAAAGTACGGACCTCAAGGAATATTTACAAATATCATTAGATCCAGTCTTGTATTCTATAAGAACAAGATGGCTACCAAATATTTGTCTTGATATCGAAACAGAAGGTTCCGAATCCACAGATAATAAAAATCTATTAACGTTTGACTTTTCTGATTATTTTGTAGAAAATCATTAATTTTGTTTAAATTTAAATTAATTTGTGTTTTATCCATACCTAATATATACTTTAGAAAACAAAAGGCTAAAATAAAACATGTGTATTTATATTTAATAGTTTTAATATACATACACAGAAAACAATATTTTGAAATATTTTTAATTATACAAATAATGTGAAGTTAATAAGTTTTAATTACTTTCGTAATTGTATCAACTATTAGAGTAATCAAACACAATTTTATTAAATACTTTTACAAAAAGTTGAGTGATTTTAAAAAAGCATTTTCAGTTATTAAATATACAATTTTCTTCATTGGCTAAAATTTTGATAACTAAAATGAGTCAATATGCAGTTGGGAATTAAAGTTGTCAGAAATCCATCAGTACATTAGTGCAGTATTGTGCCCTGCTTTCGCCTACAAAAATTATGGATATATGGCATATATATAAAAATCAGAAATCCCAAACTATTATATCAATAATAAAAAAAATAATTAAGAGGAAAATTTTATAAACATTACATACATATGTGCGTATGTATGTAGGCGATGAAAATTATGTGATATGTACTTTATGTGCTACTATGTATTTACACACCCTACAAAATTATGAACTTTCAACAAATTTGACGCAAGACAGCTGTTTTAAGGGCAGTTAATATAGTATTAAATAGCTAATAATATACAAATATTATATATCAGTGAAAAGGTAAACAGATGGAAATTTTCATACATATCGTATTTTTTACCTATAGAAAAAAATAAGGGGTCAGATTAAAAAAATTCCAAAATATTATATTTACAGTTTTTTTTTGTGAAAATTTTTTATATTTGAAAGCTTATAAAATATTGTTGATTTATGATAACGTAATGGATTTTAAAAATTTATAATAGTACTAGCTGACCCGGTGAACTTCGTGCCACCTACCAATTATTGAATATATGGATTTTTTAAAAAGAGTTCAAAGTTTATGTAGTCAAATAGTGCATTGGAATATATTTACATAGAAAACAAAAATTCAAAAAGATTACAAAAATAAGGCGTAAAAGCTGTTAAGAAAGCAATGTATTTTTGTGCATAGGTTATGTTTAGGTTAATTCCCTTCAGTGCAGTACCTTGTGATATAGGAAACTTTTCGTTTTGTTATTAGGCGCAAGTACAAATAAAGCAGATGGTTTGCCCACACGTGAACATGCAACGTATATTTGGCCATGAGAAAAACATGTATTTTCTAAATTAAGACCACAAATACTCAAGGATTGTCCTTTTGATTTGTTAATCGTCATTGCGAATGCAAGACGAATAGGAAATTTAATTCGCTTGAACTCAAAAGGCATATCGGTTGGTATCATCGGAATTATCGGTATGAGAACTTCTTCTCCTTTGAATTTTCCTCTCAGTGTAATTGCGTGTACAACACGGACCATTAGTTTCGGATTACCAAATGCGTTCCATTGCAAAGTTTTGGTTGGTTTAAATTTTAAAGCACGATAACTACCGAGCCAATTTTCAGTTGTAAGTTGTGCGGGGGTAAGCCAGGCACATCCAAGGAGTTAAAAACTTCAGTTGGATAGTTTGTGGCTTCATCTTCGTTTGTTACACAATCAAATGATTTAAAAGAATGCAGAGTACCAACGATTTGATTCTGAACTATTTACAAAGTTTAAATCATCAACCTCTATATTTTTCCCGTTGGCAATTATGTTGGAAAATACTTTCCAACTCTTCTTTTGACGATACAAAATTACAAAAATTTTGAGGAAACGAAATCAATCCGTTTGATTCGTCGACAGGAATACGGCCATTACCGATAGTCAACAATTGGTTGGAGAAATCTTGAGGTGTTATATCGTTGAGTAATGTAACTTTCATGTTTTCTGTCATCTGCAGTATCTTTGGAAAACGCCACAGACTTGAGGATTTAACGCAAGCATTTTTTTGATCAGCCGCCTTCGATCTTGGAATGACTGGCAGACAGTAAAATCATTGCACCTCCAAAACATCTTGGGTCACTGCGCAGATAATGATTTTACACGCTACTAAAACTTTGGACATGACGAAGTTTTTCGCAATGTTACATATTGGTTGCTCTATATTTTGAAGGTTTAATGGCAATTTAAACGCTGAGTGATCTGTGCGGCACCCTTCTTACAATGTGGCCGCTATTCCAGATGAAGCTTCCGCTGCAGCTATGTTGGATCTCGCACGAACAGTGGCTAAAATCAATGACATGACGAATGTCTTCCCAGTTTCACCGGGGGCATCCAAGAATAGAAAACACCGTTTCCATCATCAATTGCCTTCAATATTATATCATATACTTCTTTCTATTGGAGGTTTAAGAGGGAAACATTAATTTGAACTAATAGGTTCAACTCATGTCGATCGTATTCACGTTCACGCTTCAATTGTCGATTTAATAGCTCATTCAATTCATGTTCTGGTGATGGCAGTCCTAACCTGACTAACAAACTGCCGCAAATAAGGTAACACATGTCTTCAATTAAGAGCAAGTCCCGGTTATGCATCTTTGCATTGACTTCAAGATTTGGATTTCTTGAGCAGACATGATATTGATGTAAAATGTCTTTTGACATATTGTCCTTGAATTTGTTCCACAGGTCACTTGGATTTGACGGGAAGCATGTCAAAATGATAATATCAAGTAATGTTCGTATCTGGCTTGGATATGCAGATATAATTGCCTCAGCGCTTGTCGTATCCCAATGAGTATCGTTTTCAAACAAATTGAGTTCTTGACACGCAGCACGAAATGTTGGGCAGACTATACCATAAACAGTACGAAATGCTGCAAATGATGTTGGACCACGAACATTCACCAGCAACAACCGCAATAAAAACATTCTTCGGATGAACTGTATAAATGCAACCAAGAGCATCACTTAAACGCACATCCGGATGCCCAGGAACCATAGTGCCTTTCTTTTGACGTTAAAATTTTTTTGAAGAAGCGTTCCAAGTGTAATACCGTGGCATCTCCGAGTAAAGTAAAGTTTGTGCAAACGGATCGCTTTGACAAACAGCAAAGAAACTTGTCAATGTTGCCGCTGGAGGTATTTCAGTACGTTGAACAATATTTGTCGCAGTGAAATATACTCGTTGGCCATTCTCAAGATGCACCGCTAAATGTACAACAGTGGGATGAATAGGAAATGAGAAATACGCCACGCCGCCTCATTTCAGTTCACATATCGCCCAACTTGATAACCTGTAATTTTGTCGTTGCCCTTGGAGGTTTGAATGCTAAAAACAACCACATCGCTGCCTTTCGTGACATATTTGCAGATGTACTTGATCGACTTCACTGAATTAGAATATTCAACATTGCAATGTGTCTTAAATGATTTGGAAAGAAATGGCGAATATGGCACAGTCCAACACTTGTCAATCACAAAATCGTTTCCTTTTACTTTCTTTGTAATAGTTTGACCGTTGTCATTGGGCCATCAACGCCGATACAGTGGATAACCGTCATGGCCAGTGATAGTTTCCGCGGTCAATTTTCGTGGATAATGTTTGGAACACTTGCCGTTGACCATGCACAAAGATTGGGGGTTGATGGTGCCACACGGTCCATGAATAATATTTGTAATTACAACATCATGTAGTTTTAGATCTGTATCGGGATCAGGAATCTCGGCACTTATAATATAATCTATCTGGTCTGGTCGAACTTTTTCGACTAAACAAATAAGAATGTGTGCATGCGGCAAGCCTCGTTTTTGCCATTTTATTGAATACATCCAGCATCGAGTATCTTCAAACACATATTGCCTAACAATATATATAATTAGCAAACGAATTTTTACCTAAACACACACAATTCACGAAACATTATCCTTAATAGCATGTCAATAACGTTGTAAACCATTTTGTTTGTTTCTTTGATAATAACTAAAAATTACTAATAAAGCGTGAATAGAAAAGCTGAAGCCAATCGCATCTTTCATGATAGGAAGCTATTACCAAGAAAAGCTTCACAAACAGTCCACTTTATAATGGCTTCATTATTTTGTAGCCCTATCCGCCACATGTAAATATTTTTTTTTATTTTTTTAAATGTTTGTTGTGATTACAAAACAATGTATAGGAAAAAATTGCGTTAATGACTCGCTAACTGACAGACAGATTCATCATTGCATAGCCTATATGCTTAGAGCAATACTTGAAATATGTTTTGGTTAATTTTGTAGCTTCTGAGATAAAAAAGAAAGAATTATAATATAACTTACGCTCGACAGGTTTCAAAGTTATGAATGAATTTTTCGTACTTATCTTGAAATATTAGACCATTAGAGGCGAGACAGGGTAAAAAACCTTATTCTGAAACTCCTTATATCCATTTTGTACCTTCGGAACCGAAAAAGATAAAAAGGGGCTCAAATTATATATTGTTATTGCGTTCGACAGTTCTCGAAAAAATATGTATATAACATTTTGATAATTTTGATCCTAAGGGGTAAAAAGGGATAAACATTTTACTGGTAATTTTTAAGTTATTTTTGTTACTTTTAAACTAATTTTTTAAATTATGTTCAACTGGTTTAAGAAAAATATGAACACGTTTTTTTGAAGTTTTTTTACAGTTATTGGGAGGTGCCATGCCCATTATTCTCTTTTCTTCTAAGTATATTAGCAAACATAAACATCCATAGACAATTTTGAGACTCTAGCTATAAGAATTATTGAAGTACATGTAAAAAAAATGGTATGGGAGGTGCCACACTAAAAAGTTTGGAGACCTTAGCTGCCACAGTTAATGATATACACATATAAATATTTCCATGCTATTATAGGTTCTATACCCATAGTTCACTTCCTGCCTATACTCATCTTTGTTTTGCATATTAGCATAATAAATATCTATCTATCTATGGAGATTTCAGCTGTTACATTTATTGACATACATATGTATATATGTAAAAGGAGGTGCCACGGCACGCCCAAACTCAGCTTAATTGTAGACATTAACATTGTAAACACCTACACAAAATTTGGAGACTTTAACCCATACACAGCTGAATTGTGCATATTACCATTATAAACATCTTTACAAAGTTTTGAGAGTTCAACTATTACAGTTATTGAGATATATAAAAAAACCTATTTTCGTTGTATGGGAGATGCCACGCTCATTTCTTTTTTCCCGCCCATACAGAGCACAATTATGCATATTGGCTATATAAACATCCGTACAAAGTTTGGAGGCTTTAGCTAATACAGTTATTGATATACATATATACAAAAAACTATTTTCGTTGTATGGAACGTGCCATGCCCATTTATTTCTTTTCGCCTATACAAAGCTAAATTATGCATATTAGCACTATAAACATCCGTACGAAGTTTGGGGACTTCAGCTATTACAGTTGTTGAGATATATACAAAAAACTATTTTCGTTGTATGGAAGGTGCCACGCCCATTTATTTTTTCCCGCCCATACAAAGCTTAATTATGCATGTTAGTACTATAAACTTCCGTACGAAGTTTGGAGACTTCAGCTATTCCAGTTATTAAGATATATACAAAAAACTTTTTTCGTTGTAAGGGAGGTGCCACGCCTATTTATTTTTTCCCACCCATACAAAGCTTAATTATGCATGTTAGTACTATAAACATCCGTACGAAGTTTGGAGCCTTAAGCTATTACAGTTGTTGGGATATATACAAAAAACTATTTTCGTTGTATTGGAGGTGCCACGCCCATTTATTTCTTTCCGCCCGTGCAAAGCTCAATTATGCATATTAGCACTATAAACATCCGTACGAAGTTTGGAGACTTCAGCTATTACAGTTATTGAGATATATACAAAAAACTATTTTCGTTGTATGGGAGGTGCCACGCCTATTTATTTTTTCCCGCCCATACAAAGCTCAATTATGCATGTTAGTACTATAAACATCCGTACGAAGTTTGGAGCCTTAAGCTATTACAGTTGTTGGGATATATACAAAAAACTATTATCGTTGTATTGGAGGTGCCACGCCCATTTATTTCTTTCCGCCCGTACAAAGCTCAGTTATGCATATTAGCACTATAAACATCCGTACGAAGTTTGGAGACTTCAGCTATTACAGTTATTGAGATATATACAAAAAACTATTTTCGTTGTATGGGAGGTGCCACGCCTATTTATTTTTTCCCGCCCATACAAAGCCTAATCATGCATGTAAGTACTATAAACATCCGTACGAAGTTTGGAGACTTCAGCTATTACAGTTATTGAGATATATACAAAAAACTATTTTCGTTGTATGGGAGGTGCCACGCCTATTAATTTTTTCGCGCCCATACAAAGCTCAATTATGCATGTTAGTACCATAAACATCCGTACGAAGTTTGGAGACTTCAGCTATTACAGTTATTGAGATATATACAAAAAACTATTTTCGTTGTATGGGAGATGCCACGCCTATTTATTTTTTCCCGCCCATACAAAGCTTAATTATGCATGTTAGTACTATAAACTTCCGTACGAAGTTTGGAGACTTCAGCTATTACAGTTATTGAGATATATACAAAAAACTATTTTCGTTGTATGGGAGGTGCCACGCCTATTTATTTTTTCCCGCCCATACAAAGCGTAGTTATGCAAGTTAGTACTATAAACATCCGTACAAAGTTTGGAGACTTCAACTATTACAGTTATTGAGAAATATACAAAAAACTATTTTTGTTGTATGGGAGGTGCCACGCCCATTTATTTGTTTCCGCCCATAAACAACTCAATTATGCACATCAGTAAATAACTTACCTCTACCAAATTTGGAGACTTCAGCTATAATAGGTATTGAGGTATGTGAAAAAAACTGTTCAATTTGTATGGGAGGTGCCACGCCCAGTCGGAATTTCCAAAAAATAATAAGCCTAAAACGCATTCCCAGATATCGGGTATGTCCTTTTTTTAAGTTTCATTCAAATCGGTCCAGCCGTTCTCGAGTTATAAGCGGTGTCACTAACAAAAAAAAAATTGATCTTTTATATATAAGATTATGTTATTTATTGTTTAAACAAAAAACAAAAAGAATTAAGTAAACTTTAAGATATTTCCTGAGCTGTTATATAACACGCATCTTAAAATTTGCCTATATTAATAACATTTACCCTCGTGACCCCATTTTTCAGCGGGCGGTGAATAACTTAATTAAAACTAAAACCCCAAAGATAAGTTATTTTAATTTTGCACTAATTTTTCAAAAACTGGCTTGCTTTTTTTTCTCGGCCGATAAATTTGAAATTTCGTTGAAAAGTTCCATATTTTCGACCAATGGGTGGCGTAGGGTGCACGTCTAAATCCTTTCAAAAATATACTATTAATATATTTTGAAGCCTGCTTTTTCAAAACATGTTAAGAAAGAAAAATTTATTTTTACAAATATTTGCAAAAGAAGTTAATCAATTGTGCTAATTTTTTGTCAAAATTATGCAATTTTTGGGATCACCTTGAAAATTTTGACCTTGAATATTTTTCACGGCTAGACGAATAAAGATAATTAAATAAATTTTTTTGTGTAAGCTTAACAAACTTTTTAAAAATACAAAAATATTTTTAGCATAACTACAGTTGCAGACATTTGCAAAAAACCAAATAAAGTCAAGGTCAAAAACAATTATTTTAAATTTCAAACCCAAATATCTTTTGAACTGTAACAGGTAACAAGAAAGAGTAAGTATGTTTTCTTTTTAGGTTTTAATTTTAATCCAATAAATTCAAAAATCATTGAAATCGGTTTATATATAGGCAAAGGTATGAGCATAGAAATGTTTTGCAAGTCCGAGGAGGTCAACTTTGGCACCCTGTACCTCAACGTGTGTATATACAGGGTAGTCCAAAATTTTATTTTCTAAGACCCTGGTTCCCCTTCTACGGCTGCTTTAAAATTATTTTATAATTGGACAAATACTTTCGAAGATACAGATTTATTACCATTTTTTTTTTGCGTTTGGCCCCACTGTGCGCCTGTATAACTGCATTTTTTATATCATCGACAATATTTCCGTCTTTTCCTGTCGTAATTTTGAAATTTCTCACCTTACGTATTTGCGGATTAGAGAGTAATTTTGCGGTCTTCTTTGTCAGCGCGTATGATACGGTTTCAGCAAAAGTAGACTTCTGTGTGCCAAACACTGCGTGCTTGATCTCAGGATCACGTATTCCACTCACAAACGTTTCTATTTTAAATTGATCCAAAAATGGATGGTTCTCGCCTGGATACGTCAACTGCACCAACCGCTGGATTTCTGTTGCAAAATCTTGTAACGATTCGTTGGCTTTCTGTACTCTACCTCGCAATTCGATTTGGTATATATCTCGTTTGTGCTCACCGTCATACTTGCGTTGTAGTGCAACCATTATCTCCTCGTAGTTTTTTCTGCAGCCAATAGGTATGCTTTCCAGAACTTGTGCTGTGTTACCTTTTAGGGCCAAAATCAACTCTAAGGCCTTTTCTTCATTGTTCCACCCATTTCTATTGGCAACTGTCTCGAACTGGAACTTAAAAACATTAAATGGTGCACTACCGTCAAAAGGAGGGGCCTTAATTCTGTTTGATATTTCTGGAATTACTCGCACCGGTACCTCATGACATTGAAGACAATTAATTTTTGTTTCCAGATTTTTGAATTTTTCGTCAACATCTTTGACTTGTAGTTGCAATTTGTTATTGAAGTCGCTTGCTTGTGCCACCATGCCATCTTCAAGATGAAATAGTTTCTTATCGATTTTAATAACTTCCTTTACTATTCCCTCTACTCTGTTGTTCACAGCTTCAGAAATTTCTTGAAGTTTTACCTCCATAGCTCTGGACGTTTCCTGAACTTCCTGGAAATTCATTCTAGAAGTTTCCTGAGCTTCTTGGAATTTCCTTTCTATTTTTTCATTATAAGCTTTAGAAGTTTCCTGAACTTCTTGGAATTTCCTTTCTATTTTTTCATTGTTAACTCTAGAAGTTTCCTGAGCTTCTTAGAATTTTCTTTCAATTTTTTCATTGTTAGCTCTAGAAGTTTCCTGAACTTCTTGGAATTTCCTTTCTATTTTTTCATTGTTAACTCTAGAAGTTTCCTGAGCTTCTTGGAATTTCCTTTCAATTTTTTCATTGTTAGCTCTAGAAGTTTCCTGAACTTCTTGGAAATTCATTTTAGAAGTTTCTTAAACTTCCTGGAATTTAATTTCTATTTTTTCCATCATAGCAGCAAGCATTGGGCCTAAATCGATATTGTTTGTTGTTTTACATGTAACAACCTCCAGTTCTTCCTTTTGATCAAACTCATAAGCATCAATGTCGATATTACGCCGCTTAAATTCCTCAATCAGCCTCTTTTGTAACTCTGCCTTATTACCTGCTGTAGGTTAAGTCAGCTTGCTCAACTCTCTCTTAAGCTGCTCAACTTTAAGCTCCTCTAATTTCATGTTTATTAAAATGCAATCCCACTTCTGACACCAATTTTTACGTTTATACATTTTATAAACGTTGGTTTATTTCCTTTAAATAAACCGGGGTTCTTTTTATTGCAAAATTAATAATAAAGAACACTCGAAGTTTATTTCAACAGTACAAAAACTTTATTTATTTAAAACACACTGTCGTATACTAATTTACAATCTTCTTTATAACACTTAATGTTATTCACCTTTATTATTTAGCAATTTCACAAGTTCACTTAATTAACTCAACGGATAAACTTAAACTGCTTGCGGCATTCGTGTTGCTCGACTATTTATAGTGGATGGTAATACTGTTCTACAAAATTCTAGAACTAGATGGCAGTTCCAGTTGTTTCGAGAACTAGATGGCAATTAAGAAGTTTGAAGTTTTTAAAAATGAAATAATGTCAGATATTAAAGATGAAATTAGTGAGCTAGTGGAAAGAGTCAACAATGTTGAAACCATGAGTTCTGAGGTCGTTCAGCTCAAAGAGGAGTTGAAAATACTAAATGAAAAAATTTTAAAACAAGAGAATTCTGTAGTGGCTGCGGATTTACGAATTACTGGTCTACCTTATAATGATGGTGAAAATCTTAACAATATTTTTGGGAATATATGCGATTCTCTTAACATCTCTATGCCCCCAGTAAACACAATATTTAGGGTTAAACATTTCAATAATATTCGAAATGTCGATAATCCACCAATTATCGTAAGACTTAATCCTCCATACGAAAAGAATTATTTTCTTAAATCCTTGGCTTCTTTTCGTCGTAAAACCCGGACATTGCTTCGGATGCGCCACGCTGGGTACGACAGTGACGTGCAGTTTTTCATTAACGAGAATCTTACACCATCTAACTATGCCATCCTCAAAAATGCTCTCAAATTGAAAAAACAAAAACAGATTTCTACTGCATTTACTCTGAGGGGTATTGTTTTTATTAAGGTAACTGAGTCGGATGAACCAACGAAAATCGAGGCCCTTGAACACCTCAATCAGTTTTTTCGTCAATAAGCCAAATTATATTATAGTTATGATAATTTTTATTTCTATTATTAAGACTACATACATATTATATGTTCTTACCATTAACCTAACCATTATATATTTAATTCGATCAAACCAATATTTCAATTATCGGTCTTTTAAATTGTTCGTAATTTATTTCAACTGTCATTGTGTTGCTTTCGTGCTATTGATTTTTTCGTCACTGTTATGACCAATTGTTTAATTGCAGGTGGGAATTCCAAGCACACAACCATGAACATGGTAAAAGTTTTTGTCAAGCGAGCAGAAGGTTTAAAGGTTGTTCATATTAATGCTCAGAGCATTAACAATAAAATTGATGAATTCAGATTGGTTTTCGAAAATTCAAATGTTGATGTCATTTGCGTTTCTGAAACTTGGCTTGCCGTGGATACTGCCGACAATTTTATACGTTTACACAGGTACAGTGTTTTTAGAGCGGATCGTGTTGGAAAAGCTGGGGGTGTTGCTATTTTCGTCAAAAACACTATTTCATGTAGGCTCTTTACTAAGTCCGACAATGGGGACAGAGTTGAGTTTTTGTTTATTGAAATTTTCTCACCTGCCGCGAAGATGCTAGTTGGTTGTGTCTATAGACCTAACAAGCATGTACCTTTTGATAACTTTTTGCAAATTTTGGAAACTATCTCAGTAGCTTATAATGACATAATAATTGCGGGTGACTTTAACTCTAATATTATTAGTGATTCGAATTTAACAAATGACATGTCCTCTATTGGTCTCTTTCCTGTCAACTCAACAAACCCAACCCACTTCACCAACACTAGTACTACTCTTTTGGATCTATTCTTTGTATGTAATATGTCTAAAGTCAACTTTTATAGTCAAGTTTCTGCTTCCTGTTTCTCTAGACATGATTTGATATTTCTTACTTATTTTTTTACTACCCAATCAGAGAGGGCCTCATTCAGTTACAGAGATTTTAAAGGTATTAACTGCAATGCTTTGTTTATTGAGTTTTATAATATCAATTGGGACAGTTTATATTACATGCCTTCTGTGGACGAACAATTAAATTTTTTGGAAGCAAATATATTCAATCTTTTTAATAGTACCGTTCCCGTTAAAACTCGTATCTTACCTAACAAGTCCAAGCCATGGTTCTCTAATGCAATTGCACAGTCTATCGCTCAACGGGATATTGCATATGCCAGGTGGAAACGTTTTAGAACTTCTGAGCTACATCGGAATTACCGCGTAGCCAGAAGAACTGTTAATATCAAAATAGATAATGCCAAAAGGGATTACTATTCCAAACGATTTGAATCTGCTCTTGACTCTGGGAAAACTTGGAAAACAATACGCGGAATCGGAGTTGGTAAGGAAAAAGGTGCTTCTAACCTCAACCATGTTAATGCAGATGAATTAAAAAAGACTTTTACTGATTTGCCTGTTCAACCAGCTAACTTGAGCTTTTACAGTTCTACTAGGCTCACGGATAATAATTTCAGCGGTTGCTTTGGGTTTACTTGTGTTAGCCAACTTGACGTGTATTCTGCCTTCATGGCTATTAATTCCCATGCTGTTGGAAGTGATAAAATGCATCCTAAGTTTGTTGCTATTCTTCTTCCATTACTACTACCATATATCACGCATCTTTTTAATACTATTATTACTACAAGTACATTTCCTTCCAATTGGAAACATGCTAAAATAATTCCGGTCCCAAAATCCACCACTGAGTTTCGACCAATTGCCATTTTATGTTTCTTATCCAAAGTTCTTGAAAAAATTCTATTTCTGCAGATAGGTAAATTTATTGAAGAAAATAATCTTTTGTTCGTGAGGCAATCTGGCTTCCGTGCAAATCACAGCTGTACTACGACACTAGCTGATGAAACTGAAAATATACGTCAGGATCTTGATAATGGACAAATTACATTTCTGGTTCTTCTTGATCACTCCAAGGCCTTTGATACGGTGGATGATGACACTCTAATTTGGAAACTTATAAATTTTTTCAACTTTTCTTCCTCTGGCGTCAGGCTTGTTTCTTCATACCTGCGTGGGCGTTCACAATCGGTACTTGTTAATGGTGGACTTTCTATACCTCTTTTTCTCGAACGTGGAGTCGTGGAGTACCACAAGGGTCAATTCTTGGACCACTCTTGTTTTCCCTATATAGTAATGATATGCTTAGACAAGTATCCTATTGTAAATTACATATTTATGCAGATGACGTACAGCTTTACTTAAGTAGCTCAATGGAAATGATAAGTCACAATATTGGAAAGTTGAATTATGATTTGGATAGAATTTACCTCTGGGCAACTGCCCAGCGGTAAATTACAGCTTTACTTAAGTAGCTCAATGGAAATGATAAGTCACAATATTGGAAAGTTGAATTATGATTTGGATAGAATTTACCTCTGGGCAACTGCCAATGGTCTTTGTCTCAATCCTTCCAAAACCAAAAGTCTTGTCATTCGTAATAAGCGTGTTGTGCTAGATTTCAGTGAGGATATCATAATTAACAATACTAAAGTCAACATAGTTCCATCTGCCAGGAATCTAGGTATAGTATTTAACAGTAATCTTACATGGTCTGATCATATTACCACCCTCGTGGGTAAAACATATTGCAAATTGATGACTTTGTGGTTAACTAAGGTTTTCACCCCCCTTAGGATTCGCATAATGCTTGCAAAATCATTTTTGATTCCTGTTTTAACATACATATGGCTGCGAAATTTTTGCAAAATGCGAAATAGCTAGTATGCGTAAAATTTTCGTCCTTTTTAATAATATCGTACGTTATGCCTATGGACTAAGAAGATTTGAGCATACCTCTTCATATGCCAAGAAACTTCTAGGAGTTTCTATTGATAACTTCCTTAAAATTCGAGTACTTCTCTTAATTCATAAAATAATTCGTACTCGAAAACCTTTCTATCTGTTTGCCAAACTACGATTTGCCAGATCTCTTAGGGGTAAAATCATCATTATCCCTAAATGCAGGCACCTTGTGTCCGAATGGCAGTTTTATATCAATGGTATTCGCCTTTGGAATTCACTACCATCAAACCAACAAATCAATAGCAACACAAACAGTTTTAAAAATTTTTTGTTTAATCATTTTGTTTAAAATTTTTTGTTTAATCATTTTGCTTAAATTTAACTTTTAATATTTAAGCGTTACTTTGTTGTATGTATCTTTAATTGTGAAATTTGTTCGATTATTTTCATTGTTAATTCTATGTAATTAGATTAAGTTATTGCATAATTTGTATTCCTATACTTTAAATATAAGATATAATCTTGTTGTATAGGAACTAACGACAAATAAATAAATAAATAAATAAATAAATAAATAAATAAATAAATAAAATAATTCATTATGCTTTTAGCCACAACTTTGAAATAACTTCATAGCGCAGACAACAACCGCCAATAATGCCCCACAGCTTATAAAATTATCATGTTACATACCCAGTCAACATTTAACTTTGTAACAATATGTATATTCCTTGTACTTTTTTTAGGGTAGAAAAAATGGTGCATATCATAAATTGGTGCTCCTTAGGCCTTTTTTCTTACTTCTAAGCCAATAAAGGTTAAAAAAAAATTTTAATATGTTTTTGGTACATTTTTAATATTTTGTACCTTCAGGAGTAGAAGAAAGGGTACGACTTACATAGTGGTACAATTAAGGTATTTTTTTTTAATTTTTGTGCCATTAAAGAAATGCAAAAAACGCAGTCTGCTCCTCTGCAGGCTATACTTAAAAGACCATGAACTGCCTCAGGGTTTGTTTCTGGAACGCTAATGGCATCCGCCAACACAAAAACGAACTCGAATAATTTCTAATAAACAAAAAAATTTATGTCATGTTGATTTCTGAGACGCATATGACATTTAGAAGTAATTTCAAAATTAGAGGCTATTCTTTTTACGATTCGAAGGATCCCAGAGATATATAATGTGTTGGCTCGGATATAATAATCAAATCGAGAATCGAACATCAATGGATGGGTGGTATCTCCGAATGTTATATACAACGTTATGTTACGTTGATGTTACATCAACGTTTGCGTTGATGAATTTTTCCATGGCTTAGTTATTTCATCAGTGTATTGTCCACCCAGGTTCTCCATAACAAAAGATCAGTTCAACACTTTTTACAAATCCTTGGGTCCCCGTTTCATAGCTGCTGGAGACTATAACGCTAAGCATACGTACTGGGGCTCTCGCCTAATAAGTCCCAGGGGTCGTGTTTTGTTTGATTCCGTATCTGAAATGGGACTTAACGTTATTTCATCTGGACAACCGAAATATTGGCCAACTGATCATAATAAAATTCCAGACGTTATCGATTTTGGCGTAACAAAAGGCATATTCCCGGAACTTACCGAAGCTCAAGCCTCGTTGGATTTATCTTCAGACCATTCTCCTACTATAATCACTATTTGCAGTCCTCAAAAAATTTCAACTAGTGATATTTTTTTATTTAAAAGAGTAAATTGGTTTAAATACAAAAAATTTGTCAGCACCCACTGCTCGAAAAACCAACCGCTACAAACCCCCGCAGACATCGGTGATTGTCTGAGCAGCCTTAATGACAACATTAAAAAAAGCCGTTGATCAGGCTTCTTCTTACTATCGTCAGAATAAATACAACAAAATTTTTTCAGCCGATGTGCAAGAGCTTTTATCTGAAAAAAGAAGAGCCCGAAGAGAATGGCAAAAGCACAGATCACCCCAACTTAAAGCCAAGTTGAAGGAATGTACAAACCAATTGAAAAATTTGCTGGAAGTTCACCGATTGGCATCTCTTAAGGAACACCTCGAAGGTCTAGACTCGACTCCTCAGACGAATTATTCACTATGACGATCAGCGAAATATCTTAAAAGACCCGTTATCGCGAAACCACTACTACGTAATCTGAGAGGATCCTGGGCAAGAAGTGATGAAGAAAAATGTGATCTGCTCACAAGTCATTTAATAAGTGTCTTCACTCCAAAAAAATGCACTGACATAAGTTAATTACCGCCTGTTGTTGATGGATGTCCTATGGAAATACGTTTTCAGTTGTCAGATGTCGTAGAGGCTATCAATAATCTAAATGCTAAAAAAGCTCCTGGCTTTGATGAAATCAGCAGCAAAATGCTTTTAGAGCTGCCTTGCATAGCAAAAAGAATAATTCTTTTTATTTTTAACGCCATATTACGGCTCGAACATT
The DNA here is from genome assembly GCA_963583895.1 of Melanophora roralis. NCBI lineage: Eukaryota > Metazoa > Arthropoda > Insecta > Diptera > Rhinophoridae > Melanophora > Melanophora roralis. The sequence continues at coordinate 67,293,310 of OY757190.1, read as the reverse complement.
TCCCGCCAGTATGGAAAGATGCCGGCAAAAGATCCATCGAAGGTGGAGTCTTACAGGCCTACCAACTATGTCCAAATTGTTTGAGAAATTGCTATAAAACAGGTTGACTCCGACCCTGAATAAAAACAACTGCATTCCAGATCACTAATTTGGATTTAGAAATCAACATAGTACCATCGAACAAACCCATAGATTGGTACAGGTTATAAGAAAAGCCTTTGAGGAAAAGAAATACTGCTCCGCGCTCTTTATAGATGTCTCTCAAGCGTTCGACAAACTATGGCATGAAGGCCTGTTAAACAAATTAAAGCTCAACCTTCCATCTAATATTTTTAACCTATTAGAAAAATACATAACCGGCCGACAATTTATGATTAAAGAGGGAAACCAAATAAGTTCTTCTCAACCAATAGGGGCTGGTGTACCTCAAGGGAGTATACTAGTTCCAATTCTGTACTTGATTTACACAGCAGATATGCCACAACAATCTTACTCATACGTTGACATTTGCTGATGATACCGCCTTTCTCATTATTCATAAAGACCCTAAGGAGGCCACAAAACAACTTCAACATCACGTAGCCCAAGTTGAAAAATGGGCAAGGTTATGGGGTATTAAAATAAATGAACAAAAATGCACCCACGTTACTTTTACGTTACGCAAGGAAACGTGCCCCCCAATTCTTATTAACAACCATACGGTGCCTCAAAGAATTGAGATGAAATATCTTGGCATTCACCTGGATCGCCGCCTCACATGGAAGCCTCATATAGATTCGAAGCTGACTCAAATGAAGCTTAAAGCTGCTCAAATCCACTGGCTAATGGGTAGAAACTCTGTTCTACGTCTGGATTGTAAACTTCTACTCTACAACTCGATTTTAAAACCAATTTGGTGCTACGGTATACAATTATGGGGCACTGCTTCCGCCTCCAACATAGAAAAAATACAACGTCGTCAAAGTAAAATCCTAAGAATGATAACTGGTGCAGCAACATCCACAAGGATCTAGAAGTACTAATAGTAAAATGCCAAATCTTAAACTATGTGGACAAGTATTTAAATAAGTTGGAAAAACATACAAATATGACCACACCAAAGCTTATTGTAAGCTGCCTTCTGTTTGTGTTGTGTGTGGTGATCTGCATGATACAACCAAGTGTGACAAACCAAAAAATGATCCTAGGGTGAAAAAATGCAGCAATTGCGGTGGAAACCACACGGCCAATTATAGAGGTTGTCCTGTTTTTGATTCAGTTCAGCGCTCAACTAAGCCGAAAATAGTTTCTGCCCCTCACCAGCCTTTAAATATGGTACCGTGAAATAACTCCCAAATGAAATAACTCCCAATGGAAAAAATGAAATAACTCCCAAATGAAATAACTCCCAACGAAAATGAAATAACTCCCAATCGAAAAAAATGAAATAACTCCCAACGGTAAAAATGAAATAACTCCCAATGTTTGGGAGTTATTTCATAAAAGTCACAAAAAAGTGAAATAACTCCCAAATGAAATAACTCCCAACAAAAATGAAATAACCCCCAATTACAAAAAAATAATTGTTTTATGAAATAAGTCCCAACGGAAATGAAATAACTCCCAACAATAATGAAATAACTCCCAACGAAAATGAAATAACTCCCAACGAAAACGAAATAACTCCCAATTAAAATATATATAATGCGAAAACCTTTTGTATCCATAAATAAGATGTTACAAACGTAAAATTATTTTCTAAACAAACAAACCAAATGACTGCCGGCCTCCGTCTGGACGCAGTTTCGTTACAGCTTTAGGACAGGCGCGTGGACTTGAGGCACCTTTTTGGTTAAATAATTTTTTAGTAAAAAGAGTTATTTAGATAGCCGGCCTTCGGCCGGGCGCAAGGAAAGAAACATCCAGTGGATTCGATCCGCCGGCTTCGCATTAGCCTTCGGCCGGGCAATGGACTTTAAGCTCTACTGCCTTCCATATAAAGCTTCGCCAAATAAAATATGAATTTAATGACACTTTAGTTATGAAGCTGCAAATACTTCCGATGCACTACAGTTTAAAGTATATTCCCCGACCGAAGGCTACTGCGAAGCCGGCGGATCGAATCTACTGGAGTTTTTTTCCCTGCGCCCGGCCGAAGGCCGGCTATTTATGCCACTTTTTTTTAAACCCAAAATTTTCAATTCATTGTCACCTTTTGTATCCATAAATTAGATATCACTAACGTAAAATTATTTTCTAAACAAACAAACCAAATGACTGGCGGCCTTCGTCTGGACGCAGGATAAGTAAACTCTCGTGGATCAAACCGCCAGCTTCGTTACAGCTTTAGGACAGGCGCGTGGACTTTAAGCACCTTTTTTGTTAAATAATTTTTTTAATAAAAGGGAGTGATTTAGATAGCCGGCCTTCGGCCGGGCGCAAAAAAAATAACTCCAGTGCATTCGATCCGCCGGCTTCGCAGTAGCCTTCGGCCGGGCAATGGACTTTAAGCTCTATTGCTTTCCATATAAAGCTTCGCCAAATAAAACATGAATTGAACATGAATTTTATGACACTTTAGTTATGAAGCTGCAAATACTTCCGATGCACTACAGTTTAAAATATATATTTCCCGGCCGAAGGCTACTGCGAAGCCGGCGGATCGAATCTACTGGAGTTTTTTTCCTTGCGCCCGGCCGAAGGCCGGCTATATATGCCAGCTTCGTTACAGCTTTAGGACAGGCGCGTGGACTTTAAGCACCTTTTTGGTTAAATAATTTTTATAATAAGAAGGAGTGATTTAGATAGCCGGCCTTCGGCCGGGCTCAAGGAAAAAAAACTCCAGTCCATTCGATCCGCCGGCTTCGCAGTAGCCTTCGGCCGGGCAATGGACTTTAAGCTCTACTGCTTTCCATATAAAGCTTCGCCAAATAAAACATGAATTTAACATGAATTTTATGACACTTTAGTTATGAAGCTGCAAATGCTTCCGATGCACTACAGTTTAAAGGCTACTGCGAAGCCGGCGGATCGAATGGACTGGAGTTTTTTTCCTTGCGCCCGGCCGAAGGCCGGCTATATATACCAGCTTCGTTACAGCTTTAGGACAGGCGCGTGGACCTTAAGCACCTTTTTGGTTAAATAATTTTTTTATTAAAAGGGAGTGATTTAGATAGACGGCCTTCGGCCGGGCGCAAGGAAAAAAAACTCCAGTCCATTCGATCCGCCGGCTTCGCAGTAGCCTTCGGCTGGGCAATGGACTTTAAGCTCTACTGCTTTCCATATAAAGCTTCCCCAAATAAAACATGAATTTTATGACACTTTAGTTATGAAGCTGCAAATACTTCCGATGTACTACAGTTTAAAGTATATTCCCCGGCCGAAGGCTACTGCGAAGCCGGCGGATCGAATGGACTGGAGTTTTTTTCCTTGCGCCCGGCCGAAGGCCGGCTATATATGCCAGCTTCGTTACAGCTTTAGGACAGGCGCGTGGACTTTAGGCACCTTTTTGGTTAAATAATTTTTTTAATAAAAAGTAGTGATTAAGATAGCCGGCCTTCGGCCCAATTTGTATGGAAAAAAATTGGGAGTTATTTCATTTTTTCATTGGGAGTTATTTCATTTGGGAGTTATTTCACGGTACCTTTAAATATACCAACTACAAATATGCCTCCGTTAGCACAACCAACTACAAATCAAGTTTCTTACGCCGCCGCATTAAAGTCTAACCAGCCTAGTTTACGTAAGTCTACCCAGCCTACAACACAACAAGAAGTGCCAACAAGCGAACCAACCGGAGCCAATTTTAGCCGCCTGGAAGCCGTTATTGACAATATGGTCAAACAAATTACGCAGATTATGGCGCAAATGGCCGGCATGATGCAAGAAATGCAAAAATGCAGTCTGCACTTTTGCAGGCCATGCTTAAAAGACCATGAACTGCCTCAGGGTTTGTTTCTGGAACGCAAACGGCATCCGCCAACACAAAAACGAGCTCGAATATTTCTTGATGAACCAAAAAATCGATGTTATGTGTATTTCTGAGACTCAAATGACATCTAGAAGCACTTTTAAAATTAGTGGCTATTCTTTTTTCGATTCAAAGGATCCTAGGGATAGATCATGTGGTGGCTCGGCTATTTTAATAAAATCAAAAATTAAACACCAATGGTTGGGTGGCCTCTCAGAATGTTATATCCAAGCTACGAACGTCTGCACTGATGAGTTTTTCCACAACCTTGTTATTTCATCAGTTTACTGTCCACCCAGATTCTCCATAACGAAGGATCAGTACAACAGTTTCTACGAATCATTAGGTCCCCGCTTCATAGCTGCTGGAGACTACAACGCTAAGCACACATACTGGGGCTCCCGCCTTATTAGTCCCAGAGGTCGTGTCTTGTATGATTCCATGTCGGAAATGGGACTTTTTGGCGTGGCAAAAGTTATATCCCCGGACCTTATTGAGGCTGTAGCCTCCTTAGGTTTATCTTCTGACCACTCACCCACAATAATTACTATTTGCAGTCCTCAGCAAATAACAACTAGTGATATTTTCTTATCTAAAAGAATAAATTGGTTAAAATATAAGAAATATATTAGTGCCCACTCCTCGGAAAACCAACCGCTAAAAACTCCCGGAGACATAGATGATAGTCTGAGCGTCCTAAATGAAAACATTAAAAAAGCCGTTGAACATGCGTCGTCAGGCCAGGTACAGCAAAATTTTTTCTGACGATGTGGAAAGGCTTTTATCTGAAAAAAGGAGAGACCGAAGAGAATGGCAAAAGCAAAGATCACCCCAGCTTAAATCTAAGCTAAAGGAATGTACAAACCAATTAAAAAGCTTGTTGGAGGTTCGCAGAATGGCATCAATGAAGGAGTACTTGGAAGGTCTAGACGCGACTCCTCAGACAAATTATTCCTTATGGCGATCAGCCAGACGCCCTAAAAGACCTGTTATCGCAAAACCACCACTGCGCAATCTGAGAGGATCTTGGGCTAGAAATGATGAAGAAAAATGCGATCTGTTCGCAAATCATTTCAAAAACGTATTCACTCCCAATACATGCACAGACGTGAGGGAATCACCGCCTTTTGTTGTTAGGCGTCCTTTGGAAATGCGTTTCCGAATTACAGATGTTGTAGAGGCTATCGCTAACCTCAATGGTAAAAAAGCTCCTGGCGTTGATAGAATAAGCAACAAAATGCTCATAGAGCTGCCTCTTACTGCTAAAAGAATCATTCTTTTTATTTTTAACGCGATAATTGGGCTTGAACATTTTCCGCCTATATGGAAAGTTGCCTTAGTAAAGATGATTCCTAAGCCTGGCAAAGATCCCTCGAAGGTAGAATCTTATAGGCCCATAAGTTTGTTACCCACAATGTCAAAATTGTTCGAAAAACTGTTAAAAAACAAGCTTAATCCGATCCTAAATGACAACATCTGCATTCCAAATCACCAATTCGGCTTTAGAAGTCAACATAGTACCATCGAACAAACTCACAGGTTGGTACAGGTTATAAGAAAAGCCTTTGAGGAAAAGAAGAACTACTCCGGGCTCTTTATAGATGTCTCTCAAGCGTTCGGCAAACTATGGCATGAAGGCCTGTTAAACAAATTAAAGCTCAACCTTCCATCTAATATTTTTAACCTATTAGAAAAATACATAACCGGCCGACAATTTATGATTAAAGAGGGAAACCAAATAAGTTCTTCTCAACCAATAGCGGCTGGTGTACCTCAAGGGAGTATACTAGGCCCAATTCTGTACTTGCTTTACACAGCAGATATGCCCACAGACAATCTTACTCATACGTCGACATTTGCTGAAGATATCGCCTTTCTCAGTATTCATAAAGACCCTAAAGAGGCCTCAAAGGAACTTCAACATCACGTATCCCAAGTAGAAAAATGGGCAAAGTTGTGGGGAATAAAAATAAATGAACAAAAATGCACCCACGTTACTTTAACGTTACGCTAGGAAACGTGCCCCCCAATTCTTATTAACAACCATACGGTGCCCCAACGAATTGAGATGAAATATCTTGGCATTCACCTGGATCGACGCCTCACATGGAAGTCACATATAGATGCGAAGTTAACACAGATGAAACTTAAAACGGCCCAAATCCACTGGCTTATCGGTAGAAACTCTGTGTTACGTCTTAATTGTAAACTTTTACTATACAACTCAATTTTGAAACCAATTTGGTGCTACGGGGTACAATTATGGGGCACTGCTTCCGCCTCCAACATTGGAAAAATTCAACGCCGTCAAATAAAATCCTAAGAATGATAACTGGTGCTCCTGGGTACATTAAAAACAGCAACATCCACAAAGACCTGCAAGTTCCACTAGTTAAATGCGAAATTTTTAATTATGTGGGCAAGTATTTAAACAAGCTGGAAACACATCCAAATCCGCTCGCTCGAAACATTTTGCAACATAGTGGGCACACCTGTCTGAAAAGAAGGGATACTATTGCACTTAGATGAAACTACTGAATTAATTAATTTTATTATGAGAACTTGAATTTTAGTCTGGCACTGGCTGGTCTAATAAAAAATAAATAGTTTTAAGATTTGAATACTTATTGTTAGTTCGCTAAAGGCGAAGATTCAATAGTAAAAATATGAAAAAAAATTAAAGTTAGAAACATCAATAAAATTATCTTGAAAAATTGTGAATATATATTTAGTCCTTTTTTTAGTTTTGGACCCTATGGGTAAAAAATAGATATTGGAAATTTTAGGGCACTTTTTTTACTTTAAATTCAATTAAGGTAAAAACATAATTCAGATTGCGTTCAAGGGGTCTGAAAAAATATGAATATAACCTTTGTATTTATTTTTTGTTTGAGATTAAAGGGTAGAAAAAAGGGTACAAATTATATATTTGGGCTTTTGAAGTACTATTTTAACTTTTAGGCCATTATTGGTATTTTTTAAAATTTTGTACCTTCAGAGGTAGAAGAAAGTATACAAATTACTCAGTAATTCTCTTTAGAGACTTTTTTTTAACTAAAAATTGAGCTCGTTGGGCAAAAAAAATGGGTCAAAATTATATTTTGGGGCATTTAAGGTATTTTTGTAACTTATAAACCAACAAAAAATTATACATAATTCAAATTGCGTTCCACAGGTCTTGAAAAAATTTGAATATTTTTAGTAAATTTTTGTACTTTATTACCCTTAGAAAAAAAGGGCAAACAATTTTTCAGTACTTTCTTGCAGTTTTTGAGTATACAAACATGAAAGAAAGGGCTGTGGACATCAATACAGGCCAAAAGTCAACTAAGTAGGCAAAAACTAAATCTTTCACATATTTGGTACTTTTTTTAGGGTAGTAGGACTTTGCAGTATTTGTATTTGTATATAAATTAATCACTATTGGCCAAGATTGAGGTGGAAAGTCTATTAAGTTGTTAAAAATTTTTTTTTGAATTTTTAGTACTTTTTGCATTTCTTGATATAATATAAATCTTTAAATATGGCATTAAGAATTAATTTTAAGAATTTCGCACTTTAATATATTATTGACCAAATTGAGATCAGAAGTCAACAAAGCGGTCAAAACGTTCTTCATTTGCATTTTTAGTACTTTTTGCATTGTTTTGACATATTGATTTTATAAATAAGAAAAAAGGATCTGTTGACCCCGATTGAGGCTGGAAGTCAACTAAATGGACAAAAAAGTACTTTTTCCGATATATAATAGCTCTGGCATTGTGTTGAAATTTCGATTCTTGGTATCTAAATTTTTTGGGAATAGGGAAGTGACGTGAAACCCATAGCCAATCCTTCCTAACAGGCAACCTCACCCCCTGTCACACCAGACTTGGTGCCCCCTGTTTCACGCAAACGAGGCTCTGTCGACCGACCATGAGCGGTATAACCTTAATATCGGCTTAGCCTAAATTCTTTGCTAAAACGCATGTCTGGATGCATAGCCAGCAGCGCTGGTGCCAGAATCGGACGCAGTGGACTAATCATCCGCTCGTCTTAAACCACAAATGATTAACGCAACCGATTAAATTTTACGGCCCTATGCTCCTCCTAGGAACTATGAGAATTATATATATAATATACATATATATATAAAATTAAGGTTAATAAAAAGTGTTTTCTTCATATTTTTGTGGACATTATTGGATATTTAAAAAATTAAGATTCTTGACTAAGATTGTGTAAAAAAAATTACAAAAATTTTGCCTTTTAATGCTATAAGTACGTTTTTGCATTAAGTACTTTGTTTTGGTTGATACTAAAAACTGCGCTTACGCAGTAGCGGATTAATTGCTATTGTTTTGATAAAATGCTTGACTAATACACACACAGTTTAAGTTTGTATAAAAAAGTTAATTGAGACAATTTTTTTATTTTACTAGACTAAAAGAAATGAAAGCTTATACGAGTACATTTCTAGTTAAAACATTATTTGAGCTCCGAAAGTTCATTTAGCACGGGCAGCCTAAATAATAGATAAATGGTAAACGCTAGACTAGCCAATAGAAGATTGTCACATCTATTGCGAATTATATATTCCGTTGCGCATTTTATGATTTCATTTAGTTTATACGACTGCAGTATAACTGCTAACATATTCAAAGGGTTGCAGCAAAACGTTTGTTCCTATAGTCGAAAGAAGAATGTACTTCCAAGTGATTCAGTTTTTTGCCTTCTCCCACTTGATCCATCTATCGAAGATTCGGTCTTCCCTTCTGCGTGATCCATATAAATAAACGGATCTTGCTGCGTTTTGATTTGCTGCCTTCTTAGTCTACTGAAATATTTCTTGTAATAAAAGTTATATTAATTTATGATGTTGAAATAAAAATTTGTGTTAGTTCTAGATTTTACAAAATGAGAGCTTGAATTTAAAAAAAGCAGTAAGTAGGAGAAATCCAAGTTGTTTTTAGGTCGCGTATGGGATATCCAAACCCCTTGAACGGACGTCATGGTAAAACTCCTTTAATCTCGTGTGGGAGGGCAAATTCCTGGCAAAAACACCAGCCAGAGGTTCCAGCGTGTGAAATAGCAGGGAGCTACTTACGCCTATTAATACTCTTTTTGTTTTAATAGCTAGTATGCATTTTTTTGTTGCTAGTGGTAAGTACAAGCCCAGAGAGTCGGTAAGAATCATCCCATCTGGCGAGCTCTAGACGAAGCTAAACACGAGCATACCAGCGCCTCCGACGAGCTGGACACCCTACATCCCAGCGTTGCCAGAATGATGATTTTATCATATTTTTGATGATTTTTTTAAAAAAAAATGTGATTTGATAATTATACCCTTCACATAGTGATAGGGTATATATCACTTTGTCATTCCGTTTGTAATTTCTTTATTATTCATTTGCGACCCCATAAAGTATATATATTCTGGATCCTTATAGATAGGGAAGTCGATTTAGCGATGTCCGTCTGTCCATCTGTCCGTCTGTCCGTCTGTCCGTCTGTTGAAATCAAGTTTCCGGAGTCAAATAAAAAGATACAGACCAGTTAATGGTGTCAAACTATCACAAATATCCTGGAGACAATCGCTATTTAAAATCAATAAAATCGGTTCACTATTGACCGAGATATAAGCGAAAACCCAGAGTAACCCATTTTTTTTAGGACAAAATCCGTGCATATATCCCTATATATCTCAGTAAGTATAGTCACTCTTGCCACAAAACTTGGCACGGATACTCCTAAAGAAGGGACCTTAATAATGGAAAAATTTTTTTCAGATAGGACCAGGGGAAGGGGTATTTTTTCTACAATTGCACAAATTTGGTGAAATATTTTATGCGCTATATCTCGTAAACTATAACAGCTATCGACTTAAAATGTTCTACAAAAAGTAATTGCATGCTAAGGGCTACGCTTTAAAGAAAAAATTTTTTGGGTGGGGGCAAAAAAAGGGGTAGCTCCCATACAAATCGACAATTATTATCAAATATTCGATACGCTATATCTCGGAAACTATAACAGATATCGAAATGAAATGTTCCACAAAAAGTAATTGCACGCTAAGGGCTACGCCATAGAGAAAAAATTTTTTGGGTGGGGGCAAAAAAAGGGGTAGCTCCCATACAAATCGACAATTATTATCAAATATTCGATACGCTATATCTCGGAAACTATAACAGATATCGAAATGAAATGTTCTACAAAAAGTAATTGCACGCTAAGGGCTACGCCTTAGAGAAAAAATTTTTTGGGTGGGGGCAAAAAAAGGGGTAGCTCCCATACAAATCGACAATTATTATCAAATATTCGATACGCTATATCTCGGAAACTATAACAGATATCGAAATGAAATGTTTCACAAAAAGTAACTCACGCTAAGGTCTACGCCTTAAAGAAAAAATTTTTTGGGTGGGGGCAAAAAAAGGGGTAGCTCCCATACAAATCGACAATTATTATCAAATATTCGATACGCTATATCTCGGAAACTTTAACAGATATCGAAATCAAATGTTCTACAAAAAGTAATTGCACGCTAAGGGCTACGCTTTAAAGAAAAAAATTTTCGAGTGGGGGCAAAAAAAGGGGTAGCTCCCATACAAATCGACAATTATAATAAAATATTCTATAAGCTATATCTGGGAAACTATAACAGATATCGAAATGAAATGTTCCACAAAAAGTAATTGCACGCTAAGGTTTACGCTTTAAAGAAAAAATTTTTTGGGTGGGGGCAAAAAAAGGGGTAGCTCCCATACAAATCGACAATTATTATCAAATATTCTATAAGCTATATCTGGGAAACTATAACAGATATCGAAATGAAATGTTCCACAAAAAGTAATTGTACGCTAAGGTCTACGCTTTAAAGAAAAAATTTTTTGGGTGGGGGCAAAAAAAGGGGTAGCTCCCATACAAATCGACAATTATTATCAAATATTCGATACGCTATATCTCGGAAACTATAACAGATATCGAAATGAAACGTTTTACAAAAAGTAACTGCACGCTAAAAGAGAAAAATTTTTTTGGGTGGGGGCAAAAAAAGGGGTAGCTTCCATACAAATCGACAATTATTATCAAATATTCGATACGCTATATCTCGGAAACTTTAACAGATATCGAAATGAAATGTTCTACAAAAAGTAATTGCACGCTAAGGGCTACGCCTTAGAGAAAAAATTTTTTGGGTGGGGGCAAAAAAAGGGGTAGCTCCCATACAAATCGACAATTATTATCAAATATTCGATACGCAATATCTCGGAAACTATAACAGATATCGAAATGAAATGTTTCACAAAAAGTAATTCACGCTAAGGTCTACGCCTTAAAGAAAAAATTTTTTGGGTGGGGGCAAAAAAAGGGGTAGCTCCCATACAAATCGACAATTATTATCAAATATTCGATACGCTATATCTCGGAAACTTTAACAGATATCGAAATGAAATGTTCTACAAAAAGTAATTGCACGCTAAAGGCTACGCTTTAAAGAAAAAAATTTTCGAGTGGGGGCAAAAAAGGGGTAGCTCCCATACAAATCGACAATTATAATAAAATATTCTATAAGCTATATCTGGGAAACTATAACAGATATCGAAATGAAATGTTCCACAAAAAGTAATTGTACGCTAAGGTCTACGCTTTAAAGAAAAAATTTTTTGGGTGGGGGCAAAAAAAGGGGTAGCTCCCATACAAATCGACAATTATTATCAAATATTCGATACGCTATATCTCGGAAACTATAACAGATATCGAAATGAAATGTTTTACAAAAAGTAACTGCACGCTAAGGGCTACGCCTTAGAGAAAAAATTTTTTGGGTGGGGGCAAAAAAAGGGGTAGCTCCCATACAAATCGACAATTATTTTCAAATATTCGATACGCTATATCTCGGAAACTATAACAGATATCGAAATGAAATGTTCTAAAAAAAGTAATTGCACGCTAAGGGCTACGCCTTAGAGAAAAAATTTTTTGGGTGGGGGCAAAAAAAGGGGTAGCTCCCATACAAATCGACAATTATTATCAAATATTCGATACGCTATATCTCGGAAACTATAACAGATATCGAAATGAAATGTTCTACAAAAAGTAATTGCACGCTAAGGGCTACGCTTTAAAGAAAAAAATTTTCGAGTGGGGGCAAAAAAAGGGGTAGCTCCGATACATATTAACAATTTTTGTTAAATTTTCGATATGCTATATCTCAGAAACTATAACATATATCGAAATCAAATGTTCTACAAAAAGTAATTGGACATTAAGGGCTACGCTTTGAAGAAAAAGATTTTGGATGGGGGGTGAAGAAGGGGTAGCTCCCATACAAATTAACAATTTTTAAACAATTTTCGATACGCTACTTCTGGAAAACTATTACAGCTATCGACTTCGAATATTCTACAAAAAGTAATAATCAAATAATTCATACATTTTGGTGAAAAACTTGGTGAAGAGCAGGGGGACTAGAACATCTAATAAGTTTTATTAACCTTTAAATATGAATAATGTCGAAAACTTTAAAAACTCTCGACCTCAAATCTTCTTCATCTATTTCTATTATTCATACGAACGTTAAAATTTTGTTATTTTTTCTATGGGCTTTAAAACTCGCACAAGGTTTTTTATTATATTATTTGCAGTACAAAATTACTCGGCTGGGTATATTTAAAGACCAATGTGAAGGGTATATAAGATTCGGCACAGCCGAATATAGCGCTCTTACTTGTTTTTTTTCTCAAAAGATGATTTTTTATAATAAGAAATTATTACTTTTTTCATTGAGCTATTTGAAAGTACGGGGAAATACATAATTTGCTACAATTTTTAGCAACAGTTAATTAAAACAAGGAAGAGCGCTATATTCGGCTTTGCCGAATCTTAGATACCCTTTACATTGGACTTTCAAAACAAATTTTTAGGTACAAATTTTAGAGAAATAAACATAGGTAGCTGCTGGCTTATATCTGTCTGTTATGGAAAATTTAAACTTTTTTTATTTAAAATGCATGTGAATAATTCAAAAAATAACACAAAGGCAAAAAAAAATTTTGTAATGTCTATCCCCTCTGCTTCTACTTGCTCAGCCAATGCCAATCGATGAGAGATGTTTTTTATTACGCATAATAAACAATTGTTTAAAAATTTATGTTATATAAATACTTATACGTTCAATCTAATAGTATAACTGATTCCAAGGTGAATTAATGTATCAGGTGGTGGCAGCGTTGCCAAAATTATGATTTTATCATATATTTGATTTTTTGTCAAAAAAAAAGGTTTGATGATTTTTTTCTCAAATAATAATTTTTTATATTCGGAAATTATAATTATACCCTTCACATAGTGATAAGGGTATATATCAGTTTGTCATTCCGTTTGTAATTTCTTTATTATCCATTTGCGACCCCGTAAAGTATATATATTCTGGATCCTTATAGATAGCGAAGTTGAAATAGCCATGTCCGTCTGTCCGTCTGTTGAAATCAAGTTTCCGGAGTCAAATAAAAAGATACAGACCAATTATTGGGGTCAAACGATTAGAAATATCCCGCTAACAATCGCTATTTAAAATCAGCAAAATCGGTTCACTATTGACCGAGATTTAAGCGAAAACCCAAAACAACCCATTTTTTTAGGACAAAATTCGTGCATATATCCCTTTATATCTCAGTAAGTATAGTCATTATTGCCACAAAACTTGGCACGGATACTCTTACACCTAAATAATGGAAAATTTTTTTTCAGATAGGATCAGGGGAAGTGGTAGTTTTCCTACAATTGCACAAATTTGGTAAAATATTTTATGCGCTATATCTCGGAAACTATAATATCTATCGACTTAAAATGTTCTACAAAAAGTAATTGTACAATAAGACCTACATTTTAAAAAAATTTTTTTGGGTGGAGGCAAAAAAAGGGGTAACTCCCATACAAATTTACAATTTTTATTAAATTTTCGATACGCTATATCTCGGAAACTGTAACAGATATACAAATGAAATGCTCTACAAAAAGTAATTGGACAGCAAAACCTACCCTTTGAAGTAAAAATTTTTTTGGTGGGGGCAAAAAAAGGGGTAGCTCCCATACAAATTTACAATTTTTATTAAATTTTCGATACGCTAATCTCGGAAACTGTAACAGATATAGAAATTAAATGTTCCACAAAAAGTAATTGGACAGCAAAACCTACGCTTTGAAGTAAAAATTTTTTGGTGGGGGGGGAAATGGGGTAGCTCCCATACAAATTCACAATTTTTGCAAAATTTTTAAAACGCTATACCTCGGAAACTGTAATAGTATCGAAATCAAATATTCTACAAAAAGTAATTGGACAACAAAGCCTACGCTTTGAAGAAAATTTTTTTTGGTGGGGGGGAGGGGGGGAATATGGGGTAGCTCCCATACAAATTCACAATTTTTGTAAAATTTTCGATACGCTATATCTCGGAAACTGTAACAGATATCGAAATGAAATGTTTTACAAAAAGTATTTGGACAACAAAACCTACGCTTTAAAGTAAAAATTTTTTTGGTGGGGGGGGGGGGGAATATGGGGTAGCTCCCATACCAATTCACAATTTTTGCAAAATTTTCGATACGCTATACCTCGGAAACTGTAATAGTATCGAAATCAAATATTCTACAAAAAGTAATTGGACAACAAAACCTACGGTTTAAAGTAAAAATTTTTTTGGTGGGGGGGAAATATGGGGTAGCTCCCATAAAAATTCACAATTTTTGCAAAATTTTCGATACGCTATATCTCGGAAACTGTAACAGATATCGAAATCAAATATTCTACAAAAAGTAATTGGACAACAAGGCCTACGCTTTGAAGAAAAATTTTTTGGTTGGTGGGGGGGGGGGGGGGGGGGAATATGGGGTAGGTCCCATACAAATTCACAATTTTGGTAAAATTTTCGATACGCTATATCTCGGAAACTGTAACAGATATCGAAATGAAATGTTCTACAAAAAGTATTTGGACAACAAAACCTACGCTTTAAAGTAAAAATTTTTTGGTGGGGGGGGGGGGAATATGGGGTAGCTCCCATACAAATTCACAATTTTTGCAAAATTTTCGATACGCTATATCTCGGAAACTGTAATAGATATGGAAATCAAATATTCTACAGAAAGTAATTGGACAACAAAACCTACGCTTTGAAGTAAAAATTTTTTTGGTGGGTGGGGAGGGGAGGGGGAATTGGGGTAGCTCCCATACAAATTCACAATTTTTGCAAAATTTTCGATACGCTATATCTCGGAAACGGTAATAGATATCAAAATTAAATATTCTACAAAAAGTAATTGGACAGCAAAACCTACGCTTTGAAGTAAAAATTTTTTGGGTGGGCGGTGAATATGGGGTAGCTCTCATACAAATTATTAATTTTTTTGAAATTTTCGATAAGCTATATCTCGGAAACTATAACAGATATCGAAATCAAATGTTCTACAAAAAGTAATAATCTAATAATTCATACATTTTGGAAAAAAGTTGGAGAGGAGCAGGAGGACTAGAACATCCATTAAAAATTAACAACTTTTATTAACCTTTCATTATAAATAATGTGAAAAACTTTTATTACTGTCGACCTCAAACGTTCCTCATCTATTTCTAGTATCCATACGAACGTTAACATTTTGTAAAGTTTTCTATGGGCTTAAAGCTCACACAAGGTTTTTTTATATTATATTATTTGCAGTACAAAATAACTCGGCTGGGTATATTAAAAGACCAATGTGAAGGGTATATAAGATTCGGCACAGCCGAATAAAGCGCTCTTACTTGTTTTTTATATTGAGCTATTTGAAAGTACGCAAATTTAAAAGAAAACAATGAAGGTTTGTTCAAACTTGTCTTATGTATATTGCTTTTATATAGGTACTTTACATATCGTTGGGTCAATATTACAAGGCTGTATGTAATATTTTTTTCAGGCTTAGTGTTAATTAAATGTCAAAGTTGTATATGAAAATGTGCAACTTTCAGTGTTGATCAAGAGGCTGTAGAGTACCTCTGGCCCTTGATAACAACAGGGTTTCATAGTTGTATGTCACAAAGTGTACAAGAGTTTTATCATCAAATTTTTTTGAGCGTTATATATCTACGTGACCTTGGTGGGGATAAAATTAGTTTGTTCTAATATTTTAAACAAGAGAAAAAATCCACCTTAACTAACACCAATCAAACGAAAGGCACCTGAAAAGTCGATATAACGATGTCTGTTGGCTGGATGCCGATGTAAGCTTCTTAATTCAACAAATAAAAACAAGACGTGTAGAAAAATTTTAGAATTTTGTACGTAATTAACATACCCTATGAAATCACTTTAAACCCTTACATTTTGGAAAATTTTATAAAACTAGCAAATGGTACTGGTATTATAAATTTTAATAATAACCTTGATTTGGAAAATAAAGTTTTTTTTTTTAAAACGAAAAAGTCTCTTTATGAATCTTTGCTGAAAAAATCCAGCTTAAAACTAACTGTAAGCGAAAAATATTTTAATTTCGTTTTATATCGAGTAATGTAAGCAAATATCAAAACGATTTGTCTTAAAAAGTTTATCTCTAAAAGAACTTTCATGATTTGGCCCTTTAAAATTGATAGGTTTATTGAGAAGAATATTAAAATTTAAATGATGATATAAAAAAAACTTCGTAATCTTCGTTTGTTAACTGTAAGGATCATCTGGCAGCTCTAGATAAACTTAGTTTGTTGAAATTTTAGAACTTTTTTGCGCTGTGCATCAAAGAGAAATTTGTTTTCATGCATTTAAACTTAATTGTTATTACATTTTTTTCTATAAAATCAAATAAAAAAAATAAAGAATTTTATGATTCTTTTCCTTAAATATGATTTTATTTTTACCAAATGATGATTTTCTTCTCAAAGCTTTTGATATGTGCCAAACTCACCAGAATTGCTTATGGCGGTACCGAGGTAGAATAAACTGCTGAATTTTTTAAAGTTTTAGTGTTCAATTTTCACTGTTTGCCCATCAACTATGTTTAATCTCCTTGTACTGCCAGAACTATTTTGGCATTTGTTTTTCGATTTTTTTTAAAGTGGCAGTTACTGCTGACAATGTTTACTTCT
The DNA here is from genome assembly GCA_963583895.1 of Melanophora roralis. Classification (NCBI taxonomy): domain Eukaryota; kingdom Metazoa; phylum Arthropoda; class Insecta; order Diptera; family Rhinophoridae; genus Melanophora; species Melanophora roralis. The sequence goes on along the minus strand of OY757190.1, from coordinate 67,276,265 downwards.
TCGCGATTTTTGCCTTAAGATGTCGATACCATCGGCGTAAACGAAAACAGGTGGTGTTTTTTATGTGCCAGTTCAATTCACGTTTGCGTCCTGTTCAATCTTTTCCTAGAGAATATTAAAAAGATCACTCGAAAGGCTCCCTCTTTGCCTTAAACCTCGTTAGGTACTTAAAAGCTCAGCAAAATTCCTTCCTATTTAAACTGAGGCTTGTGTACCAGTTGAGGTTTTTCTGAATAGTTGTTTTATAAAATTCAGGCATAGCTTAAAATATTGTTACGGAGTTGAGTTTTGACTGGGTATGTAACATGATAATTTTATAAACTATGGGGCGTTATTGGCAGTTGCTGTCTGCACTTAGAAGTTTTTTGAATTGGTATAAAAAATAGTATAACGAATTGATTTAAATGTAACTGTCATCTAGTAGTTTTGAGAATGAACTAGCGTGTTTTCGAACTTTGTGGAACATTACAGACTACCACTATCCACTATAAATAGTCGAGCAACACGAATGCCATAATCAGTATCAGTTTAACCGTTGAGTTGAATAAGTGCAGTTAATCACATTAACTGTTATAAAAAGGACTGTAAAGAAATAGACGATAGTGTGCTTAAGTAAATTAAGTTTTTGTACTGTTCAAATAAAATTTCAAGTGTTTATTATTTATTGGCAATAAAAAGAACCCCCGGTTTATTTAAAGGAAATAAACCAACGTGTATTAAAGGTATAAACATAAGAATATCTTTGAACGTAAGGGGCTGTCGAAAGCAGCTTTGTAGTCGACAAATAGATGGTATGTGTCGATCTCTTTTTTTTCGACTCCTGCTGCCTTATATTCCTAAGCCGAGTTACTGCTATTTCATCTCATTCTGACTATGCACTCAACACCGTCTTCTAGGATTGGTTCTGTGTTATCTTCATCGCCGCTACAACGAGATAGCAACAGGTGTAAAATATTATTTTTCATATCTTCTGCATCCAGGGTTGGGCAGTATTTTAAATACTTGTATTTGAAATACAAACACGTATTTTGTATTTGAAAAAACACCTTCTAATGTTTTTTGTATTTTAAATACCCAACACTGAAGTATTTTGTATTTCAAATACTTATGATGTCAAAATACATTTTTTTGTTATACAAAAAGCTGTCATTAGCTAAATTAAAGAATGTTACAGTTTTCAAAAAAAAAAAAAAAACAGAATGGAAACTTTGTCTTCGTATTCATTCATGTCTTCGCCTTAGCAAAGCACGTTCTTTTCTAGGGCTCACTTATTCATGTAATATCAAGAGCTCAGCGGATATTTGGAAATGTGAATGTCAAAAAAATTAAATTTTTTATAAAAATTAAAATTTTTTTGACATTCACACTTTTAAACACATTAAGTAAGATCGCTATATTTGACTGTGCCGAATCTTATATACCCTTCACATTGGTCTTTTAGTATACCCAGCCGAGTCATTTTGTACTGCAAATAATAAAATACAAATACCTTGTGCCAGTTTTAAAGTCCATAGAAAACTTTACAAAATTTCAACGTCAGTATTAATAATAGAAATAGATGAAGAAGGTTTGAGGTCGAGAGTTATAAAAGTTTTCGACATTACATCAATGTTTTGGTGTGTTAAAAAATATTCGAGTTCGTTTTTGTGTTGGCGGATGCCGTTTGCGTTCCAGAAGCGCATTTAAAATAAATGGCTATTCATTTTACGATTCAAAGGATCCCAGGGATAGATCATGTAGAGGCTCGGCTATACTAATCAAATCAAGAGTTAAACACCAATGGTTAGGTGGCATCTCCAAATGCTATATTCAAGCAACAAACGTCTGCATTGATGAATTTTTCCCTAACCTAGTTAATTCGTCGGTTTATTCTCCACCCAGATTTTCCATAACGAAGGATTAGTACATCAGTTTTTACAAATTTTTAGGTCCCCGCTTCATAGCTGCTGGAGACTATAACGCTAAACACACCTACTCGGGCTCCCGCTTAATTAGTCCCAGAGGTCGTATCTTGTATGATTCCGTATCTGAAATGGGTCTTTGTGTTATTTCTACCGGACAACCAACCTATTGGCCAACCGACCACAATAATATTCCAGACGTAATAGATTTTGGCGTAGCAAAAGGTATATCCCCGGAGCTTATTGAGGCGCAAGCCTCTCTGGATTTATCTTCTGACCACTCACCCACAATTATCACTATTTGCAGTCCTCACCAAATATCAACTAGTGATTTTTTCTTATCTAAAAGAGTAAATTGGTTGAAATATAAAAAATATATCAGCTCTCACTGCTCGGAACACATACCACTAAAAACTCCCCAAGAAATCGATGATTGCCTGAGTATCCTAAATGAAAACATTAAAGCAGCCGTTGAACATGCTTCTTCAACAAACCGTCAGGGCAAATACAACAAAATTTTTTTCTGTCGATGTTGAAGAGCTTTTATCTGAAAAAAGGAGAGCGCGAAGAGAATGGCAACAGCATAGATCGCCCCAACTTAAAATGAAGCTAAAAGAGCGTACAAATCGCTTAAAAAACTTGCTGGAGGAACACAGAATTGCATCAATTAAGAAGTATTTGGAAGGTCTAGACGCGACTCCTCAAACAAATTATTCTCTATGGCGATCAGCCAGTCGTATCAAAAGACCCGTAATGGCAAAACCACCTCTGCGCAATCTAAGAGGATCCTGGGCTAGAAATGATAAAGAAAAATGCGATCTGCTCGCAAGCCATTTAAGAAACGTGTTCACTCCTAATACATGCACTGACGTGAGGGAATTACCGCCTGTTGTTTCTAGACGTCCTATAGAAATACGTTTCCGATATTCAGATGTGATAGAAGCTATTGCTAACCTTAATGATAAAAAAGCTCCTGGCGTTGATAAAATAAGCAACAAAATGCTTATTGAGCTACCTTTTACAGCAAAAAGAATAATTCTTTTTATTTTTAATGCCATAATACGGCTTGAACATTTTCCACCAATATGGAAAGTTGCCTTAGTAAAGATGATTCCTAAGCCTGGTAAAGATCCTTCGAAGGTGGAGTCTTATAGGCCTATAAGTTTGTTACCAACTTTGTCAAAACTGTTTGAAAAGCTGCTTAAAAACAAGCTTACTCCGACCCTGAATAAAAACAACTGCATTCCAGATCACCAATTTGGCTTTAGAAGTCAACATAGCACAATAGAACAAACTCACAGACTGGTGCAGGTTATAAGAAAAACTTTCGAGGAAAAAAAGTATTGCTCCGCGCTTTTTATAGATGCCTCTCAAGCTTTCTATAAAGTATGGCACGAAGGCCTGTTAAACAAACTAAAGCTAAACCTTCCAGCTATTTTTTCAACCTACTAGAAAAGTACATAACCGGTCGACAATTTAAAATTAAAGAGGGAAACCAAATAAGCTGCTACCAACCAATAGGGGCTGGTGTACCTCAAGGGAGTATCCTAGGTCCAATTTTGTACTTGCTTTACACAGCAGATATGCCAACAAACAGTTTTTCGCACACGTCTACATTTGCTGACGATACCGCTTTTCTCAGTATTCATAAAGACCCTAAAGAGGCTTCGTGCCAATTGCAACAACACGTAACCCAAGTAGAGAAATGGGCAAAATTATGGGGAATAAAAATTAATGAGCAAAAATGTACCCACGTAACGTTTACTTTAGGCAAAGAAACGTGCTCTCCAATCCTTATTAACAACCATATAGTGCCTCAACGATTTGAGACGAAATACCTTGGCATTCACCTGGACCGTCGCCTTACATGGAAGACGCGTAAAGATGCGAAGTTGATGCAAATGAAACTTAAAGCTACACAACTTCATTGGCTAATTGGCAGAAACTCTGTGCTTCGTCTTGATTGTAAACTTCTACTCTACAAATCGATTTTGAAACCAATTTGGTGCTACGGTATACAATTATGGGGCACTGCTTCCGCCTCTAACATAGAAAAAATACAACGTCGTCAAAACAAAATCCTAAGAATGATAACTGGTGCTCCTTGGTATATTAAAAACAGCAACATCCATAAGGATCTACAAGTTCCACTAGTTAAATGCGAAATCCTGAACTATGTGGACAAGTATTTAAACAAGTTGGAAACGCATCCAAATCCGCTCGCTCGAAACATCTTGCAAGATAGTGGACACACTCGTCTGAAAAGAAGGGACACTATTGAACTTAGATGAAACTGTTTAAATTAATTTACTTTGTTATGAGAACTTAAATTTTGGTCTGATACTGACTGGACTAATATAAACTACTTAGTTTTAAGATTTGAATACTTATTGTTAGTTCGCCAAAGGCGAAGATTCAATAATAAAAATATGAAAAAAAATAAAAATTATTCGTATTAACAGGTTAATAAAAGTTGTTAATTTTTATTGGACCTTCTTGTCCCCCTGCTCCTTTCCAACTTTTATTTCAAAGTTAAAGTCTTATCATCAAATTACTTTTCGTAGAGCCCTAGAAGTCGATAGCTGTTATAGTTTCCGAGATATAGCGTATCGAAAATTTCATAAACATTGTTAATTTGTATGGGAGCTACACCTTCTCCTTTCCCCACATAAAAATTTTTTCTCCAAAGTGTAGGTCTTGTACAATTATTTTTTGTAGAACATTTTAAGTCGATAGCTGTTATAGTTTTCGAGATTTAGCGCATAAAATATTTTACAAAATTTGTGCAATTGTAAAGAAAAAAACTACTTTCCCTGATCCTATCTGAAAAATAAACTTTCCTTATTGAGGTTCCTATTTCCAATTTTAAATAGCGATTGTCTGTAGGATATTTCCAATAGTTTGACACCAATAACTGATCCGTATCACTTTATTTGACTCCAGAAACTTGATTTTAACAGACTGGCAGACGGACATGGCTATATTAAGTTCCCTTTGTATAAGGATCCTGAATATATATATACTTTATGGGATCGCAAATGGATAATAAAGAAATAACAAACGAAATGAAAAACTAAGCACACTTATCGCTATGTGAAGGGTATAAAAAAGAAATTCAGGGGGCGAATTTTTGAATTCGCCTTGATTTTACTTTACTTTTAATCTAATTTGTTTTTCACATACAGAGAACCAAGGCACACTCTACCAGCTAAACCCAAGGTGAATTCAAAAAATTCACCCTCTGCATTTAGTTTTTGTGTTTGAACTGTAGAATGTCAAAAATTTCATATAAAATTAAATTTTTATAACGTAAAAATGTCAAATTAATTTTAATCAGCTGGGCTCTTAATATTTCCTGGTTAAATTTTTCTGATATTCTACCGTTCAAACACAAAAAGAAAATGCAGAGGGTGAATTTTTTTAAATTCCCCTTGGGCTTACCTTGTTGAATGTGCCTTGCAAAAAACTGTTTTTATAATATTTAACACCAGTCTGTTTTTGCAGGACCTGTAGAAAGATTGTTTTCTTTAGCAGAATTTATATATTCTCCTGTAAGAGGCTGCTTTTCTGATTAAACTTTTAAAAATCTAGTGTTCATGAAAGGAAACTCATGTTTTACCGATTGATTTCAACCGGGTCGGTGACTAATATGCCATTTTTTAACAGAGCAGGAATTGAAGAACCAGCGTTGTTCCTTACTCTCTTAACAAATGACCAAAAGTTCCTGTTGCCTTTGGGGACATCAAGAACCCTAGCACGCAGACACTGTTCGAACAAAGCCCTTTCGCGCCTGAGTACTTTGGCACACGAAGATCTCGCCTGTTTGCGTAGCGAATCAGTATCGGCGTTCTTGTTTGCACGATATATACTTAATGCTTGCTCTCTGGACCTTACTGCAGCTTTGCAAGTTCGGTTAAACCACGACTTCTGCCGAGGTTTACTGGAGATCATTTTTACCGGAATAAAGGATTTCATTCCCAGTAAAATAATGCTTTCAACCATTTTCGCCATGGCATTGACATTATTGTCCAAGAAACATAGTTTCCAGTTAAACTGCCGAAAGAAATCGCTGAGCTCTGCCCAACGAGCCTTTTTGTATATAAAAACCGAACGCTTCAGGGCTGCCGTCAAAGCGCCGTGAAGCCCGAAGAACGAAAAGGATGCGAAAGCGGTGCAATGGTCCGAGTTTCCGAGAGGTGCAAGAACATCTACTTCGTACTTTTCAGGGTGCGAAGTAAAAAAAAGTCAAGGGTATTATTCCGGTGCCCTTCAACACACGAAGTGTGCGTTGGTTCGTTCAGTAGTTGCGCAAGGTGATTGTGCGCGGCGAATAACTCAACCTCTGGAGTCGTAAGGCCGGAATGGCGAATCCAAGAAGAATTGTGAACATTAAAATCACCAGCAACAACAATTTCACTGTTCGGACAAACCCTTAAGGATTTTGGTCACGGAGTCAGAAAGGGAGTCGAAGCCACCCATAGTGATATCCCTTCCAGCGTTTGGACTTCTATAAAGAAACCCGAAGTGCAGACTGTGCCACCTGATCCTGAATTTAACCCAAAAACAGCTAAATTCTGCATCAAACATGTCAAATGGTTGCTGACATTGGTACACAACGTCTGTTTTAATATATATCGCAATGCCCCGATGGAGGGAAAAGAGTGTGAAAAGGTGGTACCCAGGTGCCTGTAAATCCTGAGGGTCAGCATTTTCAGATACCTGAGTCTTACAAAATGCAAGAACATACGGCTGATGGAGACTCACGTGAGCATACACTGAGAAGAAGTTCGTTCTCAGCCCACGTATATTGCAAAAATGAATTCTGAACCGTCCTGTCATCATAAATAGAGAGAAAAATAAATCAAAGTCCCTCGTTTGCTAAATATACAATGTCGATGATCAATCGCTGCCAACTTGACTACACCAACGGCCAGTGTTATACCTTCGCCGTTGGGAAGTTAACCAGCAATTGACACCACATGGTCCATTTAGCAAAGAAATGGGTTCGTAATGAGTTAAGAAAAGGATATACAATGACTATTTTCAGGGTACCATAAAAGCCCTAAACTGGTAAAACGACGTTAAAACAGGCCACCCGTTGTCATCACTCGTCAAGTTTGTCCATCACTGGTTGGGCGCGTGTTGTTGTTGATTGTCCGGTTTATTTGGATTTGTTATTTTGTTTTTGTTTCTTAAAATTTTCTTATGTTTGTTAAATTTCTTAAGTTTAGCTTTTGTTTTCTTTTTTTTCACTTTCAAAGAATTTTTGTCGAATGTAAAATTTTTTAATTGTTTTTAGTTTGTTTTTGATTGTTTTATTTGTTGATTTTGGTTTTTTTATTATTGTTATTAATTTAGTTAAACACAGACGACGCGGACATTAAAAACAAATAGCATAAATAAACTATGTACATTAATTAATTAAAAGACGGACAACCGCACAAAAGACGTCTTAACTCCACGAACACTCTCAATGTTTGATTTAGTGGCAACGTTATGTACATACATATATCAAGTTATCGAAATCTGGTGCTGCTAACATTCATGTTTTTTGCTATGACGAAATTTTCAGGCCTCAATCTGTTAGTGGATATTTTCTTGAAGAGTTTAAGTAAATTTCCGGACTGTTGGACAATTTTCAGGATAAAATCTTCTTGGACAATTTTGTATCATGTTCGGGACAGCGGTAAATGCTCTCTCTAGACGCTCGTTTAATATATCTTTGGTCTGTTTGTCTTTATCTTTGGTCGCGGCATGAAAATACATAGATAAGGATGATGTTGAAGAATTGGGATTTTATATGGGTTGCGGCTAGCCTCACGCTCTTTAGAGTAAATCTGAAAAATAACTGTTTTAGTCTGGGTCCGTTGGGCTTTGTTTCATGGTTTCATTATAATACAGCTCGTTGCATTGCGTTACCGCGTAAGGCCGATGCCTTGCATTATTCCGGTATATCCGCCAGTGCCTTCGCTTTACCTTCACCAGGTGCAGATTCAAGAATCATGGTAGCGTTTAGGAAGATTCATAACTGTTTAACAAAAATTAAAACAAAGTTTCGCCATATACAATAAAGTTTGGCAGAGATGATTTACATGTAGTATTCACACAGTTGCTTTAGCTGGCTTAAGCAAGATACACACAAAAAAATAATAATAGAGCTTGTACTGACTTAAGCAGCTTCGTTAGTCAATTTCTTTTTTAAAGTACACAACTCAATAAGTTTTACTAAGTAAGTCAGGTAGATCAGTTCAAATCGTATATTACAATAAATCCAAGCTAGTGTTACTTAGGGTATCGTTTTTGAAATTATTTTTTACTTTTTTTATTTATATAGTTGTCAATGGTAAAAAATGCTTTAAAAAAAGAAGGTGCTCCTCGAGGTTTAAAAAAAAATAATTTTCTTATTAACAGAACTGTTCCCTGTAGCCAGTTCAAAAAGCATATCAGTAACATTCTTAGGGCAAGTTTTGCTACTCAAAATTCAGACCCTGTTTCTCTCCTTCGTCAAATATGGAATTCAAGACTTCCTTTGAAATCCAGTCATGGCTTTCTGCTCAGGTATATTTCAGAAACTAACTTTTTTTCGATGGAACCCTTAACCCTTTCAATACGGATTTTTTTTTTGAGGATACACACTGTATTTCTAATGTGGTTGGTTGATTATGACTTCAATTATGTTCCGCTGCCTGCGTTTAGGCAAAGGATAATCAGGAAGAGAGGAATATCCTGGGACAAGGGTGTCCCACTAGTAAATGACTGTGGGACACATACTTCCCAACAGTAACATAATTAGAGAAAAACAAAACAAAAGGGATTGGAATTGAAATCCTTTATTATGTCATATGTACTGATTAATTGATAGAAATAAGTATAAATATACAGTGATTACAAATGTGAGGTAATTAGAATGATATTTAGCAAAACATAGCTTACACAAAGAAATATTACAAGAAACGCAAATCATTTTCGTACGTTTCGTTTTTCTTATCTGCACAGCTTCTGCAACTCGACACTTTGTTCCTTCAAAAGGAAGGTGTTCTCCGACTCCCGAAAGTGTTTTGGATCGCAATGAAGGACGCCCGCTTTGTATTACGACGTTTAGCTTTCGCTTTTTCTTTTCCGTAGGCAAGAAGCTGATCTGCACATTCAACGAGAAACTTTATTAATGGTATTTGTATATGTCAATTAAAAGGATCCAAGCGTTAGAAACACAAATCATAAGTAGTTTTTGAAAAACTCTCTTCCACAAGTTTCCAGATTTTCTGTCAGGATCATAAAAATTGACCTGAAAGATCCATACCGCCCATGTATTTGTTGTAAAAAGAAATGGCCTCAGGGCATAAGCCATCCATGGCCTCTCCTTTTTGTTGGCTCTTTTAACGTTAACTACGGCATCTGAATGGCAATTGCTGATTAACAAAACCTCCTTTGTGTCATGCCATTTACAAATCATAGAACGGCTTAATTTAAAAATGTAGTAACGTTTTTCTAGTTTTAGACCATCAAAATTTGGTAGAAATTTCTTATTTCTCGTAATTGCTCCAACTTAGCCAAAATCTAAGACCTGAGTTAAATTAATGGTAGTAAAAACCCAAGAACAACATAAAAGGGTTGAAGGATTTGAAAGAGTGGAACACAGTTTTTTTACAACTTATTCTCCAAGAGTACCATCGCACGAAACTGTTTCTGTTCCACAATATAAATCAATATCATACGTGTATCCAGTTTTGAATACACGTATCGAGAATGTTTTCCCCATCGAAATCAGTGTCACTTTCAGAGTCAGGGTTCTCCAATAAGTTTCAAATATTTTTATCGTCAAGGATTCTCTGGCGCTTTCTTTTTTGATAACATTCACTAATTATAAGCAAAAAATAAATTAGCTGTTATGCAACACTGTTGGGACGTATGTGGCCCAGTCAACGTTACTGCTGGGATACATATGACCCATATACAACCTTTTTCCAATTATCTTTTATATTTTTTTTAATTCTTAGTTGGTAACTATTTATATGAATGAATATTAACGTACTTCGTCATTTTTCAATAAATCATAAATAAAATCGCTCGTAATTTTACAAAAAACATAATCTTACACCCACTAAGCTAGCACATGCTAATTCCATATATAAATTTAAAGCTTTTTCGTGTTCAAATTCGTATAATGACGGACACAAATAATAAATAATAATACGTGAACATGCAAAACACTGATGGGATGCAAAAACATACAAAAATATATTAATAATTGTGCTTTAGTTAAATGAGAACACTCAACGGGATACATGTGTCCCGTCAGTATTGAAAGGGTTAAGGTAGAAGAAAAAAATGACAATTAAACATGGAAGTTTCTTCCTGAAGTTTTGAAAGGCTGTTTTTGCGATTAATTTTACTTTCGAAACAAGTTAACCTTTTGAACATACCTGCGTATAAATAAAAGTAAGTTTATTATATGCTCAAGTTAATATTTTCCTTGAATTTTCAACAAAATATTGTGAATCAAAATAAAAAATTTTTAGTTTGGCTATGAGATTATCTAATTTAAGTTTTCGAACATGGGAACCAACTAAAATTTAAGGCATTTTATCTTAGGAACATAGTAGCTGCCATTCTACCCTTTTTTTTTGGTTGAATTTATACTATGTTTTAAGGAAATATAACCTATAGAATTTTTTGTGTTTACACACAAAAAATAGTCGAGGTTATATTAGCTAAGCTTCCTTAAGTAATTTTTTTTTGTATGAAAATAAAAACCAAAGCTAAATCAATTAATTCTAACAACCAGTAAGCAGCGCACTCAAATGACAATGTAGGTAAGCAGAACACACGCCTATAATTGTACTCTAGCAAACTGGGGTCTTCCTTATCCTCCGTGGCACGTGCTGGCGTTTTAATATATTGGTACTGGTGCTGCACCAGTTGACTAATTTTAAATAAAATATTTTTTAGCAGCAAAAATTTTTATTAGGTTTGAAGCTTAGATATCAAATTACGCCTGGAAGCCGTAATTAACAATATGGTCAAACAATTTACGCAGATAATGGCGCAAATGGCTGGCATGATGCAGGAGATGCAAAAATGCAGTCTGCTCTCTTGCAGGCCATGCTAAAAAGACCATGAACTGTCTCTGGGTTTATTTCTGGAACGCAAACGGCATCCGCCAACACAAAAACCAACTCGAGTATTTCTTGATAAACCAAAAAACCGATGTTATGTTGATTTCTGAGACTTTCTGCATTGATGAATTTTTCCATAATCTCGTTATTTCGTTATAACGAAGGATCAGTACAACGGTTTTTACAAATCTTTAGGTCCCCGCTTCATAGCTGCTGGAGACTATAACGCCAAGCACACGTACTGGGGCTCCAGACTAATTAGTCCCAGAGGTCGTGTTTTGTACGATTCCGTGTCTTAAATGGGACTTTATGTTATTTCAACTGGACAACCAACCTACTGGCCAACGGACCACAATAAAATTCCAGACGTAATTGATTTTGGCGTAGCAAAAGGTATATCCTCGGAGCTTATTGAGGCTCAAGCCTCCTTGGATTTATCTTCTGACCACTCACCCACAATAATCACTATTTCCAGTCCTCACCAAAAAGCAGCTAGTGAGTTTTTCTTATCTAAAAGAATAAATTGGTTGAAATATAAGAAATATATTAGCACCCACTGCTCAGAGAAGCAACAGCTAAGAACTCCCGCAGGCATCGATGATTGCGTGAGCGTCCTAAATGAAAACATTCAAAAAGCCGTTGAACATGCGTCTTCTACCTATCGTCAGGCTAGGTACAACGAAATTTATTCTGACGATGTGGAAAAGCTTTTATCTGAAAAAAGGAGAGCCCGAAGAGAATGGCAAAAGAATAGATCACCCCAACTTAAATCTAAGCTAAAGGAATGTACAAAGCAATTAAAAAGCTTGCTGGAGGTTTACAGAATGGCTTCACTGAAGGAGTACCTGGAAGGTCTAGACGCGACTCCTCAGACAAATTATTCATTATGGCGATCAGCCAGACGTCTTAAAAGACCTGTTATCGCAAAACCACCACTGCGCAATCTGAGAGGATCCTGGGCTATAAATGACAAAGAAAAATGCGATCTGTTCGCAAATCATTTCAAAAACGTATTCACACCCAATACATGCACAGACGTGAGGGAATTACCGCCTGTTGTTGTTAGACATCCTTCAGAAATACGTTTTCGATTCGCAGATGTTGTAGAGGCTATCGCTAACCTAAATGGTAAAAAAGCTCCTGGCGTTGATAAAATAAGCAACAAAATGCTCATAGAGCTACCTCTTACTGCTAAAAGAATCATTCTTTTTATTTTTAACGCGATAATTCGGCTTGATCATTTTCCGCCTATATGGAAAGTTGCCTTAGTAAATGATTCCTAAGCCTGGCAAAGATCCCTCGAAGGTAGAGTCTTATAGGCCCATAAGCTTGTTACCCACAATGTCCAAGTTGTTCGAAAAACTGCTAAAAAGCAAGCTAAATCCGATACTGAGTGACAACAACTGCATTCCAAATCACCAATTCGGCTTTAGAAGCCAACATAGTACCATCGAAAAAACTCACAGGTTGGTACAGGTTATAAGAAAAGCCTTTGAGGAAAAGAAGTAGTGCTCGGGGCTTTTTATCGATGTCTCGCAAGCTTTCGACAAAGTATGGCATGAAGTCCTTTTAAACAAACTAATGCTCAACCTTCCAGCTAATATTTTCAACCTTTTAGAAAAATACATAACTGGTCGACAATTTATGATCAAAGAGGGAAACCAAATAAGTTCTTCTCAACCAATAGGGGCTGGTGTACCTTAAGGGAGTATACTAGGTCCAGTTTTGTACTTGCTTTACACGGCAGATATGCCTACCAACAGTTTTACACACACGTCGACATTTGCTGATGATACTTCTTTCATTAGTACTCACATAGACCCTAAAGATGCTTCGAACCAACTGCAGCAACCCGTAACCCAAGTTAAAAAATGGGCAAACTTATGGAGAATAAAAATAAATGAACAAAAATGTACCCATGTAACTTTTACTTTACGCAAAGAAATGTGCTCCCTAATCACTATTAACAACCATATGGTGCCTCAACGAACCGAGACAAAATATCTTGGTATTCACCTAGATCGCCGCCTCACATGGAAGCCTCATATAGATGCAAAGCTGACTCAAATGAAACTTAAAGCTGCTCAAATACACTGGCTAATTGGTAGAAACTCTGTGCATCGTTTGGATTGTAAGCTCCTACTCTACAACTCGAATTTAAAAACCCATTTGGTGCTACGGTCTACAATTATGGGGCACTGATTGCTTCTCAAACATAGAAAAAATACAACGTCGTCAAAACAAAATTCTGAGAATGATAACTGGTGCTCCTTGGTATATTAGCAACATCCACAAGGATCTAGAAGTTCCACTAGTAAAAAGCGAAATCCTAAACTATGTGGGCAAGTATTTAAATAAGCTGGAAACACATACAAATCCGCTCGCTCGAAGAATCCTGCAACATATTGGGCACACCCGCCCAAAAAGAAGGGATACTATTGCTCTTAGATGAAACTTTTGAAATTAGTTATCTTTACTGTGAGAACTTAAATTTTAGTCTGGTACTGACTGGACTTGTATTAATTACTTAGTTTTAAGATTTGAATACTTATTGTTAGTTCGCCTAAGCGAAGATTCAATAATAAAATATACCTATGTGAAAAAAAAAAAAATTGTTTTTTTGTGTGTATGTAGCTTATTTATGTACATTATGGTTGTGCTTAAACGTGTATGCTTGTTTACAATGGCATTTTTTTTTATTCCAAAACAAATACACATACATAAGTATACGCCTCTAAACCTTATGTCCTGCCGAAAAAAAATTTAAAAATTCAAAATTTTTTCGAACTTAAGATAAAAAAATATATGTACTTATGTACATAGGTATGTACATATGTATGCATGTATATACTGTTTTATATTAATCAACCAGAAGTTTAACAAAAACATCACAAATTTTTGTTGATAATGATTAAAAACAATAACAAAATGGCTCAGACGCTCGTTTAATTTCAAGTGAATTCATCTTCTTTTATTAATCGGCTGTGAACGAAGGCGCTACGTATAATAAATAAAACGACGCCTAGAAAGAGAATTAATATTAAATATTTTTAAAAATATTTACGGTATATACATACGTGCAAACATATATATTTTCAAACTAAAAAACTTACTGTAAACACGGAAATTGTGATCAAATTGATGAAAAAAAAAGTTTTTAATAGATAAATTTAATGTGAACCGCAGCCAAAAATAGATGCTAAGAAAACGTACTTATACAATTAAAGCAAATGAAAAAAGTTTATAGGTACATATTGTAATGCGAAACCGGTAAAAACCCTAATTTTTTTGAAAACAAGCTACATACTTACCAATAAAGCAAACAGCCACCTGAATTATCGATTAAATACTTAAATATTTGTGTAAGATCTTAAACTGGAAAAAGAACAATTTACAAACTTACATTTGAACAAATGTGCTTACATATGTACATGTGAGCTGTTTATTTTGAAAATGGCATAAGTCATTTTTAAAAAAATTGAGTTAATGGCAACACTAAATACTATTAAACGGTATTTTTTTATATCTTTAAATATCTCGACTTTAAAAAAAAGTGACTCAGATCAGTATGCACATTCACACATACATACATATGTATGCATGTATAGCACGTTAACCACCCAACAAACATCAACCTGCATACATACATATGTACATTTTGTTATCTCATTTAAACAAACAAACATTTGTAAATATACAAACAAATCCCATCTGCATGCATACATATGTATGTATACTTATACTTGCTACTTTAAAACATTTTTTGTTTTTTTTATAAATACATAGTTTTATCTTTTTATATCGCCTGACAACAAGAGCAGATTAACACAAAAAAGAAAAAAACTTAACATAAAAAAATTCTTTAGCTAAATTTAGCCAGGTTCATGTCTAAAAATAGAATCTCGATCCTTCTCGTTAACGTTTAACAACAAACAAAAAAAAATCAACTAGTCAAGCCACCACGTTATCGTTATCTCAATTTAACAAACGCTCTTTTGTAAACAAACATACTAATACAAAACCAGCTGATATATACCGTGAAAATTTTTTTATTAAGATTTTTTTATGATTTGGTTGATAACCACGACTACTACACATTACCAGCGACCGATTTATTTTCTCTGCATTTGATTATTTACATACATACTTACTTATGTGTAATCTACAGTTTGTGTGTGTGCGTAAGGAAAAACTATTTTTAAATAATAAAAAAAAAATAACAATCACTAACGCTTGTTGCCAACATAATACATACATATGTAACAAAAATAAGTGCAAATAATGAACGGACAAAGACACAAAGTAAAAGCAAACCTCTTTGAGTTACACACTAACAACAAGAAGAAGGAAGTCAAAGATTTGAATACAACAGTGACAACAAACATTGGAAAATCACTCTAAACAATAACAACAACTAGAAAATCAGTAGCAACAACAAATGCCAGCAACAAAAAGCGCGTTGTCAGACATTGTTACTATAATACACACCACCTTACAAATACCATCACACGAAGGTTTCAACGTTCACTGCAAACGATCTTAATGTCCAGAGCTATGCAGAACTCGATACGAAACAGTGGTCGCACCTTGCACGCAGTCTTCTACTTCCACTCAAGCTAAACAAAAAAAAATATTTACCTTAAATATAAGAAAAACGGAGATGGATCTTACGGTCCTTTCTTAAGAGTAACCAAGATAAAAGAGCCTGTGTGTAATAGACGAATAATAGAGTTTCGCTAACTCAAAAAAAAAAAACAAATCGCTTAACATTGTATTTCTTGTCCTTAAGTTTCAATTTTCGTATTCCTAAAATTAAAGTTTAAAGTTCCTTTTACAAATGATTAAGACCACAAAATTCATCTACAGTTATTAAGAAAATTTTAAACAAACTTAATCAAATCGGATATTTAATGAGCATCGGTTGCATCTTTCCAGTTTGCAGGACGGTTAAGTTGTAAAGCCAGAAAAGTAAGTAACACCAAGGTATTTTTATAATTAATAGAGTAGGGGCTCCTTCATTATAAACAACTTAGTTGGTTTCGTGAGTAGTTTTAATTTCCGAAAAGATCTAATTTCCAAAGGATTTTTTTTAATAGAACAGCAACATAAAGGTGAATTCTTTACTTTATTTTAATAAAACGAACACTAAATATACCATATAATTTTAACTCATTACAGTTTAAAGACAAAAATCTATACTTTTAAAAAATATGTATAGGCATATCGATAGGGTAAGAAACACACTTAATAAAAGTTGTAGATTTTTGCATAAAAAAAGTTTTAATGCAACTTTTATTGAAAAAGAGGCAACAAGTTTTATTTTTAATTTAAAAAAAATATATAAAGAATTTGACATTTTATTTGTTTGAATATGGAAAAAACCTTTTTTTTTAAGCTATCGATATATATATAAATAAAATTGTACACAAAATGAACAAAATGCACCGACAATAAAAATTAAAAACTCGAAGTATGAATTTTTAACTAAGTGAAAGCTAAATAAATGCTTTAAAAACAATTTTTAGTGTTAAAAACAAACAAACAAGTGTCCTGAAATAAGAACAGATGATATCAAAGCATGAAATATATTAATATCCAAAGAATTCGAATACCCGCGAATTTAAATTTACGAGCGTCTACTCGGTAGACTCTACTGTACAAAATATACGATATGCGTACGTACATGCATAAGTACAATATGCATTCAAAAATCGTTACCCTAAAATAGGAAGGCCCTCATTTGTATCTTTTTTATACATAAGCCCCAGTGCCTCGTTTCTGTATTGTATGTGAGAAGTTCTTCAATAGATACATTTCCCTGTCAAAGATAAATAAATAAAAGAAGATATTTTTTGTATAATTTTAGCTAAAGTTATTTTAAAGTTATATGAACCACACTGTTACTGGCTGAAACACTATTTTAATATGTATTCTTCGATGCAAAACTTCTCGCAAGTTATAGAGACAAAGTACAGATTTTCGTTTATTTGGTCTGCTCATACTTTTATTACAATTAGCCAAAGAAATGTTGACTTTATTAATGTGACGGTATGTACCATTAATGTATATTCTTTAATATTATGTATTAATGAGCTTTATTAAGTCTCAAGAAACTTGTTTAAGATGTTTCCAAAGCCAATTTTAGATGCATAGTTCTTGCAGTACCTATTTATTGTGGTTTTTACTCAGTTTTGAAATATATGTATGTAAGTATTAATTGTCAGGATAAGTTTGAACTTTGACAAAGTATGTATGGGGCTTAAAAGGGTTAAAAATTGCCAGAAAACAAATACAAAAATTATTTTCTTTTTCTTTTCTTACTACGTACCAAACCATTCTAAGAATTTTAAAACATTTGTATCTTTGAAAAATGGGCTCAAAGTGAAAATAAAATAGACTCCGACATTAAAAGGCGATTATTTATTTTTAAAGCCACTCCAAAGTTTTAAATTTTTAAAATTTTTGTTGCTACGAAAAATTGTCCCATTTTGAAAATAAAAAATATAACCCAATTCAGGAAGAAAAAATTGCCCAAAATAATAAAAAAAATCCACAAAAAAGGAAGGAAAAACTATTCCAAGCCACAGTAGGTAATTTTAACCGGTTTTTTTATGCAGAAACTAATTCCAGCCAAAAGGCTAGAATGATTTAGTTGAACTTTTAGACTTAGGCTTGAAAAGATTTCTTCTTCTTTTTTCGAAGTCAGTCACTCACTCTTACGCTTACGACATGTCACGCGTGACAAGTTTGTCTTTTTCGTGACCATAACATATTTTTAAATTTATATAAAAAAAATTTTCAAAATTTATTTAAACGTTTACAGCCGTATGCAAAAAATTCTTACTTTAGCTTTAAAATATACATTAGTTAACAAACAATTGTCACGTTAGAGAAAACCCTATATTCAATACAACTCTGTTCAACTATGACTGAACATACGTCGCAGACAAGTACAGTGATGCCAGCAATTCAGAGGCAAAAAGAGCCAACCGAGTAATAAAAAAAGAGCTAAAAGGAGCTAAATTTAAAAATTGATTTTTCCGTGTTAAATCTATGAATGTATTATATATTCAATTTGCACTTAAGTTAAAAAAGAACAATCATTTTAAAAAGAGTAACATTTTCTTCTTCCGGCCATAGATTTGTTTTTGTATAATATTTTGATGTGTTATATGTATGTTTCAATTGAATTTATTTTTACAAATACGCTTGCTGGTAACTCGTAGTTTAAACAGGTTAAACCTTTGTAAACCATATATTATATGAACTTAACTATTAACCGTATTCAAAGCCATGCTGTTTCTTAGTTTATTCTTAAAAAAATTCATAGCACTGAATGTTTTTTCCACTTAAGCATTAGAGCATACTTAGATACGATCATATTTTTAAAACAAACAATAATGCACTTTGATTCAAAATTAGTCGGTTCTATCTAAATTTTTTTACTGGTACAATTTTAAATTTTTTAAGCAATTTTACAGCTCTTCAATTTTATTAAAATCATCTTCAAATTCTTTTATATTTTTTGAATCCTGCAGTAAAAAACATTTGTTACACTAACGCTGCTTTTCACAAAGTCCGATTATAATTTAACCGGAACTTTAACCGTAAGTTAGGCAAAATTGCATTTCACAAAGTACGGTTAGCATTTAACAGGCAGAAATTAACCAAAAAGTCCCTGTTAAATTTAACTGAACAAAATCTTCCGTTTAAATGTTTTACTTAAACAAAAATAAAAAAGAAAATGGAAAGAAGAAATGAACATTTACATTTTTGTAATGTTTTCAATATTCCAAGCTTGAAAGCCAAAAAGAAAAAAAGTGTTTACACGACGGGAGCATTTCTCTTTACATGTACATATAAAATGTTTTTTTATCTTCCACAATGAATACAATTATATGCACGCACATTTAACAATTTATACTTACCAAGGAACTGTATATGAACTATTTTAAGTAAAAAATTTGTTTTATATATATACTTTTCTTACATAAAAAAATTGCTAATAATTTTTGTATAACCATGGTACAATTATCTTAAAGTAATTGTACCATGTGTATAACTTTTTTTGATTATTTTCTTTCATTGCATGATTTTTCGTAAATAATAAAAACCAGTATTACCATACTTTTTCTATAATGTTAGTGTTAACTAACAGAAAGATGGTGAAACGCAAAACACTAGCCGTATGTTAAATAGTTTTGGTTAACGATATCGACGGTTTGTAAATGTTCCTGTTATATTAAAATAATCATAGATTGTGAAAATGGCCGTAAATGAGCTTAGTACTTCCTTAACTTACAGAATAGACACAAAATTTAAAAGGCATTGGGGCATAATCATAAACATATTTAAAATTTAAAATAGCCTAAATTTTTGCAGCAAACCAGAAAAATAGTTTTAAAAAAGTTTTTAGTGTTTAAATGGGGATAAAAAAAGTACCAAAAAGGAGAAAACAAAAAAACCTTCAATTCTACGCATTTAGAGAAAGAAAAATAAAAAAATATTTTGGAACAAGATTGTATAAAAAACCATTAAAATCATCATAATAAGTTCTATTTTTCATTTAGTATGATTCCCAAGAAATTAGTAAATGCAACAAAGCTTTGTTTTATTCGTACTAAAACAGGTATTCGAATAACGAATTTCGTTTGTTTGTTTTGATTTTTTTAAATCCCTAAAATATTGTTTTTGAACGGACAGCAAAAATAAATTTCTTCGATTTATGTATGAGTTTTGCTTAATGTACTGCAACATCATTTTTATTACTTTTATATCATAATTTCACAAAACATAAAAAACAAACATTGCTACTTTAAAAAATCAAAAGTTAAATATTCGTTTTAATTAAAAAAAATTAGGAAACTTTGCCCAAAAATAATTTACAAGGCTTTGTTAACTTTTTTGAGCATACGGCCGTTATTTTTTAAGCCGTGAGTAATTTGGAGAACGTTTTTAAAAACGTTTCTTTTTGTAAAAAATCAGAAAAATTAGCATAAAATATTAAGAAGAGTTATTTTTTGTTTTGTAAAGGATAACATTCTTATGGTCAATTTTTATTTTACCTGCAGAGAGGACATTCACCAGTTTGCTATAATTTAAGGCGAGACCTCTGCACCTTCTTTTAGAACATTCAGATTTATCTCCAAATTTGTTTGGCGTCCAACTGAGGATGTACTTGCCTCAACGATAAGCTTTTTGACTAAGCACTTCACCATTCTAAATTTTTCGTCCTTAATCCATTTTTGGCCAAGAAAATTCAAACGCAAGATTTTGAAAAAACTCAAACGTTTTTAAAGTAATTTGGGTGTTTTTAATTCAAATCCGCTATCGGTTTGCCGCTATTTTGTTCATGTTGCACCTTCGAGGCTTTCTTTATGGTTGATCTCTTAGAATATTGTTCCCTAAAAAACTTAACAACTGGTGGGTATCTCTTCTATTGGGTCTTGTATGGATTCAGCATCTGAATGTAAATATCAGAGCTTTGCTTACGCTTTTGAAATGATATATTTTTTCTCTTTTTTTTACTGATGAACTCAGAACAGAAATAAATAAAGACCTTTGCCACTACTTTGACCTAATATTTATTCTGCAACTTGAAACAGCATTGTCGGGTTTACTCCCTCGTTTCATTATTGTATGTGTTAAGCAGCCAATGGCTATGGCACATTCTCTTATTTTTTCAAATCGTTTTTACATTGCTTTACGCAATGCATCGGTTGAATTTATTAGAAGTTAGTGAGCACTGTCACCTTTTTGTTGTCTTCTCAACGACAAATCAATACTGAAATTGTTCTATGGAACTGATAATCACATTCTCCCCGCTTCAGTTGCTTTCTTATGCATAGTAGGGCTTTTGCAATACGAATTGGACGAACGCTTCCCGTAGCGCAAAACCGTTTTTCACTTAAAAGGCACAACAAATAATAGGTGTGTGATGGGAAAACATGCACAAACTTACCCAAAGTTACAAAAAGTTACCCAATAAGCGTTCCAGATAACAAAAATTGTGCATGAGAGAGCGGTAATAAGAAAGTAATTTCAGTTCTCTTCATGCACAAACTTTTTTTGGGTAAGTTTGTACATGGAAAATATTATCGGTTTTCTTTTAATTTACATGCATAAAAATTTCAATTTAGAAAAAATAAAATAAAAGCTAAAAACTCATATTTTTTAAAAGAAAGATAATGGAAGATTCTTCCAAATTATTTAAAAACATAAGTATTTGAGTTGTGTTTCTATAATATGAAATATTTTTTCATATGCACAAACATGCCAAAAATTACTTGGAACACACCTTATATGATATAAAGAAGTTGTAGAAATATATTTGGTATAGGGTCAGATCTAATGCACATTCCAATAGTCTTAAAACCACGTCTGCATCCAAACCAATTTGACGATCGCAGTTGTCACTCGAACCAAAATATTGAATACAATTATACAAATAACCGCATAAAAAGCACCACATTTTGTACCCAAACAAAATTGGTTTGTTCCTGATATACATTTTGCATGTTTGCTTGTATGTTGTGTTTAGCAAAAATATTTGTCACATTAAAAAAACAAAGTACAAAAATAATGTATCAAAGAAGCATATTCTCCAAATAGCAGTCAATGTTCGCGCTTGCGAACAGTTACATAAACAGCTAAAATGTAGTATCAATGTTTTGATTTTTGTAGTTTTTTTATTTTTTTCTGATTATTTAAATTGCATACAAAAATACTCTATGCTTAGATTTAACATTTTTGAACAATTAATACTTTTCTGCAATTGTGAAAAACTCTTTTGAAAACACATCCTATTAAATATTTTTTCAGATAAAATATATGATAAATGTTATATATTTTTCTTACGGTAAATTTAAGTCTAGACTATGTATTAAATAATGAAATCAATAAGTTTTAAAAAATAAATGCATAACTCTTTGTAATGTGGCGAACAGCGGCCGAAAATGGGTTAAGACAACTCGTTTCGACGGGCCATTTCTGAGACAAATAAATACAAAAGTTTTTATTTTTTTCTTTTGATAACAAACACTTCTTCCTTTGAGTTTCGTCAACATTCATATTTCATTGTTTCGTTCATCGAACCAAACTTTAGCGAGTTCGTTATGGGCGAAATAGGGCTTGCCTAAAAAAAACCTGATATCTCAGAAAACGCAAAAAACAGCATGGCATTACTTAAACAATATCAAAATTAAATACTTATAAAGACTTTATTAATTTTAGCTTTAAACAATTTGAAAACTTTTTTAAAACCTTTTCGTTTTTTTTTTAAATTTCGGTTTGACATTATTCACCAATAAACTATTTTATTTAAAACAATGATTATGTATTTAATTAGCAGTTACTATTAATATTGTTTCCCATGTTAAACTTTATTTTTAAATTGTTTAATTGAAATATTTTTTTTTATTAAATATGCAAAGGCTTCGCGTAAAAAGGGTTTTGGATAGCCGGCCTTCGGTGCAAAGAATTTAAGCTCTAAACTCAAACCATCGGTGCACAATGGTTTAGAATCGTTTTTTATTGCTCAAAGTTGTGTAGCTTTTAAATTAATGAAGGTTTTTTAGTAGTTCCTAAAAGCTTAGTAGTCTATAGACAACATCTTAAACTGTTATTGGGTTTGAGCTTCATCAAGATCGGTGTAGTGGTTGTTGAGAAATTTAAGCTTAAAGATCAATTTTCGAACTGTTTTCTTTTCCTTTTTGCATAGAAATGCTATGCTTTTTTAAGGCCTGATAATGAAAATTATATCATCTTTTTAAAAATAACAAAGTTGCCTTTTGAAAATCTGATACATAAGAGTAGCTTTTTATAGTGATAAATAGATTCTAGATAAAATTAAATATTAAAATAATTCAGTTTTGATTGATTTTGAATGTTAGATATAAAGGGATCTAACGTTGCCAATAATATAAGAAATAAATCATCTTTTGTAGAACTTTGTGTTCGCTGTAAAATCTGTCATCCTTATTTCTTTTTTTCCTGGGTTTTCTCTGATAAGTCTCCAAGTAGTAATAAATGGTGCTTAATGGAATCTTTTCAATGATAGAGAACTTTGTGCACTGTTGCAGACATTATTTTCCATGGGTACTTGGATGCATATATAGTAGCGGTTTCCTTGGCATAATCTCCAAATTTTTTAGCATTAATTTGATCATTGCACGCAAGTACTTCAGTAACTTTTTTAAATCTAAAAATAAGATCTATATCAGCACCTGTTATATTAGATGTAGTTTCGGGATCTAAGGAGAACCTTCTTGCAGTATTGCCATAATTTTTATTGCCTGATCCTTGTTTTGCTGATATATAATCAACCCGTGTGTGAGATATTTATCTTGATCCTGGGGCCAAATCGTCACATTTGACTCGAATCGAAAATTCACTCGATTGATCGAGTTGTCAATGCTTTTAGTATAGAAATTCTGATAAGAATTTTTAAATTTCGTTTCAAATCGAATGTGACGATTTGGCCTCTGCTTATTTTTTAATTTTTTTGCTCTTTGTTAGTGTTTTTATTTCTAACTAATCCTGATGATCCAAAGTCCAAATCATAGCTGATTTCCAGCATGTGATCCATAAACCTTATCCTTGTATGTAGCGGTGTTAGTCCTAATATAAATGCATCAATATTATCTACTGACTTTTTCGGCTCTTTGTTTAACTGACTTTTTTTTTTTTTTTTTTCATATATTTATTATTGAATCTTCGCCTGTGGCGAACTAACAATAAGTGTTCAAATCTTAAAACTAGGTAGTTAATATAAGTCCAGCCAGTGCCAGACTAAAATTTAAGTTCTCATATTAATTATCAAGCTTCATATAAGCGCAATAGTATCCCTCCTTTTCAGGCGGGTGTGCCCACTATGTTGCAGGATGTTTCGGGCGAGCGGATTTGGGTGAGCTTCCAGCTTATTTAAATACTTGTCCACATAGTTCAGGATTTCGCATTTAACTAGTGGAACTTGTAGATCCTTGTGGATGTTGCTGTTTTTAACATACTAAGGAGCACCAGTTATCATTCTTAGGATTTTGTTTTGCCTGCGTTGAATTTTTTCTATGTTGGATGCGGAAGCAGTGCCCCATAATTGTATACCGTAGCACCAAATTGGTTTCAAAATCGATTTGTAGAGTATAAGTTTACAATCAAGACGAAGCACAGAGTTTCTGCCGATTAGCCAATGAATTTGTGTAGCTTTAAGTTTCATTTGCGTCAACTTCGCATCTATATGAGGCTTCCATGTGAGGCGGCGGTCTAGGTGAATACCAAGATATTTTGTCTCGGTTCGTTGAGGCACCATATGGTTGTTAATAAGAATTGGAGAGCACGTTTCTTTGCGTAAAGTAAAAGTTACGTGGGTACATTTTTGTTCATTTATTTTTATTCCCCATAACTTTGCCCATTTTTCAACTTGGGTTACGTGTTGCTGCAATTGGTTTGAAGCCTCTTTAGGGTCTTTATGAATACTAAGAAAAGCAGTATCATCAGCAAATGTCGACGTGTGTGTAAAACTATTGGTTGGCATATCTGCTGTGTAAAGCAAGTACAGAACTGGACCTAATATACTCCCTTGAGGAACACCAGCCCCTATTGTTTGAGAAGAACTTCTTTGGTTTCCCTCTTTGATCATAAATTGTCGACCGGTTATGTATTTTTCTAAAAGGTTGAAAATATTAAATGGAAGGTTTAGCTTTAGTTTCTTTAACAGGCCTTCGTGCCATACTTTATCGAAAGCTTGAGAGACATCTATAAAAAGCGCGGAGCAATACTTTTTTTCTTCGAAAGTTTTTCTTATAACCTGCACCAGTCTGTGAGTTTGTTCGATTGTGCTATGTTGACTTCTAAAGCCAAATTGGTGATCTGGGATGCAGTTGTTTTCATTCAGGATCGAAATCAGCTTGTTCTTAAGCAATTTTTCGAAAAATTTTGACATTGTGGGTAACAAACTTATAGGCCTATAAGACTCTACCTTTGAAGGATCTTTTCCAGGCTTAGGAATCATCTTTACTAAGGCAATTTTCCATATAGGCGGGAAATGTTCAAGCCGAATTATTGCGTTAAAAAAAAAAAGAATTATTTTTTTTGCCGTAAAAGGTAGCTCTAAGAGCATTTTGTTGCTTATATTATCAACGCCAGGAGCTTTTTTACCATTTAGGTTAGCAATAGCCTCTACAACATCAGTAAATCGGAAACGTATTTCTAAAGGACGTCTGGCAACAACAGGCGGTAATTCCCTCACGTCAGTGCATGTATTGGGAGTGAATACGTTTTTGAAGTGCTTTGGGAACAGATCGCATTTTTCTTCGTCATTTCTAGCCCAGGATCCTCTCGAATTGCGCAGTGGTGGTTTTGCGATAACAGGTCTTTTAAGACGTCTGGCTGATCGCCATAAGGAATAATTTGTCTGAGGAGTCGCGTCTAGACCTTCCAGGTACTCTTTCAGTGATGCCATTCTGTGAGCCCCCAACAAGCTTTTTAGTTGGGTTGTACATTCTTTCAGCCTAGTTTTAAGTTGGGGCGATCTATGTTTTTGCCATTCCCTGCGGGCTCTTCTTTTTTCAGATACAAGCTTTTCCACATCGTCAGAGAAAATTTTGTTGTACCTAGCCTGGCGGTAGGTAGAAGACGCATGTTCAACGGCTTTTTTAATGTTTTCATTTAGGACGCTCAGACAATCATCTATGTCTCCGGGAGTTTATTATTCTTTTTGATAAGAAAACTCACTAGTTGCCATTTGGTGAGGACTGCAAATAGTAATTATTGTGGGTGAGTGGTCAGAAGATAAATCCAAGGAGGCTTGAGCCTCAATGAGCTCCGAGGATATACCTTTTGCTACGCCAAAATCAATTACGTCTGGAATTTTATTGTGGTCTGTTGGCCAGTAGGTTGGTTGTCCAGTTGAAATAACATAAAGTCCCATTTCAGACACGGCATCATACAAGACACGACCTCTGGGACTAATTAGGCGGGAGCCCCAGTATTTGTGCTTAGCGTTGTAGTCTCCAGCAGCTATAAAGCGGGGACCTAATGATTTGTAGAAACTGTTGTACTGATCCTTCGTTATGGAGAATCTAGGTGGACAGTAAACTGATGAAATAACAAGGTTATGGAAAAATTCATCAATGCAGACGTTCGTAGCTTGGATATAACATTCCGTGAGGCCACCCAACCATTGGTGTTTAATTCTTGATTTGATTAGAATAGCCGAGCCACCACATGATCTATCCCTAGGATCCTTTGAATCGTAAAAAGAATAACCACTAATTTTAAAAGTGCTTCTAGATGTCATATGAGTCTCAGAAATACACATAACATCGATTTTTTGGTTCATCAAGAAATATTCAAGCTCGTTTTTGTGTTGGCGGATGCCGTTTGCGTTCCAGAAACAAACCCTGAGGCAGTTAATGGTCTTTTAAGCATAGCCTGCAGAAAAGCAGACTGCATTTTTTGCATTTCTTGCATCATGTTGGCCATTTGCGCCATAATCTGCGTAAATTGTGTGACCATATTGTCAATTACGGCTTCCAGGCGGCTAAAATTAGGCCCGGTTGGTTCGCTGGTTGGCACTTCTTGTTGTGTTGTAGGCTGGGTAGACTTACGTGAATTAGGCTGGTTAGACTTTAATGCGGCGGCGTAAGAAACTTGATTTGTAGTTGGTTGTGCCAATGGAGGCATATTTGTAGTTGGTATATTTAAAGGCTGGGCAGGGGCAGGAACTATTTTCGGCTTAGTTGAGCGCTTAACTGAATTAAAAACAGGACAACCTCTATAGTTGGCAGTGTGGTTTCCCCCGCAGTTGCTGCATTTCTTTATCCTAGGATCATCTTTTGGCTTGTCGCACTTGGTCGTATCGTGCAGATCCCCACACACAACACAAACAGTAGGCAACTTACAATAAGTTTTAGTGTGGCCATATTCCTGGCAGTTTAAGCACTGTACGGGCCCAGATCGCTTATGTGGCACTTCCACAGTGACTCGTCGGTGCATAATATATTTTAAATCGTAGATGGGGTGAGTTTCACTTTTTTTCAATTTGATATCACCAGGCTCAAGCTCCACTCGGAATAATGGTTGGGGGTGTTTTTCCCTGTTTCTCATATTCGATACCGTCCTAACCATAAACCCTTTGTTTAGCAAACTGGTCTTGATCTCTTCTGGGTCAACGTTAGAATCAATGCCTTTAATAACCACCTGAAGGCCTTTTGCGGTCTTGAGTTGGTAGGTATAGAAGTTTTTTCTGAGTTTTTCGAGCTCCGAAACCGTGGCGCGGTAGGCGTTTTCATGGTTCACTTGAATTTTTGTCTCAAATATGTGTCCGCGTTTAACGTTTGAAACATAAAAGTTATTTTCCCCAATCAAACCGACTAAAAACTTGACGAGATCATTTGAGTTTTTTTCCCTCAAATAAATGGGTGGTGGCTTAAAGGACTTTTTTTCACTAACAGGGGCCTCATTATCCTCTTGCAAAATTGCAAAACGATTTTGCGATGAGGTTGGCCTTTCATCGTCTTTTAAAATTTTTGCAGGTTGAGATGCTTCTGCCGATTTAGGGCTCCTTCCCCTTTTAAGAACTGTTACGTACCTGTCCATCCCTACCTGGATCTTAGGAGCACACGCAGAAATTGGGCCCGTAGCGCCTTTAGCAGCTGTTGGTGCGACACTAGAACTTGATAAAGAAGACCGCGATGAAGATGGCACCTCGGTATTTTTTTTATAATTTTTAAACAGAGATTGGGCTAAATTTGTCCCTTGTTCAGTACATTTATTCAAATTAGGCACACTTGCACTTAAATTATTTGTATTTGTTTTCGGTTTTGCACTTAAATAGT
The DNA here is from genome assembly GCA_963583895.1 of Melanophora roralis. Taxonomy (NCBI): domain Eukaryota; kingdom Metazoa; phylum Arthropoda; class Insecta; order Diptera; family Rhinophoridae; genus Melanophora; species Melanophora roralis. Next base: position 67,248,413 of record OY757190.1, on the reverse strand, counting down.
TTCTTTATATTCAGGGTCTCTAATGTTTTCATTGCTAACGCTTGCTGAGCTTAACACAATGTAAGCATTTCGGCTATTAGGCCCACTGTCACAACGATTACTGTTACTCATTAACCGTTTGGTTTTTTTTGTTTTGTTTAGTTTGTTTTTATTTTCGATTCTCACTTATGTCTTGTAGGTATGTATATTAACAATTTTTTTTTGTAACTTATTACAAATATCACCTATTACAAATATACACTCGCGTAGACACGTCCGTACACTACGAGATTAAGAGAGCAACTTTAACTGACTTGATGTTGCCTTATAATACAGCTGGATGAAGCGTTTGTATCAGTCAAAATCTGGGGAATTTGATCGTCTATCATTGAAAGTATTAATTGGTAGTTCAATTTAATAGTTTGTTCATCTATCTCTAACTCTTATGGCTGTAGTGCTAAAATTTGAGCTCTTATGTGACTTACTTCATTCTCAATGGTATCATGAGTTTCCTTTCTAAATTCCAATTTTACTGGTCTGCAGTATTTAGTAGACGATGTTGTTTGATTTTTTTCAAATACATCTTGTTTGAATTGTGCTAAACGAAGGCTCTGTGTCTTCTAAGTACTTTATTATCGCAATGGCACAAATTACACCATAAACATATCTGTTTCCGAAATGTATTCACATAAAAATTGTTTAAATTGTTTTTGTCTAGAAGATTCATTGCAATTTACATGTTTTTTTTTAATTTGCTTCACTAAAGCTTGCAGTTGTACCTGTGCCGAAATTGGGTTGATTTCAATAGATTCCTTTAAAGGAGAACAGTCTTCTTTATAGGAAACTATGTGATAATATGATGGGAGCCTTTTTCGATCGCACGCAATCGGAGAAATAATGCCAGCGCTTCCTCATTTGTGAATTCTTTTTCCTTGTTGATGTTGCAACACTCTTGACGGCCCGTTTTGTTTTCACTGGACTAGCAGAAAGGACTTTTACAATGATATCCACTTTCGCTAATTGTTTTTCTGATCGCGATTTGTGAAGAAAACTATTTTTAATGTTTTTACATCCGATTCTTCATATACATATATTCCTTAGTTTTCGTCTCTTAGATCTATCTATACAGTTATCTAGCGATTTTTGTGGTCTTCTACCACTGCCTTCATTTGTGGTTTCTGAAATGATCTGGATACGAAGTTCAACTTGTAACCAATTCGGAAAGCGCTTGTAGAATTTACATTTACTCCAGTCAACGTTCTTGTAGCGTGTTTTAAATGTTTTGTCAAATTCAGATACTTTGTTTTTAATTTCCGATTGTGTTTTGATGTTGTAAGCATTTAACTTCAATTTGCTTTGAATACGACTTACAAGATCTTAATTTTTGTTTCTAAAATATTCTTCGGTCAATTCGTTAAAGCTGAAAGTCTCCATATTTTAATTAAGCTAAAAATAATTTCCTTTTATAATTTATCAGACTAATTGGTTCAAGTTTATTGTGATAAGATTTTCATTGAAGAAATATTCAGAAAAAGTTTAGTTTCCCGATACTAGCCGAGTGGAATTCATTTTCAGAGCCCGCTACAAGTCCTCATCAGCACTCTTTGTTCGGTACTGAGCATTGGTAGTAAATATCTTCTATTTAACCCAAGTTTTAATTGAAATTTGAATACGGAAATACTAATTTGCATTTTACACATACTCTAATTAGCAATTGTTAATTCTTGGGTTAGAACGAAATTTACGGCCTGCCATTTTTTATATCATGGCAACACCTTTTCTTTTATTTATTCTTCATCTCACCACTTTAATTTTGCCTTATTCATCTCTATTTAGATGAGTATGAAGGCGGCATGCTTTTGCATGCATTAGTTTTGTCTCGCTTTTTGTTATATTTCTAAATTTTAATTTTGCTGACGATCAGTTGTCAGCGAGTTGTTGAACTTGTTTTATTAACTTTGCGGGCGTATTTTTTTACACCATGCCTAGAGTTATTTGATACATATTTATTTTTAGCGTATTTTTCAACAATTTTTATTTCTAAAATTTCCTTTTATAATTTATCAGGCTAATTGGTTCAAGTTCTAACCCAAGAATTAACAATTGCTAATTATAGTATGTGTAAAATGCAAATTAGTATTTCCGTATTCAAATTTCAATTAAAACTTGGGTTAAATAAAGATATTTACTACCAATGCTCAGTACCGAACAAAGAGTGCTGATGAGGAGTTGTAGCGGGCTCTGAAAATGCATTCCACTCGGCTAGTATCGGGAAACTAAACCTTTTCTGAATATTTCTTCAATGAAAATCTTATCACAATAAACTTGAACCAATTAGCCTGATAAATTATAAAAGAAAATTTTAGAAATAAAAATTGTTCAAAAATACGCTAAAAATAAAAATAATTTGTTTGTTGAAGGGATATTAATTAAAACTTCCAAAAATGTATTCACCTTTTTAAATTGAATATTTGTACGAAACTAAAATTTCTTTCCAAATTATTGTCCTAATATACAACTTGTTCAGATATGAACATGGTTGTTCGGGCTTTCCTAATTAATTGCTAAACGGTGGTTGATTATTAAGAAAAACGCACTTAAAATATGTGCGTACTATTGGAAAAAACTACCCTTAAAATTGTAATTGTTTAGTATTTAAGGATGGTTGTCTGATATGAAATATTCAACAAGTACGCTTGTGTGTTTTATTACTGCAATTTTTTTTTTTTCATATTTATACCCTTCACATAAGTGATAAGGGTATATATAAGTTTGTCATTCCGTTTGTAATTCCTTTATTATCCATTTGGGACCCCATAAGGTATATATATTCTGGATCCTTATAGATAGGGAAACCGATTTAGCGATGTCCGTCTGACCGTCTGGCCGTGTTATGGTTGAAATTAACTTTCTGAAGCCCCCCGATATCGCATAGACCCGAATGTGGTATCAAACTGTCACAGATAGTCTCGAAAAAATCGGTATTGAAATTCAGCAAAATCGCCCGATAAATAACCGAGATATAAGCAAAACCAAGACTACATCGGTTTTTTGAGTCTACAACAACAACAAAGAACATACTTTTACATGTAATAATAAAAAAAACAAGTAAGAGCGCTATATTCGGCTGTGCCGAATCTTATATACCCTTCACATTGACCTTTCGTAATCCCAAACTTTTTTTATTTTTAACCATTTTTTTACTTATGAAATATTTCTAATTTTTAAATAGGCTCTAAGGCCAACTCAAAGAAGTTGTGGGCATTTTCATATCATTTTTGTAAATTTTGTATGGCAACCCCCTTAGCGCGTGGAGATAGAGGGTAAGTATATTCTTGGAATATGTTTGGGAGGGCAAACTAATGGGGGTCGGTCGTACACTTTATTGCTCTAAGGCCAACTCTAAAGAAGTTGTGGGCATTTTTACATAATTTTTGTAAATTTTGTATGGCAACCCCCTTAATGCGTGGAGATAGGGGGTAAGTATGTTCAAGGAATATGTTTGGGAGGGCAAACTAATGGGGGTCGGTCGTACACTTTATTGCTCTAAGGCCAACTCTGAAGAAGTTGTGGGCATTTTTACATAATTTTTGTAAATTTTGTATGGCAACCCCCTTAGGGCGTGGAGATAGGGGGTAAGTATGTTCTAAGAATATGTTTGGGAAAAGAAACTAATAGGGGTCTGTCGTACACTTTATTGCTCTAAGGCCAACTCTAAAGAAGTTGTGGGCATTTTTACATAATTTTTGTAAATTTTGTATGGCAACCCCCTTAGGGCCTGTAAATAGTTCCGTTGTTATCTTTTACTACAAATGATCTTGGTTCTTTACAAGTTTCTATAATTTGCCCTTGAAACCAACAACTTGTGGGTGTTTTCTTAAACATTACGATATCGCCCTCATTAACCGGATCTACCCTTTTCGCAGTTTTGTTATAATAATCTGAATATTTTCTTATTTTTGAGTTTAAGTTATCCCTATACTCATTCGCATTAACAACTTTTGGTTTATAATTATCTGTGATAGAAGGGATGTTGGTTCTCAAGGACCGTGACATAAGCAATTGAGCCGGACTGGGTAAATAACCCTTGGGCGTTGACCTATATTGAAGTAAAGCCAAATAGAGATCGGAATTGCTTTCCTCACATTTTATCAATATATTTTTAATTGTCTGTATGGATCTTTCAGCTAATCCGTTAGACCTCGGCAAATATGGGCTTGATGTTTTATGATCAATATCCCAATTTTTACAAAACTCTTTAAATTCCTGAGAATTAAATGGTGGACCATTATCTGTTATTAGAATAAATGGAATTCCATGTCTCGAAAAATTTGACTTTAATTTACGTATGACTTGTGAGCTATTATAACTCGAGTTAAGCAACTCAATTTCAATATATTTTGAATAATAGTCAACGACGAAAAGGTACATTTTCTTTTTATATTCGAATAAATCACAACCTAGTTTGAACCATGGCAAATCAACAATTTCATGCGGTAAAATCTCAGACTTTGTATTTGAATTTTGGTATCGCATACAAATTTCGCAGTTTGAAACTACATTTTCAATATCATTGTAGATATTTGGCCAATAAATAGTCTGACGAGCCAAGTCCTTACACCTTTGCATACCCATATGCCCTTCATGAATCTTTTTTAAAATGGTTTTACGTAAATCTTTTGGAATTAATATTTGATGATTTTTTAATAAAATGTCATCTAAAATTGAAATTTCATCCTTAATTTTAAAATAAGGCATTACATTTTCATCAATATTTTTCTTGTTTTTCGGCCACCCGTCCCTAACATACTCAAAAATTTTATTAAAAATTATATCATTTTTCGTGGATTCCTTTAAAACTTCCATATTCGAAAATGGAAGCTCTAAATGAGAAGCTACAAAATTGCAATGAAGAGATTGTTTCTTATCCATATCAGTCAACGCGCTTTCCGATAAGGGGGCTCTTGACAAAGTATCGGCAATTTGTAAAAATTTTCCAGACTTGTACATGACCGAAAGATTATATGATTGCAAACGCAACATAAATCGTTGAAGTCTCGCTGGAATTTTGTTAAGTGGTTTGTTAAATAAACTGACTAAGGGTTTATGGTCAGTTTCGACCAAAATTTTTGAGCCATAGACAAATTGGTGAAATCTTGTGCAACCTAAAAGTATCGCAAATAATTCCTTTTCTATTTGTGCATAATTTTTTTGTGTTTCTGTCAAAGAAACTGACGCATATGCAATTGGTCGTTTGTCGTGCATAATTGTTGCACCTAGTGCAAATTTAGAAGCATCAACAGACAACGTTAATTTCTTATTTGGGTCAAAATATGTTAATACGGGAGATTTAGTTATCTCATTTTTAAGATTTTCAAGTTATTTATCACTATCTTCTTCTTCCTTAGCTAGCACGTTTTTTACCATTCGTTTCTTCCTATAGCATAATTTTGCAAAATGGCCGACTTTTCCACAATTATGGCATTTAGCGCTTTCTGCCGGACACTTATTTCGATGAATTTGACCACAACGACTGCGTTTACTTGTGGCTTATAATTTACTGTACGATTAGATTTAAATTTGTTTTTTCTTAACGTGTTGATCATTGGTTCAGATTCATTGGAGTCTTCAAGCTTTGAAGCATTTTCCTTTGCCATTGCCATAGCATTTGCAATACCAACAGCCTTGTCCAATGAAATACCACCCTCAGCCAACAATTTTTCCCGAACATTTCCCATCTTAATAGATAAGCCGCAAGTGAAAATATCTCTCACCAAATCCTCACGTAACATCCCAAACTCACAGGTTAAACTTAAATTTTTTAACAAAGTCACGTACTCATCAATGGTTTGTCCTGGTTGCTGTTTGCAGACAAAAAATTTATGCCTTTCCATAGCAATATTTACTTTGGGTATGAAATAACCACCAAACTTTTTTATTAAATCCGTATATTTAATAGTGTCCACATCTTCGTCAAAAGAATTGGAAATTTCCAACGACTCTGGGCCAAGATGGTGAAGCAGTAATGCTACTTTACGGCGGTCAGACTGGGACTCCAAACTGGATGCTGTTTAAAATATTTTAAATTGTGTGAACCATGACTTCCATTCCTTGGCTAAGTTGGTAAACTTTAGGTTGATTGGCTGCAGTGACGTTGCGAAAAATTGATTGCCTTGAATTTTCATCTGATTTGCTGTTGTTGGCACTGTAGTACTATAGGCAGTGATGGCACTATAGCACTATATGCAACAGCAACCCCATTAGGGCGTGGAGATAGGGAGTAAGTATGTTCTAGGAATATGTTTGGGAGAAGAAACTAATTGGGGTCGGTCGAACACTTTATTGCTCTAAGGCCAACTCTGAAGAAGTTGTGGGCATTTTTACATAATTTTTATAAATTTTGTATGGCAACCCCCTTAGGGCGTGGAGATAGGGGGTAAGTATATTTTAGGAATATGTTTGGGAGGGCAAACTAATGGGGGTCGGTCGTACACTTTATTGCTCTAAGGCCAACTCTGAAGAAGTTGTGGGCATTTTATCATTTTTGTAAATTTTGTATGGCAACCCCATTAGGGCGTAGAGATAGGGGGTAAGTATTTTCTAGGAATATGTTTGGGAGAAGAAACTAATAGGGGTCGGTCGTAAACTTTATTGCTCTAAGGCCAACTCTAAAGAAGTTGTGGGCACTTTTACATAATTTTTGTAAATTTTGTATGGCAACCCCCTTAAGGCGTGGAGATAGGGGGTAAGTATATTTTAGGAATATGTTTGGGAGGGCAAACTAATGGGGGTCGGTCGTACACTTTATTGCTCTAAAGCCAACTCTGAAGAAGTTGTGGGCATTTTATCATTTTTGTAAATTTTGTATGGCAACCCCATTAGGGCGTAGAGATAGGGGGTAAGTATGTTCTAGGAATATGTTTGGGAGGGCAAACTAATGGGGGTCGGTCGTACACTTTATTGCTCTAAGGCCAACTCTAAAGAAGTTGTGGGCACTTTTACATAATTTTTGTAAATTTTGTATGGCAACCTCCTTAGGGCGTGGAGATAGGGGGTTAGTATGTTTTAGGAATATGTTTGGTAAGGCAAACTAACGGGGGTCGGTCGTACACTTTATTGCTCTAAGGCCAACTCTGAAGAAGTTGTGGGCATTTTATCATTTTTGTAAGTTTTGTATGGCAACCCCATTAGGGCGTGGAAATAGGGGGTAAGTATGTTCTAGGAATATGTTTGGGAGAAGAAACTAATAGGGGTCGGTCAAACACTTTATTGCTCTAAGGCCAACTCTGAAGAAGTTGTGGGCATTTTTACATAATTTTTGTAAATTTTGTATGGCAACCCCCTTAGGGCGTGGAGATAGGGGGTAAGTATATTCTAGGAATATGTTTGGGAGTAGAAATCAATGGGGGTCTGTGATACATTTTTTTCCTCTACGGGCGAGTCCGGGGAAGTTATAGCGGTTTTTACCTTAATTTTTAAAATTTTGTATGGCAACCATGTCAGAGGCTGGAGATAGAGAGTAAGTATGTTCCAAAAAAATGTTTGGATGGAAAAAATAATTTGGGTCGGTCCTACATTTTACCTTTGTAGGAGAACCCTGGAAGCCGTAGGAGCGATTTTAAAAATGTTTAAATTAAGCTTTGTATGGCAACGCTGTTATATGTATGAACACTTATACTAATAAAATTTTTGGTTTGGGTGTGTTTCAATAATATCAACATGACTGATTCTGTTTTTTTCTTTTTTTGTTGTTTTTTTGTTTTTATATATAACTTCCCCGGACTCGCCCATAGAGGAAAAAAATGTATCACAGACCCCCATTAATTTCTACTCCCAAACATATTTCTAGAATATACTAACCCCATATCTCCACGCCCTGAGGGGGTTGCCATACAAAATTTACAAAAATGATATGTAAATGCCCACAACTTCTTCAGAGTTGGCCTTAGAGCAATAAAGTGTACCACCGACCCCCATTAATTTCTTCTCCCAAACATATTCCTTGAACATACTTACCACCTATCTCCACGCCCTAATGGGGTTGCCATACAAAATTTACAAAAATGATAAAATGCCCACAACTTCTTCAGAGTTGGTCTTAGAGCAATAAAGTGTACGACCGACCCCCATTAGTTTGCCCTCCCAAACATATTCCTTGAACATACTTACCCCCTATCTCCACGCCCTAATGGGGTTGCCATACAAAATTTACAAAAATGATAAAATGCCCACAACTTCTTCAGAGTTGGCCTTAGAGCAATAAAGTGTACCACCGATCCCCATTAATTTCTTCTCCCAAACATATTCCTAGAACATACTTACCACCTATCTCCACGCCTTAAGGGGGTTGCCATACAAAAATGATGTCAAAATGCCCACAACTTTTTCAGAGTTGGCCTTAGAGCAATAAAGTGTACGACCGACCCCTATTAGTTTCTTCTCCCAAACATATTCCTTGAACATACTTACCCTCTATCTCCGCGCCCTAATGGAGTTGCCATACAAAATTTACAAAAATGATAAAATGCCCACAATTTCTTCAGAGTTGGCCTTAGAGCAATAAAGTATACCACCGATCCCCATTAATTTCTTCTCCCAAACATATTCCTAGAACATACTTACCACCTATCTCCAAAAATGATAAAATGCCCACAATTTCTTCAGAGTTGGCCTTAGAGCAATAAAATGTACGACCGACCCCCATTAGTTTGCCCTCCCAAACATATTCCTAGAACATACTTACCCCCTATCTCCACGCCCTAAGGGGGTTGCCATACAAAATTTACAAAAATTATGTAAAAATGCCCACAACTTCTTTAGAGTTGGCCTTAGAGCAATAAAGTGTACGGCCGACCCCCATTAGTTTGCCCTCCCAAACATATTCCTAGAATATACTTACCCTCTATCTCCACGCCCTAAGGGGGTTGCCATACAAAATTTACAAAAATGATATGAAAATGCCCACAACTTCTTTAGAGTTGGCCTTAGAGCCTATTTAAAAATTAGAAATATTTCATAAGTAAAAAAATGGTTAAAAATAAAAAAAGTTTGGGATTGCGAAAGGTCAATGTGAAGGGTATATAAGATTCGGCACAGCCGAATATAGCGCTCTTACTTGTTTTATTATTGAATCTTCGCCTTTGGCGAACTAACAATAAATATTCAAATCTTAAAACTATTTAATTTTTATTAGACCAGCCAGTGCCAGACTAAAATTCAAGCTCTCATAATAAAATTAATTAATTCAGTAGTTTCATCTTAGTGCAATAGTATCTCTTCTTTTTAGACGGGTATGCCTACTTTGCTGCAAGATGCTTCGAGCGAGAGGATTTGGATGTTTTTCCAACTTATTTAAATACTTGTCCACATAGTTTAAGATTTGGCATTTTACTATTAGTACTTCTAGATCCTTGTGGATGTTGCTGTTTTTAATATACCAAGGAGCACCAGTTATCATTCTTAGGATTTTACTTTGACGACGTTGTATTTTTTCTATGTTGGAGGCGGAAGCAGTGCCCCATAATTGTATACCGTAGCACCAAATTGGTTTTAAAATCGAGTTGTAGAGTAGAAGTTTACAATCCAGACGTAGAACAGAGTTTCTACCCATTAGCCAGTGGATTTGAGCAGCTTTAAGCTTCATTTGAGTCAGCTTCGAATCTATATGAGGCTTCCGTGTGAGGCGGCGATCCAGGTGAATGCCAAGATATTTCGTCTCAATTCGTTGAGGCACCGTATGGTTGTTAATAAGAATTGGGGGGCACGTTTCCTTGCGTAACGTAAAAGTAACGTGGGTGCATTTTTGTTCATTTATTTTAATACCCCATAACCTTGCCCATTTTTCAACTTGGGCTACGTGATGTTGAAGTTGTTTTGTGGCCTCTTTAGGGTCGTTATGAATAATGAGAAAGGCGGTATCATCAGCAAATGTCGACGTATGAGTAAGATTGTTGTGGCATATCTGCTGTGTAAATCAAGTACAGAATTGGAACTAGTATACTCCCTTGAGGTACACCAGCCCCTATTGGTTGAGAAGAACCTATTTGGTTTCCCTCTTTGATCATAAATTGTCGGCCGGTTATGTATTTTTCTAATAGGTTAAAAATATTAGATGGAAGGTTGAGCTTTAATTTGTTTAACAGGCCTTCATGCCATACTTTGTCGAACGCTTGAGAGACATCTATGAAGAGCGCGGAGCAGTATTTCTTTTCCTCAAAGGCTTTTTTTATAACCTGTACCAATCTATGGGTTTGAACGATGGTACTATGTTGATTTCTAAATCCAAATTGGTGATCTGGAATGCAGTTGTTTTGATTCAGGATCGGAGTCAGCTTGTTTTTAAGCATTTTCTCAAACAATTTGGACATAGTTGGTAACAGACTAATAGGCCTGTAAGACTCCACCTTCGATGGATCTTTTGCCGGCATCTTTCCATACTGGCGGGAAATGTTCGAGCCGTAATATGGCGTTAAAAATAAAAAGAATTATTCTTTTTGCTATGCAAGGCAGCTCTAAAAGCATTTTGCTGCTGATTTCATCAAAGCCAGGAGCTTTTTTAGCATTTAGATTATTGATAGCCTCTACGACATCTGACAACTGAAAACGTATTTCCATAGGACATCCATCAACAACAGGCGGTAATTAACTTATGTCAGTGCATGTATTTGGAGTGAAGACACTTATTAAATGACTTGCGAGCAGATCACATTTTTCTTCATCTGTTTTTGCCCAGGATCCTCTCAGATTACGTAGTGGTGGTTTCGCGATAACGGGTCTTTTAAGATACAGTGAACTCGCGAAAACGTGAACTAATTTTTACCAAGGGTGTTCATGTTTTCGATTTTGTTCACGTTTCTGATTGGATATGTTTTAATTATTTTCTAACGAATTTAATTTTTTTTTATCAATTTATTGTTATTAGTTCAAAAACATCCAAATCTAGTCAAAACTTAACAACGCTTTAACCCGAAAAGTCCAATTTAAAAATTTTAAAACCTAAGCTTTTGGGTAATACATAATTGTCTTATTAATCTGACCACAAAAATCAACCTTTTGCAAATAAAACTATGTATATCGCTTATAGATCCTTTTATTGCATAATTCGGGGACTCCCAAAACTAATAAAATTAATGTAAACAAACAAAAAACCTCAGAAAAAACTGTTCACGTTTGAGGGCTTTCAATGTTTGTTCACGTTTTAGAGTAGTTAATGTTAAATAAAAAGTGTTCACGTTTCTGGATGTTCACGTTTCTGGATATTCACGTTTTCGCGAGTTCACTGTATTTCGCTGATCGCCATAGTGAATAATTCGTCTGAGGAGTCAAGTCTAGACCTTCGAGGTGTTCCTTAAGAGATGCCAATCGATGAACCTCTAGCAACTTTTTCAATTGGTTTGTACATTCCTTCAACTATGCTTTAAGTTGGGGTGATCTGTGCTTTTGCCATTCTCTTCAGGCTCTTCTTTTTTCAGATAAAAGCTGTTGCACGTCGGCTGACAAAATTTTGTTGTATTTTGTATGACGATAGTAAGAAGAAGCATGATCAACGGCTTTTTTTATGTTCTCATTAAGGCTGCTCAGACAATCATCGATGTCTTCGGGTGCTTTTAGCGGTTGGTTTTCCGAGCAGTGGGTGCTGATAAATTTTTTGTATTTTAATCAATTAACCCTTTTAAATGAAAAAATATCACTTGTTGGTATATGATGAGCACTAAAAATAGTGATTATAGTGGGAGAGTGGCCTGAAATAAATCCAACGAGGCTTGAGCTTCGAAAAGTTCCGGGAATATGCCTTTTGTTACGCCAAAATCGATAACGTCTGGAATTTTATTATGATCAGTTGGCCAATATGTCGGTTGTCCAGATGAAATAACGTTAAGTCCCATTTCAGATATGGAATCAAACAAAACACGACCCCTGGGACTTATAAGGCGAGAGCCCCAGTACGTATGCTTAGCGTTAGAGGCTCCAGCAGCTTTGAAGCGGGGATCTAAAGATTTGTAAAAACTGTTGAACTGATCCTTTGTTTTGAAGAACCTCGGTGGATAATACACTGGCGAAATAACTAAGCCATGGAAAAATTCATCAACGCAAACGTTTGTTGCTTGTATATAACATTCGGAGAGACCACCCATCCATTGATGTTTGATTCTCGATTTGATTATTATAGCCGAGCCACCACATGATCTATCTCTGGGATCCTTCAAATCGTAAAAAGAATAGCCTCTAATTTTGAAATTACTTCTAGATGTCATATGCGTCTCAGAAATAAACATAACATAAATTTTTTGGTTTATTAAAAAATATTCGAGTTCGTTTTTGCGTTGGCGGATGCCGTTAGCGTTCCAGAAACAAACCCTAAGGCAGTTCATGGTCTTTTAAGCATGGTCTGAAGAAGAGCATTTTTTGCATCATTCCAGCCATTTGCGCCATGAACTGCGTAAATTGTTTAACCATATTGTCAACTACAGCTTCGAGGCGGCTAAAACTGGAACCGGTTGGTTCATTTGTTGGCATCTCTTATTGTGTTGTAGGCTGGGTAGGCTTACGTGCATTGGGCTGGTTAGACTTTAATGCGTTGGCATAGGAAACTTGACTTGTAGTTGGTTGTGCTAATGGAGGCATGTTTGTATTTGGTATATTTAAAGGCTTGGGAGGGGCAGGAACCACTTTCGGCTTAGATAAGCGTTTAACTGAATCAAATCAGTTGGCCGTGTGGTTTCCTTCGCAATTGCTGCATTTCTTTACCCGAGAATCATCTTTTGGCTTTTCGCACTTGGTCGTAGCATGCAGGTCACCACACACAGCACAAACAGAAGGCAACTTGCAATAAGCCTTGGTGGGACCATATTCCTGGCAGTTCAAGCACTGTACGGGCTCAGATCGCTTATGTGGTGCTTCCACTACAACTCTACGGTGCAAAATATATTTTAGGTCATAAATAGGGTGAGTCTAATTTTTTTTTAAATGTACATCACCAGGCTCAAGCTCCACTCGGAATATTGGTTGGGGATACCTTTCTCTGTTTCTAATGTTTGACACAAACTTGGCTTTAAAGCCTTTGCTGCACAAACTGGCCTTAATCTCCTCTGGGTCAACATTTGAATCAATACCTTTGATAACAACCTGGAGACCTTTTGCGTTCTTAAGTTGGTAGGTGTAGAAGCTTTTCTTATGTTTTTAAAGTTCGGAAACCGTAGTGCGGTAAGCGTTTTGTGATTCACTTGAATTTTAGTTTCATAAATGCTACCACGCTTTATATTCGAAACGTAAAAGTTGTTTTTGCCTATTAATTAAACTAAAAACTTTATGAGGTCATTTGAGTTTTTCTCTCTCAAATATATTGGAGGAGGCTTAAATGACTTCCTTTCGGGTAATGGGGCATCATTTTCCTCCTGCAAAATGGCAAAACGGTTTTGCGATGAGGTCGGCTTTCAAATATTTGCTAGGTTGGTAATCTCTGCCGATTTGGGGCTTTTTCCCCTATTAAGAACTGTTATATAACGGTCCATTCCTACCTTGACCTTTGGAGCTTGTGAAGAAAATGGACTGTGACCGTCTTTAGCAACTGTAGGTTCAATTTCTAAACTCAATAAGGAAGACCTCGATGAGGATGGTACCTCGCTATTTTTTTTATAATTTTTAAAAAGAGATTGAGCTAAATTTGTCCCTTATTCAAAACACTTATTTAAACTTGGTGCACTTGCACTTAAATTATTTGTATTTATTTTTGGTTTCTCACTCAAATAGTTTTTATTGTATTCAGGGTCTCTAATGTTTTCATTGCTCACGCTTGTGGAGCTTAACACAATAAAAGCATTTCTGCTATTAGGCCCACTGTCACGAAGATTACTGTAACTCATTTACCGTTAGCTTTTTTTTTTTATTAAGTTTGCTGTTTTTCACTTTTGTATACAATATGTATGTATATAATAAAAATTGTTTGCCACCTATTACAAATATTCGCTCTTATTAACACTCGCGTAACACGTCCGCACACAACGAGTTTAAGATCACGAATTGATTACTGCAAGTCATTACACTCCCTCTTCCTTTCTCTCTCTCTCTCTCTCTATCTCTCTCTCTCTAAGTTTTGCTACCCTCAATTTGTGCTTATGCCAGTGAATTTAATGTTGAGGTGGAATGGCAGTTACCTGGCTTCTAAAATAACTTTACTACAAAACTTTAAATGTTATGAATATACGGTGGTTTCAAATTTATTATTACCCTAACTACAAATTGTAAAGGGCGCGCCCTTTTGTTAAAAACAACAGTTTAGCCAACATAACAAAAACAAACCGCAGCCCATTATCAACAATAGCTTTCGCGGAGTTATAATTTGGGCCATTCTTTCTTCTCTATAAATACCATTAGTTTTTTTGGGCGGCAAGAGAAACGTTTTCGGAGACATTTATTATATTCTTAAAATTGGGATCATTTTTCATTTAGTGTTTTATGACCAATTTTTAAGGAGAAACATCATTAATTTATATGTTTCATTTAATATTCATTACTTTTGTTGTTTGGTCTTTGGTCCTAGAATTTTCTGGCATGTTAAATGATTAAAATTTTGTTTTCAAGTTGAAACAGAGATTATTAATGCTATTGTAAACGGAATTGATTTTAATCACTTTAGCGCTAGTTTTTCTTCGAAAACTTCTTAGCACAACGTATGATTTTAGTTTTTAAATGCCGAACGGTTTTCGAGAGGTATTTGTCGGTTTCTTCGGATGTAAGTAAAACTTGTTGCGCCTATCATGTACTATATAAAACCACTTGCTGCGGGATTCCTGCTCGTTCATTTATGGTTGTTTTTGTGATCCACATGTGAATCACATAAATATAACTAAGCATGTCTTAGCTGGAATATTATTAACTTATTAACTGGTTTTTATTGTTATATATCGATATCTTCTGCGGGAGCATTCGATTGGCAACGATTATGGTTACCACAACAAAAACCGTTTTCTCTGTGCGAAGTGATTAAAATTACCTTGTAACATACAAACTTATATATCGTCGCAGAAAATGCAAAACGCCCTATCTAACAGTGAGTTAAAAAGTATCAACAAATATATTTCTGCTGGAAAAAAAGAATTTTGGGAGATGCCGTAAATATTTTAAGGCTAGAATTAATAAAAAGCCAATTTTAAATTGTTTGCTAGATAGGGCGTTTTGAATTTTCTGTGACGATATATGATTCGTGTTCTAAGTCTAAGTTCTTAGTTATTTAAAGCAAATAGTAATAGGTGACAAGCATATTAATTAATATACATACGTACAAACATATGTACATACATACATACATACAAACATACATACATACATACATACAAACATACATACATACCCTGTCGGACATTCAGTTAACTTAAAATTAACTTGAAGCTGAATATTTCTCAAGTAGTGGTGGTTGACACTTCCATTACTTTTATATGGAATTAACTAACTATTTTAACATTGCGATGTCCTAGGAAGTAGTCAATTGTCCGATTCTGTGTAATATATTTAATAAAAAGACGTGGCATAGCCACCAGTTACTGCTTAAACAATGAATCGTTTTATTAATTACTTTTACTTATTATATACTAACATAAAATAACTATTACAAAAATATTTTTAATACAAAAGAATTGGGGTAAATGAAAAGGCTCAAATAACTATTAACTTTAAGTCTTTGAACTTAAAGTGTGTTATTCTTTGTTTGAATGTTTCCCACAGTGACTAAGTTGTATGATCATATTTCAGACAATTATATTTTAAGTAGGTCACAGAAACATTATTCATTCGGACTCAAAGTGTGTCCAAATGTTTCTTGTAGTGACTACACTGTATGATCATATTTCAGAACATTGATATATGGGTCACAGAAACATTACTCATTTATTTCACTACATCTGCATTACTTTTAATTAACTTAAAGTTAGTTAAATTTAAGCCAACGAAAAGTTACACACAAAAAATTATCTAAGTGGGGGAGCTTTATTAAAGAAGAATAACTTTATATTTTATTTATATTTTATTAATAATTAATATTTACAATTTAAAAATTTCATTTTTTGTATTTACCGACGCTGAGATTCGAACCAGGGATTTCTGCACTGCAGCACAAGCGCGTTACCTCTAGGCCACCGAGACACTTTGTTTTTAAATGTAAAATAATATATTGAAAGAACAAGTTTTCTTCTGCTTGATTTGTTAAAGCAATCTAATCTTATTTAAAAAAAAATACTGCGCAGTGTTTGTATACATTTTGGTTAATGCAAATTTTGCATTGCGTAGTAGTTGGCTTTAAGTTAGTCTAAAGAAGCTAATTTAAAGTTAGTTTTTTTTTGTAGTTAGCTACTCATTTGACGGCAGGGTAAATATAAATAAATATACATACATAAACGCATACATACATACCCCTTTAACAATTGGAAGTTAGTTTTTGGATACAAGTATCTAATGTGTCACTACTTTTAATCTACTGGTTGATAGTTAACATTTTACAAAAACAATTTACATTGATTTCAATATTTTACCTTCCTTTTGTTAAAATTTATTGTAAATTTTAAAGTTGAAAAACTTTCTAATATGTAAATCCTTTTATATGTATATCAAAAGTATAAAAATATAATACTTTTTCGACACAAAAGTAGATAAATTTTTGTTACATAGTAGATATTTTAAAAACAAAAATTCAAATTTTTTTGAGCTATTGCCTTTAAGAAAAAACTAAATAGTCTCATTAAGCAAGTATTATAGTAGTGGAACGTTTTTTCCCGAACGGGGACACTATTTAGATAAAAAATTTATATCATATTCGATGAGATTAAACTTCCTTTTGCATCGAATAATTGTCATTTTAAATAGAAACTTCTTGAAGTGTACATATGAACATATATCAGTGAGAAGAGAAAATAAAAGCAAAATATATATAAGGGTTCTTAAAAGGCGAAGAAGCCCGAAGTCGGCAGAAGCATCTCAATCTGCAAAAATTTAAAAAGACGATGAAAGGTCATTCTCATCACATTATCGTTTGGCTCTACATCAAGAAGAAAACAAGGCCCCTGTCACTGAAAAAATACCTTTAGCCCACCTCCAATTTATTTATGAATAAAAAACTCGATCGATCTTATAAAGCTTTAAGTCGGATTAGTTGGAGAAAATAATGTTTATGTCTTCATAGTCTTCAAGTGATGCATGAAAGCGCTTACCAAAAAACAGTTTCGAAACTCAAAAAATTTAAAAGAATTTTCTTACGAATAAGTTTAAAAATGCAAAGTTTTTTCGAGTAGTTAATAAGGGTGGGAGCGCCACACAAACGGTTTGGTCCTGTACAGTGTTTGAATTGCCAAGAATACGGCCATACCAAATCTAACTGTAAGTTACCTTCTGCTTGTGTCATGTGTGGGCGAGGATCTGCACGTCACGACCAAGTGCGATAAACCAAACATAATTCCGGGGTGAAAAAATGCAGCAACTGTGGTGGAAGCTATACTAGCAACTACAGAGGTTGCCCTGTTTTCGATTTATGTAGTTAAGCGTGCATCTAAGCAAAAAGCAGTTTCTGCGCCTCTAGCCGGCAAATATACCTACTACAAACACAAAAAGAGATGCCAACAACCAAATCAAGTGGCCCCAATGGCTAACAACATAGTTCAGGATATGGGTAAAATGCAAAAAATACAGTCTGCTCTTCTGCAGGCCATGAACTGCCTTAAGGGGTTGTTTCTGGGACGCAAGCGGCATCCGCCAACACAAATATGAACTCAAATTTTTTAAGTACACCAAAAAATTGGTGTAATGTTGATTTCCGAGACTCATATGACATCCAGAAGCTTTTTTGATATAAATGTCGATTTTTTTTAGGATTCGAAAGATTCCAGAGATTGATCATGTGGTAGCTCGCATATGTTTATTATATCAAGACTCAAACAGCAATGGATGGGTGGTATCTTCGAGTGTTAAATCCAAGCAACAAACGTCTGTTTTGATGAACTTTTCCGAAACCTCGTCATATCTTCATTTTATTGCCCACCCAAATTTTTCATAAGTAAAGATCATAATAACAGCTTTTACAGATCTTCAGGTCCCCGTTTCATAACTGCTGCAGGCTACAACGATAGTCACACGCACTGGGGCTCCCACTTAATAAGATCAAGAGGTTACGCTTAACGCTATTTCATATGGTGTTGGCAAGTATTCAAATCTCAAAACTAAGTAATTAATATTAGTCCATCCAGTGCCAGACTAAAATTTAAGTTCTCATAACAGAATTAATGAACTTCATCGAAGCGCAATAGTATCCCTCATTTTTAAACGGGTGTGTCCACTATTCTGCAAGATGCTTCGAGAAAGCGGATTTGGATGAGTTTTAATCTTATTTAAGCACTTGTCAACATAGTTTAGGATTTTGTATTTAAGTAGTGGAACTTGGAGATCCTTGTGGGTGTTGCTGTTTTGATATATCAAGGAGCACCAGTAATCCTTCTTAGGATTTTGTTTTGACGGCGTTGAATTTTTCTAGGTTATGTGTTAAAATTGAGTTGTAGAGCAAAAGTTTACAATCAAGACGTAGCACAGAGTTTCTACCAATTAGCCAGTGGATTTGGGCTGTTTTAAGTTTCAATTGTGTTAACTTTGCAAGAAATTACAAAGTAAAATGCGATCTGCTCGCAAGTCATTAAGAAACGTATTCGTTCCCAATGCATATAGCGGTTGCTGCTAGATGTTCTATAGAAATATGTTTGGGGGGGCACGTTTCCTTGCGTAAAGTAAAAGAAAGCGGTATCATCAGCAAATGTAGACGTGTGGGTAAAACTGTTGGTTGGCATATCAGCTGTATAAATCAAGTACAGAGTTGGACCTTATATAGTTCCTTGAGGTACTCCAGCCCCTATTATTTGAGAACAACTTAAGTGGTTTCCCTCTTTAATCATGAATTGTTGGCCAGTTATGTAACTCTCCAAAAGGTTTAATATATATTCACCGGTAGGTTCAGCTTTAGCTTGCTCAACAGGCCTTCATGCTAAACTTTATCAAAGGCTTGAGAGACATCAATAAAGAGCGCGGAGCAGTGCTTTTCCTCGAAGGCTTTTCTTATAACCTGTACCAATCTGTGGGTTTGTTCGATGGTACTATGTTGGCTCCGAAAGCCAAATTGGTGATTTGGAATACAATGATTGTCATTCAAGATCAGGGTCAGCTTGTTTTAAAGAAATTTCTTGAACAATTTAGACATAGTTGGCAATAGACTTATAGGCCTGTAAGACTCCACCCTTGAAGGGCATTTTCCAGGCTTAGGAATCATCTTTACCAAGGCAACTTTCCGTACAGACGGGAAATGTTCGAGCCGTAATATGGTGTTAAAAATAAAAAGAGTTATTTTTTTTGCTTGCAAGGCAGCTTCAAAAGCATTTTGTTGCTTATTCAGTCAAAACTAGGCGCTTTTTTTGCATTTAGATTATTAATAGTTTTAACGACATCTAAAAGTTGGAAACGTATTTCCAAAGGACATCTAGCAACAACCGGCGGTAGTTTACTCACTTCAGTGCATGTATTTGGAGTGAACAAATTCCTCAATTGTCTTGCGAGCAGATCGCACTTTTCTTCATCAGTTCTTGCCCAGGATCCCTTCAGATTTCTTAGGGGTGATTTGCGATAACGGGTCTTTTAAGATATTTAGCTAATCGCCATAGTGAATAATTTGTCTGAGGAGTCGAGTCTAGGCCTTCGAGGTGTTCCTTAAGAGATGCTATTATGTACACCTCTAGCAAATTTTTTAAATTGTTTGTACATTCTTTTAGCTTGGCTTTAAGTTGGGGTGATCTGTGCTTTTGCCACTCTCTTCGGGTTCTTCTTTTTTAAGATAAAAGCTGTTGCACATTAAGCACTTGCAAAGATATATCTTTTAACACCAGTTTGTGTGTTTTTCAGCTTTTAGTGCGTATTGATAAGTAGCTTCATGTTTTTGTTTTAAGTTGGTATTGGTGTGTCCTCTAATTAAATATGGTGTGGTTTGGCAAATTGAGAGCAAGAGTAACAAATTTGTTTTTCTATGTTTCGTTGAAACAGATACATACAAATAATTATGCTTAACTAAAATTACTTTCAATGTTTTTCTTATCTGGCTACATGAGCCAGTTTTTTTTTAAATTTTATTTAAATAAATAAAACAAATTTAGCTAAAAACAAGTAAGAGCGCTATATTCGGCTGTGCCGAATCTTATATACCCTTCACATTGGTCTTTAAATATACCCAGCCGAGTAATTTTGTACTGCAAATAATATAATAAAAAACCTTGTGCAAGTTTTAAAGTCCATAGAAAAATATACAAAATTTTAACGTTCGTATGAATAATATAAATAGATGAGGAAAGTTTGAGGTCAAGAGTTTTAAAAGTTTTCGACATTATTCATATTTAAAGGTTAATAAAGCTTATTAATGTTCTAGTCCCCCTGCTCTTCTCCAAAATGTATGAATTATTTGATTATTACTTTTTGTAGAATATTCGAAGTCGATAGCTGTAATAGTTTTCCAGAAGCAGCGTATCGAAAATTTTATAAAAATTGTTAATTTGTATGGGAGCTACCCCTTCTTCACCCCCCATTCGAAAATGTTTTTCTTTAGAGCGTAGCCCTTGATGTCCATTCACTTTTTGTAGAATATTTGATTTCGATATCTGTTATAGTTTCCAAGATATAGCATATCGAAAACTTAACAAAAATTGTTAATATGTATGGGAGCTACCCCTTTTTTTGCCCCCACTCAAAAATTTTTTTCTTTAAAGCGTAGGCCTTATTGCCCAATTACTTTTTGCAGAGCATTTCATTTCGATATCTTTTATAGTTTCCGAGATATAGCGTATCGAATATTTTATAATAATTGTCGATTTGTATGGGAGCTACCCCTTTTTTTGCCCCCACTCAAAAAATTTTTTCTTTAGAGCGTAGGCATTCGTGCCCAATTACTTTTTGTAGAACATTTCATTTCGATATCTTTTATACTTTCCGAGATATAGCGTATCGGTATTTCATAAAAATCGTTAATTTGTATGGGAGCTACCCCTTTTTTTGCCCCCACTCAAAAAAATTTTTCTTTAAGGCGTAGCCCTTATTGCCCAATTACTTTATGTAGAACATTTCATTTCGATATCTGTTATAGTTTCCGAGATATAGCGTATCGGAAATTTCATACAAATCATTAATTTGTATGGGAGCTACCCCTTTTTTTGCCCCCACTCAAAAAAATTTTTTTTTAAAGTGTAGCCCTTAGGGTACAATTAATTTTTGTAAAACATTTTAAGTCGATAGCTGTTATAGTTTACGAGATATAGCGCATAAAATATTTCACCAAATTTGTGCAATTGTAGGAAAAATACCTCTTCCCCTGGTCCTATCGGAAAAAACTTTTTCCATTATTTAGGTTCTTTCTTTAGGAGTATCCGTGCCAAGTTTTGTTGCAAAAGTGATTATACTTACTGAGATATATAGGGATATATGCACGGATTTTGTCCTAAAAAAAATGGGTTACTCTGGGTTTTCGCTTATATCTCGGTCAATAGTGAACCGATTTTGCTGATTTTAAATAGCGATTGTTAGCGGGATATTTGTAATCGTTTGACACCATTTACTGATCTGTATCTTTTTATCTGACTCGGGAAACTTGATTTCAACAGACGGACAGACGGACAGACAGACAGACAGACGGACAGACGGAAATGGCTATTTCAACTTCCCTATCTATAAGGATCCAGAATATATATACTTTATGGGGTCGCAAATGAATAATAAAGAAATTACAAGCGGAATGACAAAGTGATATATACCCTATCACTATGTGAAGGGTATAAAAATCAAAACTGCAAGTCAAATTTAAAATTAAAATTTAAATTATTAAAAAATACAAAATAAATGTATATTATTTTATCTTAATTTTTGAGGTTGAGATAAAAAAATGTTTTTTTTAATTTATTTTATTCATTTTTAAACACTATAGCTAACCTAACACTATATCTACAATAAACTTTCAAAATCAAATTTTTGTTTCATTCAGAACCTTTTATGTAAACGATCTTGTTTATTTATTGTATCAACAGTAATAAGAAAATATGCATGATACAATTGTTATTCAGCACAAAAAAAAAAACAAATATATTACGCACTAAATGCAAAACCATAAACAACAATATTTGTTTATAAGAGTAGAGTGAGTGCGCAATAGCAAAACCATACAATATCAGTTACACTTATTCACACATTTATACCAAAAACCACTAGTATGTACATGGATGTACAAGGTATATCTGCTTTTGCAATACTTATTTGTTCTAATGGTGCACGTGTATATTGCGCCATAATCTTTTACGTCTGGAATTTTATTATTGTCCGTTTGCCAATAGGTTGGTTGTCCAGTTAAAATAACGAAAAGTCCCATTTCCGACACGGAGTCATACAAGATACGACCTCTGGGACTAATTAGGCGGGAGCCCCAGTAGGTGTGCTTTGCGTTATAGTCCCCAACGGCTATGAAACGGGGACCTAAGGATTTGTAAAAACTGTTGCACTGATCCTTCGTTACAGAGAAATAACTAGGCCATTGAAAAACTCATCAACGCAGACGTTTGTTGCTTGTATATATCATTTGGAGATGCCACCAATCCATTGGTGTTTGATTCTCGATTTGATTATTATAGCCGAGCCACCACATGATATATCTCTGGAATCTTTCGGATCGTAAAAAGAATAGCCACTTAATATTTATGTATATTACTGCTTGAATATTTCCCCTTTACATGGAAAGTGGCCTTAGTAAAGATTGTGTCTAAGCCTGGAAAAGATTCTTTGAAAGAGTATTACAGGCCTGTAAATTAGTTACCAACTATGTTGAAATTGTTCGATAAACTGCTCTAAAACAAGCTGGTCCCGCTCTTGAATGACAACAAATGCAATTTAAAATCATGAATTTGGATTTGGAAGTCAACCATCGAAAAAACTACAGATCGGTTCAGCTTATAGAAAAGCCTTTGAGGAAAAGATTTACTGCTCCGCGCTTTTAACAGGTGTCTCTCAAGCTTTTGATAAAGTATGGCATGAAGGCATGTTAAACAAACTAAAACGGACGGAACCTACCACATAATATCTTCAACCTTTAAGAAAATTAAACAGCTGGCCGACAATTTATATCCAAAGAGGAAAAGCACTTACGTTGTCCACAACCTATAGGAGCAGGTGAACCTTAAAGGAGTATTTTAGGACCAACTCTGTACTTGCTTTGCCCAGCAGATATGCTAACAAACAGTCTTACCTACACGTGTACATTTGCTAATGAAACCGGTTTTCTTAGTATTTATAAGAACCCTAAAGAGGCCTCTACCCAACTGCACCTACGTTACCCAACTTAAAAAAAGGGAAAATTTATGGAGGAAAGGAAATAAAAAAACAAAAATGTACCCGCGCAACTTTTACTTAATGCAAGGAAACGTGCCTCCCAATACTTATAACTACAATATGGTGCCCTTACAATTTGAGAAGAAATACCCTGGCATTCACCTGGATCGTCGCCTTACATGGAAGTCATATAGATCCAAAGTTAACACATTAAACTCAGAACTGCCCCAATTCAATTGGTAGAAACTCTGCTCTTCGTCTCAATTGCAAACTTTTGCACTTTCGATTTTGAAACCGATTAGGTGCTACGGGAAACAATTATGGGACACTGCTTCTGCCGACAACATTGAAAAAATTCAACGGTGTCAAAGCAAAATCTTTAAAATAATAACTTATGCTCCCTGGTATGGTAAAAACAGCAACATTCACAAGGATCTCCTAGTTCCACAAGTTAAATGTTTGGACAAATATTTAAATAAGCTGGAAACACATCCAAATCAACTGGCTAAAAACATTTTACCACATGGTGGACACATTTGTTTGAAAAGAAGGGATACTGTTGCTTAAAGGTGAACCAATTTGAGTAAGTGTACACTTTAATTTGAGAACTTAAATTTTAGTCTAGCACTGGCTATAATAACATAATTTGAGTTTTAAAATTTGAATACTTTCGTTAGCTCGGAGAAGCGAAATTCAGCAAAAAAGAATATGAAGAAAACTTTGTAATATGAAAGGGCCGACAGCTCTTACTTAATGTGGGCATTATATTGAAGTTAGAGATGAGCGATCCCGTACCCGAACACTAATTTTTAAATAAGTGTTAAATTAAACAGTGACGGTGATCTCTGTTTATTATTATTCACAAACAAAAATTTTACTTTAAATAACCTCAAATTAAAAGTATTAAAGTTAATCACCCCTATCGCTAATAACTATTCCCATGAAAAAATTCCCAAGTTTACTGATTTTCTATCGTGAATGGTTTCAATAAAAAATTTTGTGGGAGTGAACTCACAAACATGAAAAATTTGGTATCGCCAAAGTTTATTCACTACAATTATTTTACAAAATAAATTCACAAGAAGTGTTAATGGGGGTTTTCACACTAGAATAAATGTGCTGGCTTAAAATTGCAGTTTGTAGGCTTTTTTGGTGAAGAGAGTTGTTTTTGGTTAGCACAATTTTTTCAACAAGCTTCAACCCCGCACAAGGAAAACAAAACTAACACATACACACGTGGAAAACGTAAAACAAACAAAGAAAATACTTAAACACACAAAGCTGTGTATACGTGCACAATTTTATGCCAGCATAATAAGTCTAGTGTAAATACGAAAGACCAAAGTTTTGCGGATTTAAAACTAGTCTAGTCTGAAAACCCCCAATGATAATAAGAAGAAAACATTTAAGTTTTAATTCATATTTTAAGTAAAGACTATTGAACAAATTTTTTTCTTTAACTGAAGAAGCGAAAGTGCACTTTAGTGAATGTGGATTGAGCCAGGCCGAAATCAATTTACCTGCCCCTCCCTTTTGGTAGCTGCCTTCTGTCAAAAATCGCAAACTGGCATCAATTTTTACTATGAGAGGTACTGCGAACATCTTACCGGTTGGAGGCAAGTGTTCTTTCAGCACGCTCAAAAGGTATCGAAATCAATCTTTATTTGGCCTGTAATATTCCTGAAATCAGTTATTTGAAGCCAACTTTATTTGGAGACAACCACACTTGTATATGTATCTATTTTTATACCCTTCACATAAGTGATAAGGGTATATATAAGTTTGTCATTCCGTTTCTAATTCCTTTATTATCCATTTGGGACCCCATAGAGTATATATATTCTGGATCCTTATAGATAGGGAAGCCGATTTAGCGATGTCCGTCTGTCCGTCTGACCGTCTGTCCGTGTTACGGTTGAAATCAACTTTCTGAAGCCCCCGATATCGCATAGACCCGAATGTGGTATCAAACTGTCACAGATAGTCGCGAGAAAATCGGTATTGAAATTCAGCAAAATCGCCCGATAAATGACCGAGATATAAGCAAAAAACCAAGACTACCTCGGTTTTTTGAGTCTACAACAACAACAAAGAACATACTTTTACATGTAATAATATAAAAACAACAAAAAAAGAAAAAAACAGAATCAGTCATGTTGATATTATTGAAACACACCCAAAACAAAAATTTTATTAGTATACATAAGTGTTCATACATACAACAGCGTTGCCATACAAAGCTTAATTTAAACATTTTTAAAATCGTTCCTACGGCTTCCAGGGTTCTCCTACAAAAGTAAAATGTAAGACCGACCCAAATTATTTTTTCCATCCAAACATTTTTGTGGAACATACTTACTCTCTATCTCCAGCCCCTGACATGGTTGCCTTACAAAATTTTAAAAAATAAGGTAAAAACCGCTACAACTTCCCCGGAGTCGCCCGTAGAGGAAAAAATGTATCACAGACCCCCATTAGTTTTTCCTCCCTAACGTTTTCCTAGAACATACTTACCTCCTATCTCTACGCCCTAAGGGGGTTGCCATACAAAATTTACAAAAATTATGTAAAAATGCCCACAACTTCTTCAAAGTTGGCCTTAGAGCAATAAAGAGTACGACCGACCCCTGTAAAATAAGTCATACCCCTATTAGTTTCTTCTCCCAAACATATTCCTAGAACTAACTTACCCTCTATCTCCACGCTCTAAGAGGGTTGCCATACAAAATTTACAAAAATGATATGAAAATGCCCACAACTTCCTTAGAGTTGGCCTTAGAGCAATAAAGTGTACGACCGACCCCAATTAGTTTGCCCTCCCAAACATATTCCTAGAATATACTTACCCACTATCTCCACGCCCTAAGGGGGTTGCCATACAAAATTTACAAAAATTATGTAAAAATGATCACAACTTCTTCAGAGTTGGCCTTAGAGCAATAAAGTGTGGGACTGACCCCTATTATTTGATCTCCCAAACACATTCCTAGAACTATCTTACCCTCTATCTTCACGCCCTAAGGGGGTTGCCATACAAAAATTACAAAAATGATATGAAAATGCCCAAAACTTCTTCAGAGTTGGCCTTAGAGCAATAAAGTGTACGACCGACCCCTGTAAAATAAGTCAGACCTCTATTAGTTTCTTCTCCCAAACATATTCCTAGAACTAACTTACCCTCTATCTCCACGCTCTAGGGGGGTTGCCATACAAAATTTACAAAAATGATATAAAAATGCCCACAACTTCCTTAGAGTTGGTCTTAGAGCAATAAAGTGTACGAACGACCCCAATTGGTTTGCCCTCCCAAACATATTCCTAGAAGATACTTACTCCCTATCTCCACGCCCTAAGGGGCTTGCCATACAAAATTTACAAAAATGATATGAAAATGCCCAAAACTTCTTCAGAGTTGGCCTTAGAGCAATAAAGTGTACGACCGACCCCTATTGGTTTCTATTCCCAAACATATTCCTAGAACATACTTACCCCTTATCTCCACGCCCTAAGGGGGTTGCCATACAAAAATTACAAAAATGATATCAAACTTCCTCAGAGTTGGCCTTAGAGCAATAAAATGTACGACCGACCCCCATTAGTTTGCCCTCCTAAACATATTCGTAAAATATACTTACCCCCTATCTCCACGTCCTAAGGGGATTGCCATACAAAATTTACAAAAATTATGTAAAAATGCCCACAACTTCCTCAGAGTTGGCCTTAGAGCAATAAAGTGTACGACCGACCCCCATTAGTTTGTCTTCCCAAACATATTCCCAGAATATACTTACCCTCTATTTCTACGCCCTAAGGGGGTTGCCATACAAAATTTACAAAAATGATATGAAAATGCCCACAACTTCTTCAGAGTTGGCCTTAGAGCAATAGAGTGTACGACCGACCCCTTTTAGTTTCTTCTCCCAAACATATTCCTAGAACATACTTACCCCCTATCGCCACGCCCTAAGGGGGTTGCCATACAAAATTTACAAAAAATGATGTGGAAATGCACACAACTTCCTCAGAGTTGGCCTAAGAGCAATAAAGTGTACAAACGACCCCCATAAGTTTGCCCTCCCAAACATATTCCTAGAATATACTTACCCCCTATCTTCACGCCCTAAGGGGGTTGCTATACAAAATTTACAAAAATGATATGAAAATTTCCACAACTTCTTCAGAATTTGCCTTAGAGCAATAAAGAGTACGACCGATCCCCATTAGTTTCCCCTCCAAAACATATTCCTAGAATATACTTACCCCGTATCTCCACCCTCTAAGTGAGTTGCCATACACAATTTTTAAAAATTGGGATAAAAACCCTTACAACTTCCCCGTCACCCGTGGAGCGTTAAAAAATGACACCGAACGCTATTTAAAAATTAGAAATATTTGATAAGAAAACAAGTAAGAGCGCTATATTCGGCTGTGCCGAATCTTATATACCCTTCACATTGGTCTTTAAATATACCCAGCCGAGTAATTTTGTACTGCAAATAATTTAATAAAAAACCTTGTGCGAGTTTTAAAGCCCATAGAAAAAATAACAAAATTTTAACGTTCGTATGAATAATAGAAATAGATGAAGAAGATTTGAGGTCGAGAGTTTTAAAAGTATTCGACATTATGCATATTTAAAGGTTAATAAAACTTATTAAATGTTCTAGTCCCCCTGCTCTTCTCCAACTTTTTCCCCAAAATGTATGAATTATTTGATTATTACTTTTTGTAGAATATTCGAAGTCGAAAGCTGTAATAGTTTTCCAGAAGTAGCGTATCGAATATTTTATAAAAATTGTTAATTTGTATGGGAGCTACCCCTTCTTCACCCCCCATCCAAAAATTTTTATAAAAATTGTCGATTTGTATGGGAGCTACCCCATTTTTTGCCCCCACTCTAAAAATTTTTTCTTTAAAGTGTAGATCTTTGCGTACAATCACTTTTTGTAGAACATTTTATGTCGATAGCTGTTATAGTTTCCGAGATATAGCGTATCGAATATTTTATAATAATTGTCGATTTGTATGGGAGCTACCCCATTTTTTGCCCCCACTCAAAAAATTTTTTCTTTAAAGTGTAGATCTTTGCGTACAATCACTTTTTGTAGAACATTTTATGTCGATAGCTGTTACAGTTTCCGAGATATAGCGTATCGAATATTTTAAATGAATTGTCGATTTGTATGGGAGCTACCCCTTTTTTTGCCCCCACTCAAAAAATTTTTTCTTTAAAGTGTAGATCTTTGCGTACAATTACTTTTTGTAGAACATTTTATGTCGATAGCTGTTACAGTTTCCGAGATATAGCGTATCGAATATTTTAAATGAATTGTCGATTTGTATGGGAGCTACCCCTTTTTTTGCCCCCACTCAAAAAATTTTTTCTTTAAAGTGTAGATCTTTGCGTACAATTACTTTTTGTAGAACATTTTATGTCGATAGCTGTTACAGTTTCCGAGATATAGCGTATCGAATATTTTAAATGAATTGTCGATTTGTATGGGAGCTACCCCTTTTTTTGCCCCCACTCAAAAAATTTTTTCTTTAAAGTGTAGATCCTTGCGTACAATCACTTTTTGTAGAACATTTAAGTCGATAGCTGTTATAGTTTCCGAGATATAGCGTATCGAATATTTTATAACAATTGTCGATTTGTATGGGAGCTACCCCATTTTTTGCCCCCACTCTAAAAATTTTTTCTTTAAAGTGTAGATCCTTGCGTACAATCACTTTTTGTAGAACATTTAAGTCGATAGCTGTTATAGTTTCCGAGATATAGCGTATCGAATATTTTATAACAATTGTCGATTTGTATGGGAGCTACCCCATTTTTTGCCCCCACTCTAAAAATTTTTTCTTTAAAGTGTAGATCCTTGCGTACAATCACTTTTTGTAGAACATTTTATGTCGATAGCTGTTATAGTTTCCGAGATATAGCGTATCGAATATTTTATAATAATTGTCGATTTGTATGGGAGCTACCCCATTTTTTGCCCCCACTCAAAAAATTTTTTCTTTAAAGTGTAGATCTTTGCGTACAATCACTTTTTGTAGAACATTTTATGTCGATAGCTGTTACAGTTTCCGAGATATAGCGTATCGAATATTTTAAATGAATTGTCGATTTGTATGGGAGCTACCCCTTTTTTTGCCCCCACTCAAAAAATTTTTTCTTTAAAGTGTAGATCTTTGCGTACAATTACTTTTTGTAGAACATTTTATGTCGATAGCTGTTACAGTTTCCGAGATATAGCGTATCGAATATTTTAAATGAATTGTCGATTTGTATGGGAGCTACCCCTTTTTTTGCCCCCACTCAAAAAATTTTTTCTTTAAAGTGTAGATCCTTGCGTACAATCACTTTTTGTAGAACATTTAAGTCGATAGCTGTTATAGTTTCCGAGATATAGCGTATCGAATATTTTATAACAATTGTCGATTTGTATGGGAGCTACCCCATTTTTTGCCCCCACTCTAAAAATTTTTTCTTTAAAGTGTAGATCTTTGCGTACAATCACTTTTTGTAGAACATTTTATGTCGATAGCTGTTATAGTTTCCGTGATATAGCGTATCGAATATTTTATAACAATTGTCGATTTGTATGGGAGCTACCCCATTTTTTGCCCCCACTCTAAAAATTTTTTCTTTAAAGTGTAGATCCTTGCGTACAATCACTTTTTGTAGAACATTTTATGTCGATAGCTGTTACAGTTTCCGAGATATAGCGCATAAAATATTTCACCAAATTTGTGCAATTGTAGGAAAAATACCCCTTCCCCTGGTCCTATCTGAAAAAATTTTTTCCATTATTTAGGTCCTTTCTTTAGGAGTATCCGTGCCAAGTTTTGTGGCAAGAGTGACTATACTGACTGAGATATATAGGGATATATGCACAGATTTTGTCCTAAAAAAAATGGGTTACTCTGGGTTTTCGCTTATATCTCGGTCAATAGTGAACCGATTTTGCTGATTTTAAATAGCGATTGTTAGCGGGATATTTGTGATCGTTTGACACCATTAACTGGTCTGTATCTTTTTATTTGACTCCGGAAACTTGATTTCAACAGACGGACAGACGGACAGACGGACATCGCTAAATCGGCTTCCCTATCTATAAGGATCCAGAATATATATACTTTATGGGGTCGCAAATGAATAATAAAGAAATTACAAACGGAATGACAAAGTGATATATACCCTTATCACTATGTGAAGGGTATAAAAATGGATAAAAATAAAAAAAGTTTGGGGTTGCGAAAGGTCAATGTGAAGGGTATATAAGCTTCGGCCCAGCCGAATATAGCGCTCTTACTTGTTTTAAGTTAGTTTATTTTTAAAATGCTGATCCATTCTACTTCACTGCATTATATCAAAACTATTAAAACATACAATTTTGAATAATATGTGAACCTAGGCTACAAAATCAGTTAAGTGGACAAACAAAAAAAAAAGAATTTGTTAACAAAAATTACTTGAACAAATGTTAGAATATCAATAATATTGTTTTTGTTTTCAAGTAAAAAACAATTGATATAATCTTTTTTCTGTCTGTTTGAATAGGAATGAACTCTTTGCACACAAAAATACCGAAAATGAAAATGATAACATTTCTATTTATATATTTTAAAAAACATATTTATATATTTTAATTTTAAAAACAAGATTATACGCACTTTTCTTTTATACAAATTTCTTATAAAAACATAAACACACAGGCACAGACATATGTACATATTTGTAAAAATAACCAAGCATTTAAATATTTATATTTCATTTCTGATAACTTCATACGACATTCTGTGGGACTTTATGGCTGATTACATGTGTTGTTATTACAGATTACAGTGTTTAATTCTGAAGATTTCAAGAAAACGGCTAGACCCTGACAAAAAGAATTAAAAATAAAACAAAAAATCTGTAAATAAATAAAAAATGATAATGTTCAAAGCAATAGTATTTCGACACGCGTAAGTAGTTCATGAGTGTTTTTTTTTAATTTATTAAATTGTTTATTAAAATATGTTTTTCGACAAATGTACATATGTACGTGCATATGTACACATGTAAAGCCTTGATATGAGACCTAATTGTAAACATGTAGAAAAGGTTAACAAATAATGTACTAAAAAATATTTATTTTAAATATATTTTGTTGTTCATATTGTTTAAAACAACTTTAATCTTCCGGTTTTTGTGTTTTTTTTAAATAGATAATTTTATGTCCATAAAAAAATCGATTAAAGGCAATCTGAGGAAGATAATGGGATGACTACTGGCGAATATCAGTATCAACAAACAAATGTACACACATATCCCCAACATATGTATTTCTCTAAGGCCGATTCTGGGGAAGTTAATCTCGTTTTTACATAATTTTTGTAAATTTTGTATTGCAACCCCCTTGAGTGATAGAGATAGGGGGAAATTATGTTCTAGGAACATGTTTGGAAGGGAAAACTAATGTGATGCATTTTATTCCTCTAAGGGTTACTCCGGGGGAGGTGTAGGGGTTTTATCTAAATTTTTCTAAATTTTATATGGCAACTCCAGGGTAGCTGTTTCATACACAAGGTGGGCAAAAAGAAGTCATCCGATGTTGTTTGGTTCTTATTTTTTTCTAAATGAAAAACTTCGATTCTGTTTTTCGATTTAGTTTATTTGAACCTTTAGAGTTTTATTTGTCAAGTCGTGAAGATGCAGATTTCATCAAATGGGCGCCGTTACAAATGATTGTTATACGGGATCGTTTTATGGCATTTTTCATAATTTCGGAGAGAAGTTCGGACGACAGATTCTCGCACTCGCGTCGAATGTGGTCCTTAAAGGGCTTCCAGGATCTCGGGCTTGTTCACGTAAGCACCCACAGAAA
This sequence comes from Melanophora roralis, assembly GCA_963583895.1. Taxonomy (NCBI): domain Eukaryota; kingdom Metazoa; phylum Arthropoda; class Insecta; order Diptera; family Rhinophoridae; genus Melanophora; species Melanophora roralis. Next base: position 67,216,191 of record OY757190.1, on the reverse strand, counting down.
AATCAAGAACGGTTAAATTGGGCGATCTTGCGGGCCAATGTAAATCGCCAAAACGAGAGATAAGGTGACCTGGGAATGCCGCCTTCAGAATATCGGTTGTGGCTTGCGCAGTGTATGCCGTTGCTCCGTCCTGTTAGAACCACTTTCCTCCAGTGCTAATTCGTTCAATTGCCGCATAAAAAACTCGGCTAACAAGGCCCTCTAGCGCGCACTGTCCACTGTTGTTTTTGTTTCGTTTGACCAACATCGTTTTTGGAAAAAAATGGTCCGATGACTCCTCCAGCGTGAACAGCGCACCATGAAGTCACTTTTAGTGGGTGTAATGGCTCCTCGTGCATCACTCGTAGATTTTCGGTGCCCCAGAAGCGATAGTTTTGATTGTTCACGTACCCGCTGAGGTGGAAATGAGCTTAACCGCTCATTATGATTTAGGTCAAAAAATCGTCCAATTCTGCCTCGAGATGGAGGATGGCTTGGGCATAGGTTATACGCGTTTAGCGGTCGACAGGAGCTGCAGATGCACGGACTACACTCTGTACGGGAACATGCGCAGGTCTTTGACCAAAATTCGCCTTAGGAAGGATCGGCTGATGGATAATTGCGAGGCAAGTCGCCTGTTCAATGTTTCTGGCAATAGCTCGACATCCTCGCCAGCAATGGCGCTCCGGAGCCGGCCACTCTTCGCAGTGTCTCGTGTGGTCCCATACTCTTCAAGGTTGGTGGTCAAACGGCTCAGTTTTTGCGCAGTCGCTGGCGGACGACCGGGGAATCGGCGACGGAATTCGCGCTGCGCCAATACCACAGACGAATCGTCCCGCAAAAAAATATACACGGTTATTCCGCATTCTTGGGAAGTGTATCGCTCAGTGGCTTATTCACTTGTATTTTACATTCGACCAGTTCACAAATGCCAAACCGAGTTGACATTGGCCGCCATTTGCAAAAAAAGAGCGTCTTCCAATAGCGTGATTTCTTTTGGCCACCTTATATCTCTGTCAGTTATCGTGGGTTTGACTGGATTTCAATAGGGATTTTTTCGCAGACATTTCTGATAGTTTGATATCACTTACAGGTCTCTCACTTATGTGAAGGGTGTACTGATTCTAAGATTACTGGACCATTTAAAGACCTTGTTAAATAAAATATGTTCCACTTTCTTTTCTTTTAAACAAAGCTTTGAAACATCTCCGTAATCACTAAAATATCTTTTCTAAAAACTGTTTTGTTCTTAAAAAAGTTGCCTAAACAAGTCTTTTAATGTCCCCAGCATTTCGTTGAATTTGTCTGAATTTTTAGCAAATACAGAATATTTTAAGCAAAACTACTGTAAAATACAAAAATGTTATCAAGTGACGTCCTCCTATTAATGTGAATAATTCTTATCAATTATGTTTATGTTTCGTCCCTTAAAATACACGTCAATCCACTGTAATATCTTTTTTGCGTTAAAACTCGAAGTTCTCAAAATCTTTTTTTTCATATTCAATAACTATATTATATACTAGTGAACCCGGTGTGCTCCGCTACACCCCATTAGATAAATTGAGGGTAAAGAAAGGGATATAAATTTCTTTTAACATTTTTGTACATATGTTTAACACAAAACTACATTTATTGTTTTTTTTTGTAAATTGCTCTTTTGCTTGGTTTTTATCCCATTATAAGCTCCATTTAGTAGTACTTAGGCTATTGCCCAAAATTTTGAGACTAAATGTATCACCCTCTGTTAAAAATAATAATATAATAATAATTTTGTATGGGAGGTACCTCTTCCCCTGCTTTGATCAAAAAAATATTTGACTCAAATTGAAAAATGTTAAATTAAATAACTTTCACAAAATTTTAAGCAGATAGCCATTATAGTTTCGGGATATACCATCTAGTCCATTTAATTTGTATGGGAGGTACTACGCCCACTTAAGGTAAAAAAATAAACTATAGCCTATGCCCGTTCAGGAAGCAAACAAATATCATTGGTGAAAAAATCATCCAAATCGGCTAGGTAGTTCCGGAGCAAATCATACAAAAAAACTTTTCCTCTTTATTATTAGTATCGAAGATAAGAACACTATATGCGTCCACATGTTCAAGGAATCTCACCAACTATTTTAACAAAATGAGGACAGCCGGGTTGTGTCATTCCTAATAAGCATTCACATTTCTTCCATCATTTCCCTGTGTTGCTTTAAAAAACAAAGTTTAATATATTTTAAAATTCTGGTTGTGTTTTTAAAGTAACCTTTAAATACCAACTCTCGATTTATGTTTAATTATTTAGGATAAAAACTTAAATTTTCCTTAAAGCGAGCTTTTGATTTATTAGTCATTCCCCTGCCAACAAAAATCGACAGGGGAATCACGTTTACCATAGAAATGAAAGTTAAAAAATATAGAACTGAACTTAAACAACTTATTATAAAGAAAAATATTGGTTTACTGGTTGACTGAGGACATGTATTTTTAGGGACAAGCCATAAACATTAATAAATATATTAATTGATAAGAAATATTCACAAATATAAAAAAAGAGATCACTTGATAACATTTTTTATTTTACAATGATTTTGGTTCAAATTTTTATTTTCTAAAAGAGTGCACAAAGCGATTAAAAAACTTACTGGAGGAACACAGAATTGCATCAGCTAAGAATTATCCTAATATATGCACTAACGTGAGGGAATTACCGCCTGTTGTTGCTAGACGCCATATGGAAATACGTTTCCGATATTCAGATGTGGTAGAAGCTATTGCTAACCTTAATGATAAAAAAGCTCCTGGCGTTGATAAAATAAGCAACAAAATGCTTTTAGAGCTATCTTTTACAGCAAAAAGAATAATTCTTTCTATTTTTAACGCCATAATACGGCTTGAACATTTTCCACCAATATGGAAAGTTGCCGTAGTAAAGATGATTCCTAAGCCTAGTAAAGATCCTTCGAAGGTGGAGTCTTATAGGCCTATAAGTTTGTTACCAACTTTGTCAAAATTGTTCGAAAAACTCTTTAAAAACAAGCTGACTCCGATCATGAATGGAAACAACTGCATTCCAAATCACCAATTTTGGCTTTAGAACTCAACATAGTACAATCGAACAAACTCATAGACTGGTGCAGGTTATAAGAAAAACCTTTGAGGAAAAGAAGTACTGCCCAGCGCTTTTTGTTGATGTCTTTCAAGCTTTCGATAAAGTATGGCACGAAGGCCTGTAAAACAAACTAAAGCTAAACCCTCCAGCTAATATTTTTAACCTATTAGAAAAGTACATAACCGGTCGACAATTTATGATCAAAGAGGGAAACCAAATAAGTTGTTCCCAACCAATAAGGGCTGGTGTACCTCAAGGGAGTATACTAGGTCCAATTTTTTACTTGCTTTACACGGCAGATATGCCAACAAACAGTTTTACGCACACGTCTACATTTGCTGACGTTAACGCTTTTCTCAGTATTCATAAAGACCCTAAAGAGACTTCGTGCCAATTACAACAACACGTAACCCAAGTAGAAAAATGGGCAAAATTATGGGGATTAAAAATTAATGAGCAAAAATGTACCCACGTAACTTTTACTTTACGCAAAGAAACGTGCTCTCCAATCCTTATTAGCAACCATATGGTGCCTCAACGATTTGAGACGAAATACCTTGACATTCACCTGGACCGTCGCCTTACATGGAAGTCCCACATAGATGCGAAGTTGACGCAAATAAAACTTAAAGCTAAACAAATTCTTTGGCTAATTGGCAGAAACTCTGTGCTTCATCTTGATTGTAAACTTCTACTCTACAAATCGATTTTTAAACCAATTTGGTGCTACGGTATACAATTATGAGGCACTGCTTCCGAATCCAACATAGAAAAAATTCAATGCCGTCAAAACAAAATCCTAAGAATGATAACTGGTGCTCCTTGGTATACTAAAAACAGTAACATACACAAGGATCTACAAGTTCCACTAGTTAAATGCAAAATCCTGAACTATGTGGCCAAGTATTTAAATAAGCTGGAAACACATCCAAATCCGCTCGCTCGAAACATCTTGCAACATAGTGGACACACTCGTCCGAAAAGAAGGGATACTATTGCACTTAGATGAAACTATTTAAATTAATTTAATTTATTATCAGAACTTAAATTTTGGTCTGGTACTGACTGGACTAATATAAATTACTTATAAGTATGCTATAGTTTTCAGATTTGAATACTTATTGCTAGTTCGCATTAGCGAAAATTCAATAATAAAGATATGAGCAAAAAAAAAAATCTTATTTTCTATATTTCCGAGATTTGAATGTGGGCTACTGCTCCCTCTTCTGCTATTTAACAAGATTTTTTTCCAGAGTGCTGTACAATTAGTTTGTAGTAAATTTCTTGATAGCTTTTACAGTTTTTGAGATATAGCGTATCAGAATTCTCATAAACTAATTCATTCCTAAACATACACATTATATTAGGGCTTATATATGACAGGTTTGAAGGTGATAGCTGTAATAGTTTTTTAGATGCAGCGCATCTGTACGATGAAGAAGTTTTTCTTCACCGGCAGCAATACAAAGCAATTTGGGATCTCTTAATTGCTGTCCATATTGCCACTGAATTGTTCACTGGGCAGTAATTTTGTATTTTTCTGAGACTGAGACCTTAGTACCCACGCAAATAAATACCACGATGCTGCTCGTTAGCTTTTAATAATTCTTTATTTACAAAACCCCCAACTTAAACCAAAGACTATATATAGATTTATAAAGTGGTGCACTAAGAATATTTATAAAAAATGGAAATCGCGAGTTTGTTATATGGCGTTGCCGTAAGGCAAACGGAGAGAAAAAACACTTTCTAATGGTGTTTTCCTTTCTGGCAAAAATGTTACATTAATGCTACCATTCGAGCGGGGTTATGTTCCATTCTAAAAAAAAAAAAGCAAGAGTGAAAACAGTTATCGTTTTCCTTTCCGAACATGTTGCACAAATAACTGGCAAGAGTGTAACATTAGACGTCTGCATGACTATATTCATTTGATTGCCTATACACAACAAAAACAATATTCATTCAAACATTTTTCCTTCTATGGGAGATAAATAAAGTTAAACCAGTAACAACACAAGAAAGAATATATTGTGTGTTACACTCACTGATACAAGAAGAACACATTCATTTTACAGTTTTTGTTTTGAATGTGTATAAAAATACAAAAACATAGCAAAGTCTCATTACAGTTAGAGTTTTTATAAAAACATTCAGGTGTTTTTTCGAGTTAATGAATGTTTAACAACAACAAAAACGACAAATTTGCAAACACAAATGAATGCGCTGAGTAATAATTTTTTACACCAATCATACAGCAATATTCACACATTCTTTTCAGTATTTATTTATATGAATGTATGGGTAATATTTTGTTTTCGGTTGAAGTGGTTTTTAATTTGCTTTCGCTTGTGGGTTCATTCATTTAATTTGTTTAACATTGAATGAAAAACACTATGTTGTTGAAAAACAAACGAATGTATTTAAACGGCATTTATGTGTAGTCACGCAGACCTCTATGTAACATATCTTACCCCCAATTATATTGCAGTGTAACAAAGTACCACTTTTTACAGCTGTGTTATGTAAGTAAATACTTTTTTATGCAGGCGAGTTTTTAACACAGTGCAGTTTTTATTAAAATCAAGACATTTTTCTGTTCCATTGAAACAAAAAAAAATTGACAACTTTATAAGTGTGGGTGTAAACTGATAAAAATATTGCACATACTTATTGTAACATTTTTTTTAGAATGGAAAACACCATAAATCATGGTACAATTACCTTAAAAGGTATATTCGCTACGGAAACAATTACAACAAACTCGATAGCAAATTTATGAAGTTGTTGTAAAAACATCCTCGTTTATCTCAAAAACCTACTGTTTTAACGCAAAATATAGTCAGCTGTTGAATTGATATATGTATGTTGTAAGGTAATATATTCTAAATTTTAGGGAAAATAGAAAATAAACAAAAAAGAGAAGATCGTTAAAAATTGGTGTCAAATTTGAAGAGAAACAACGCAAAAAATATTTATGGTGCATGCATATACCAACATACATACACACAAAAAATTATCTAAGAAAGCTTTACTTAAATCAAGCCATAGCGGTGTCAAAAGTACGGTGAGTACGGTTTTTCTTTAATCAAGTACGAAATTTCTTACTCCAAGTTAAATTTTTCAAGTACGAATTTCTTACTTTTAGCCACAATTAAGCCAAAAAAGGATTGATTTAAGTTCGGAACCGTACTTGATGTAAGCCAAAAAAAGATTAATTTAAGCCGTAAGTAAACGGGATTATTTCGAAAATGAAATGTAATTTTTTTGAGATATGGAGCTTTATTAAAGAAGAAAAATTTTATATTTTATTTTTATTTTATAGATACTTAAAATTTATAATTTAAAAATTTCATTTTTTGTACTTACCGAAGCTGAGATTCGAACCAGGGATTTCTGCACTGCAGCACAAGCGCGTTCCCTCTAGGCCATCGAGACACTTTGTTTGCAAATGTAAAATAATATATTAAAACCACAAGCTTTTTTCTGCTTGATTTGTTGAAGCAATCCGAATAGGCTTGATTTAAGAAAATGTAAGTAAGGATCGTACTTAAAAATTTCAAGAAAGATTTTGGATAAATTCAAGAATAAAATTCTTGATTTTAGAAAGCGAGTTTTCTTTCTGTGTATGGATGTATGTATGTGCATATATACTAGAGCTCTGCGTGACTATATTCATTTGAGTGACTGTATTAAAAATTATTATATTCGCTCCATTATTTAACATTCAGCGTGAGCTAAAAAGATGTAGTAAAACACAAATCTAGAAGTCAATTAAGTTAGTGTAATACATAAAACAATAACAATACTCCGCTAACATGTTTGTTTTGAATATGTGAGCAATCATTTGAGCAAGATGAATAAAATCAATGCCCTTTTACAGTTGATACTTTTTACACATTCCATTCAAATAATTACTGGAATATATAGTAAATAATTGAGGAGGAACACAATAAACCAAATAAAAGTGAAAAAGCTTTTTTATACCACTTTCAAATAAACAAGTAAGAACGCTATATTCGGCTGTGCCGAATCTGATATACCCTTATCATTGGCCTTTCGAAACCCCAGACCTTTGTTTATTTTTATCCATTTTTTATGAAATATTTATACATAATTTTAAAATAGGGACCGGTGTCATATTTTACCCTTCACATAAGTAATAAGGGTGTATATAAGTTTGTCATTCCGTTTGCAATTTCTTTACTATCCATTTGCGACCCCATAAAGTACATAGATTCTCGATCCTTATAGATAGGGAAGCCGATTTAGCCATGTCCGTCTGTCTTTTTTATAATTCAAATAAACTTTCCGTAGCCCCCGATGTCACATAGACCCGTATGTAGTATCAAACTGTCAAAAATATCTGCGACAAAATCGGTATTGAAATTCAGCGAAATCGCCTTATAACTGACCGACATATAAGCCAAAACCCAAGACACCTACTCGGAGGGCAATAAATCACGGTGCTCTTAAAACATAATGGAAACAATGCGTCCACCAGCGCCCCCAGAATGGCTTACCAAACCACCCAGGTTGCAATTTTCTGTCATAACTCTGTGCAAGCCATAACAGACCCCTTGCTGAGGAGTTGGGCTAACTTAACCCAAATTGCGTCTCTAGTTTTGATCTACAAATCATAAGGTCCCCGCTTCATAGCTGCTGGAGACTATAACGCTAAGCACACATACTGGCGCTCGCGCCTAGTTAGTCCCAGAGGTCGTGTCTTGTATGATTCCGTGTCGGAAATGGGACTTTTCGTTATTTCAACTGGACAGCCAACCTACTGGCCAACGGACAATAATAAAATCCCAGACGTAATCGATTTTGGCGTGGCAAAAGGTATAAAGGTATTGAGGCGGTAGCCTCCTTGGATTTATCTTCTGACCACTCACCCACAATAATCACCATTTGCAGTCCTCACCAAATAGCAACTAATGATTTTTTCTTATCTAAAAGAATAAATTGGTTAAAATATAAAAAATATATTAGTGCCCACTGTTCGGAAAACCAACCGCTAAAAACTCCCGGAGACATAGATGATAGTCTGAGAGTCCTAAATGAAAACATTCAAAAAGCCGTTGAACATGCGTCTTCTACCTATCGTCAGGCCAGGAACAGCAAAATTTTTTCTGACGATGTGGAAAAACTTTTATCTGAAAAAAGAAGAGTCCGAAGAGAATGGCAAAAGCATAGATCGCCCCAACTTAAAACTAAGCTAAAAGAGTGTACAAATCGATTAAAAAGCTTACTGGAGGTTTACAGAATGGCTTCACTTAAAGAGTACCTCGAAGGTCTAGACGCGACTCCTCAGACAAATTATTCCCTATGGCGATCAGCCAGACGTCTTAAAAGACCCGTTATCGCAAAATCACCACTGCGTAATCTAAGAGGATCCTGGGCTAGAAATGACGAATAAAAATGTGATCTGTTTGCAAGTCATTTCAAAAACGTGTTCACTCACAATACTTGCACAGACCTGAGGGAATTACCGCCAGTTGTTGCCAGACGTTCTTTAGAAATACGTTTCCGATTTACAGATGTTGTAGAGGCTATTGCTAACCTAATTGGTAAAAAAGTTCCCGACGTTGATAATATAAGCAACTAAATGCTTTTAGAGCTACCTTCTACGGCAAAAAAAATAATTCTTTTTATTTTTAACGCAATAATTTGGCTTGAACATTTCCTGCCTATATTGAAAATTGACTTAGTAAAGATGATTCCTAAGCCTGGCAAAGATCCTTCAAAGGTAGAGTCTTATAGGCCTATAAGTTTGTTACCCACAATGTCAAAATTGTTCGAAATATTGCTTAAGAGCAAAGTGACTCCGATCCCGAATGAAAACAACTGCATTCCAGATCACCAATTTGCCTTTAGAAGTCAACATAGCACAATCGAACAAACTCACAGACTGGTTCGGGTTATACGAAAAACTTTTGAGGAAAAGAAGTACTGCTCCGCGCTTTTCGTTGATGTCTCTCAAGCTTTCGATAAAGTATGGCACGAAGGCCTGTTAAACAAACTAAAGCTAAACCTTCCAGCTAATATTTTCAACCTATTAGAAAAATACATAGCCGGTTGACAATTTATGATCAAAGAGGGAAACCAAATAAGTTTTTCTCAACCAATAGGGGCTGGTGTACCTCAAGGGAGTATACTAGGTCCAGTTCTGTACTTGCTTTACACAACAGATATGCCCACCAATAGTTTTACACACACGTCAACATTTGCTGATGATACTGCTTTCCTTAGTATTCATAAAGACCCTAAAGAGGCTTCTAACCAACTGCAGCAACACGTAGCCCAAGTTAAAAAATGGGCAAAGTTATGGGGAATAAAAATAAATAAAGAAAAATGTACCCACGTAACTTTTACTTTACGCAAAGAAACGTGCTCCCCAATCACTATTAACAACCATATGGCGCCTCAACGAACCGAGACAAAATATCTTGGTGTTCACCTAGATCGCCGCCTCACATGGAAGCCTCATATAGATGCAAAGCTGACTCAAATGAAACTTAAAGCTGCTCAAATACACTGGCTAATTGGTAGAAACTCTGTGCTACGTCTGTATTGTAAACTTCTACTCTACAACTTGATTTTAAAACCAATTTGGTGATACGGTATACAATTATAGGGCACTGCTTCCTTCTCTAACATAGAAAAAATACAACGTCGTCAAAACAAAATTCTGAGAATGATAACTGGTGCTCCTTGGTATATTAAAAACAGCAACATCCACAAGGATCTAGAAGTTCCACTAGTAAAAAGCGAAATCCTAAACTATGTAGACAAGTACTTAAATAAGTCGGAAACACATCCAAATCCGCTTGTTTGAAGCATCCTGCAACATAGTGGGCACACCCGCCTAAAAAGAAGGGATACTATTGCTCTTAGAAGAAACTTTTAAAATTAGTTATCCTTATTGTGAGAACCTAAATTTTAGTATGGTACTGACTGGACTTAGTTTTAAGATTTGAATACTTATTGTTAGTTCGATTAAGCGAAGATTTAATAATAAAATATATAAAAAAAAGTTTTGATCTCGTAATTTCCAATCAAAACATATCCCCACCGACAAGGCACATTTTCACACGCTTATGAAACAATACCCAACCTTAAACAAGAAAGATTATGATTATCATGTAGCACCCAACGAATGCGACACCCAGCTCTTTTTGCATTTAGACAAATCAATTTCCTCACCTTCATCAACGCTTCATAATCTTCTCACCTCCAGTCAGGACCGAAACACGCACATGCTTCAACATGCCAATGCCGGCCTTTTGAATATTTGCTACTACTCTGACAGGATCTTATTTCAAATCCTAGGGTTCCCAGCCGTAGCCAGTTTCCCTTTTCACCTACTTCCAGACACACTTACACCTTTTCAGCTATTAGCCTACTCCATTAGTTGCACATGTGCCTGGGTAGACCCGCCAAAACTTAAAGACTCTATCTTGAGAACCTTAAGCTCATAAAAGACCGCTTACGCGATCATTTTGGGGCCCGCACAAGACGGCCCCCGGCATATTCACTTTCGTTCACAGTTGCCCCGCTTAGGGATAACCACAGCCACCACGTAAACTCCCGAAGGAGACCTCACCATTAATCATTCATGCACTTGGTAAGCACATGGGGCCAACTAACTCCCGTGGTACCAGATAGGACTCTGGTCCGCCTCGGAAATCTACTTCCGTATAATTCCTACCAATTTCTATATAACACAGATAAGGTATTGGTACCCTTAAAACCTTGTATTGCTGTGCCACTTATTGGTGATGTACATGCCACATCGTCAACAAGGACAACCTGCCACAAGCTAGACCAGTAAGTAAGTAACCACTGATCAATTAAGCCCAAGACAGATTGTGTTAAATTTATCCATGTCTGTTAGCCTTCCAGTAAACGGAAAGTTGCCTGGTTGATACCACGAGGAGGTAGACTTTGGCACTTGTGCTGATAGAAGGTTGCCCGGGGGCCCTCCTCTTCCATCATATAACTTATCAACCCCTACACGAGTGCAATGTAAGACCGACTTTCATGAATTTGTCCTCGCAAAAATTTTTGTTAAACATACTTAAACCCTACCTCCACCCCCTAAAAGGGTTGCCATACAAAATTAAACAATATATAGGGTAAAAACCTTTACTACTTCCCCGGAGTCGCCCCTAGAGGAATAAAATGTATCACCACCATTAATTTTCCCTCCCAAACATATTCCTAGAACATACTTACCTTCTATCACCATCACGCCAGGGGGTTGCCATACAAAATTTAAAAAAGTTAAAGTAAAAGTCCATACAAAATTTGAAGAATATTAGAGTAAAACCCCCTTCAGCTGCCCTAATCACCCTAAGAGGGTTAAAATATAACCCCGACCCATTTAAAAATTAGAAATATTTTTTAATAAAAAAGCGGATAAAAATAAAAAAAAGGTTTGGGGTTTCGAGAGTCCAATGTGAAGGGTATCTAAGATTCGGCACAGCCGAATATAGCGCTCTTACTTGTTTATTTATGTGTTAGTATATTTTGCTGGAAATATAATACTAATTAATAAGATTAAAATTGGTTTTCAGAAGTCGCATATTTAATTTTGAGTCGGCACATTACAGGATTCTATTCGAAATTTGATAGCATAAGTTGCTTAATAGTCGCAATATTTTAGAGCTGCCCCACTGGGTCAAGTGAATAAAGAGGTAGTTTATACTACATAGTGCTAAGTACTAGCACTAGCTTAAACTTTTCAGTACTAGCTATGTTAAAAAGTTTAAACTATAAAAAGTGTGAGCTGGCAAAAATTTTGTGTGAAGCTACCACTATTTTGTTTCTAAAAACGGTATTGACTTTTGCCAGAGTTCTAGGTGTGGAGATCTTACAATATTTTTTTAGAACAAAAAATAATTCTTAATATGTTTTGCATGTGAACACCTTTACATTTTTTTAAATAACTGTACGAAACAAAAAAATATATTTATTCAAAATGTTAAATGTTTTGTGGCCCAACAATTGTGTGAACATATATTTTTGTACTAGTAGATGGGAAAATAGTCTCCATTTATTATTATTGACAACAAATGACAAAAATGTATATCAAATGACAAAAATTTATTGCACCTCATGTATAGGGCAAGGCGAATTCATAAAGAAGGTGGCCTCGACAGATCAGCTGACTATTTTTTGCTCCTGCAATTTTCCTCACAATATGTCAAAAGTTTGTCTATGTGCTTCTTGAAATAAAAAAAATTTACGCGTCGGTTAGATTTTCAAACTAAAAATTTAAAAAAGTGTTTTTTTAATTAACAAACAGTAAAACCAAACGATGCGTTCTTGTGCTTTGTGCAAAAAAAAAAACAGTGTAAAATTAGTTTTATTCACGTTTTTATTCTGCAAATAATTTGTGTTTTTTATACCCTTCACATAGTAATAAGGGTATATATCAGTTTGTCATTCCGTTTGTAATTTCTTTATTATCCATTTGTGACCCCATAAAGTATATATGAATATTCTGAATCCTTATAGATAGGGACGTTGATATAGCCATGCCCGTCTGTCCGTCTGTTGAAATTAAGTTTTCGGAGTCAAATAAAAAGATACGAAGCAGTTATTGGTGTCAAACTATTAGAAATATTCTGAAGACAATCGCTTTTTAAAATCAGCTAAATCGGTTCACTATTGACCGAGATATAAGCGAAAACCCAAAGTAACCCGTTTTTTTAGGAAAAAATCCGTGCATATATCCCTATATATCTCAGTAAATATAGTCACTCTTGCCCAGTGATGCCCGGAGATTTTTTTAGAAATCCCTACACTTATGGGGAAATAATCCCACTGTTTGTTTCCCTACATTTTTCCTTACACTATTTTTTTAATTTTTAAAAAAAATTAAATTTAATTTCTTTTGTACATTTTAAAATTCAGCTACATAAATTCAGGTTCATTTATGTAATAACATAACAACGAATAAAAATAACATTAAAAACAACAAGAATACTACAAGAATAACATAAAAATAACAGAAAACTTACAAATATTACATTGAAAAAAATTATTTATGCAATTCTGTATAATCAGTTTTTTTTAAATGACTAGATGTGCATTTTAAACTTAAACAATTAATTACATTTGCTTGTAAATGAGATGTGATAATGTTAATAGAATTTAATATTTCATAGCTTATTTGTTTCTTTTTTTAAGGTACGTCAGTACCAACAGAAAAAGTCCTTTTGGCGTCAGCATTAGCACGTGGCAAACTAAAGGCGGTGGCACAATGAATCCGTCATCCGTCATACGTCGCCTTTTTTAACTGACAGCTAAGTTAAATAACATGGTTTCTTATGAACAATGTCACATTCAGTACGTCTCCTTCAACGCAACGTAGTAAAGTTGGGCAACTTTTAACTTTCAACGTACGTCAAGTACTTTGACAAGTTGCATGGTGAAATTATGTGTACCAGGTGGTGTTACGAACACAACTGATCGACTTTTTTCATGCATAAATCGAGGCTGCGTAGTCAAAATTATTTACTTTTACATATCTTTTTTTGACAACTGAGCCAACGAAAACTACAACAAAAACAATAATTATATTCACCAAATTTTGCTGTAGAACCACCACCACCTGCTAATTTAACATCCGTTTATAAAGGATTCTATGTGACAACCTCTTGCGTTGTTACGTTAACGTCAGTTAAAAAAGGCGAAGTATGACGTATGACGGATTGTATGTGCCACCGCCTTAAGTCAAATTTTTATTATTTTTTCAAAATTTGGAAAAATCAAATTGTCATATATTTTGTGATATGCAAATTTTGGACCAAAATGTTTCAACTTCAAATTTAGACGATCTTTGCTTTTCATATAAAAAAAAAAACTATATTCCAATGTTAAGCATTCTTGTGTTAGTAAATATAAGTAAAATTTATACTTATCGCGCAACAATTTAAATTGATGTTAATTTTTGTTATTATTTCCAATGGCTACTTCAGCATATTAAAATTCCATTTCTTCGAAGATTGACTTATCATTTAGTGACAGTCTTCTTTGCATTTCTTAAAGTGGTTTTTGGAAACGTTTTCAACAGATCTTCACATTTACTGCCGACATTAAAGTCACCTATTGGCAAGGAAGCATGAGGTGACCTTATGGCACAATAAGTTTTCAGCATTCTTTTTTTATAAAATTTTGACTAAGGTAAAGGTCGTGGTGTCTTTTACCGGCACCATCCATCCCATTATCTTCTCGCCATTCAACCAACAGGAGAAAAATCGTTGTTTTCTGTATCAAAACAAGTGCAAAGTGTATTTAACAAGGTGACATTATAAAGTTTCCGTACAACAATGCAACTTTAACTGGGTCATCAAAAATTATATAGCAATTTCTATGTGTTGTTTTGACAACTATTTTTACCAGCAAATAATAATCACCTTGAACAATTGCTTACTTGTCATTATTAATAAAAATGCTACTCATATTTACCTTTTTCATATTATAGAGGTTTTACCAGATTTACGACTTTATAATGATACACCTAAACAGAAGCATATATTTTTTTAAAGTTTGCATTTGGAAAGCATATAATTTTTAGTTGTGAACAAAAATTTGCAATTGAAAAAATCCCTACAATTCGACAAAAGTAAGAAATCTTTCCCTTTTTTCCTACATGTAATATTTTTAAAAAAAAACCCTACACTTGGCATCACTGCTCTTGCCACAAACTTGGCACGAATACTCTGAAAGTAGGGACCTTAATAATGAAAAATTCTTTTTCAGATAGAATCAGGGGAAGTGGTATTTTTCCTACAATTGCACAAATTCGGTGAAATATTTTATGCGCTATATCTCGGAAACTGTAACATCTATCGACTTTAAATCTTCTAGAAAGAGTAATTGTACAGTAAGACCTACACTTTAAAGAAAAAATTTTTTGGGTGGGGGCAAAACAAGGGGTAGCTCCCATACGAATTTACAATTTTTATAAAATTTTCGACACGCTATATCTCGGAAACTATAACAGACATTAAAATTAAATGTTGCACAAAAAGTAATTGGACATCAAGATTTATGCTTAAAAGAAAAAACTTTGTTGGCAGAAGAAGGAGAAGCTCCCATACAAATTAACAATTTTTATGAAATTTTCAATACGCCTTATCTTGGAAACTATGACAGATATCGAAATCAAATTTTTTTTTCATATATTTTATTATTGAATCTTCGCTTAAGCGAACTAACAATAAGTATTTAAATCTTAAAACTAAATAATTAATACTAGTTCAGTCAGTACCAGACTAAAATTTAAGTTCTCACAATGAAATTGACTAATTTTAAAAGTTTCATATAAGAGCAATAGTATCCCTTCTTTTTAGGAAGGTGTGCCCACTATGTTGCAGGATACTTCGAGCGAGCGGATTTGGATGTGTTTCCAACTTATTTAAATACTTGTCCACATAGTTTAGGATTTCGCTTTTTACTAGTGGAACTTCTAGATTCTTGTGGATGTTGCTGTTTTTAATATACCAAGGAGCACCAGTTATCATTTTCAGAATTTTGTTTTGACGACGTTGTATTTTTTCTTTGTTAGAGGAGGAAGCAGTGCCCCATAATTGTATACCGAAGCACCAAATTGGTTTTAAAATTGAGTTGTAGAGTAGAAGTTCCAATCCAGACGTAGCACAGAGTTTCTACCAGTTAGCCAGTGGATTTAAGCAGCTTTAAGTTTCATTTGAGTCAGCTTTGCATTTATATGAGGCTTCCATGTGAGGCGGCGATCTAGGTAAACACCAAGATATTTTATCGCGGTTCGTTGAGGCACAATATAGTTGTTAATAGTGACTGGGGAGCACGTTTCTTTGGGTAAAGTAAAAGCTACGTGGGTACATTTTTGTTCATTTATTATTATTTCCCATAACTTTGCCCATTTTTCAACTTGGGTTACGTGTTGCTGCAGTTGGTTCGAAGCCTCTTTAGGGTCTTTATGAATACTAAGGAAAGCAGTATCATCAGCCAATGTCGACGTGTGTGTAAAGCTATTGGTTAGCATATCTGCTGTGTAAAGCAAGTACAGAACTGGACCTAGTATACTCCCTTGTGGTACACCAGCTCCTATTGGTTGAGAAGAACTTATTTGGTTTCCCTCTTTGATCATCAATTGTCGACCGGTTATATATTTTTATAATAGGTTGAAAATATTAGCTAGAAGGTTTAGCTTTAATTTGTTTAACAGGCCATCGTGCCATACTTTATCGAAAGCTTGAGAGACATCAATGAAAAGTGCGGAGCAGTACTTCTTTTCCTCAAAGGTATTTCTATAACCTGCACCAATCTGTGAGTTTGTTCGATTGTGCTATGTTGACTTATAAAGCCAAATTGGTGATCTGGAATGCAGTAGTTTTCATTCAGGATCAGAGTCAGCTTGTTCTTAAGCAATTTTTCGAACAGTTTTGACATTGTGGGTAACAAACTTTTAGGCCTATAAGACTCTACCTTTGTAGGATATTTGCCAGGCTTGAGAATCATCTTTACTTAGGCCACTTTCCATATAGGCGGGAAATGTTCAAGCCAAATTATTGCGTTAAAAATAAAAAGAATTATTCTTTTAGCAGTAAGAGGTAGCTCTATGAGCATTTTGTTGCTTATTTTATCAAAGCCAGGAGCTTTTTTACCATTTAGGTTAGCGATAGCATCTACAACATCTGCGAGTCGAAAACGTATTTATAAAGGATGTCTAACAACAACAGGCGGTAATTCCCTCACGTCTGTGCATGTATTAAGTGTGAATACTTTTTTGAAATGATTTGCGAACAGATCGCATTTTTCTTTGTCATTTCTAGCCCAGGATCCTCTCAGAATTTGTTTGCCTTCAAAATTTGACACTTCCTATTTGTTATTTTGAAATTTTTTCTTAAGAACTTTTCAATACATATACATAAAAAGTTTCACAAAAATCAGTACAGTATAAGAACCTGTAAAGAATCTTTAATTCTTATGGCAGTGATACTTCCATTTTTTTGACTCCTAAATTTTAACGTCACAGGCTTCAAGAAAGTGTATAAACCTTAATAATAATCAGTCAAGCCTGTACCTGTACTGAGAACTGTTTTCTTATGGGCGTGGCACAGCCTATTTTTTTGCATATTCTCCTAAAAACGGTAGAGTATAAGTCCTTGCATTAAATATTTATTTTTTGTAGGCGTACCACTATTTTTTTGTTTAAAGTTTTAATTAAAGAAGATTTAAATGTGAATACGAAATCTGAACAATATCCACACAGTAAAAATACAAAACAGTTAGTTTAATTTTAGTAGGCGTGACACAGTCACTTTTTTGTGGATCATATTTCCACATAAGAGGCAAAAATATGTCTACAAAGCTTCATAAACATCAGTAAGAAATAATTAACTGCATTCAGTTTTTCATTATTGTGGACATGCGACTACTTTATTGACTTGAAAAAAGAAAAACAGTTTAATTTCTGTTGGCATTGCTTTTTTGCTTTTAAAGTTTTAAACTTGGAGCCGCTACTGTACATATAAAGTTTCATAAAAATCGGTTCGGTAGGAGAACCTTTATTAAGATTCTAATCTTTTTGGACGAATAGAATTCTGCGTTAGAGGTCTTATATATCAGAACGGGTTGAATGTCATATTTTAGGCTAGTAATGAGTGCGTTGTTGTCAATTCACATCATTTCAAAAAAGCGGAGTTGTTTTTAATCTCGTATTTATTATTAATATACAAACATACAATACATAGAGAAAAGAAAATAAAAACAAACTAAACTAAAAAACAAAAGAAACGGTTGATAAGTAACAGTAATCGTCGTGACAGTGGGCCTAATAGCCGAAATGCTTACATTGTGTTAAGCTCAACAAGCGTTAGCAATAAAAACATTAGAGACCCTAAATATAATAGAAACTATTTAAGTCCAAAACCGAAAACAAATACAAATAATTTAGGTGCAAGTGCGCCTAATTTGTATAAGTGTATGAACAAGGGGCAAATTAAGCCCAATCTCTGTTTCAAAATTATACAAAAAATATCGAGGTGCCATCCTCTTCGCGGTCTTCTTTATCAAGTGTGTGGCACCTACAGCTACTAAAGGCGCTCTAGGCCGGATTTTTGCGTGCGCTCCTAAGATCCAGGTAGTAATGGACAGGTGCGTAACAGTTCTTAAAACGGGGATGTGCATGAAGGGCTTTAGAGTCAAATATGTATAAGGTGACCATTTGTACCGATTTCATCAGTACATGTACTGATTTTTCATTTGCTGTACTGATTAAAAATGTGTGTACTGAAATGTACTGATTTTTGAAAAAAAGTACTAATTGTACGGATTTTTCAAGATAATTTGTTATTAAAATGGCTTCCTTTAAAAAATTTGCTAAGATACATAAAAACTAGATTCTTAGTTAGTTCAGCTGGTATTTTAAAAGCTGCTTAGCCAGAGCGATGACTTTGCAAGTCCCTTATTAGTTTTCCGACGGTTGTTGGACTCAAATTATGTTTGGCTATTATAAAAGATGATATGAGGAGCTATTTTTACGATTTCTTTACAAGTAAATCATTGGAGGAATGTTATTATGCAATGATAATATTGCAATTTTTTAAACCAATTTTTTTTAGCAATACTTTGCACTTGTTGAGCAAAGATTGCTAATGTTCACTTACAATTGTCGTTTAAATATCATAACGACCGTTAAGGGTTGCTATTTACCAAAAATGGTGTTTCACACTTGTAGTGATGCAGCGAACTTTCTGTCAATTCTTTGCTTATTCTGACAATAGTAAGGCGACTCTTACTGTTATGTTCACAAGACTTTTACAAAAAAAAATGATTTTTCTGTATTTTAACTCAGGTTTTTATCAGTCAGTCGTAGGTAGATAAGAATAAAAAAAATTTTTTTGTAGTTTTATAAGATAAAAAATATTTGCTTAAGTGTCTGTAAAATAGAAAAGTTTTTAATGCTATAAACTCAAGATATAATATATAAAACCCTGGTTCCTTCTCAGGTTTTTTTTATTTTAAAAAAAATGAATAAGGAAGCGAAAAATCCTTACTCAAAAATAAAAAAGAAAATTATTTTCTTTGACAATAAAATTACAAAAGTCAGATTTATTTCCGAAATATACCAAGCAGAACGAGTGTTTTATTATTTGTGTTAAATGGGTGAACTGTTTAATACTTGAGCTAGTGGAATAATGATCAACCATATAAAATAGATTATAACAAATTTAAAAACAATTGGAGCGATTTTACATCGCTTAATTCTTGGTTAAAAAATCTAACTGCTTCATAATTTATTGTAACAATTGGTAATGTTAGTCTTATTTTTTTTACAAAATCAAGTGTCTCCAGCATACAGACGGACGGACAGACATGCCTTAATCGGCTAAAAAAGTAATTTTAGTTCAATGTGTACAACTAAGGAGGGCTCTTAGACTAAAAAACCAAATAGTTCTGATTTCTAACAAGAAATAAATGGTCACCCTAAATATGTATCAAACATAAGAAACAGGGAAAAATACCCTCAACAATTATTCCGGGTGGAGCTTGAGCCTGGTAATATTAAATTGAAAAAAAATTTAACTCACCCCATATATGATTTAAAATATATTATTTACTGCAGTTATAGTGGAGGTGCCACATAAGCGATCTGGGCCCGTACAGCGCTTAAACTGCCAGGAATATGGCCACACCAAAGCTTATTGTAAGTTGCCTTCTGTTTGTGTTGTGTGTGGGGATCTGCACGATACGACCAAGTGCGACAAGCCAAAAGAAGATCCTAGGAAATTCAGTAATTGCGGTGGAAACCATACTGCCAACTAGAGAGAAACAAATTTAAATTTTCTATAACTGACAGATATAAGCCAGCAACTACGACTACCTCTGTTTATTTCTCTAAAAGTTGTACCTAAAAACATCTAAAACTTACCCGCAGTTGCCCCTACGCGAGTGCAATGTATGACCGGCAGTTGCATTCTTAATCTCGTAGTGTACGGACGTGTGTACGCGAGTGTAATATTGTTAATAGGTGATATTAGTAATAAGTAGCAAACGAATTTATTAATATATATACATATATACACACATAATAGTGAGAAAAGGAAAACGAAGACAACAAAGTTAATAAAAAAGCGAACTGTTAATGAGTAACAGCAATTGTAGTGACAGTGGGCCTAATAGACGAAATGCTTACATTGTGCTAAGCTCCACAAGTGTTAGCAATTAGAACATAAGAGACCCTGAATATAATAGAAATTATTTAAATGCAAGACCAAAAATAATTACAAACAATCTTAGTTCAAGTGCGCCTAATTTAAATAAATGTACTGAACAAGGGACTAATTTAGCCCAATCTCTATTTAATAATTATAAAAAAAATTCTGAGGTACCATCTTTGTCGCGGTCACCATTATCAAATTCTGGAATTAAACCTGCAGCTGCTAAAGCCGCATCAAGCTTAATTTCTGTACCGGCACCTAAGATCCAGGTAGGGATTATCTGCTACGTGACAGTTCTTAAAAGGGGAAGAAGTACTAAATCGGCAGAAGCATCTCAACCTACAAAAATTTTAAAAGGCCAACCTCATCGCAAAATCGCTTTGCAATTTTGCAAGAGGATAATGAGGCCCCAATATGAGTCTCGGAAATCAACATGACATTCATTTTTTGGTGTATTACAAAATATTCGAGCTCGTTTTTGTGTTGGCGGATGCCGTTTGCGTTCCAGAAATAAACCCAGAGGCAGTTCATGGTCTTTTAAGCATGGCCTGCAGAAGAGCAGACTTCATTTTTTGCATTTCCTGCATCATGCCAGCCATTTGCACGATTATCTGCGTAAATTGTTTAACCATATTGTCGATTACGGCTTCCAGGCGGCTAGAATTGGAACCGGTTGGTTCACTTGTTGGCACTTCTTGTTGTGTTGTTGGTTGGTTTGGCCTATGTGCATTGGACTGGTTTGACTTTAGTGCGTTGGCGTAAGAAACTTGACTTGTGGTTGGCTGTGCTAACGGGGAAATGTTTGTTGTTGGTATATTTAACGGCTGGTGAGGGGCAGGAACTACCTTCGGCTTAGATGAGCACCTAACTAAATCAAAGACAGGACAACTTCTGTAGTTGGCAGTGTGGTTTCCACCGCGATTGCTGCACTTCTTCACCATAGGGTCATCTTTTAGTTTGGCGCACGTGGCTGTAACATGCAGATCCCTACACACACTATGTTGCCTTCAGTTTGGGGCAACTTACAATAAGTTTTTGTGTGGCCATATTCCTGTTAAATTAGGCACTGTACAGGCCCAGATCGCTTATGCGGAACTTTAACTGTAACTCTACGGAGCATAATATATCTTAAATTATAAATGGGGTGAGTTTAATTTTTCTTCAATTTACCATTACCAGGCTCAAGTTCCACTTGAAAATAGGGTTGAGGGTATTTTTCCCTGTTTCTCATATTCGTCACAGTCCTTACCTTAAAACCTTCGCTGCACAAATTGGTCTTTATCTCTTCTGGGTAAACATTTAAATCAAAGCCGTTTATGACTACCTGGACCCCTTTTGCGTTTTTAAGCTGGTAAGTGTAAAAGTTTTTTTTAAGTTTCTCAAATTCCGACACCGTGGCGCGGAAAGCATTCTCGTGATTCACCTGAATTTTGGTCTTATATATGTTACCACGTTTTATGTTCGAAACATAAAAGTTCTTTTCGCTGATTAATCCAACTAAAAATTTAATAAGTTCTTTCGGTTTTGATTCTCTTAAATAAAGTATTTTTTTTCGTAACAGGACTATCATTATCATCTGCTTGCAGAATGGCAAAACGATTTTGCGATGTGATAGGCCTTTTATCGTCTTTTAGAATTTTTGCAGGTTGATTTACTTCTGCTGACTTCGGGCTTCTTTCCCTTTTAAGAACTGTAACGTATCGGTCCATTCCTAACTGGATCTTAGGAACACACGGTGTAATTGGGCTTAATGCGCCTTTAGCAGCTTTTTGTAAAAACCCAAAACTTGATAAAAAATGAGCGCGATGAAAATGGCACCTCGGTATTTTTTTTTATAATTTTCAAAAAAAGGTTGGAAAGTTTGTACCTTGTTCAATACTTTTATTTAAATTAGGTGCACTTGAACTTAGATTTTTCGTAACTATTTTTGATGATACTGCTTTTCTTAGTATTCATAAAGACCAAAAAGAAGCTTCGAACCAACTGCAGCAACACGTAACTCAAGTTGAAAAATGGGCAAAGTTATGGGGAATAAAAATAAATGAACAAAAATGTATCTTTTACTTTACGCAGAGAAACGTGCCCCTCAATCACTATTAACAACCATATGGTTCCCCGAGACAAAATATCTTGGTGTTCACCTAGATCGCCGCCTTACATGGAAGCCTCATATAGATGCGAAGCTGACTCAAATGAAACTTAAAGCTGCTCAAATCCACTGGCTAATTGGTAGAAACTCTGTGCTACGTCCGGATTGTAAACTTCTACTCTACAACTCGATTTTAAAACCAATTTGGTGATACGGTATACAATTATAGGGCACTGCTTCCTTCTCTAACATAGAAAAAATACAACGTCGTCAAAACAAAATTCTGAGAATGATAACTGGTGCTCCTTGGTATATTAAAAACAGTAACATCCACAAGGATCTAGAAGTTCCACTAGTAAAAAGCGAAATCCTAAACTATGTAGACAAGTACTTAAATAAGTCGGAAACACATCCAAATCCGCTTGTTTGAAGCATCCTGCAACATAGTGGGCACACCCGCCTAAAAAGAAGGGATACTATTGCTCTTAGATGAAACTTTATTATGAGAACTTAAATGTTAGTCTGGTACTGACTGGACTAGTATTAATAACTTAGTTTTAAGATTTGAATACTTATTGTTAGTTCGCTTAAGCGAAGATTTAATAATAAAATATATGAAAAAAAAAATGTAAGACCGACTCCCATTAATTTTTCTTCACAAAAATTTTGTTGGAACATACTTAAACCTTATCTCCGCCCCCTAACAGGGTTGCCATACAAAGCTAGGGTTCTCCTACATAGGTAAAATGTAAGACAGGCCCCAATTAGCTTATCCTCCAAAACGGTTTTTGGAACATACTTACCCTCTAACTCCAGCCCCTAACATGGTTGCCATACAAAATTTAAAAAAAAATAATGTAAGAACCCCTACAACTTCTCCGGAGTCGTCCCTAAAGGAATAAAATGTATCAGTTTTCCCTCCCAAATATATTCCTAAATTCAGAGTTGGGCAAAATACATGCTTTGCTGTATTTGAAATACAAAATACTTGTTCCGCTTGTATTTCAAATACAAAATACCAAATACTTTGAAGTCGAGTATTTCAAATACAAAATACAAAATACAGTATTTTAGTATCTTTTATTTGAAATACAAAATACATTTATAACCATTAATCAAGAACACTAGATTTTTAAAAGTATAATCAGATAAGCAGCCTCTTGTTGAAGAATATATAAATTCTGCTAAAAAAATAGTCTTTCTACAGGTCCTGATGAAAACAGACTGGTGTTAAGTTTTATGAAAACAGTTATCTGCAAGGCACATTCAACAAGGTTAACCCAAGGCGAATAAAAAAAATTAGCCCTCTGCATTTCCTCTTTGTGTTTGAACGGTAGAATGTCAGAAAAATAAAAAATTTCATATAAAATTAAATTTTTATAACGTGAAAATGTCAAATTGATTTTAATCAGCTGGGCTCTTAATATTACCTGGTTGAATGTGCCTTGGTTCTCTGTATGAACCTTGTATTTGAAAGACAAATTAAGTTAAAGGTAAAGAACCATCAAGGCGAATTCAAAAATTCGCCCTCTGAATTTCTTTTGTATACCCTTCCCATAGTGATAGGGGTATATATCAGTTTGGCATTCCGTTTGAAATTTCTTTATTTTCCATTTGCGACCCCATAAAGTATTAATATTCTGGATCCCTATAGATAGGGAAGTTGATATAGCCATGTCCGTCTGTCAGTTTGTTGAAATCAAGTTTCCGGAGTTAAATAAAGTAATACGGACCAGTTATGGGTGTCAAACTTTTTGAAATATCCTGGAGACTATCGCTTTATAAAATTAGCAAAATCGGTTAACTATTGACCGACATACAAACGAAAAATCAAAATAACCCATTTTTTAGGACAAAATCCGTGCATATATCCCTTAATATCTCAGTGAATATAGTCATTCTTGCCAAAAAACTTGGCACGGATACTCTAAAAATAGGGACCTCAAAAGGAAAAAATTTTTTTCAGATAGGATCAGGGGAAGTGGTTTTTTCTCTGCAATTGCACAAATTTTGTGAAATATTTCATGCGCTAAATCTTAGAAATTATAACACCTATCGACCTACACTTTGGAGAAAAAAATTTTTTAATGGAGGTAGGAGAAGGTGTACCTCCCATACAAATTAACAATTTTTATGAAATTTTCGATACGCTATATCTCGGAAACTATAACAGCTATCGACTTCTAGTGTTCTACAAAAAGTGATTCGATGATAAGACCTACATTTTGGGAAAAAAGGTTGAAGAGAAGCAGGGGGACTAGAAGATCCCATAAAAGTTAACAACTTTTATGAACCTTTTAATACGAATAAAGCTTTTATAACTCTCGACCTCAAATCTTCTTCATCTATTTCTATTATCCATACGAACGCTAAAATTTTATAAAGTTTTCTATGGGTTTTAAAACTGGCACAAGTTATTTTTATTATATTATTTGCAGTAAAAAATAACTCGGCTGGATATATTAAAAGAGCAATGTGAAGGGTATATAAGATTCGGCACAGCCAAATAAAGCGATCTTACTTGTTGTGTTTAAAAGTGTGAATGTCAAAAAAATTGTTAACTTTTATACAAAATTCAATTTTTTTTACATTCACATTTCCAAATATCCGCTTAGCTCTTGATATTACCTGAATGAGTGAGCCCTGGAAAAGAACGTGCCTTGCTAAGGCGAAGACGTGAATGAATACGAAGACAAAGTTTCCATTCTGTTTTTTAACTGTAACATTTTTAAATTTTTCTAATGACAACTTTTTGTATAAGAAAAAAGTGTATTTTGCAAAAATGTATTTTGCCATCAAAAGTATTTGAAATACAAAATACTTCAGTGTTAGGTATTTGAAATACAAAAAACATTAGAAGGTCGTATTTCAAATACAAATACAAAATACGTATTTGTATTTCAAATACAAGTATGTATTTGAAATACTGCCCAACCCTGCCTAAATTATACTTACCCCCTAACTCCGCCACCTAATGGGGTTGCCATACAAAATTAACAAAAAATTTGTTAAAACACCCATAAATTCCCCAGAGTTGGCCTTCGAAAAATAAGAAGTAGAACCGACCCCCCATTAGTTTCGCCTCGCAAATGTATGCCACACTAAATTTGAAAAAATAGGGTAAAAACCCACTTCTCCAGAATCGCCCCTAGAGGAACAAAATGTATCACATACCCCACTAGTTTTCCCTCCCAAACATATTCGTAAGACATACTTACCCCCTATATCCGTCACCTAATGGGGTTGCCAGACAAAAATGTTGTGAAAAGGCCCACAACTTCCCCTAGTTCGGCCTTAAGAATTTAAGTGTACGACCGACCCCTATAAGTTTCTTCTTCCAAACATATTCCTGGAACATACTTACTCCCTTTCTCCATCGCGTAAGATGGTTTCCATACAAAGTTTAGGAAATTGTAATGAATCGCCTACCACCCTCCCCCCTGCCCCCCCCACCTACAGCTTCCAGAGTACCCGTGAAGAGGTAAATTTAGAACTAATCCCAACTTATTTTCCCTTGCCAACATTTCTCTAAAAACATACGAAAAATTTTTTTTGGATGGTTAGCATACAGCGATAATAGACTGTTTTTTGCAGTCTGTTTTGCATGCAGTTATCTGATCCAGCTAGGTTGTTTTTAAACTGTTAATAATTTTTTAAAATGCTTTGTATCGGGCGAAAAGTCGATAGCTTTCCTAACTACAAAATATACGTATTGCTTGCTGTACAATTACTTTGCAGTAAACTTGAACTCAATCACTGCTACAGATTCCGAGATATAACGTATCAAGAATTTCATAATAATGCTTTGTTTTTATGGGAGCTACTGCTCTCCCGCTCTTCTATCCAAATAATTTCTTTCAAAATGTAACCATAATGTAAAATTTTGTTATACCTAAGTTAAGGTCGATAGCTACTATAATTTTTAAAATATAGCGTATCGAAAATTTGTGTCCTAGGCTCTTATCCAACTAATTTTTTTTTACTTTGTGTTTTGACAAATTTTTTGATAATTTTTAAAAGTCTTAGGGGTTACCTGCGGGCTAATTTTGGTCAGTTGGTTTTTCCTTTTTTATGTAATAAAAACTAGTTCATTTTTATTATGTTTCACCCAACGTTTCGTTTGTTTTATTCAAACTTCTTCAGGGGTACTTTATTAGAAATAAAATAAGATATGCCATACTTTATTGTTTTGTTTAACTTACGATTACTTATTATAACATGCTAAAGTTCTCTTTTATTTAAATAATTTAAAGCTGGACTTCACGACACAGAATGTAAATAAATAATATAAACGAAAACAATTATTGCACAAAACTTAATAAAAAATCGATAGTCAAACTTAACTCTAGTATCACAGATCTCTAACTGATTATAAAGTTTTGTGTTGTCTTTATCTTCCTTCGTATTCATTGTGTTTTTTATTATTTTATGTTGTATTCGTAAGCTTTCAAGCAAGGTGTATTTAGGAAGGTGGGAGCGGTTCTGCAAAAACAACAAAATTACAGTTACACCATGAGTTTCGTTGGTAGAAAATCGTCGTACTTACGAAAGTAGTAGGAAGCAGAATCAGTTGCGATTAAAATTTCTTGAAGGTTAAGTTCCAAGAAAATTTGTAAATTATTGTTTTTAATAAAAAAATGAAATAATATTGTTAAAAATTGGTGTAAAAGTATTGTTTATTAAGAATAGCAGTGGAAAAAAACAAGAGGAAACCTGTAAAGTATGTCCGTGTTTTATAATATACTCCATGGTACAATTACCTTACAAGGTAGTATCGATTAAACAGCTGACTATTTTTTGCTCGAGTTTTTTCACTCTCTAAATCTGTCAAACAGTACGTTTTTTGACATAAACGACGATGCTTTTACAACAACTTCATAAATTTGGTATCGAGTTTGTTGTAGTTGTTTCCGTAGCGCTAGTATCTTGTAAGGTAATTGTACCATGATATACTCTTTACAAGCATTTGTTGCACACACAGCACTTCCGCATGTTTCGTTTTATGAAAACTTAAAACAACTTTTAAAACTATACGGTTTTTAAATATTAAAATTGTTTGTAGTTTTTTTTATAATAAAAGACTATATTTCACCTTTTTTAACTTTAAAATAAACAAGAAAGAGCGCTATATTCGGCTGTGCCGAATCTTATATACCCTTCACATTGGTCTTTAAATATACCCAGCCGAGTAATTTTGTACTGCAAATAATATAATAAAAAACCTTGTGCGAGTTTTAAGCCCATATAAAAATAACAAAATTTTAACGTTCGTATGAATATTATTCGAAGTCGATAGCTGTAATAGTTTTCCAGAAGAAGCGTATCGAAAATTTTATAAAAATTGTTAATTTGTATGGGAGCTACCCCTTCTTCACCCCCCATCCGAAAATTTTTTTCTTCAAAGCGTAGGCCTTGTGTTCCAATTACTTTTTGTAGAACATTTGATGTGGATATCTGTTATAGTTTCCGAGATATAGCGTACCGAATATTTCATAAAAATTGTTAATTTTTATGGGAGCTACCCCTTTTTTTGCCCCCACTCAATAAAATTTTTCTTCAAAGCGTAGGCCTTATTGCCCAATTACTTTTTGTAGAACATTTCATTTCGATATCTGTTATAGTTTCCGAGATATAGCGTATCGAATATTTCATAAAAATTATTAATTTGTATGGGAGCTAACCCTTTTTTTGCCCCCACTCAATAAAATTTTTCTTTATAGCGTAGGCCTTATTGCCCAATTACTTTTTGTAGAACATTTGATTTCGATATCTGTTATAGTTTCCGAGATATAGCGTATCGAATATTTTATAATAATTGTCGATTTGTATGGGAGCTACCCCTTTTTTGCCCCCACTCAAAAAATTTTTTCTTTATAGCGTAGGCCTTCTTGCCCAATTACTTTTTGTAAAACATTTCATTTCGATATCTTTTATAGTTCCCGAGATATAGCGTATCGAATATTTTATAATAATTGTTGATTTGTATGGGAGCTACCCCTTTTTTTGCCCCCACTCAAAAAATTTTTTCTTTATAGCGTAGACCTTCTTGCCCAATTACTTTTTGTAAAACATTTCATTTCGATATCTTTTATAGTTTCCGAGATATAGCGTATCGAATATTTTATAATAATTGTCGATTTGTATGGGAGCTATCCCTTTTTTTGCCCCCATTAAAAATTTTTTTTTTTTATAGCGTAGGCCTTCTTGCCCAATTACTTTTTGTAAAACATTTCATTTCGATATCTTTTATAGTTTCCGAGATATAGCGTATCGAATATTTTATAATGTTTGTCGATTTGTATGGGAGCTACCCCTCTTTTTGCCCCCACTCAAAAAATTTGTTCTTTAAAGTGTAGGTCTTTGCGTAAAATTACTTTTTGTAGAACATTTTAAGTCGATAGCTGCTATAGTTTACGAGATATAGCGCATAAAATATTTCACCGAATTTGTGCAATTGTAGAAAAAATACCCCTTCCCCTGGTCCTATCTGAAAAAACTTCTTTAGGAGTATCCGTGCCAAGTTTTGTGGCAAGAGTGACTATACTTACTGAGATATATAGGGATATATGCACGGATTTTGTCCTAAAAAAATGGGTTAGTCTGGGTTTTCGCTTATATCTCGGTTAATAGTGAACCGATTTTGCTGATTTTAAATAGCGATTGTCTTCAGGATATTTCTAATAGTTTGACACCATTAACTGGTCTGTATCTTTTTATTTGACTCCGGAAACTTGATTTCAACAGACGGACATCGCTAAATCGGCTTCCCTATCTATAAGGATCCAGAATATATATACTTTATGGGGTCGAAGATGAATAATAAAGAAATTGCAAACGGAATGACAAACTGATGTATACCCTATCACTATGTGAAGGGTATAAAAAAATTCAAGAATTGTTTAAACACTTTTTTTTAGCTTTTCTTAGAATAGTAAAATTGTTCTTTGTAAACAAGAAAAAAAACTACATAAACAAAATTTGACATTAATATAACAAAATACCGTTACTCAGCTGTTTATCTGAGGCTACCTGATAAGTGTACCCTGCTTTCAAGTGTGTAACGTTTTCTTTACTTTTTCTCTTTGTCTAGTATCTTTATGTTCGTAAAGTCAGCTTCATGTTTGCATTCCTTTACATGCAAAGATAGTGCCGTCGTATCCTTTCCTTTTATTATATCATTTTTATGTTCGTTTATTCTTGTACCAAGCATTCTTTTTGTTGTTCCTATGTAAACCATATTACAGCTTTCGTTTTCACTGCCGTTACATCCAATTTATTTATTTATTTTCATTTTTTCAAGTTTTGTTTTATTGTTGTTAAAAAGATGATGTGTTGTTTTGTTGGATTTGTGTGCTATTGTTGTTGTTTCGTCTGTAATTATATTCCTTAATGTTTTCGTCTCCGTTAATTTTGGTATGAAAGGTACACTGTAAAAATTTTTTTGTATATAACTTGTTATATTGCTGTTCGTTTTTTCTTTTAGATTTTCTGTTACTTTTTTGCATATATTATTAATTATATTTGTTGGGTAGTCATTCCTTTTCAGTTGTTCCCTTATTTTGTACATATTTTGCTCCTTGTACTTCTCATCACTAATTTTTAAAACTTTTTCCACTAGATTACTAGCCGCGTTCGTTTTCATTTTTAACGGTTGCGTTGAATAATAATTTATCATCCTGCCTGAGGACGTTGGTTTTGTGTACCAATTTGTCGCTATCTTTCCATTATCATTTATAATATACATGTCCAAGTAGGGTATTTTGCCATTGTCTTCTTTTTCTACTGTAAATTTTATTTTATTATGGTACGAGTTTAATGTTTCTAGAATGATTTTTTCATTAGCCTTTCCTATTACTGCAAAAAGATCGTCAACATACTTGCTTAAGTATTTTATTTTTATGTTTTTTGATTGCAATTCGTCAATTATATCGGTTAGTAGGGTGTCAAGTACTATGTTTGCAATTATTGGTAATAAGGGATTTCCCTTATCTAATTTTAATTCTATATTGTACTCCTTAACTAGATCTTAATAAAGTACCCCTGAAGAAGTTTGAATAAAACAAACGAAACGTTGGGTCAAACATAATAAAAATGAACTAGGTTTTATTACATATAAAAGGAAAAACCAACTGACCAAAATTAGCTTGCAGGTAACCCCTAAAACTTTAAAAAACTTTTTTTAATTTGCCCATCGTCATAGCTTCCAAAAAGTAGGGCACAAAAAACTTCGCAAAACTTACTAAATCTTGGGAGGACTTAAACTTCCCCTGCTCCAATTCCAAAAAATGTTTCCTTAATTGTGGTCGCCGTCTTCAAAGAATTCTTCCAAAATTTTGTGGCAAAAGACAAGATAATAAGTACTCTACCGCGCTTTTTATCGATGTCTCTCAAGATTTCGATAAATAACGGAATTAAGGTGTTAAATAAACTAAAGCTGAACCTTTTAGCGAATATTTTCAACCTAGTAGAAAAGTGCATAACCGGTCAACAATTCATGATTAAAGAGGGGAACCAAACGAGTTGTTCTCAACTAATAGCGGCTTGTGTACCTCAAGAAGGTATAATAGGTCCAATACTGTAGCTGCTGATGATACCTCTTTCCTCGGTATTCATAAAGACCCTAAATAAGCCTCGAACCAACTGCAACATCACGTAACCCAAGTAGAAAAATAGGAAAAGTTATGAGGAATAAAAATAAATGAACAAAAATGTACCCACGGAACTTTTTCTTCACGCAAAAAAAACGTGCTCCCAAATCCCTATTAATAACCATTTGGTGCCTCAACAAATTGAGACAAAATACCTTGGCATACACCTGGATCGTCATCTTACACGAAAGCCGCATATAGAGGCGAAGTTCGCGCAAATGAAACTTAAAGCTACACAAATTCATTTTACTAATGGGTAGAAACTTTGTGCTTCGTCTTGATTGTAAACTTCTTTTCTACAAATCGATCTTAAAACCAATTTGGTGCTACGGAATACAATTATAGGGCACTGCTTCCGCATCCAACAGAAAAAAAAATTCAACGCCGTCTAAATAAAATCCTAAGAATGATAACTAGTGCTCTATGGTATATTAAAAAGAGCAACTTCCACAAGGATCTTCAAGTTCGACTAGTAAAATGTGGAATCCTAAATTATGTAGACGACTATTTACATAAGCTGGAAGCACACCCAATTCCGCTCGCTCGAAACATCTTGCAGCATTGTGACCACACTCGCATGGGAAGAAGGGGTGCTATTGCGTTAAGATGAAACTATTTAAATTAATTAATTTTATTATGAGATCTTAATTTTTAGTCAGGCACTGGCTGGACTAATATCAATTAAATATTTTTAGGATTTGAACACTTCTTGTTAGTTCGCATAATCAAAGATTCAATAATCAAAATATAAAAAAAAGGTATGCAGGGGTATATGCAAGGATTTTTTTCTAAAAAAATGGGTTATTTTACGTTATCTATTATATAAAAATAAGTCGGGTTTTCCTTCCTGACGCTATAACTCCAGAACGCACGAACCGATTTCCACGGCTTTGCATTCGTTGGAAAGGTCTCGGGCTCCGTGAGGTTTGTAGCAAAAAGAAATTAGGTAAAATTTCAGCAGAAAAGCGGGAAAGTCTTTTTTCACATACAGCGCCATCTCTGATACATAGCATGTACTACAAACCAATATTTTAAGTAGATGGCGCCGGTGGTGATACATTGTTTGACATTTTGTTTTGTTCACTGTGAAATTGTGAAAAAAAATAAGTTTTTCGTTTCCTAAAAAAAATCAATTACGTGTATTGTGCAAATTTTTATTCAATTTCAACAGCAGGAATTTGTCTTTAAGGTGGTAAGTTGAATTGTGTAAATTATGTGGATCGTGCATTTGAGGTTAAATTCACCACTCTTTCCATAGTCCAAAATGCCTAGAGGACGACGTGCGAACATCGGCCGCCGCACAAGACATGCAAGCCAGCAACAAGTGTATTCACAGAATTTGAGCGCAGAAAGACAAAATATAATAAGAGAAAATGCCCGATTGAGACAACGCGTGAGCACACGTAGATCATTGGCATCATACAATCGCTTGGCATTCCAATATGATCCCACTGCAAACTACAGTGATGATAAAAAAAATTTAGATATTGGACCAATGACGACTATATGCCGATATTGCAATGCGTTAAAGTTTAAGAGAGAAACGGCTGGATTGTGCTGCGCAAGTGGAAAAGTCAAACTGGATCTATTACTTACACCATCACAGCCACTGAAACCATTGTTCGATGGAAGAGATCCTGATTCCAGCCATTTTCTTCAACACATCCTTGAATGCAATAACTGCTTTCGCATGACTTCCTTTGGAGCTAATATCATTCGAGAAGGCGGCTTCATGCCGACTTGCAAGGTAAAAGATACAACACACATAACCAATCACTCACACCAACACAATGAATTGCAACACATAACAACTACATATACACCACACACTACCCCATCACACGATCAGAAGTTACACCGTATTCTTCAACAAATGATTGTTTGCAATTACAGATACAAGGACAAATATATCATTTGCATGGTTCAATGGTGCCAACACCAGATGAACCGCATCAATTTCTGCAAATATATTTCATTTCGTCGATGGTGGATCAGCTGAATGTGCGGTGCAATATACAGGGAACACAACAGTTAAAGAGAAGAATTATTGAACAGTTGCAAGCATTTTTTCACGCTAATAATGCTGTGGTTAATATGTTCAAAACAGCATTGGAACGAATGCCATCGGATACGCACAAATTTGTCATAAGAGCGGATTGTACCCCAACAGGTGAACATGTGCGAAGATTCAATGCACCCACCGTTAATGATGTTGCTGCAATTATTGTTGGCGATCACACTACATCGCGAGACATTGTCGTTCAGCGAAGAAGCAATATCATGCATCGTGTAAATGAGACACATCGTTTGTACGATGCGTTACAATATCCAATCATTTATTGGCAAGGGCAAGACGGATACAACATCACGTTGAAGATGGTCGATCCAATTACAGGTACAATATTCACACACTAATTATTGCTATTATTGGTTTCCATTAACAATTAATTTAATTTTCCATTTCCAGGCGTATCAACGAATAAAAATCTAAGCGCAATGAATTACTATGCGTATCGTATGATGATTCGTACAGATGAGGAGAATGTCATTCTGAAGTGCCGTCGACTATTCCAGCAATTCGCTGTCGATATGTATGTCAAAGTCGAGACCGAACGTTTAGCGTTCATCCGATTCAATCAGACAAAGCTACGATCTGAGGACTATAGACACTTGCGTGATGCTATTCATTCAGATGGTGATGTTCAGAATATATCGGAAGCCCACGCCCCATGCACGAATACGCTCAAGACGCAATGACGTACTTGCGAAATTATGGAACACCGGATTTATTTATTACGTTCACATGCAATCCTTAGTGGACGGAAATTTAACGTGAGTTGGAACCGGGCCAAAAACCGCAAGATCGCCATGACATAATCGCCAGAGTATTTCAGCAAAAACTCAAGGTTATGATGGATGTGCTTACTAAGTATCGAGTTTTTGGTGACACACGTTGTTATATGTACTCAATGGAATGGCAGAAGCGTGGACTACCGCATGCTCATATACTAATTTGGTTGCTGAACAAATTACATTCAAATGAAGTAGATGACATCATATCAGCTGAAATTCCTGATCCAGTCATTGATCCCCATCTACACGACATTGTGACGACACAGATGGTGCATGGACCGTGCGGTGCATTAAATCCATTATCGCCTTGCATGACTGAT
This sequence comes from Melanophora roralis, assembly GCA_963583895.1. Taxonomy (NCBI): domain Eukaryota; kingdom Metazoa; phylum Arthropoda; class Insecta; order Diptera; family Rhinophoridae; genus Melanophora; species Melanophora roralis. The sequence goes on along the minus strand of OY757190.1, from coordinate 67,181,980 downwards.
GGAAAGTGCACAAAACGATATCCGCGACCGTTAGTTGCTGAAACAGTCACAGGGAACGATGGATATCCAGTTTATCGTCGGCGTTCAAAAGAAGATAATGGTCGAACTATCAAAGTTAAAGTTCAAAATCAAGAGATTGAGATCGGAAATGAATTCATTGTACCATATTGCCCGCTGCTATCACGAATTTTCGAAACACATGCAAACGTTGAGAGTTGTCATTCGGCCAAATCAATCAAATATTTGTGCAAGTACGTCACAAAAGGCAGCGACATGGCTGTGTTTGGTATTGCGTAGGAAAATGCGAATGACGAAATCAGCAACTTCAAAATGGGCAGATACGTCAGTACTAATGAAGCACTGTGGCGATTATTGTCATTTCAAATTCATGAAAGATATCCCACAGTTGTACATTTAGCAGTGCATTTGGAAAATGGCCAAAGAGTTTACTTCACTGAGGCTAATGCAGCACAACGAGCGAGAGACCACCATAGACAACATTGACTAGCTTCTTTGCAATGTGTGAAGCAGATCCATTCGCAGCGACGCTGATGTACGTAGTAATGCGCAAGTATTACACTTGGAATCAATCAACAAAGAAATTTCAACGTCGCAAACAAGGAACTCCAGTTCCAGATTGGTCACAAGTGTTTTCCACTGATGCACTAGGTCGCATGTATACTGTTCATCCTAGAAATGATGAATGTTTTTATTTGCGGCTGCTGTTGGTAAATGTACGTGGACCAAAATCATTTGCGCATTTGAAAACTATGAATGGCCACCAATGCCAAACATATCGAGAATCATGTCAACTATTGGGTTTGCTGGAGAACGATTCTCATTGGGATTTAACACTTGCGAATTCAGTTGTTTCATCAAATGCATACCAAATACGAACGCTGTTCGTAATTATCATCACCACATGTTTTCCCTCACAACCAATTCAGTTATGGAGCAAATACAAAGACGACATATGTGAAGATATCTTGCATCGCTTTCGCATTCAAACGAATAATCCTGACATCCAAATAACCGATGAAATCTACAATGAAGGATTAATTCTGATTGAGGATCAATGCTTGACTATTGCAAACAAGCTATTGATTGAAGTAGGAATGATTGCGCCAAATCGATCGATGCACGATGCATTCAACCAAGAATTAAATCGAGAGCTGCAATACAATGTTGATACATTACAGGAATTCGTTCGAAATAATATGCTGTTGCTGAATAAACAACAAAAACAAGTAAACGAAACATTAATGCAAGTGGTGGACAATAATACTTGTGGTCTATTCTTCCTGGACGCACCTGGAGGAACAGGGAAAACATTTGTCATTTCATTGATTTTGGCCACTATTTGATCAAGATGTGACATAGCTTTGGCGTAAGCATCATCTGGAATTGCGGCGACTCTTCTAGATGGCGGTCGTACTGCACATTCTGCGCTTAAGTTACCACTCAATTTAAACACAATTGATACTCCAACATGCAATATTTCCCGATCCAGTGTAATGGAAAAATTGTTGATGCAATGCAAGCTCATTGTTTGGGATGAGTGCACAATGGCACATAAGAAATCACTTGAAGCACTTAACTTCACACTGAAGGATCTTCGACGAAATAACAACATCTTTGGCGGCTTGATGATATTGTTGGCAGGCAATTTCAGGCAGACGTTGCCAATAATTCCCCGTGGAACGTCTGCAGATGAATTGAATGCTTGCCTGAAGGCATCACCTTTATGAAATAACGTAAAAAAATTATCGCTAACCACTAATATAAGAGTTCAACTTCAAAATGATCAAAGTGCTGCACAATTTTCCAAGCAATTGTTAGCTGTTGGAAATGGAAAAGTCCCAGTTGATGCGACATCTGGATTAATTACTCTTACCAACGACTTTTGCCGATTTGTAGACTCTCAATTAGCTCTTATTGAAAATGTTTTCCCAAACATTAGTGAGAATTATCAGAATTATGCTTGGTGAAGTCAACGAGCAATTCTTGCCGCAAAGAACCTTGATGTACACGCACTGAATTTCACCATTCAATCAAAAATTGCTGGCGATTTAGTGACATACAAATCCGTTGATACCATAACAAATCCCGATGATGTAGTAAATTATCCAACGGAGTTTTTGAACTCTCTGGAGTTACCAGGATTTCCACCACATAACTCAAAGTTGGTACAGTTATTATGATATTGCGTAGTTTGAATCCACCGCGACTTTGCAACGGTACTCGACTTTCGGTAAAAAGACTTATGCCGAATTTGATTGAGGCAACCATTATTAACGGAAAGTACGCAGGTGAAAATGTATGTATTCCTCGAATACCAATGATTCCGAATGATCTTCCGGTTGACTTTAAACGATTGCAATTTCCAGTTCGCCTTGCGTTCGCAATGGCAATTAATAAGTCGCAAGGCCAATCGCTTAGTCTTTGCGGGATATATTTAGAAAATCATTGTTTTTCACATGGGCCGTTATACGTTGCGTGTTCACGAGTTGGGAAACCATCCGCTTTGTTTGTGTTAACGTCAGACCAAAAAACAAAAAATGTGGTTTACCAAAGAGCACTTCAATGAAACGTATAACTTGCGGAAACGTATAACGCTTCGGTTCAGTATTTACTATAGATTCACTTTCATTTACTTAGAGAAGTTCAACTAAATAACACTTCATTTTTGTAATCGAAATAAATCCATTACTGTTGTGAAATGAAACTAAATTTTTCCTTTTTATATATAAAACAAAAAAAAAATTTTTTCTTTATCTTTTAATCACCAAACGAAATGTTATATAAAATGAAGCCATCTGGTGGCGAAACGGAGTTCGCCGGGTTTGCTAGTGGCTTATATAATTTGATCCGTAGAAAACCGATCTTTAAATAGCATTCTGCTCAGGAATATTTTTGAAAGTTTGACACCAAAACCTGGCCTGTCGAATTTGACTTGACATCGGTTGTAAACAGATGGACATTGCTAAATCGACTTCCCTATCTATAAGGATTCAGAATATATATACTTAATGGAATAGAAACGCAAATATACCGTTTTCACTATGTGAAGGGTATAAAAAACGTTCTTCTTTTAAAACGATTTAATTTTCTTAAAATTTAAAACGTCAAATTTTTGATTCAAAAAGCTTTTTGATTTTTTGTAGTCGATTTTCAGCTGCTTATAGGTTTATGTATATGTATGTATGGCTGCGTATACATATGTTTCTTTATATGTATGTATGTATTAAGTACATTATAATATAAAAGTCTACCTCAACTATATTTGAGCAAAAACTCTTAGGCCTTGATAAAGATAAGTAAATCAATATGTATTGTACATTATGGTGAACTTGAAACTTTAAATCGTTACAGATGGTGTATCCAAAGGCAAGTTTAACGTACTCTCTCTCATCAATATGTACCTACTCCTCATATACAGCCTCACCAGTTCATCTGATGAGTTTACCAGCGGTCTTAATTGGTATTTTTGTTATTGTAATAGTTACACCCTTGCAGGCACAACCTTTAATACCGAATGGCAATAATCATAATCTTGAATATAAACGTTATTGCAGCGATTCATTGACTGATATTTTACGACTTCTTTGTGGTGGACCATATAATTTACCGCTATATGCTAAATATCGTAAGTCTGACGCTATCCCTTTTCCTTTATCCCAAAAAATACTTTTGTATTTGTACAAACAAAAAATGCGTCCAAAAATTTTTTTTCTTTTTACTCTTTTAATATCAGCGGACAGTACCCGAAGTGTTACGTCTAGTGTGAATTCTATGAAACAATTTACTAATGATGATGCGACTACAAGAACAGAAGCAATTCATAAATGTTGTCAAAGGCCCTGTGGATACTCTGAACTAAAAATGTATTGCGGTCCTGTTTAAACTGTTGAATACGTTGAAACAAATTAACAACACAATTTTGAAGATCTCCTAAGATTTAAAGATAAATATTTTGTTAAACTGAGTGGACTTTGTCAAATCAACACTTAGTTTGATAATAAGGCATTTTACTAACAGAAAGCAAATATATTTTTAAAAAAACTAATTACATACTATAAAAAGATAATATGAGATGAGTATCATATTATAATTGTTACTTACTTTTTTTAAATTGTATTTTTCAAATCTAAAAACTGAAAAAATTTAAATTTATATTATAGTGTTCGTTTTAAAACTTTATTTTAATGGAAAAATCGTGGGCGCATTAGCTCATTTGGTTAGAGCGCCGTTCTAACAACGTGAAGGTCATGGGTTCGATCCCCTCATAAGTCAGCCAATAGTTATTTTTGTTCACCCATAATTCATCGAATATATGAATATAATTTATATTTATTTTTTATTTAAAAATAGTATAGGCCTTATTTTTAATTTTCTCTAAAATTTATTTTGAATATAAATTTCGTTCATAAATATCAATAATATCGCCAGGCTGTCTGTCAAAAAAGTGTTCGTAACACACATTATTGGCTTTATATTTATAAGCATCCATTTAATCGGATTTAAGTTTTGTTTTTGGAATTACGGCTTTAGTCAAATAATCGATTATAGTTTTTAACAACTCGATTAACTCGAGTAACTAAAAAATCTTAAACTTACTACTCAAATACAACAATTTTTTAAAATTTATTAGGTGTATGTTAACTGGTGTGACAATTTTACTCACATTTTTGCTTATATGTAACTCAAACAGCTCACAATTTAAATTTCAAAAATGACTAATAGTAAGTAAACACTCAAAGAATATGATTTCTGCTCCCAATGCACACTTGAAAACTCTACCGGGTGTGATCTTACAAATTTAAATTTAAGTGAATTTGGATTTTAAGATCGTATTGTGAAGAATATTTTGGAGAACATTCTAAATTGTTTAATTTACCCTGTAGTTTAATGTGTTCATATTTAATACTTTATTTCTACAAAAAATACTATTTTTGCTTAAAGAACAGCCTTTAAAAAATATGATGGGTGTGGCATTTTCATCAAAACGTAAAAAAAGAAAATCTGATTACTCAGTATGTGATTATGTTAAGCCCTTAAAAACGAAAATAGTAAAATAGGAAAAATGTTGTAATTTTGATCATTTTTATTATGTTTTAAACGTTAATTAGTCGTTCATCTCTGATGCCAAAAACGATTAAAATCAATTTCGACTACCCTGTTCTGAAGTGAAGGGTATCCCAGAGATAGCATTAGGCATCAATCAAAACAAATAGTAGGGCGGACAAAAGCTTAAAACATCTTTTTTAATTAGTTTTAAACAGGTATTACAATATTTCAAATTAAAGTCAATGAATGCTTGGCTTCATTCCACTCCGATTCGAGTGCAAAAATATTTAGCACAAATGGAAAAATGTTTAGTAAAGTGACTTATGCTATAAACACATAGACACCAGCACATGCACTTAAATGTACACAATATTTTGACGGCTTCACGGCAACACGGCAACATAACTACAATTGTAGCCGTGGCCTGATTACACTAATTTCTATTTTAGTAGGCGGCAAATGAGAAAACTGAGGGAAAATATATAAGAGTGTAAAACAATGCTGCCAATCGGGTTTCTATTTAACTCAGCCGTAGCGATTTAAGTCTTTTTAAAGATTTTTAACTATTAATTAAGTAAAAAAAAAGACCATAAAACAAAAAATTATTAAGGATAACTTTTTAGGTTGCACTTAAAGCTTTTTCTTTCTCCTAATTGTTTTTAGTTTTAATTTGCTAAATATTTTTTAAATTGCAGTATTGCAAAATAACAATATACAAACTTATTACAGATTTTAATCTCAGAATCTATTGACTAATAATACTGTCTAAAACAAATTAAGCTTTTTATGTATACACTAAGGGGATTTACAAGGTGTCCTATTATGTCCTATTGTTATAAAATTTTTGTCTTTCATACAAAAATAGTTCTTTAAAAGTACTACGTCGTTTAATATACTTATTAAATTGTCACAACAATTTCACTTACAATTGCGCCAAGTTTCCAATAGTTGGTAAGGGTTGTTAAACCGTTGTCAAAATTTTATGACAATAGGACAAATAGAACACCTTGTGAATCCCCCTACTATACTTAAATGTGTTTAAATTAGTGGCTATTAACTTTTAAAGTCTAGATAGATACACGTTTTCTCGATAAATGGAGTAACATATATTTTCCAATGGTAAAATAGCAAAAAAACACCAAATATATTACTGTCTTAAAATTTAACGAATTTAAAATTGTAACATGATGAAAATTAACAGCACTGGTGTATTTACGCAGCCGCCGCTTTCAATATAATTAAGTAGCTAACTACAAGGCAATTACTGCTGCCAGCTGCATTTGTAGTTGTGTAGCGTTGTTGCTTGCTGTCGTCTTTGTGTTCAAGGCATTATACGAAATCAAAAGCAGATACCGACTAAAATTCTTGAGATATTTATGTAAACAAACTATTTAAATCAAATAAGTAATTCCGAAGAAAAATTAAGCCACACAAAAAAACGTTTCCTCTTTATTGTATAAGTGTACTTAGATTTAATATGTAAATACAATTAAATTTATTAGTATACATACTCACACATGTATCTAATTAGAAACCTAAGATTCGAGACTTACGGTAATTTCTTGACTTCGTATATTAACACGAATTAAACAAATTTTTATTAAAATATCAATTGTAAAATTACTTAATAAATATTTTAGTGTTAACGGTCAATAATTAATTGAGATTTTCGCCTTCCATAAGGCAAAAAAGCAAAGCATGATGGGAAATTTCCCTTTAAAAAACAAATGTAAAAGCAAAACAAACAATACGCGAGTAAAATTGTGTCATAAGCAAACTTTTAAAATCATATGGTTATAATATAAATATGGGATCACACGATTGCCGTAATGAACCATTTTTTGCCATTTTTTGTAGCCCAATCGTGTGATTGCACAATTGTTTGGGACATGTGGCAATCGCGAACAATATTGTACTTGTTTTAACCAATCAAATGCAACTCTAATGTGGCAACCGTGTGACCACTTTAAATGCAATTGCGCGGCAGTAAAAATGTCAAAAGTGTGCCAATATTTATTGTGTTCTTTAGCGGCAATCAAAGTTTGCAATACGCGCCAACTTTTTTTTTTTGGTGCCCTCAAATGCTTCTGGGAGTTAAAAAGTTTTCCTTTTACTCATAACAATATAAATTTTTTAATTATATGTATTTATATGTATGTTTGTAGGTGCAATTTTTTAATATTTTACTCCAAGACTAACAAAAATTTACAAATGTTTTTGTTTATTTAAAATTTTAGTTCTCACTATGGTTATGACTACACAAAAGCTTTGACAAAATCAATTGCGATCAGCTGTAAAATTGAGTGCACCTTACATTAATTCGCCTTGATATATACTTATGCATCATGGAAACTTTAACAGCTGATTGTTGGTGTTGCTGCGTATTTGAACAGTCGTATGAACCACCGGCAGCATTTATTGCCACAAAATTTTTTTCACTAACTTGTACCAATACAAATTTTATAAAATGAGGCAATCATATGACTGCAGATATTTTGATTGGAACAAAATTAAGTTTTGTGCACAATATTAGCACTATAAAAATTGGGCCAGTTTGGTGCAATACGGCAGTCATGTGATCTTAGCTTAAAACTTAATTTTTATTTAAACACACAAGGTTGGCCATTTACGTTCATATAGTGTTAATATTAACGAAAAAAACATTATGCTTCCAATTCAGAATCGAACTGGCAGCTTCTAATTGCCAGACCGAGACTCTACTACTAGAACAACGACTCGTGGAGGTTATGTTCGAAAATAATTTTTTTTGTGTACATATGTATATCACATTAATAAAAATACTTGACGAGATCATCTTTAGCAAGACATATAAAAAATAGAATAGAAAAATAAAAATAAACAAGCTTTAGTTATCGTAAAATATACTTTATTGGTTGCAGCTTTTTCAGAAATGTTTTTAATAAATTGGTTTCAATAACAGGCCTGAAAGTTTTAATTGGACTTTGAAAAGTTTATTCAGAATACGCATAGCGGGGTATGGCTAAATCGACTCAGTAGGAAAAAAAAACTAATGAAAATGTAATGTATGTATATACAATCTTAAGTATCTTGTAAATAGTTTAACAATTTATTTTTGTGTATGCGTCATGAATTAAGAAGAATTTAACAAAACGTGGCGCATACGACAAAATTTTAAGTTTTCTTTCAAGCTACGTTGGCAACCGAAACGAATATCGGTATCGGTACCGGTGTTCCAATTATATCGGTATTAAAATTTTTTATTTCACTATCGGTATTTTGATTATATTGGTCCGACTGAACGTTCGGGTATGTGGTTTGGTAAAAACTGGTGTTCGGACCATGTTCGGGTTTCGGCATTTTTACCGAATACTGATGTGAAATAGTTTGGTCACAAATAACTTTTTTTAGTATATTTTGTATTTCCAGCTTATTAAATAAGTTGTCCATCTAAATTCGCTCGCTCAAGGCATCTTTAGGCATAGTGGGCACACCCGTCTAAAAAGAAGAGATACTATTGCGCTTAGATGAAACCTGTGGAATTAATTAATTTTATTATGAGAACTTAAATTTTGGTCTGGCACTGACTGGACTAATATTGAACTCACTTAGTTTTAAGATTTTAATACTTTTTGTTAGTTCGCTGAAGCGAAGATTCAATAATGAAAATATGAAAAACAGAGTATATTTTGGATTTTTCGTCTTTTTGTACTAAAATCTTGTGCTTCTTAATCCCAGCAAAAAAAATGGAAGTTGTTCCAAATCATAGCATTTTCATTGAATACCAAAAAATTTCCGAGTTTAATTTTTTCTAATCTGTATTTTATACAATATCCAACTAAGTATGCACAAAGATTCCAAGGACTTACATAAAACAAGTTATTGGAAAATAATCAATAGCAACAGAGAGATTGTCTACGATTTTTTCACTTTTGGTTTTTTGGATCACTTACCTCCTATGACAAGCACGTGTTAAATTCATTGGGGTTTCCCCAAAAATGGAACTACTTCAGGTTGCCTTTTATCAATAAAATGATTAGTAAGCTCTTTTTTTGCTGGGATATTAATATTGGGAAGACATATTTTTAATTTCTATTGTGGTATATTTTAATTTGTATGCGGAATCGTAATAGAAATGCAGAATAACCCCAAATACAACGTTGCAAATATGGAACTTGAAGTTAGCATTACTATTTTGTAACTAACATTCAAAATTGTTTTTGCTACTTAGAAAATATCTTGGCTTCTTAAAACTGGAACGTATAATCATAGTACATACTGCAATCAAAGGAAACGGTATTTTGATACCGGTATTTTGCGAAACAAATTATTTCGATATCAGTATCGGTTACCAAATTTAAACGGTATCGGTATCGGTTGCCAACCTTGGTTTCAAGATTTCATTTATTACTCTGAATTTTTTTTCGCAAGTCAATGAAGTCTTTTTAGCACTACTGTTGACAAGAGTATTAGGTCAATTACTTTGCATTAGTTTTATTTTTGATAAGTTATTGAAGCTGTAAATCTAATATCCAAAAAAGATTTTATTGGGATGTAAAAACTTCGGAACCACCACATGCATAGATACATTACTAGTTAAAACAAATAATATTTTCTTATGTAGTAAAATTAAACTTATAAAACAAAATGAAAATTTAAAAATAAGTGCAAAATAAGTCGAAATTCCTTTCTAATAAATTATTTATATATCATTATTTCCAGAAAATGTTTTTTCTAAAACATATAATCTCACCTCAATGTCGTATTTTAAGTTTGACAACAATTATTTTAGTAATATGCTTTATTGTGATAATTTCAATGCCAACACCTGCCAAAACACATCCCATGTCACCACCAGATGATAATGTGCCTAATAAACGTTACTGCAGCACAGCATTATTTGAAACTATAAAGGTCATTTGTGGGGGTCGAACCAATTCGTTTTCAAGCAAATATCGTAAGTAAATTAAAAGAGATTCTAACGATTGTTTTGTATTAACTAAATTCCTAAATTCTTCGTTTTTCAAATTTTCAGCCGAAAGTTTTGGCAATGGTAAATCTGGCCTTGTTAGACGTCTGCTGCCAGACGACGATGATGATCCAGCATACCGCCTCCCATTAGATGGTATTGCACATGAGTGCTGTCATCGTCCATGTGGTTATTCGGAATTGCATTCATATTGTGCAGAATGAAAAGCGAAACACGCAAAAACCAACTTTTCCATTATTATCATTTGATCAATCATCGTTATTACAATTTGTTTTTATTATTTGCAGTTATTATAATTTACATACATAAACATTTATACATATTTGTTCGTTTGATCATTCATTTTAGGCTGTTTAAACCTTAATGGCACTTGCTTTCATTATGCAAATTATTAATTTATTACTAAATTCTCAAGAAATAAATTTTACAATCATATTTCGGACAGTTGCACATCATAAATTTTTCTTTAACAAATATTTTATCGCCTTAAAGATTAAAAATAAATAAATACACAGAGGAAAGTGAGCGTCAAAGGGTCTTTAACTTATTTGTTTAAGGTTTTTGTTATTTTATTTTGTTTTTTTTTTTTGATTTTTTGTTTACTTCAATATATATGTTAATGTTAATCTATTTTTTTAATTATTATTTTTATTTTAGCCATGGTATAACTGTACAGAGCAGAATTATTAGAAAGTGTGTTCTTTAATTTAAATGGAAAAAAAATATTTTTGCGTAGTAAAACTAATTAGGAAATATATTTTTAAAAAATGCAGAAAACATGCTAGATTACGACCTGAGAAAAAAAGCTTACGAGTGGTGAATGTAGAATAAAAATCTAAAAAAAGATGGTGAAACAGTAGTAAGTCTTTTTCTTTCTAAAATTTCTACTGAAATAGTTCTACCATGCTCTTAGTAAAATGCTGTAGCAAATTTTAATTTAAGTAAAAAATTTTATTAACAAAAAATATTAATCTGTTGGTATCTTAAACTATAAAGTCAGTGGAATTTGTGGAGGTTAAGTAATAAAAGAAATTAATTTGAACAACAAACATACAACTGAAATTAAAATAATTATTTTTTTTTACCAGACGCTTGAATTAATATTAAAAATTGTATGTAATTTTTTTATAATATTGAGCAATTTTCCAATTTTGTACCAACTTGTTCAAATATACATTATTAAATAAATATAACTTTTATGAACAATGATAAAATTGTTTTGGCATTAAAAATGAAATATAAAAGGTTTTCCAATAGAAATGATATAATTTTGAAGTGACCAATCGGTCATGCGTAATATGTCATGATCTGTTATTTGTTTTTTATTGTAATCAGTAGCAGAACGATGTTTACAAATTATTCAGTTTTATTATCAAAATATTCGTTCTCCAATTAAAACTTTCCGTGCACTTTTGTCATTTTATGGTCGTAAAAATCGTCAAGTGTGATCGCTATTCGTCGAATTGTTAAAAATTTTGAGCTTACATTTTCTTAACATAATGTTTAAGTGCCAATTAGACAAAGAACCGCTCGAAGTAATGCACATGTTGCTGCCGCTCAGGCAAGTGTTGCTGAAGACCGCAATTTTTCGATTCCATGAGTTTTCAACAATTGGGACTGTCTCAAACCAAAACCTGGCGTTTTTGAAAATAATATCAGTTTTGTTGCAAAACCCTTTAAGGTACTTTTACATGGTAATTCATATATTAATTTTTTTTTATTTCATATTGTAATCATTGAATTTTCGCCTTTGGCGAACTAACAATAAGTATTCAAATCTTAAAACTATTTATTTTTTATTAGACCAGCCAGTGCCAGACTAAAATTTAAGTTCTCTTAATATAATTAATTAATTCAGTAGTTTCACCTAAGTGCAATAGTATTCCTTCTTTTCAGACGAGTGTGTCCACTATGTTGCAAAATGTTTCGAGCGAGCGGATTTGGATGTGCTTTCAGCTTGTTAAAATACTTGTCCACATAGTTCAGGATTTCGCATTTAACTAGTGGAACTTGTAGATCTTTGTGGATGTTGCTGTTTTTAATGTACCAAGGAGCACCAGATATCATTCTTAGGATTTTATTTTGACGGCGTTGAATTTTTTCAATGTTGGAGGCGGAAGCAGTGCCCCACAATTGTATCCCGTAGCACCAAATTGGTTTCAAAACTGAGTTGTAAAGTAAAAGTTTACAGTCAAGACATAGCACAGAGTTTCTACCGATTAGCCAGTGGATTTGGGCCGTTTTAAGTTTCATCTGTGTCAACTTCGCATCTATATGTGGCTTCCATGTGAGGCGGCGATCCAGGTGAATGCCAAGATATTTCGTCTCAATTTGTTGAGGTTGTTAATTAGAATTGGGGGGCACGGTTCCTTGCGTAACGTAAAAGTAACATGGGTGCATTTTTGTTCATTTCTTTTTATTCCCCACAACTTTGCCCATTTTTCTACTTGGGATACGTGATGTTGAAGTTGTTTTGAGGCCTCTTTAGGGTCTTTATGAATACTGAGAAAGGCGGTATCATCAGCAAATGTCGACGTATGAGTAGAATTGTTTGTGGGCATATTTGCTGTGTAAAGCAAGTACAGAATTGGACCTAGTATACTCCCTTGAGGTACACCAGCCCCTATTGGTTGAGAATAACTTATTTGGGTCCCTCTTTAATCATAAATTGTCGGCCGGTTATGTATTTTTAAAAAGGTTGAAGATATTAGATGGAAGGTTGAGCTTTAATTTGTTTAACAGGCCTTCATGCCATACTTTGTCGAACGCTTGAGAGACACCTATAAACAGCGCGTAGCAGTATTTCTTTTCCTCAAAGGCCTTTGTTATAAACTGTACCAATCTGTGGGTTTGTTCGATGGTACTATGTTGATTTCTAAATCCAAATTGGTGATCTGGAATGCAGTTGTTTACATTCAGGATCGGAGTCAGCTTTTTTTTAAGCAATTTTTTCAAACAATTTGGACAAAGTTGGTAACAGACTTATAGGCCTGTAAGACTCCACCTTCGAAGGATCTTTTCCCGGCTTAGGAATCATCTTTACCAAGACAACTTTCCATACTGGCGGGAAATGTTCGAGCCGTAAAATGGCGTTAAAAGTAAAAAGAATTATTCTTTTTGCTGTGCAAGGCAGCTCTAAAAGCATTTTGTTGCTGATTTCATCAAAGCCAGGAGATTTTTTAGCATTTAAATTAGTGATAGCCTCTACGATATCTGACAACTGAAATCGTATTTCCATAGGACATCTAGCAACAACAGGCGGTAATTTACTCATGTCAGTGCATTTTTTTTGGAGTGAAGACATTTGTTAAATGACTTGCGAGCAGATCACATTTTTCTTCATCACTTCTTGCCCAGGATCCTCCCAGATTACCTAGTGGTGGATTCGCGATAACGGGTCTTTTAAGATATTTCGCTAATCGCCATAGTGAATAATTTGCCTGAGGAGTCGAGTCTAGACCTTCGAGGTGTTCCTTAAGAGATGCCAATCTGTGAACTTCTAGCAAATTTTTCAATTGGTTTGTATGTATATTCCTTCAACTTGGCTTTAAGTTGGGGTGATCTGTGCTTTTGCTATTCTCTTCGGGCTCTTATTTTTTCAGATAAAAGCTGTTGCACATCGGCTGAAAAAATGTTGTTGTATTTTGTCTGACGATAGTCAGAAGAAACATGACCAACGGCTTTTTTTATGTTCTCATTAAGGCTGCTCAGACAATCATCGATGTCTTCGGGAGTTTTTATCGGTTGGTTTGACAAATTTTTTGTATTTTTACCAATTAACTCTTTAAAATGAAAAAATATCACTAGTTGGTATTTGATGAGGACTAAAAATAGTGATTATAGTGGGAGAGTGGTCTGAAGATATATTCAACGAGGCTTGAGCTTCGGTAAGTTCCGGGCATATACCTTTTGTTACGCCAAAATCGATAACGTCTGGAATTTTATTGTGATCAGTTGGCCAATATGTCGGTTGTCCAGATTAAATAACGTTAAGTCTCATTTCAGATACGGAATCAAACAAAACACGACCCCTGGGACTTATTAGGCAAGAGCCCTAGTACGTATGCTTAGCGTTATAGTCTCCAGCAGATATGAAGCGGGGACCTAAAGATTTGTAAAAACTGTTGAACTGATCCTTTGTTATGGAGAACGTGGGTGGAAAAATTCATTAACGTAAATGTTTGTTGCTTGTATATAACATTCGGAGAGACCACCATCCATTGATGTTTGATTCTCGATTTTCTTATTATAGCCGAGCCACCACAGGATCTATCTCTGGGATCCTTTGAATCGTAAAAAGAATATCCTCTAATTTTGAAATTACTTCTAGATGTCATATGCGTCTCAGAAATCAACATGACATCAATTTTTTGGTTTATTAAAAAATATTTGAGTTCGTTTTTGTGTGTTTGCGGATGCCATTAGCGTTCCAGAAACCAACCCTGAGGCAGTTCATGGTCTTTCACGCATGGCCTGCAGAAGAGCAGACTGCATTTTCTGCATCTCCTGCATCATGCTAGCCATTTGCGCCATTACCTGCGTAAATTTTTTGACCATATTGTCAATGACGGCTTCCAGGCGGCTAAAATTGGACCCGGTTGGTTCATTTGTTGGCACCTCTTGTTGTGTTGTAGGCTGGGTAGGTTTACGTGCATGGGGCTGGTTAGACTTTAATGCGGTTGGTTGTGCTAATGGAGGCATGTTTGTAGTTGGCATATTTGAAGGCTGGGGAGGGGCAGGAACCACCTTCGGCTTAGATAAGCGCTTAACTGAATCAAAAACGGGACAACCTCTATAGTTGGAGGTGTGGTTTCCTCCGCAATCGCTGCATTTCTTTACCCGAGGATCATTTTTTGGTTTGTCGCACTTGGTCGTTGCATGCAGGTCACCACACACAACACAAACAGAAGGCAACTTGCAATAAGCCTTGGTGTAACCATATTCCTGGCAGTTCAAGCACTGTACGGGCCCAGATCGCTTATGTGGCGCTTCAACTACAACTCTACGGTGCAAAATATATTTTAGGTCATAAATAGGGTGAGTCTAATTTTTTTTTAAATGTACATCACCAGGCTCAAGCTCCACTCGGAATATTGGTTGGGGATACCTTTCTCTGTTTCTAATGTTTGACACAAACTTGGCTTTAAAGCCTTTGCTGCACAAACTGGTCTTAACCTCCTCTGGGTCAACATTTGAATCAATACCTTTGATAACAACCTGTAGACCTTTTGCGTTCTTAAGTTGGTAGGTGTAGAAGCTTTTTTTATGGTTTTCAAGTTCGGAAACCGTAGTGCGGTAAGCGTTCTGGTGATTCACTTGAATTTTAGTTTCATAAATGCTACCACGTTTTATGTTCGAAACATAAAAGTTGTTTTCACCTATTAATTCAACTGAAAACTTTATGAGGTCATTTGAGTTTTTCTCTCTCAAATATATTAGGGGAGGCTTAAATGACTTCCTTTCGGGTAATAGGGAATCATTTTCCTCCTGAAAAATGGCAAAACGATTTTGCGATCAGGTCGGCTTTTCTTCATCTTTCAAAATTTTTGTTGCGTTTGTAACCTCTACCGATTTGGGGCTTCTTCCCTTCTTAAAAACTGTTATATAACGGTCCATTCCTACCTGGACCTTTGGAGCTGGTGAAAAAAATGGACTGTGACCGTCTTTAGCAACTGTAGGTTCAACTTTTTAAATTCAATAAGGAAGACCGCGTTGACGAGGTACCTCGGTGGTTTTTTTATAATTTTAAAAAGAGATTGGGCTAAATTTGTCCCTTGTTCAAAACACTTATTTAAATTTGGTGCACTTGCACTTAAATTGTTTGAATTTATTTTTGGTTTCTCACTCAAATAGTTTTTATTGTATTCAGGGGTTGTTGCTCTCTTAATCTCGTAGTGTACGGACGTGTCCACGCGAGTGTATATTTGTTATAGGTGATATTTGTAATAAGTTACAAAAAAAAAAAATTGTTAATCGAAAATAAAAACAAACTAAACAACACAAAAAACCAAACGGTTAATGAGTAACAGTAATCGTAGTGACAGTGGGCCTAATAGCCGAAATGCTTACATTGTGTTAAGTTTAGAAAGCGTTAGCAATGAAAACATTAGAGACCCTGAATATAATAGAAACTATTTAAGTGCAAAACCGAAAACAAATACAAATAATTTAAGTGCAAGTGTGCCTAATTTAAATAAATGTACTGAACAAGGGACAAATTTAGCCCAATCTCTGTTTAAAAATTATAAAAAAAATACCGAGGTGTCATCTTTATCGCGGTCTTCTTTATCAAGTTCTGGTGTCGCACCTACAACTGCTAAAGGCGCTCCAGGGCCAATTTCTGCGTGTGCTCCTAAGATCCAGGTAGGGATGGACAGGTACGTAACAGTTCTTAAAAGGGAAAGAAGCCCGAAGTCAGCAGAAGTAAATCAACCTGCAAAAATTCTAAAAGACGATGAAAGGCCAACCACATCGCAAAATCGCTTTACCATTCTGCAAACAGATGATAATGATGGCCCCGTTACGGAAAAAAATTATAAGCCTCCTCCAATTTATTTAAGAGAAAAAAACTCGAACGACCTCATGAAATTTTTAGTTGCATTAATAGGCGAAAAGAACTTTTATGTGTCAAACATAAAACGTGGTAACATATATGAGACCAAAATTCAAGTAAATCACGAGAACGCTTACCGCGCCACGGTGTCGGAATTTGAGAAGTTAAAAAAGAACTTTTACACTTACCAGCTAAAAAACGCAAAAGGCCTCCAGGTAGTCATAAAAGGAATTGACTCAAATGTTGACCCGGAGGAGATAAAGACCAGTTTGTGCAGCGAAGGATTTAAGGTAAGGACTATGACAAATATTAGAAACAGGGAAAAATACCCTCAACCATTGTTTCGAGTTGAACTTGAGCCTGAGGATGCCAAATTAAAGAAAAACGAAACTCACCCCATTTATGGTTTAAGATATATTTTGCACCGAAGAGTTACAGTGGAAGTCCCGCATAAGCGATCTGGACCTGTACAGTGCTTAAATTATCAGGAATATGGCCACACAAAAACTTACTGTAAGTTGCCTTCTGTTTGTGTTGTATGTGGAGATCTGCATGTTACCATCAAGTGCGACAAACCAAAAGATGACCCTAGGGTGAAGAAGTGCAGCAATTGCGGTGGAAACCACACTGCCAACTACAGAGGTTGTCCTGTCTTTGATTTAGTTAAGCGCTCATCTAAGCCGAAGGTAGTTCCTGCCCCTCCCCAGCCGTTAAATATACCAACAACAAACATTCCCCAGTTAGCGCAGCCAACTACAAGTCAAATTTCTTACGCCAACGCACTAAAGTCAAACCAGTCCAATGCACAAAGGCCAAACCAACCAACCACACAACAACAAGTGCCAACAAGTGAACCAACTGGTCCCAATTTTAGCCGCCTGGAAGCCGTAATTGACAATACGGTCAAACAATTTACGCAGATAATGGCGCAAATGGCTAGCATGATGCAACAGATGCAGAAAATGCAGTCTGCTCTTCTGCAGGCCATGCTTAAAAGACCATGAACTGCCTCAGGGTTTGTTTCTGGAACGCAAACAGCATCCGCCAACACAAAAACGAGCTCGAATACTTTTTAACACACCAAAAAATCGATGTCATGTTGATTTCCGAAACTCATATTACATCTAGAAGCACTTTTAAAATTAGTGGATACAATTTTTATGATTCAAAAGATCCCAGGGATAGATCCTGTGGTGGCTCTGCTATTTTAATCAAATCAAGAACTAAGCACCAATGGTTGGGTGGCCTATTTGAATGTTATATGCAAGCAACAAACGTCTGCATTTATGAATTTTTCAATAACCTCCTTAT
The DNA here is from genome assembly GCA_963583895.1 of Melanophora roralis. Taxonomy (NCBI): domain Eukaryota; kingdom Metazoa; phylum Arthropoda; class Insecta; order Diptera; family Rhinophoridae; genus Melanophora; species Melanophora roralis. Next base: position 67,164,080 of record OY757190.1, on the reverse strand, counting down.
TTCGTCAGTTTATTCTCCACCAAGATTCTCCATAACGAAGGATCAGTACAACAGTTTTTACAAATCTTTAGGTCCCCGCTTCATAGCTGCTGGAGATTATAACGCCAAGCACACGCACTGGGGCTCCCGACTAATTAGTCCCAGAGGTCGTGTCTTGTATGATGCCGTGTCTGAAATGGGACTTTATGTTATTTCAACTGGACAACCAACCTACTGGCCAACGGACCACAATAAAATTCCAGACGTAATCGATTTTGGCGTAGCAAAAGGTATTTCATCGGAGCTCATTGAGGCTCAAGCCTCCTTGGATTTATCTTCTGACCACTCACCCACAATAATCACTATTTGCAGTCCTCACCAAAAAGCAGCTAGTGAGTTTTTCTTTTCTAAAAGAATTAATTGGTTGAAATATAAAAAATATATTAGTACCCACTGCGCGGAGAACCAACCGCTAAAATCTCCCGGAGACATAGATGATTGTTTGAGCGTCCTAAATGAAAACATTAAAAAAGCCGTTGAACATGCGTCTTCTACCTACCGCCAGGCTAGGTACAACAAAATTTTTTCTGAAGATGTGGAAAAGCTGGTATCTGAAAAAAGAAGAGCCCGCAGGGAATGGCAAAAACATAGATCGCCCCAACTTAAAACTAAGCTGAAAGAATGTACAACCCAACTAAAAAGCTTGTTGGAGGCTCACAGAATGGCATCACTGAAAGAGTACCTGGAAGATCTAGACGCGACTCCTCAGACAAATTATTCCTTATGGCGATCAGCCAGACGTCTTAAAAGACCTGTTATCGCAAAACCACCACTGCGCAATATGAGAGGATCCTGGGCTAGAAATGATGAAGAAAAATGCGATCTTTTCGCAAATCACTTCAAAAACGTATTCACTCCCAATACATGCACTGACGTGAGGGAATTACCGCCTGTTGTTGCTAGACGTCCTTTGGAAATACGTTTCCGAAATGCATATGTTGTAGAGGCTATCGCTAACCTTAATGGTAAAAAAGCTCCTGGCGTTGACAAAATAAGCAAGAAAATGCTCATAGAGCTGCTTCTTACTGCTAAAAGAATCATTCTTTTTATTTTTAACGCGATAATTCGGCTTGAACATTTTCCGCCTATATGGAAAGTTGCCTTAGTAAAGATGATTCCTAAGCCTGGCAAAGATCCCTCGAAGGTAGAATCTTATAGGCCCATAAGTTTGTTACCCACAATGTCAAAATTGTTCAAAAAACTGTTAACAAACAAGCTAAATCCGATCCTGAATGACAACAACTGCATTCCAAATCACCAATTCGGCTTTAGAAGTTAACATAGTACCATCGAGCAAACTCACAGGTTGGTGCAGGTTATAAGAAAAGCCTTTGAGGAAAAGAAGTACTGCTCCGGGCTTTTTATCGATGTCTCACAAGCTTTCGACAAAGTATGTCATGAAGGCCTTCTAAACAAACTAAAGCTCAACCTTCCAGCTAATATTTTCAACCTTTTAGAAAAATACATAACAGGCCGACAATTTATGATCAAAGAGGGAAACCAAATAAGTTGTTCCCTACCAATAGAGGCTGGTGTCCCTCAAGGAAGTATACTAGGTCCAATTTTGTACTTGCTTTACACGGCAGATATGCCAACTAATAGTTTCACACACACGTCGACATTTGCTGACGACACTGCTTTTCTTAGTATTCACAAAGACCCTAAAGAGGCTTCGAACGAGCTGCAACAACACGTAACCCAAGTTGAGAAATGGGCAAAGTTATGGGGAATAAAGATAAATGAACTAAAATGTACCCACGTAACTTTTACTTTACGCAAAGAAACGTGCCCTCCAATCACTATCAACAACCATAATGTGCCTCAACGATCTGAGACAAAATATCTTGGTATTCACCTAGATCGCCGCCTTACATGGAAGCCTCATATAGATGCTAAGCTGACGCAAATGAAACTTAAAGCTGCTCAAATCCACTGGCTAATTGGTAGAAACTCTGTGCTACGTCTTAATTGTAAGCTTCTACTCTACAACTCGATTTTAAAACCAATTTGGTGCTACGGTATACAATTATGGGGTACTGCTTCCGCCTCTAACATCGAAAAAATCCAACGCCGTCAAAACAAAATTCTAAGAATGATAACTGGTGCTCCTTGGTATATCAAAAACAGCAACATCCACAAGGATCTAAAAGTTCCACTTGTAAAATGCGAAATCCTGAAATATGTGGACAAATATTTAAATAAGCTGGAATCACATCCAAATCCGCTTGCTCGAAGCATCCTGCAACATAGTGGGCACACCCGCCTAAAAAGAAGGGATACAATTGCTCTGCTCTTAGATAAAACCTTTGAAATTAGTTAATTTTTATTGTGAGAACTTAAATTTTAGTCTGGTACTGACTGGACTAGTATTAACTACTTAGTTTTAAGATTTGAATACTTATTGTTAGTTCGCTTAAGCAAAGATTCAATAATAATATATATGAAAAAAAAAAATTGTATTCAGGGTCTCTAATGTTTTCATAGCTCACGCTTGTGGAGCTTAACACAATATAAGCATTTCTGCTATTAGGCCCACTGTCACGACGATTGCCGTGAAGGTATGAATTTCAAAAATTTGCTCGAGATATGCTCAAAATTCTTCGGAAAAAACATTGATGACTTTTTTTATGATTCTCAGAATTAAAAAAAGTAATATACAAAAGGTTATTTAATTTTTATGGTAGCGGTAACAAACTAAAAAACGGTCATAAATGTGCGTGGACAATTAAAAGGGAAAAAAGAAAGTGCACTTTTGCTACATGCATAATTTTTTTACACAAATTGCACGCACATATAGTATGAGTGGTCATGTTTTAGAACGTTTCGAAAAATTTTATACGCACATGAATCAGGTATATAGCCACCCTTAAAAGATGCGCGAATTCATAAGTACCTATCAGTAAAATATTGAAACTTACGTAGTATTTATAGGTGTTCACTGATCGATTTTTGTCATTCAACAAGTGTCTCCGAACGCGTAAAGTACGGTTTTTTTAAAGTGACAAAAAAGAAATAAAAGTATAAAACCGAAATAAGAAAAATTGTCTAGTAAATATCAATTTATTTTGTTACGTTTGTGGCAAGTGGAGCGCGCTTTTAAACTTTATTTTGATTGCGAAACATTTAGCGGTGTTTCGAGGGTCTCAGACAAAATTTTTAAAACGTGCTACAATGGTCTTAACATGTGGATCCAAGGAAAACGCAGCTCACTTCGTTTTGTTGTACCAATGCTTTGGACTGATCCAGGGAGCACAATTCCGACACCTGCTACGCTTGCGCAAACAAAATATGTGAAGTAAATCGTAAAGGCCTTAAACAAAGAGTTTACATATCTGTTAAAAGTGCACAAATACCTCTACCGCATTCGGGTGAAATACCAATTCCACCGCTTCCAAGTCCTGACAGAGAAACTTCTTTTTCTATTGAAACAATGGATCAATCGGAATTCACCTATAAAACAACACCAGAAGCCGGTCCATCGAACAAAATAATTCCAATATCACAAGCAAGAATGGACAAGATTGTTGCAGAATTAAACCTTTCTCAACGTGAAGCCTAATGTCAAAGTCAACGAATATCAAAGACGACAATTGCTATTCCAACGGTACTACACACTCAACGAAGAGAACACATTTGCTTACTGCCACGATATAAAGGCACTGATGGAGGCGATGGCCATTAATTATATCGCAGCTGATTGGCGAATGTTCATCGATTCTTCGAAATCAAGCCTGAAAGTCGTTTTGCTACATAATTATAATTAAAAACCAAGCATTCTCATTGGCTACAGCACAGACATGAGCAAAACATGCGCTTTTAGATAAAGATCAGCGGATCAGTTGTGATCTGAAAGTCGTGGCGATGCTAAGAGGTATCCAAGGAGGCTATACGAAAAACATGTGTTCCTTGTGTCTTTGGGATATCCGATTTAAAGGAAACCAATACGAAACGCATGAGTGGCTTGCTCGGGACCTACGGAAAAGGACACAACTGCGTAAATGATCCACTGGTGCCAATGGAGAACGTCCTCATGCCTCCTCTCAATATCAAACTGGGCATCGTAAAACATTTCATCAAGCACATTGTAAAGCAACCGAAAATTCTTGATTGTTTGGAAAATATTTTCCCACGAATCAGCGAAGCAAAATTGAGAACATTGTAAAGCAACCGAAAATTCTTGATTGTTTGGAAATTATTTTCCCACGAATCAGCGAAGCAAAATTGAAGGAAGGTGTTCTGAATGGGCCGGATATACGAAAGCTTATGAAATCAAAGGAATTTAAAGGTGCTTTAGAAAGTAATGATTACTTTGCGTGAAGGGCAGTGAAAAAAGTCATACGATATTTTTTTGGGAAGTACGCGAGCACACAATCACCCCGCTCTTGTGACCAAGATGTTGCACTACTTTCAGAAAGTTCACTTCTTGCATCACCATCTCGATTACTTCAGCAAGCAGCTAGCCTCAGAGTCGGATGAACATGGCGAGCACTTCCATCAAGTGGCAATGCCAATGGAAACGCGACATAAAGGCAAAAGGCTCGATTCGCTTGTGGCTGAAATTTGTTGGTGGTCGCAAAAGACGTACGACCCAAACAATGAAGATGAAGAATATACAATGGGAGTTTCCTCCGAGGGTAAGTCACAAAAATGAAGTTAACTGACTAATCAAAAACAATTATTTTTTTTCCCAGATGAAGACAGATCCTCATCCGATACAGACTCTAAACAAGCGCGCGAACCACCACGAAAGAAAGTAAAGGGCGCAAACAAACGAAAATAAGTTTTGCGTTCATCGATTTTTTTATGAATTAAAAATAAAAAGATTCAATTTTTTAGGCAAAAAAAAGCGTTTTTTTTCATACACTTATTTATAACTGCGAAACGTTGTATAAAAATAATAAAGGAATTGTAATTCCTAATTTTTTTAAATTTGTTTTAGCAAAATCGTACTGGTGGTTCTCGAGTGATGTCGAAAAAAAGACCACCAAAGGTCACAATTTCCCCTATATCATAGTTACTAACTTCAAATCGATATATCTCGATTCCTAGACGTGACCCAGCGAAAATCGGACTGGTGGTTCTCGAGTGATGTCGAAAAAAGACCACCAAAGGTCACAATTTCCCCCAAATGAGAGTTACTAACTTCAAATCGATATATCTCGATTCCTTGACGTAAACCAGCGAAACGCCGGGACACGTATAACTTCTTTTTTACCGATATAAAGGTTTCATCCCATCCCGATTTTGACTGTCGCATAGTGTTATTTACCTAAGTTTGGCTGCCGTATGTTGCTGCTGTAGGTGAAATAAGAAGAAAACTGTTACAACCTCATAGCGAAAACGAGAAAAATGTTTCTTATTTTTAAGGTATGTAACAAAGATGTGTGCGAAATGTAAAAAGAAATAAAAAAGGCTTTCCAAAATTGGTTTTATTGCAGCAATTTTAGTGTAAAATAAAGTTACTTGTTCGTATTTTTATTCCTTCTGTTATAACAGTAGATAGGTAGTTTAAAACATTTTTATACTGGTTAAAATATAAACTGCAGGTATATATTTAAGTTAATTTTTTTTGTTCAAATTAGGTAGCTCAGTTGCTCTCTTAATCTCGTAGTGTACGGACGTGTCTACGCGAGTGTATATTTGTAATAGGTGATATTTGTAATAAGTTACAAAAAAAAAATTTGTTAATATACATACCTACAAGACAAAAGCGAGAATCGAAAATAAAAACAAATTAAACAAAATAAAAAAACCAAACGGTTAATGAGTAACAGTAATCGTAGTGACAGTGGGCCTAATAGCCGAAATGCTTACATTGTGTTAAGCTCAGAAAGCGTTAGCAATGAAAATATTAGAGACCCTGAATATAATAGAAACTATTTAAGTGCAAAACCGAAAGCAAATACAAACAGTTTAAGTGCAAGTGTGCCTAATTTAAATAAATGTACTGAACAAGGGACAAGTTTAGCCCAATCTCTGTTTAAAAATTATAAAAAAAATACCGAGGTGCCATCTTCATCGCGGTCTTCTTTATCAAGTTCTGGTGTCGCACCTACAGCTGCTAAAGGCGCTCCAGGCCCAATTTCTGCGTGTGCTCCTAAGATCCAGGTAGGGATGGACAGGTACGTAACAGTTCTTAAAAGGGGGAGAAGTCCGAAGTCGGCAGAAGTAAGTCAACCTGCAAAAATTTTAAAAGACGATGAAAGGCCAACCACATCGCAAAATCGCTTTGCCATTCTGCAAACAGATGATAATGATGGCCCCGTTACGGAAAAAAATTTTAAGCCTCCTCCAATTTATTTAAGAGAAAAAAACTCGAACGACCTCATTAAATTTTTAGTTGCATTAATAGGCGAAAAGAACTTTTATGTGTCGAACATAAAACGTGGTAATATATATGAGACCAAAATTCAAGTAAGTCACGAGAACGCTTACCGCGCCACGGTGTCGGAATTTGAGAAATTAAAAAAGAACTTTTACACTTACCAGCTAAAAAACGCAAAAGGCCTCCAGGTAGTCATAAAAGGAATTGACTCAAATGTTGACCCGGAGGAGATAAAGACCAGTTTGTGCAGCGAAGGATTTAAGGTAAGGACTGTGACAAATATTAGAAACAGGGAAAAATACCCTCAACCATTGTTTCGAGTTGAACTTGAGCCTGGTGATGCCAAATTAAAGAAAAACGAAACTCACCCCATTTATGGGTTAAGATATATTATGCACCGTAGAGTTACAGTGGAAGTCCCGCATAAGCGATCTGGACCTGTACAGTGCTTAAATTGTCAGGAATATGGCCACACAAAAACTTACTGTAAGTTGCCTTCTGTTTGTGTTGTATGTGGGGATCTGCATGTTACAACCAAGTGCGACAAACCAAAAGATGACCCTAGGGTGAAGAAGTGCAGCAATTGTGGTGGAAACCACACTGCCAACTACAGAGGTTGTCCTGTCTATGATTTAGTTATGCGCTCATCTAAGCCGAAGGTAGTTCCTGCCCCTCCCCAGCCGTTAAATATACCAACAACAAACATTCCACAGTTATCACAGCCAACTACAAGTCAAATTTCTTACGCCAACGCTCTAAAGTCAAACCAGTCCAATGAACAAAGGCCAAACCAACCAACCACACAACAACAAGTGCCAACAAGTGAACCAACTGGTCCCAATTTTAGCCGTCTGGAAGCCGTAATTGACAATATGGTCAAACAATTTACGAATATAATGGCGCAAATGGCTAGCATGATGCAGGAGATGCAGAAAATGCAGTCTGCTCTTCTGCAGGCCATGCTTAAAAGACCATGAACTGCCTCAGGGTTTGTTTCTGGAACGCAAACGGCATCCGCCAACACAAAAATGAGCTCGACTACTTTTTAACAAACCAAAAAATCGATGTCATGTTGATTTCCGAAACTCATATGACATCTAGAAGCACTTTTAAAATTAGTGGATACAATTTTTATGATTCAAAAGATCCCAGGGATAGATCCTGTGGTGGCTCTGCTATTTTAATCAAATCAAGAATTAAGCACCAATGGTTGGGTGGCCTATCTGAATGTTATATGCAAGCAACAAACGTCTGCATTGATGAATTTTTCCATAACCTTGTTATTTCATCAGTTTACTGTCCACCCAGATTCTCCATAACGAAGGATCAGTACAACAATTTCTACAAATCATTAGGTCCCCGCTTCATAGCTGCTGGAGACTATAACGCTAAGCACACGTACTGGGGCTCCCGCCTAATTAGTCCCAGAGGTCGTGTCTTGTATGACTCCGTGTCGGAAATGGGACTTTTCGTTATTTCAACTGGACAACCAACCTACTGGCCAACAGACCACAATAAAATTCCAGACGTAATTGATTTTGGCGTAGCAAAAGGTATTTCCTTGGAGCTCATTGAGGCTCAAGCCTCCTTGGATTTATCTTCTGACCACTCACCCACAATAATCACTATTTGCAGTCCTCACCAAATAGCAGCTAGTGAGTTTTTCTTATCAAAAAGAATTAATTGGTTGAAATATAAAAAATATATTAGTACGCACTGCGCGGAGAACCAATCGCTAAAAACTCCCGGAGACATAGATGATTGTCTGAGCGTCCTAAATGAAAACATTAAAAAAGCCGTTGAACATGCGTCTTCTACCTACCGCCAGGCTAGGTACAACAAAATTTTCTCTGAAGATGTGGAAAAGCTCGTATCTGAAAAAAGAAAAGCCCGCAGGGAATGGCAAAAACATAGATCGCCCCAACTTAAAACTAAGCTGAAAGAATGTACAACCCAACTAAAAAGCTTGTTGGAGGCTCACAGAATGGCATCACTGAAAGAGTACCTGGAAGGTCTAGAAGCGACTCCTCAGACAAATTATTCCTTATGGCGATCAGCCAGACGTCTTAAAAGACCTGTTATCGCAAAACCACCACTGCGCAATCTGAGAGGATCCTGGGCTAGAAATGATAAAGAAAAATGCGATCTGTTCGCAAATCACTTCAAAAACGTATTCGCTCCCAATTCATGCACTGACGTGAGGGAATTACCGCCTGTTGTTGCAAGACGTCCTCTAGAAATACGTTTCCGATTTGCAGATGTTGTAGAGGCTATCGCTAACCTTAACGGTAAAAAAGCTCCTGGCGTTGACAAAATAAGCAACAAAATGCTCATAGAACTGCCTCTTACTGCTAAAAGAATCATTCTTTTTATTTTTAACGCGATAATTCGGCTTGAACATTTTCCGCCTATATGGAAAGTTGCCTTAGTAAAGATGATTCCTAAGCCTGGCAAAGATCCCTCGAAGGTAGAATCTTATAGGCCCATAAGTTTGTTACCCACAATGTCAAAATTGTTCGAAAAACTGTTAAAAAACAAGCTAAATCCGATCCTGAATGACAACAACTGCATTCCAAATCACCAATTCGGCTTTAGAAGTCAACATAGTACCGTCGAACAAACTCACAGGTTGGTACAGGCTATAAGAAAAGCCTTTGAGGAAAAGAAGTACTGCTCCGGGCTTTTTATCGATGTCTCACAAGCTTTCGACAAAGTATGGCATGAAGGCCTTCTAAACAAACTAAAGCTCAACCTTCCAGCTAATATTTTCAACCTTTTAGAAAAATACATAACAGGCCGACAATTTATGATCAAAGAGGGAAACCAAATAAGTTGTTCCCAACCAATAGAGGCTGGTGTCCCTCAAGGAAGTATACTAGGTCCAATTTTGTACTTGCTTTACACGGCAGATATGCCAACCAATAGTTTCACACACACGTCGACATTTGCTGACGACACTGCTTTTCTTAGTATTCACAAAGACCCTAAAGAGGCTTCGAACCAGCTGCAACAACACGTAACCCAAGTCGAGAAATGGGCAAAGTTATGGGGAATAAAGATAAATGAACAAAAATGTACCCACGTAACTTTTACTTTGCGCAAAGAAACGTGCCCTCCAATCACTATCAACAACCATAATGTGCCTCAACGATCTGAGACAAAATATCTTGGTATTCACCTGGATCGCCGCCTTACATGGAAGCCTCATATAGATGCTAAGCTGACGCAAATGAAACTTAAAGCTGCTCAAATCCACTGGCTAATTGGTAGAAACTCTGTGCTACGTCTTGATTGTAAGCTTCTAATCTACAACTCGATTTTAAAACCAATTTGGTGCTACGGTATACAATTATGGGGCACTGCTTCCGCCTCTAACATCGAAAAAATACAACGCCGTCAAAATAAAATCCTAAGAATGATAACTGGTGCTCCGTGGTATGTGAAAAACAGCAACATCCATAAGGATCTAGAAGTTCCATTAGTTAAAAGCGAAATCCTGAAATATGTGGACAAGTATTTAAATAAGCTGGAAACGCATCCAAATCCGCTCGCTCGAAGTATCTTGCAACATAGTAGACACTCCCGACTGAAAAAGAGGGATACTTTTGCGCTTAGATGAAGATAACTATTTTATTATGAGAACTTAAATTTTAGTCTGGCACTGGCTGGGCTAATATTAATTACTTAGTCTTAAGATTTGAATACTTATTGTTAGTTCGCTTAAGCGAAGATCCAATAATAAAATATATGAAAAAAAAAAAAAAAAAAAAAAAAAAAAATAGGTAGTTTAAACCCTTTTTTAAAATTTTTGGGTATTAATTAAACCGCAATTGTGTAATGTAGCAAATTAAGTTTTTACTAGAGTCTTGCAAATGCCAACATTTTGTTCATACATGTCGCTGTTAAAAATTTAATGCTATGATATGTTATGCCTTTTCAAACATCATGTTATGTTGTGTTGTGCTAAGCCAAACCAATGTCTTGGCATGTTATTTTAAAAAGCATGCCAAGGCACTTTTTTACCCAACTTGGCTGCGTAGAATGTTGATTTATTTATTTGTATGACGTTCTGCGTTTAATGCTCACTCGTTAAAGTAGATTAATATTATCAAAAGTATTATATTTTCTTAATTTTCTAAAGCAAGGAGGATAAAAAAGTATATTATGAATTAAATAATTTTATTAAATATTTTTTTGGGAATTTTTACATATACATAGTATGCTTTTGAGTAAAATTTTGTATCTAAATAAGATTTTGCTTTAATAATGATAATAATAACACAGTGCAACACGAAAAAAATAACCATATACGGACATCACTACGTGAAAGAAGACAAAAAAAAAAGACCCGTGTCTCCCAGTTTTGTCCAAAGTCATGCACTTTTTTTTATGGGCCCCCAAAGATTTGGGGCCTTGGTGTCATTTTTGCAAAAAGTGATAATTTTCTCAGGCTCATATCCTGCAAACCGTTCGGAATTTTAATTTACTCTTTGAGGCAAAGTTGTAGCTCTTTTTATAAAGAAAAAAAACTATGAACATAAAAAATTAAAAACAGAATAATTTTAGATCAAAATCGCAAAAAACTTTAAAAAAATCAAATTTTTTTTACCTTTTTCCCCCTGTTCAGGTCCATAGGTAGCAAACCGTTCAAAATTCAAGGAAACAGTCAACTAAAAAAATTTAGTTAACATCCCAATTAACAACTTTTTAGAACATATAAACTTCCTAGGAATGATTCTTAACACCGTTTAGGTAGCGCTTAGGTAGCCACAAAAGTTAGAAATTTTACGAAAATTTTTGAATTTCATTTGTTTTTTATTTTCTTCAACATTGAGATACTGTGCTGTCTATTACAAAAATATAATAAAAAAAAATATTCGTATTGTTTTTATAAAGTTGATGGCCCTGGACTTGCAAATCGCGCTCTCTTAAGTTGAGGATCCAAATCGTCGTCCGAATCTGACTCTGATTCAGAACTTACGGTGTCCACAGGCACGTTGCTTCCAGACTGCCTTCCATCAATAGCTTTTTCTGTTTAACATACCTTATTAACATCATAAAGGGTCCACCAACATACCTGAAATGAATTACAAAAGAAATCAAAAATAATGCAAAACCATGCAATAATAAAATTGATATTACCTATGCAAGCAATGCGTCGAATTTTTTGCCTTTGTACCGTTTTTCCATGGGCATTGTGGTTTGGTGAAACCGTTCTCCTTGCTCACCGGATTCGGTAGGGAGTTCTTTAATAAGGTTGTCAGAATGAAAATGAAGAAAATGCAGCTTTAATGTCATCAATATGCCGATTTTCTCAAAATAATACAGTATTTCTTTCACCCATTCTCTTGCTTGCGGTTCCGCGTCTCGATCCCCTCCCAAGACTCTGGTGCATACACGCTGAAGGTTAATTCGTGCCATTGAATGATTTTCATCAAGCGATGAATCAGATTTGCTCTTGAATAGCTTTCTAATGTCAGGGCCATTAAGTACGGCTATTAAATGAAGACAAATATAAGGGCAGAAAAGAAAACATTAACATAATGTAAATAGCTATATTACAACGAGGTGAACAAAAAATCGTTCTAAGTTTACTGCAATAGCTTTTTTTAATTTTGTCATAGCTACGCTTTGGGATAACGCTTTTCAAATAGTCGAATGCGCTTGAACAATTAACAACGGCCACTTCAATGAATTTTTTAACAATTCCTAATTTTATATGGAGCGGTGGCAGCAAGATGTCTTGAGTATTGTCAATTAGAGGTGCATTCTTAAGTCTATGTTGTTTCATTTGTTCCTGCACACTTCCTCTTTGGCTCCATGAATTACATTGGAATTGATTTAAAGGTGAGCGCAAATCCCAATTACAAAGAAAACAAAAGAATTTTGGAAGGCCGCCCTTATCGATGATTCCATGCAAAATATTGATGACCTTCAAATCACAGCAAATCTTCCATTTATTTTCGCAGCATTTAAATTTTTATTAGTTATTAGTTTTATTCCATCTCTTCCCTGTTGGGGCTCATAGTCGGTATCAAATCGATCTCGATTTGTAACAACAATTACTGTAGTTATTTCTGTAAATTCTGTCCTACGATCTGGAGTTTGCGGCCTTGGTAATACAAAATTTTCAGGTGCAAGCACTGGTAGTGTGGCTGTTACAGTTGCTTTATAAATCTTGTTCTTCTCATCATGTCTATTTAGGCAAGATGTGTAATTAACGCATGCATAAGAACTGGCTGCATCATGATCACCTGGGCGATTAATCTAGTTTACCGGCTTACAATATTTCATACTATGTTTGCCTCCATTCAACCATGCTATGAGATTATTATAACGTTGGCGACACACTGCGTTAGGTGTGTAATTTTCACTCATCAAATCTATTTCGTCGAAAAATAACTTATATGCTCTTTTAAATTCACTAGTTAATAGATTCTTTTCCTTTTGAAATCTTGTAGAATTTTTTTTTCTGATTTGATGATCGCAAATGTAGCAAAAGAAATAAATCCTTTTACACTGCATATTGAAATTGTCAGTTGCCAATGTTGTGTGCGAATTATGCTGTAGAACTTTCTCTATAATTTTCATCGCTGAGATCTCGTTGACGTCGCGCTGTGTAATGCCTCGATGTGAGAGTCGCGTCGCTTTTATATTGTGATCTGCGTTCCTTGATGCGTGTGCGATCGGTGCGTGATCGCGTGAGCTGTTTACTGAAATCTTAGGTAAATTTTTGTAGTTGATTTCTTGATAAGTTTGGGTGCAATAATTTCTTCTTTTTAAATTTATCCAATTGCTATTTTATTTTGGATTGTCCTTTCTTATTACAAAAATAGGTAGTTGGTACATGGGTAATTTATTGGTGGTATAAACAATCATTATTAAAAGTAATAACAAAGCAATAAAAAAAGTATGAACATAATTTAATTAAAGGCCGTTAACGATCATTATTGCGATTTGTGTATGATGTATTTTGTTGTTTAGGGTTTCCAGCAATTTTAATGTTTGCCTACCTGTTTAGGCTGCAAGACTTTTCGCGGCTATCTCACATGCATATACACATATTTATACGCACTAGAGTTCTTTATTACACAAAAGACAGATACAATATATGTAATTAAGGCAATTTGATTAAACGTAAGGAAGAGATAGCTTCATAACTACATGTATGTACATACAGTGGACGTCCAATAGTACGTACTGCCGCTACTACGAATGTTCAATAGTACGAAAGGCAAATATTTTGCATTGACGTTTACTATATTATGAGAACTTAAATTTTGGTCTGGTACTGACTGGACTAATATAAATTACTTAGTTTTAAGATTTGAATACTTATTGTTAGTTCGCAAAAGCGAAGATTCAATAATAAAAATATGAAAAAAAAAAAAAAACGTTTCTATAGTACGAATAAAAAAAATTTTTACTATTCGATAATACGAATATGTTTGTTTTTCCTTATATGAATGGAACTTTTGTAACATTTTTTTTTTATTTTTTTTTTTATTTTTTGCGGCCTACAAACAAATATGTATGTAAGTAGTAGTCATTTGGTGCTTTTCGTTTGAAACATAAAAAATGTTTAAAATGAAAGAAGCCAAAAAGAATCAAATTTCTTTACAAAATAAAATAAAAATTATAGAAGATTGTGAGAGTGGAAAATCTCATAATGAAATCTCTTACAAATATGGGTTATCTAAATTAACCATTTGCACTATAAAAAAGCAGAAGGCGAACCTTTTATCTGAAGCAGGCTCAACTAAATCCCGTTGCCGAATAGTACTTGGAGAATTAAAAAAATGGAAGACGAGCTATACAAATGGTTTTTATGCCAAAGAAATTCTTATGTTCGAGTAGGGAGTACGTTATTTAAATGTAAGGCTCTGGAATTGCAAAAAAAGGGGAAAAACTATAGTCCAATACTACGAATTTTTCAGTATTACGAAAGGGCTTGACATTATATAACACTGTGTGTAATTTTTTAAGTCATGGAAAAATAACCATATTCGGACATCACTACGTGAAAGAAGACCAAAAAAGAAAAGACCCGTGTCTCCCAGTTTTGCCCAAAGTCATGCACTTTTTTTGTTATGGGCCCCCAAAGATTTGGGGCCTTGGTACCATTTTTACAAAAAGTGATAATTTTCTCAGGCTCATATCTTGCAAACCGTTCTGAATTTTAATTTACTCTTTGAGGCAAAGTTGTAGCCCTTTTTATAAAGAACAAAAATTATAAACATAAAAAATTGAAAAAACAATAACTTTAATTCAAAATCGCAAAAAACTTTAAAAAATTCAAATTTTTTTTACCTTTTTTCCCCTGTTCAGGTCCATAGGTAGCAAACCGTTCAAAATTCAAGGAAACAGTCAACTACAAAAATTTACCTAACATCTTAATTAACAATTTTTTAGAACATATGAACTTCCTAGGAATGATTCTTAATACCGTTTAGGTAGCGCTTAGGTAGCCGCAAAAGTTAAAAATTTCCCCAAAATGTATGTACATACATGTAGTTATGAAGCTATCTCTTCCTTACGTTTAATCAAATTGCCTTAATTACATATATTGTATCTGTCTTTCGTGTAATAGAGAACTCTAGTGCATATAAATATGTGTATATGCATGTGAGATAGCCGCGAAAAGTCTTGGAACTTAAACAGGTAGGCAAACATTAAAATTGCTGGAAACCCTAAACAACAAAATACATCATACACAAATCGCAATAATGATCGTTAACGGCCTTTAATTAAATTATGTCCATACTTTTTTTATTGCTTTGTTATTACTTTTTAATAATTATTGTTTATACCACCAATAAATTACCCATGTACCTACTACCTATTTTTTTAATAAGTAAGGACAATCCAAAATAAAATAGCAATTGGATAAATTTAAAAAGAAGAAATTATTGCACCCAAAACTTATCAAGAAATCAACTACAAAAATTTACCAAAGATTTCAGTAAACAGCTCACGCGATCACGCACCGATCGCACACCCATCAAGGAACGCAGATCACAATATAAAAGCGACGCGACTCTCACATCGAGGCATTACACAGCGCGACGTCAACGAAATCTCAGCGGTGAAAGTTATAGAGAAAGTTCTACAGCATAATACGCATACAACATTGGCAACTGACAATTTCAATATGCAGTGTAAAAATATTTATTTCTTTTGCTACATTTGCGGTCATCAAATCAGAAAAAATAATTCTACAAGATTTTAAAAGGAAAAGAATCTTTTAACTAGTGAATTTAAAAGAGCATATGAGTGATTTTTCGACGAAATAGATTTGATCAGTGAAAATTACACACCTAACGCAGTGTTATAATAATCTCATAGCATGGTTGAATGGAGGCAAACATAGTATGAAATATTGTAAGCCGGTAAACTGGATAAATCGCCCAGGTGATCATGAGGGAACCAGTTCTTATGCATGCGATAATTACCCAAATAGACGTGATGAGAAGAACAAAATTTATAAAGCAACTGTAACAGCCACACTACCAGTGCTTGCACCTGAAAATTTTGTATTCCCAAGGCCGCAAACTCCAGATCGTAGGACAAAATTTACACAAATGACTACAGTAAGTGGTGTTACTAATCGAGATCGATTTGATACCGACTATTAGCCCCAACAGGGAAGAGATGGACCAAAACTAATAACTAATAAAAAAACAAATGGAAAAACGGTACAAAGGCAAAAAATTCGACGCATTGCTTGCAGAGGTAATATCAATTTTATTATTGCATGATTTGCATTATTTTTGATTTCTTTTCTAATTCATTTTAGGTATGTTGGTGGAGTCACAAGATAAGCTTTTATGATGTTAATAAGATATGTTAAAAAGAAAAAGCTAGTGATGGAAACATTCTGGAAGCAACGTGCCTGTGGACACCGTAAGTTCTGAATCAGAGTCAGATTCGGACGACGGTTTAGATCCTCAACTTAAGAGAGCGCGATATGCAAGTCCAGGGCATCAACTTTATAAAAATAATACGAATATTTTTTTACTATTTTTTTGTAATAGACAGCACAGTATCTCAATGTTGAAGAAAATAAAAAACAAATGAAATTCAAAAATTTTCGTAAAATTTTTAACTTTTGCGGCTACCTAAGCGCTACCTAAACGCTGTTAAGAATCATTCCTAGGAAGTTTATATGTTTTAAAAAGTTGTTTATTGGGATGTTAGGTAAATTTTTGTAGTTGACTGTTTCCTTGAATTTTGAACGGTTTGCTACCTATGGACCTGAACAGGGGAAAAAAGGTAAAAAAAATTTGAATTTTTTAAAGTTTTTTGCGATTTTGATCAAAAATTATTTATTTTTTAATTTTTTATGTTCATTATTTTTGTTCTTTATAAAAAGGGCTACAAATTTGCCTCAAAGAGTAAATTAAAATTCCGAACGGTTTGCAAGATATGAGTCTGAGAAAATTATCACTTTTTGCAAAAATGGCACCAAGGCCCCAAATCTTTGGGGGCCCATAACAAAAAAAGTGCATGACTTTGGGCAAAACTGGGAGACACGGGTCTTTTCTTTTTTGGTCTTCTTTCGCGTAGTGATGTCCGAATATGGTTATTTTTTTTCGTGTTGCACTGTGTAATTCGTATTATTGGACGTCCACTGTACATACATTTTGGGGAAATTTTTAACTTTTGCGGCTACCTAAGCGCTACCTAAACGGTGTTAAGAATCATTCCTAGGAAGTTTATATGTTCTAAAAAGTTGTTTACTGGGATGTTAGGTAAATTTTCGTAGTTGATTGTTTCCTTGAATTTTGAACGGTTTGCTACCTATGGACCTGAAAAGGGGAAAAAAGGTCAAAAAAATTTGAATTTTTTAAAGTTTTTTGCGATTTTGATTTAAAATTATTTTTTTTTTATTTTTTATGTTCACAATTTTTGTTCTTTATAAATGGGCTACAACTTTACCTAAGAGAGTAAATTAAAATTCCGAACGGTTTGCAAGATAAGAGCCTGAGAAGATTATCACTTTTTGCAAAAATGGCACCAAGGCCCCAAATCTTTGGGGGCCCATAAAAAAAAGTGCATGACTTGTGGCAAAACTGGGAGACACGGGTCTTTTCTTTTTTGGTCTTCTTTCACGTAGTGATGCCCGCATATGGTTATTTTTCCATGACTTAAAAAATTACACACAGTGTAATCTTAGACGGTTTCATTATACACATAAATATAATTTTGACAAAATATATGCATACATTTTGTATACAATTTAAAAACTTTTTGTTTTAAAATAGGTATATATTAAATTCTGATTTTAAGATTGCAAAATGTTTTGTAAAGATGAACAAAAATCTAATGAAGAATTGAGCAATTATAATAAAAAAAATAACAAACTAAAGTAAAATATTGGTCCAAAAGAATTATATAAAGGTATACAAAATATTACAGTTCATCAAAGTAATGCTTGTAATTAAATTAATTAAAATTTATGTATAATTTTAAAAAGTAGATTTGTGGTACTTCTCTGTATTTTTCGTTTCCGTTACAAAAAAAAAACAATAACAAATTTGACCAATTCTACCCTTTTTTATCTTAAATTGAAATTTTTTTCACAATTTTGAAAAATAATAAAAATTTATAGGTATAACTAATAAGAAAAACAATTACTTAACAAGTAATTTTAAGTATAGTTTATTAATATTTAAATACATATGTATACATATACATATGTATGTATTTTTAATAAAAAAATTCCTTATTATACCCTTCACATAAGTGATAAGGGTATATATAAGTTTGTCATTCCGTTTGTAATTCCTTTATTATCCATTTGGGACCGCATAAAGTATATATATTCTGGATCCTTATAGATAGGGAAACCGATTTAGCGATGTCCGTCTGACCGTCTGTCCGTGTTATGGTTGAAATCAACTTTCTGAAGCCCCCCGATATCGCATAGACCCGAATGTGGTATCAAACTGTCACAGATAGTCGCGAGAAAATCGGTATTGAAATTCAGCAAAATCGCCCGATAAATAACCGAGATATAAGCAAAAAACCACGACTACCTCGGTTTTTTGAGTCTACAACAACAACAAAGAACATACTTTTACATGTAATAATAAAAAAACAACAAAAAAACAACAAAAAAAGAAAAAAACAGAATCAGTCATGTCTATATTATTGAAACACACCCAAAACAAAAATTTTATTAGTATTAGTGTTCATACATATAACAGCGTTGCCATACAAAGCTTAATTTAAACATTTTTAAAATCGCTCCTACGGCTTCCAGGGTTCTCCTACAAAGGTAAAATGTAGGACCGACCCGAATTATTTTTTCCATCCCAACATTTTTGTGGGATGGTTGCCATAAAAAATTTAAAAAAATAAGGTAAAAACCGCTATAACTTCCCCGGACTTGCCCGTAGAGGAAAAAAATGTATCCAGACCCCCATTAATTTCTACTCCCAAACATATTCCTAGAATATGCTTACCCCCTATCTCCACGCCCTGAGGGGGTCGCCATACAAAATTTACAAAAATGATATGAAAATGCCCACAACTTCTTCAGAGTTGGCCTTAGAGCAATAAAGTGTACGACCGACCCCTATTAGTTTCTTCTTCCAAACATATTCCTAGAATATACTTACCCCCTATCTCCACGCCCTAATGGGGTTGCCATACAAAATTTACAAAAATGATAAAATGCCCACAACTTCTTCAGAGTTGGCCTTAGAGCAATAAAGTGTACGACCGACCCCTATTAGTTTGCCCTCCCAAATATATTCCTAGAACATACTTACCCCCTATCTCCACGCCCTAATGGGGCTGCCATACAAAATTTACAAAAATGATAAAATGCCCACAACTTCTTCAGAGTTGGCCTTAGAGCAATTAAGTGTACGACCGACCCCCATTAGTTTGCCCTCCCAAACATATTTTTAGAACATACTTACCCCCTATCTCCACGCCCTAAGGGGGTTGCCATACAAAATTTACAAAAATTATGTAAAAATGCCCACAACTTCTTTAGAGTTGGCCTTAGAGCAATAAAGTGTCAAACCGACCCCTATTAGTTTGCCCTTCCTAAACATATTCCTAGAATATACTTACCCTCTATCTCCACGTCCTAATGGGGTTGCCATACAAAATTTACAAAAATGATAAAATGCCCACAACTTCTTCAGAGTTGGCCTTAGAGCAATAAAGTGTACGACCGACCCCCATTAGTTTGCCCTCTCAAACATATTCCTAGAACATACTTACCCCCTATCTCTACGCCCTAAGGGGGTTGCTATACAAAATTTACCAAAATTATGTAAAAATGCCCACAACTTCTTCAGAGTTGGCCTTAGAGCAATAAAGTGTACGACCGACCCCTATTAGTTTCTTCTTCCAAACATATTCCTAGAACATACTTACCCCCTATCTCCACGCCCTAATGGGGTTGCTTTACAAAAATTATAAAATGCCCACAACTTCTTCAGAGTTGGCCTTAGAGCAATAAAGTGTACGACCGACCCCCATTAGTTTGCCTTCCCAAACATATTTTTAGAACATACTTACCCCCTATCTCCACGCCCTAAGGGGGTTGCCATACAAAATTTACAAAAATTATGTAAAAATGCCCACAACTTCTTTAGAGTTGGCCTTAGAGCAATAAAGTGTCAAACCGACCCCTATTAGTTTGCCCTCCCAAACATATTCCTAGAATACACTTACCCTCTATCTTCACGTCCTAATGGGGTTGCCATACAAAATTTACAAAAATGATAAAATGCCCACAACTTCTTCAGAGTTGGCCTTAGAGCAATAAAGTGTACGACCGACCCCCATTAGTTTGCCCTCTCAAACATATTCCTAGAATATACTTACCCCCTATCTCCACGCCCTAATGGGGTTGCCATACAAAATTTACAAAAATGATAAAATGCCCACAACTTCTTCAGAGTTGGCCTTAGAGCAATAAAGTGTACGACCGACCCCTATTAGTTTCTTTGCCCAAACATATTCCTAGAACATACTTACCCCCTATCTCCACGCCCTAATGGGGTTGCTATACAAAATTTACAAAAAGGATAAAATGCCCACAACTTCTTCAGAGTTGGCCTTAGAGCAATAAAGTGTACGCGCGACCCCCATTAGTTTGCCCTCTCAAACATATTCCTAGAACATACTTACCCCCTATCTCCAAGCCCTAATGGGGTTGCCATACAAAATTTACAAAAATGATAAAATGCCCACAACTTCTTCAGAGTTGGCCTTAGAGCAATAAAGTGTACGACCGACCCCTATTAGTTTCTTTGCCCAAACATATTCCTAGAACATACTTACCCCCTATCTCCACGCCCTAATGGGGTTGCCATACAAAATTTACAAAAATGATAAAATGCCCACAACTCCTTCAGAGTTGGCCTTAGAGCAATAAAGTGTATGACCGACCCCCATTAGTTTGCCCTCTCAAACATATTCCTAGAACATACTTACCCCCTATCTCTACGCCCTAAGGGGGTTGCTATACAAAATTTACCAAAATTATGTAAAAATGCCCACAACTTCTTCAGAGTTGGCCTTAGAGCAATAAAGTGTACGACCGACCCCTATTAGTTTCTTCGCACAAACATATTCCTAGAACATACTTACCCGCTATCTCCACGCCCTAATGGGATTGCCATACAAAATTTACAAAAATGATAAAATGCCCACAACTTCTTCAGAGTTAACCTCAGAGCAATAAAGTGTACGACCGACCCCCATTAGTTTGCCCTCCCAAACATATTCCTAGAATATACTAACCCTCTATCTCCACGTCCTAATGGGGTTGCCATACAAAGTTTACAAAAAGATAAAATGCCCACAACTTCTTCAGAGTTGGCCTTAGAGCAATAAAGTATACGACCGACCCCTATTAGTTTGCCCCCGCAAACATATTCCTAGAACATACTTACCCCCTATCTCCACGCCCTAATGGGGTTGCCATACAAAATTTACAAAAATGATAAAATGCCCACAACTTCTTCAGAGTTGGCCTTAGAGCAATAAAGTGTACGACCGACCCCCATTAGTTTGCCCTCCCAAACATATTCCTAGAACAAATTTACCCCCTATCTCCACGCCCTAATGGGGTTGCCATACAAAATTTACAAAAATGATAAAATGCCCACAACTTCTCCAGAGTTGGCCTTAGAGCAATAAAGTGTACGACCGACCCCCATTAGTTTGCCCTCCCAAACATATTTTTAGAACATACTTACCCCCTATCTCCACGCCCTAAGGGGGTTGCCATACAAAATTTACAAAAATTATGTAAAAATGCCCACAACTTCTTTAGAGTTGGCCTTAGAGCAATAAAGTGTCAAACCGACCCCTATTAGTTTGCCCTCCCAAACATATTCCTAGAATATACTTACCCTCTATCTCCACGTCCTAATGGGGTTGCCATACAAAATTTACAAAAATGATAAAATGCCCACAACTTCTTCAGAGTTGGCCTTAGAGCAATAAAGTGTACGACCGACCCCCATTAGTTTGCCCTCTCAAACATATTCCTAGAACATACTTACCCCCTATCTCTACGCCCTAAGGGGGTTGCTATACAAAATTTACCAAAATTATGTAAAAATGCCCACAACTTCTTCAGAGTTGGCCTTAGAGCAATAAAGTGTACGACCGACCCCTATTAGTTTCTTCTTCCAAACATATTCCTAGAACATACTTACCCCCTATCTCCACGCCCTAATGGGGTTGCCTTACAAAAATTATAAAATGCCCACAACTTCTTCAGAGTTAACCTCAGAGCAATAAAGTGTACGACCGACCCCCATTAGTTTGCCCTCCCAAACATATTCCTAGAATATACTAACCCTCTATCTCCACGTCCTAATGGGGTTGCCATACAAAGTTTACAAAAAGATAAAATGCCCACAACTTCTTCAGAGTTGGCCTTAGAGCAATAAAGTATACGACCGACCCCCATTAGTTTGCCCTCTCAAACATATTCCTAGAACATACTTACCCCCTATCTCCACGCCCTAATGGGGTTGCCATACAAAATTTACAAAAATGATAAAATGCCCACAACTTCTTCAGAGTTGGCCTTAGAGCAATAAAGTGTTACACCGACCCCCATTAGTTTGCCCTCCCAAACATATTCACAGAACATACTTACCCCCTATCTCCACGCCCTAAGGGAGTTGCCATACAAAATTTACAAAAATTATGTAAAAATGCCCACAACTTCTTCAGAGTTGGCCTTAGAGCAATAAAAGGTACGACCGACCCCTATTAGTTTCTTCTCCAAAACATATACCTAGAACATACTTACCCCCTATCTCCACGCCTTAATGGGGTTGCCATACAAAATTTACAAAAATTATAAAATGCCCACAACTTCTTCAGAGTTGGCCTTAGAGCAATAAAGTGTTTGACCGGCCCCAATTAGTTTGCCCTCCCAAACATATTCCTAGAATATACTTACCCCCAATCTCCACGCCCTAATGGGGTTGCTATACAAAATTTACAAAAATGATAAAATGCCCACAACTTTTTCAGAGTTGGCCTTAGAGCAATAAAATGTACGACCGACCCCAATTAGTTTGCCCTCCCAAATATATTCCTAGAACAAACTTACCCCCTATCTCCACGCTCTAATGGGGTTGCCATACTAAATTTACAAAAATGATAAAATGCCCACAACTTCTTCAGAGTTGGCCTTAGAGCAATAAAGTGTACGACCGACCCCCATTAGTTTGCCCTCCCAAACATATTCCTAGAACATACTTACCCCCTATCTCTACGCCCTAAGGGGGTTGCCATACAAAATTTACCAAAATTATGTAAAAATGCCCACAACTTCTTCAGAGTTGGCCTTAGAGCAATCAAATGTGCGACCGACCCCTATTAGTTTCTTCTCCCAAACATATTCCTAGAACATACTTACCCTCTATCTCCCGCCCTAATGGGGTTGCCATACAAAATTTACAAAAATTATAAAATGCCCACAACTTCTTCAGAGTTGGCCTTAGAGCAATAAAGTGTACGACCGATCCCCATTAGTTTGCCCTCCCAAACATATTCCTAGAACATACTTACCCCCTATCTCCACGCCCTAAGGGGGTTGCCATACAAAAATTACAAAAATTATGTAAAAATGCCCACAACTTCTTTAGAGTTGGTCTTAGAGCAATAAAGTGTCAAACCGACCCCTATTAGTTTGCCCTCCCAAACATATTCCTAGAACATACTTACCCCCTATCTCCACGCCCTAATGGGGTTGCCATACGAAATTTACAAAAATGATAAAATGCCCACAACTTCTTCAGAGTTGGCCTTAGAGCAATAAAGTGTACGACCGACCCCCATTAGTTTGCCCTCTTAAACATATTCCTAGAATATACTTACCCCCTATCTCCACGCCCTAATGGGGTTGCCATACAAAATTTACAAAAATGATATGAAAATGCCCACAACTTCTTTAGAATTTGCCTTAGAGCAATAAAGTGTACGACCGACCCCCATTAGTTTCCCCTCCAAAACATATTCCTAGAATATACTTACCCCGTATCTTCCCCCTCTAAGTGGGTTGCCATACAAAATTTGTAAAAATTAGGATAAAAACCCCTACAACTTCCCCTTACCCGTGGAGCGTTAAAAAATGACACCGACCCCAATTTAAAAATTAGAAATATTTCATAAGTAAAAAAATGGTTACAAAGAAAAAAAAGTTTGGTATTGCGAAAGATCAATGTGAAGGGTTTATAAGATTCGGCACAGCCGAATATAGCGCTCATACTTGTTTTTATTTTGCTTTGTTAGGATTTAATTACTAAATACATACTCCTTAAGTATTATTATAGTATATTTAAAAAAAATTTAAAATAGGATTTTTAACGAAATTTCCATACAAAATCAGTATGTGAAATCT
Organism: Melanophora roralis; assembly: GCA_963583895.1. Classification (NCBI taxonomy): domain Eukaryota; kingdom Metazoa; phylum Arthropoda; class Insecta; order Diptera; family Rhinophoridae; genus Melanophora; species Melanophora roralis. The sequence continues at coordinate 67,139,820 of OY757190.1, read as the reverse complement.
ATTTTAAATTTAACCAGGTTCACGTATCCTTGTTAAGTTATTGTGTTCTATAAGTATTGGATCTGTGGATCGATAGCACACAATCCCTTAACAACGACGAACCTTTTCTTCAATAAATTTTTATAAAAACGTTTGAAATTTTTTTTTAATTTGTAAAATATTTATAAATTTTTTTTATTACTAGAAAGTTTTTGATGTAAACAAAAAAAAGAGAAATAATTGTTATATTTTAAAATTAAAATTGTTATGTTTATTTTGTGACATTTATTTTAGCTAAAAGATGATTGCAGTCAAACAGATCAACATTAGAAAAAGTAATAGTATAGTGTGTTGTCTTACTATGATTTAAATATATATGTATAATTTTTTATTTATTTAAATTGTATAAAAATGTTGATTTCTTCATAAATCATATCTATGAAGAATCTTATCAAAATAAATATTTGGATAAATAATAAGGAAATGCCAGTATACATTGAGTTTTTATACCTTCAGTTTCAATAAATATTTTAAAAGTTATTAAATTGTAAAATATAGATATACATCTGTATATTCATAAAAATTTATGTACAAATATTTATATACATACATACATTTTTAATTTTAAATTTCTACGATTGTTTACTTTAAACTGCGCTCTTTTTCTTTGTGATGCATGCAAAACACATTTCTTTCAAAATAACGTGAAATAACATAGTGTCTTTTTTAAAAGACATCATGCTTTTTTCATGTTGTTGTGTGCCTTCGCATGTCATACCGAAAATGTATAAAAGGCAGAAGACAACATGTTACTTGCATGATGTCATACTTGCTGCTATGTTCTTCATGTTAACCCTCTAACAGGCAAGATCGTAAAAATGACCGTAGGAAGTCAATATTTTTTTTCAAGTAGATATAGTAAAAAGAATGCCAAATTTTAATTTTTAATTAAAAAAGATATTTTAAATGAACACCGGGTGGAAAATAGTGAAGACCGTCTGTAGACTGTCTTGCCGATTTGCATACAGTAAAACGTCAAATTAAAATTTTATTTAAAAAGTAAGCTTTATTCAGGGAAAGGAGCAATAAAAAGTTAAATACAAATTATTTTCAATGGTGATAGTCCCAGAAACAATTTTTTTCAGTTCTACCGCACAAATGCAGGTCCTATTTGCAACAAACGACTTGGGTTTCAGATTTCTTGCAATGCTTGCACCTTTTTTTGGCCCTTCTATCAACCCAAATAGGAAAATGATCGATACTGTCGAATCGAACGTCAGAAACTAGGTGAACAGCTCTTTTTCCTAGACCTGATATGCCAGACTAAGGTGATGAGGGCTTATTTGGGTTTTCACCAAACGATGGTCGCCCTACAGTTCGTTTACTTTTGAACGAAACAAGTCCAGCAGCTGTTTCTTCACGGAAATCTGGAAGCTTTATATGCGTTTTTTCATCAGACACATTATTTGAATCATTGCTTTTCTCGGTGCGCAAACGTTTGTGTAAAATGAACGCATTTGTGCAGGCCATGTCCACGAAATGATTGAAAATCTTTATCATAATGTTCCGAGTCTTTGCACGAATATGATATCGACCCATTAGACCATCCATAAGATCTACTCCCCCCATGTGAACATTGTACTCTCGGATAATTTGAGGGCAGTTGACTTCAATGAACTTCTTTTGCTTTCTATCATACCGAGGAGCCTTTGACAGTTGTTCATTAGTATTATTTCTTTGGAAACGTTCAATACCGACATATGTTGATGCCAGGCGAACACATTTGTTATCCTTCCATAACACAGTGTTTACATCGACTCCATGAGTTGAGGTAATGAATTTTACGCAAAATCCTCTTTGATCTTTGTTTATTTCGCCGTCTGTCGGCAGCTTACATGCTGGAATACGATTGGCTGTATATACAAATTACCATCATCAAGGTATATAACAAAAAAAGTACTTTTAACTGTGCCCAAACTAAAAATTTCTCTGGCTCGCAAATAGACCAACAGTGGCAGCGATGTGTAAAAGTTATCGAAATATAATATGTGGTGAACGAAATTAGGAATTGTTTGTGGTTAAGGAATCACAACATTTGATGTAGCTCCAAGATCTGGCGTATCACGCAAGATAATATTATCTCCAGCGCCATTGTATATTTCAAAGCGGTAGGCAAAACCGTTTGAATCACAAAGCACGAATAATTTGGTTCCCCACTTATGCGGTTTATTGAGCATGTATTGACGAAGATGGTGTTTTTCCTCCAATAGCTTTCTATGTTTGAAAATCGGTATATTGACATATACAGCATTATGCCGATATAATGTCTTATTTCGACCTCTGCTACATCTTCAACGGAGGCTAAGTCAGCTGATGGTATATCTATTGGGCTTAGATTCAATGAAAAACTTATTGCCTCTAGAAAAATCCATTCGTGGTATCAGCTACACCCATGTTGTGAACGTATTCATCTATGGCATGCTCAGTATCCTCTGGCAATAAATCAGACTCGATATTATCAAAGACATTAGAAGGGTCTACAACACTGTCGTCGCGCTATCAAAAGTTGTATCTGTGCTCTCTACAAATTGTTATTCAAACATACCCTCCAAATTTATCTTTTTCTTATATAAATGTTTGGTAACATCCATCTCTTACCCAATAGCAAAATAAAAGGGTAAAAATAAGTAAAAAATAGTGTTTTCATAAAGAAAAGGTTAAAAAAACAATAAACAAGGTGGGGACAGTTGTGTACACACAAACCGGCAAGACCGTCTTAAGACGGTCTTCACTAATTTGTTTCAAACGCACAATTTTATTTGTTTTTTCGCTTTTAGCACATTATAAAACACATATATTGTATATTTGCTACTTACCGTAAAATTTTGAATTTGATCACTCTATTAGAAATGTTTTTTTTGATAGGCGCAAAAAATTAAATTTTTGAAATAATTTTTGATGCTAATTCGTTGACTTTTTGCACTTGACTGACCGCAGCATAGAAACAACTAACTGGAACGTGTTAAATATTACAACAAATTAATTCATAATGTTAACTAAATACGTTGTTTGCTATTTTAAAGCAAAAAAACTTATAACACAGCAGAGGAGCCAAAAAACTGAAGACCGTCTTAAGACGGTCTTGCCTGTTAGAGGGTTTTCAAATTCAAATAGAAATTTCTGAAATACAAATGGAAAATTCTGAAATACAATTAGAAAATTCTGAAATACAAATAGAAAATTCTGAAATACAAATAGAAAATTCTGAAATACAAATAGAAATTTCTGAAATTGAATTAGAAATTTCTGAAATACAATTAGAAAGTTCTGAAATTGAATAAGAAATTTCTGAAATTGAATTAGAAATTTCTGAAATTAAATTAGATATTTCTGAAATTGAATTAGAAATTTCTGAAATTGAATTAGAAATTTCTGAAATACAATTAGAAAGTTCTGAAATACAATTGGAAATGGTGTAGAAAGTTTTTGATGTAAACAAAAAAAAAAGAGAAATAATTGTTATATTTTAAAATTAAAATTGTTATGTTTATTTTGTGACATTTATTTTAGCTAAAAGTTCATTGCAGTCAAACAGATCAACATTAGAAAAAGTAATAGTATAGTGTGTTGTCTTACTATGATTTAAATATATATGTTTAATTTTTTATACCCTTCACATAAGTAATAAGGGTATATATAAGTTTGTCATTCCGTTTGTAATTCCTTTATTATCCATTTGGCACCCCATAAAGTATATATATTCTGGATCCTTATAGATAGGGAAGTTGATATAGCCATGTCCGTCTGTCCGTCTGCCCGTGTTATGGTTTCTGAAGCCCCCCGATATCGCATAGACCCGAATGTGATATCAAACTGTCACAGATAGTCGCGAGAAAATCGGTATTGAAATTCAGCAAAATCGCCCGATAAATGACCGAGATATAATCAAAAAACCACGACTACCTCGGTTTTTTGAGTCTACAACAACAACAAAGAACATACTTTTACATGTAATAATATAAAAACAACAAAAAAACAACAAAACAAGTAAGAGCGCTATATTCGGCTGTGCCGAATCTTATATACCCTTCACATTGACCTTTCGCAATCCCAAACTTTTTTTATTTTTAACCATTTTTTTACTTATGAAATATTTCTAATTTTTAAATAGGGGTCGGTGTCATTTTTAAACGCTCCACGGGTGACGGGGAAGTTGTAATGGTTTTTATCCTAATTTTTACAAATTTTATATGGCAACCCACTAAGGGCGTGAAGATAGGGTGTAAGTATATTTTAGGAACATGTTTGGAAGGGCCAGCTAATGGGGGTCGGTCGTACACTTTATTGCTCTAAGGCCAACTCTGAGGAAGTTGTGGGCATTTCCATATCATTTCTTGTAAATTTTGTATGGTAACCCTCTTAGGGCGTGGAGATAGGGGGTAGGTATGTTCTAGGAATATGTTTGGGAGAAGAAACTAATAGGGGTCGGTCTTACACTTTATTGCTCTAAGGCCAACTCTAAAGAAGTTGTGGGCATTTTCATATCATTTTTGTAAATTTTCTATGGCAACCCCCTTAGGGCGTGGAGATAGAGGGTAAGTATATTCTAGGAATATGTTTGGGAGGGCAAACTAATGGCGGTCGGTCGTACACTTTATTGCTCTTAGGCCAACTCTGAAGGAGTTGTGGGCATTTTCATATCCTTTTTGTAAATTTTGTATGGCAACCCTTTAGGGCGTGGAGATAGGGGGTAAGTATGTTCTGAAATATGTTTGGGAGGGCAAACTAATGGGAGTCGGTCCTACACTTTATTGCTCTAAGGCCAACTCTAAAGAAACTAATGGGGGTCGGTCGTACACTTTATTGCTCTAAGGCCAACTCTAAAGAAGTTGTGGGCATTTTCATATCATTTTTGTAAATTTTGTATGTCAACCCCCTTAGGGCGTGGAGATAGAGGTAAGTATATTTTAGGAACATGCTTGGGAGGGCAAACTAATGGGGGTCGGTCGTACACTTTATTGCTCTAAGGCCAACTCTAAAGAAGTTGTGGGTATTTTAATATCATTTTTGTAAATTTTGTATTGCAACCCCCTTAGGGCGTGGCGATAGGGGGTAAGTATGTTCTAGGAATATGTTTGGGAGAAGAAACTAATAGGTGTCGGTCCTATACTTTATTGCTCTAAGGCCAACTCTAAATTACATTTTTCCCCCCAGGTTTGAGTCGGTAGCTAAAACATTCTCCGGAAGAAAACGAATTTAATATTTTATAAAACTCATCCATTTGTATATTGCAGGTTTGTAGTCAAAGGCTTTTGCCGTTATCTAAACATAGCGCAACAAAAATTTCATGAGTTTTTATGTATTTGATTTAAGGATTCAAAGTCTATTGATTTTGAAGGATCACAAATGTATATATTTAAAAATATCTGTTTCTTTAACTCCCATCAGAAGCATAGGGCCGCAAAAATTATTGCATATGTATATGTATAACAAACGGAATGGCCAATTGTTATTACATGTAAGTATATTCTAGGAATATGTTTGGGAGGGCAAACACTTTATTGCGCTAAGGCCAACTCTAAAGAAGTTGTGGGCATTTTTACATAATTTTTGTAAATTCTGTATGGCAACCCCTTTAGGGCGCGGAGATAGGGGGTAAGTATGTTCTAGGAATATGTTTGGGAGGGCAAACTAATGGGGGTCTGTCGTACACTTTATTGCTCTAAGGCCAACTCTGAAGAAGTTGTGAGCATTATATCATTTTTGTAAATTTTGTATGGCAACCCCCTTAGGGCGTGGAGATAGGTGGCAAGTATGTTCCAGGAATATGTTTGGGAGAAGAAACTAATAGGGGTCGGTCGTACACTTTATTGCTCTAAGGCCAACTCTGAAGGTGTTGTGGGCATTTTCATATCCTTTTTGTAAATTTTGTATGGCAACCCCCTTAGGGCGTGGAGATAGGGGGTAAGTATGTTCTAGGAATATGTTTGGGAGGGCAAACTAATGGGGGTCGGTCCCACACTTTATTGCTCAAAGGCCAACTCTGAAGCAGTTGTGAGCATTTTATCATTTTTGTAAATTTTGTATGGCAACCCCCTAGGGCGTGGAGATAGGTGGTAAGTATGTTCTAGGAATATGTTTGGGAGAAGAAACTAATAGGGGTCGGTCGTACACTTTATTGCTCTAAGGCCAACTCTGAAGGAGTTTTGGGCATTTTCATATCCTTTTTGTAAATTTTGTATGGCAACCCCCTTAGGGCGTAGAGATAGGGGGTAAGTATGTTCTAGGAATATGTTTTGGAGGAGAAAGCAATGGGGTCGGTCGTACATTTTATTGCTCTAAGGTCAACTCTGAAGAAGTTGTGGGCATTTTCATATCATTTTTGTAAATTTTGTATGGTAACCCCCTTAGGGCGTGGAGAAAGGGGGTAAGTATATCTTAGGAATATGTTTGGGAGGGAAAACTAATGGGGGTCGGTCGTACACTTTATTGCTCTAAGGCCAAATCTGAGGAAGTTGTGGGCATTTTTACATCATTTTTGTAAATTTTGTATGGCAACCCTCTTAGGGTGTAGAGATAGAGGGTAAGTATGTTCTAGAAATATCTTTGGGAGGGCAAACTAATGGGGGTCGGTCGTACACTTTATTGCTCTAAGGCAGACTCTGAAGAAGTTGTGGGCATTTTATCATTTTTGTAAATTTTGTATGGCAACCCCCTTAGGGCTTGGAGATAGAGGGTAAGCATGTTGTAGGAATATGTTTGTGAGAAGAAACTAATAGGGGTCGGTCGTACACTTTATTGCTCTAAGGCCAACTCTGAAGGAGTTGTGGGCATTTTCATATCCTTTTTGTAAATTTTGTATGGCAACCCCCTTAGGGCGTGGAGATAGGGGGTAAGTATGTTCGGGGAACATGTTGGGAAGGGCAAACTAATGGGGGTCGGTCGTACACTTTATTGCTCTAAGGCCAACTCTGAAGAAGTTGTGGGCATTTTATCATTTGTGTAAATTTTGTATGGCAGCCCCCTTAGGGCGTGGAGATAGGTGGTAAGCATGTTCTAGGAATATGTTTGTGAGAAGAAACTAATGGGGGTCTCTCGTACACTTTATTGCTCGAAGGCCAACTCTTAAGAAGTTGTGGGCATTTTCATATCATTTTTGTAAATTTTGTATGGAAACCCCCTTAGGGCGTGGAGATAGAGGGTAAGTATATTCTAGGAATATGTTTGGGAGGGCAAACTAATGGGGGTCGGTCGTACACTTTATTGCTCTAAGGCCAACTCTGAAGAAGTTGTGGGCATTTTTACATAATTTTTGTAAATTTTGTATGGCAACCCCTTAAGGGCGTTGAGATAGGGGGTAAGCATGTTCTGGGAATATGTTTGGGAGGGCAAACTAATGGGGATCTGTCGTACACTTTATTGCTCTAAGGCCAACTCTGAAGAAGTTGTGGGCATTTTATCATTTTTGTAAATTTTGTATGGCAACCCCCTTAGAGCGTGGAGATAGGTGGTAAGTATGTTCTAGGAATATGTTTGTGGGAAGAAACTAATAGGGGTCGGTAATACACTTTATTGCTCTAAGGCCAACTCTGAAGGAGTTGTGGGCATTTTTACATTATTTTTGTCAATTTTGTATGGCAACCCCCTTAGGGCGTGGAGATAGGGGGTCAGTATGTTCTAGGAATATGTTTGAGAGAAGAAACTAATAGGTGTCGGTCCTACACTTTATTGCTCTAAGGCCAACTCTAAAGAAGTTGTGGGCATTTTCATATCATTTTTGTAAATTTTGTATGGCAACCCCCTTAGGGCGTGGAGATAGAGGGTAAGTATATTCTAGGAATATGTTTGGGAAGGCAAACTAATGGGGTCGGTCGTACACTTTATTGCTCTAAGGCCAACTCTGAAGCAGTTGTGAGCATTTTATAATTTTTGTAAATTTTGTATGGCAACCCCCTTAGGGCGTGGAGATGGTGGTAAGTATGTTCTAGGAATATGTTTGGGAGAAGAAACTAATAGGGGTCGGTCGTACACCTTATTGCTCTAAGGCCAACTCTGAAGGAGTTGTGGGCATGTTCATATCCTTTTTGTAAATTGTGTATGGCAACCCCCTTAGGGCGTGGAGATAGGGGGTAAGTATGTTCTAGGAATATGTTTGGGAGAAGAAACTAATAGGGGTCGGTCGTACACTTTTTGCTCTAAGGCCAACTCTGAAGCAGTTGTGAGCATTTTATAATTTTTGTAAATTTTGTATGGCAACCCCCTTAGGGCGTAGAGAAAGGGGGTAAGTATATCTTAGGAATATGTTTGGGAGGGAAAACTAATGGGGGTCGGTCGTACACTTTATTGCTCTAAGGCCAACTCTGAGGACGTTGTGGGCATTTTATCATTTTTGTAAATTTTGTATGGCAACCCCCTTAGGGCGTGAAGATAGGTGGTAAGTATGTTCTAGGAATATGTTTGTGAGAAGAAACTAATAGGGGTCGGTCGTACACCTTATTGCTCTAAGGCCAACTCTGAAGGAGTTGTGGGCATGTTCATATCCTTTTTGTAAATTGTGTATGGCAACCCTCTTAGGGCGTGGAGATAGGGGGTAAGTATGTTCTAGGAATATGTTTGGGAGGACAAACTAATGGGGGTCGTACACTTTATTGCTCTAAGGCCAACTCTGAAGAAGTTTTGGGCATTTTTACATAATTTTTGTAAATTTTGTATGGCAATCCCCTTAGGGCGTGGAGATAGGGGGTAAGTATTTTCTAGGAATATGTTTGTGAGAAGAAACTAATAGCGGTCGGTCGTACACCTTATTGCTCTAAGGTCAACTCTGAAGGAGTTGTGAGCATTTTCATATCCTTTTTGTAAATTTTGTATGGGAACCCCCTTAGGGCGTGGAGATAGGGCGTAAGTATGTTCTAGGAATATATTTGGAAGGGCAAACTAATGGGGGTCGGTCGTACACTTTATTGCTCTAAGGCCAACTCTGAAGAAGTTGTGGGCATTTTTACATCATTTTTGTAAATTTTATATGGCAACCCCCTTAGAGTGTGGAGATAGGGGGTAAGTATATTCTAGAAATATCTTTGGGAGGGCAAACTAATGGGGGTCGGTCGTAAACTTTATTGCTCTAAGGCAAACTCTGAAGAAGTTGTGGGCATTTTATCATTTTTGTAAATTTTGTATGGCAACCCCCTTAGGGCGTGGAGATAGGGGGTAAGTATGTTCTAGGAATATGTTTGGGAGAAGAAACTAAGAGGGGTCGGTCGTACACTTTTTGCTCTAAGGCCAACTCTGAAGGAGTTGTGGGCATTTTCATATCCTTTTTGTAAATTTTGTATGGCAACCCCCTTAGGGCGTGGAGATAGGGGGTAAGTATGTGGTAGGAATATGTTTTGGAGGAGAAACTAATGGGGTCGGTCGTACATTTTATTGCTCTAAGGTCAACTCTGAAGAAGTTGTGGGCATTTTCATATCATTTTTGTAAATTTTGTGTGGCAACCCCCTTAGGGCGTAGATAAAGGGGGTAAGTATATCTTAGGAATATGTTTGGGAGGGAAAACTAATGGGGGTCGGTCGTACACTTTATTGCTCTAAGGCCAACTCTGAGGACGTTGTGGGCATTTTATCATTTTTGTAAATTTTGTATGGCCACCCCCTTAGGGCGTGAAGATAGGTGGTAAGTATGTTCTAGGAATATGTTTGTGAGAAGAAACTAATAGGGGTCGGTCGTACGCCTTATTGCTCTAAGGCCAACTCTGAAGGAGTTGTGGGCATTTTCATATCCTTTTTGTAAATTGTGTATGGCAACCCCCTTAGGGCGTGGAGATAGGGGGTAAGTATGTTCTAGGAATATGTTTGGGAGGACAAACTAATGGGGGTCGGTCGTACACTTTATTGCTCTAAGGCCAACTCTGAAGAAGTTTTGGGCATTTTTACATAATTTTTGTAAATTTTGTATGGCAACCCCCTTAGGGCGTGGAGATAGGGGGTAAGTATTTTCTAGGAATATGTTTGTGAGAAGAAACTAATAGCGGTCGGTCGTACACCTTATTGCTCTAAGGTCAACTCTGAAGGAGTTGTGAGCATTTTCATATCCTTTTTGTAAATTTTGTATGGGAACCCCCTTAGGGCGTGGAGATAGGGGGTAAGTATGTTCTAGGAATATATTTGGAAGGGCAAACTAATGGGGGTCGGTCGTACACTTTATTGCTCTAAGGCCAACTCTGAAGAAGTTGTGGGCATTTTTACATCATTTTTGTAAATTTTATATGGCAACCCCCTTAGAGTGTGGAGATAGGGGGTAAGTATATTCTAGAAATATCTTTGGGAGGGCAAACTAATGGGGGTCGGTTGTAAACTTTATTGCTCTAAGGCAAACTCTGAAGAAGTTGTGGGCATTTTATCATTTTTGTAAATTTTGTATGGCAACCCCCTTAGGGCGTGGAGATAGGGGGTAAGTATGTTCTAGAAACATGTTTGGAAGGGCAAACTAATGGGGGTCGGTCGTACACTTTATTGCTCTAAGGCCAACTCTGAAGAAGTTGTGGGCATTTTTACATCATTTTTGTATATTTTGTATGGCAACCCCCTTAGGGTGTGGAGATAGGGGGTAAGTATGTTCTAGAAATATCTTTGGGAGGGCAAACTAATGGGGGTCGGTCGTACACTTTATTGCTTTAAGGCCAACTCTGAAGAAGTTTTGGGCATTTTTACATAATTTTTGTATGGCAACCCCCTTAGGGCGTGGAGATAGGGGGTAAGTATGTTCAAGGAATATGTTTGTGAGAAGAAACTAATAGGGGTCGGTCGTACACTTTATTGCTCTGAGGTCAACTCTGAAGGAGTTGTGAGCATTTTCATATCCTTTTTGTTAATTTTGTATGGGAACCCCCTTAGGGCGTGGAGATAGGGGGTAAGTATGTTCTAGGAATATATTTGGAAGGGCAAACTAATGGGGGTCGGTCGTACACTTTATTGCTCTAAGGCCAACTCTGAAGAAGTTGTGGGCATTTTTACATCATTTTTGTAAATTTTGTATGGCAACCCCCTTAGGGCGTGAAGATAGGTGGTAAGTATGTTCTAGGAATATGTTTGTGAGAAGAAACTAATGGGGTCGGTCGTACATTTTATTGCTCTAAGGCCAACTCTGAAGAAGTTGTGGGCATTTTCATATCATTTTTGTAAATTTTGTGTGGCAACCCCCTTAGGGCGTAGATAAAGGGGGTAAGTATATCTTAGGAATATGTTTGGGAGGGCAAACTAATGGGGATCTGTCGTACACTTTATTGCTCTAAGGCCAACTCTGAAGAAGTTGTGGGCATTTTATCATTTTTGTAAATTTTGTATGGCAACCCCCTTAGAGCGTGGAGATAGGTGGTAAGTATGTTCTAGGAATATGTTTGTGGGAAGAAACTAATAGGGGTCGGTAATACACTTTATTGCTCTAAGGCCAACTCTGAAGGAGTTGTGGGCATTTTTACATTATTTTTGTCAATTTTGTATGGCAACCCACTTAGGGCGTGGAGATAGGGGGTCAGTATGTTCTAGGAATATGTTTGAGAGAAGAAACTAATAGGTGTCGGTCCTACACTTTATTGCTCTAAGGCCAACTCTAAAGAAGTTGTGGGCATTTTCATATCATTTTTGTAAATTTTGTATGGCAACCCCCTTAGGGCGTGGAGATAGAGGGTAAGTATATTCAAGGAATATGTTTGGGAGGGCAAACTAATGGGGTCGGTCGTACACTTTATTGCTCTAAGGCCAACTCTGAAGCAGTTGTGAGCATTTTATAATTTTTGTAAATTTTGTATGGCAACCCCCTTAGGGCGTGGAGATAGGTGGTAAGTATGTTCTAGGAATATGTTTGGGAGAAGAAACTAATAGGGGTCGGTCGTACACCTTATTGCTCTAAGGCCAACTCTGAAGGAGTTGTGGGCATGTTCATATCCTTTTTGTAAATTGTGTATGGCAACCCCCTTAGGGCGTGGAGATAGGGGGTAAGTATGTTCTAGGAATATGTTTGGGAGAAGAAACTAATAGGGGTCGGTCGTACACTTTTTGCTCTAAGGCCAACTCTGAAGCAGTTGTGAGCATTTTATAATTTTTGTAAATTTTGTATGGCAACCCCCTTAGGGCGTAGAGAAAGGGGGTAAGTATATCTTAGGAATATGTTTGGGAGGGAAAACTAATGGGGGTCGGTCGTACACTTTATTGCTCTAAGGCCAACTCTGAGGACGTTGTGGGCATTTTATCATTTTTGTAAATTTTGTATGGCAACCCCCTTAGGGCGTGAAGATAGGTGGTAAGTATGTTCTAGGAATATGTTTGTGAGAAGAAACTAATAGGGGTCGGTCGTACACCTTATTGCTCTAAGGCCAACTCTGAAGGAGTTGTGGGCATGTTCATATCCTTTTTGTAAATTGTGTATGGCAACCCCCTTAGGGCGTGGAGATAGGGGGTAAGTATGTTCTAGGAATATGTTTGGTAGGACAAACTAATGGGGGTCGTACACTTTATTGCTCTAAGGCCAACTCTGAAGAAGTTTTGGGCATTTTTACATAATTTTTGTAAATTTTGTATGGCAATCCCCTTAGGGCGTGGAGATAGGGGGTAAGTATTTTCTAGGAATATGTTTGTGAGAAGAAACTAATAGCGGTCGGTCGTACACCTTATTGCTCTAAGGTCAACTCTGAAGGAGTTGTGAGCATTTTCATATCCTTTTTGTAAATTTTGTATGGGAACCCCCTTAGGGCGTGGAGATAGGGCGTAAGTATGTTCTAGGAATATATTTGGAAGAGCAAACTAATGGGGGTCGGTCGTACACTTTATTGCTCTAAGGCCAACTCTGAAGAAGTTGTGGGCATTTTTACATCATTTTTGTAAATTTTATATGGCAACCCCCTTAGAGTGTGGAGATAGGGGGTAAGTATATTCTAGAAATATCTTTGGGAGGGCAAACTAATGGGGGTCGGTCGTAAACTTTATTGCTCTAAGGCAAACTCTGAAGAAGTTGTGGGCATTTTATCATTTTTGTAAATTTTGTATGGCAACCCCCTTAGGGCGTGGAGATAGGGGGTAAGTATGTTCTAGGAATATGTTTGGGAGAAGAAACTAAGAGGGGTCGGTCGTACACTTTTTGCTCTAAGGCCAACTCTGAAGGAGTTGTGGGCATTTTCATATCCTTTTTGTAAATTTTGTATGGCAACCCCCTTAGGGCGTGGAGATAGGGGGTAAGTATGTGGTAGGAATATGTTTTGGAGGAGAAACTAATGGGGTCGGTCGTACATTTTATTGCTCTAAGGTCAACTCTGAAGAAGTTGTGGGCATTTTCATATCATTTTTGTAAATTTTGTGTGGCAACCCCCTTAGGGCGTAGATAAAGGGGGTAAGTATATCTTAGGAATATGTTTGGGAGGGAAAACTAATGGGGGTCGGTCGTACACTTTATTGCTCTAAGGCCAACTCTGAGGACGTTGTGGGCATTTTATCATTTTTGTAAATTTTGTATGGCCACCCCCTTAGGGCGTGAAGATAGGTGGTAAGTATGTTCTAGGAATATGTTTGTGAGAAGAAACTAATAGGGGTCGGTCGTACGCCTTATTGCTCTAAGGCCAACTCTGAAGGAGTTGTGGGCATTTTCATATCCTTTTTGTAAATTGTGTATGGCAACCCCCTTAGGGCGTGGAGATAGGGGGTAAGTATGTTTTAGGAATATGTTTGGGAGGACAAACTAATGGGGGTCGGTCGTACACTTTATTGCTCTAAGGCCAACTCTGAAGAAGTTTTGGGCATTTTTACATAATTTTTGTAAATTTTGTATGGCAACCCCCTTAGGGCGTGGAGATAGGGGGTAAGTATTTTCTAGGAATATGTTTGTGAGAAGAAACTAATAGCGGTCGGTCGTACACCTTATTGCTCTAAGGTCAACTCTGAAGGAGTTGTGAGCATTTTCATATCCTTTTTGTAAATTTTGTATGGGAACCCCCTTAGGGCGTGGAGATAGGGGGTAAGTATGTTCTAGGAATATATTTGGAAGGGCAAACTAAAGGGGGTCGGTCGTACACTTTATTGCTCTAAGGCCAACTCTGAAGAAGTTGTGGGCATTTTTACATCATTTTTGTAAATTTTATATGGCAACCCCCTTAGAGTGTGGAGATAGGGGGTAAGTATATTCTAGAAATATCTTTGGGAGGGCAAACTAATGGGGGTCGGTTGTAAACTTTATTGCTCTAAGGCAAACTCTGAAGAAGTTGTGGGCATTTTATCATTTTTGTAAATTTTGTATGGCAACCCCCTTAGGGCGTGGAGATAGGGGGTAAGTATGTTCTAGGAACATGTTTGGAAGGGCAAACTAATGGGGGTCGGTCGTACACTTTATTGCTCTAAGGCCAACTCTGAAGAAGTTGTGGGCATTTTTACATCATTTTTGTATATTTTGTATGGCAACCCCCTTAGGGTGTGGAGATAGGGGGTAAGTATGTTCTAGAAATATCTTTGGGAGGGCAAACTAATGGGGGTCGGTCGTACACTTTATTGCTTTAAGGCCAACTCTGAAGAAGTTTTGGGCATTTTTACATAATTTTTGTATGGCAACCCCCTTAGGGCGTGGAGATAGGGGGTAAGTATGTTCAAGGAATATGTTTGTGAGAAGAAACTAATAGGGGTCGGTCGTACACTTTATTGCTCTGAGGTCAACTCTGAAGGAGTTGTGAGCATTTTCATATCCTTTTTGTAAATTTTGTATGGGAACCCCCTTAGGGCGTGGAGATAGGAGGTAAGTATGTTCTAGGAATATATTTGGAAGGGCAAACTAATGGGGGTCGGTCGTACACTTTATTGCTCTAAGGCCAACTCTGAAGAAGTTGTGGGCATTTTTACATCATTTTTTGTAAATTTTGTATGGCAACCCTCTTAGGGTGTAGAGATAGAGGGTAAGTATGTTCTACAAATATCTTTGGGAGGGCAAACTAATGGGGGTCGGTCGTACACTTTATTGCTCTAAGGCAGACTCTGAAGAAATTGTGGGCATTTTATCATTTTTGTAAATTTTGTATGGCAACCCCCTTTAGGGCGTGGAGATAGAGGGTAAGCATGTTCTAGGAATATGTTTGTGAGAAGAAACTAATAGGGGTCGGTCGTACACTTTATTACTCTAAGGCCAACTCTGAAGGAGTTGTGGGCATTTTCATATCCTTTTTGTAAATTTTGTATGGCAACCCCCTTAGGGCGTGGAGATAGGGGGTAAGCATGTTCTAGGAATATGTTTGGGAGGGCAAACTAATGGGGATCGGTCTTACACTTTACTGCTCTAAGGCCAACTCTGAAGAAGTTGTGGGCATTTGATCATTTTTGTAAATTTTGTATGGCAACCCCCTTAGAGCGTGGAGATAGGTGGTAAGTATGTTCTAGGAATATGTTTGTGAGAAGAAACTAATAGGGGTCGGTCATACACTTTATTGCTCTAAGGCCAACTCTGAAGGAGTTGTGGGCATTTTTACATTATTTTTGTCAATTTTGTATGGCAACCCCCTTAGGGCGTGGAGATAGGGGGTAAGTATGTTCTAGGAATATGTTTGGGAGGACAAACTAATGGGGGTCGGTCGTACACTTTATTGCTCTAAGGCCAACTCTGAACAAGTTGTGGGCACTTTTACATCATTTTTGTAAATTTTGTATGGCAACCCCCTTAGGGCGTGGAGATAGGGGGTAAGGAATATGTTTGTGAGAAGAAACTAATAGCGGTCGGTCGTACACCTTATTGCTCTGAGGTCAACTCTGAAGGAGTTGTGAGCATTTTCATATCCTTTTTGTAAATTTTGTATGGGAACCCCCTTAGGGCGTGGAGATAGGGGGTAAGTATGTTCTAGGAATATATTTGGAAGGGCAAACTAATGGGGGTCGGTCGTACACTTTATTGCTCTAAGGCCAACTATGAAGAAGTTGTGGGCATTTTTACATCATTTTTGTAAATTTTATATGGCAACCCCCTTAGAGTGTGGTGATAGGGGATAAGTATGTTCTAGAAATATCTTTGGGAGGGTAAACTAATGGGGGTCGGTCGTAAACTTTAATGCTCTAAGGCAAACTCTGAAGAAGTTGTGGGCATTTTATCATTTTTGTAAATTTTGTATGGCAACCCCCTTAGGGCGTGGAGATAGAGGGTAAGCATGTTCTAGGAATATGTTTGTGAGAAGAAACTAATAGGGGTCGGTCGTACACTTTATTGCTCTAAGGCCAACTCTGAAGGAGTTGTGGGCATTTTCATATCCTTTTTGTAAATTTTGTATGGCAACCCCCTTAGGGCGTGGAGATAGGGGTAAGTATGTTTGGGGAACATGTTTGGAAGGGCAAACTAATGGGGGTCGGTCGTACACTTTATTGCTCTAAGGCCAACTCTGAAGAAGTTGTGGGCATTTTATCATTTTTGTGAATTTTGTATGGCAGCCCCCTTAGGGCGTGGAGATAGGTGGTAAGCATGTTCTAGGAATATGTTTGTGAGAAGAAACTAATGGGGGTCGGTCGAACACTTAATTGCTCTAAGGCCAACTCTTAAGAAGTTGTGGGCATTTTCATATCATTTTTGTAAATTTTGTATGGAAACCCCTTAGGGCGTGGAGATAGAGGGTAAGTATATTCTAGGAATATGTTTGGGAGGGCAAACTAATGGGGGTCGGTGGTACACTTTATTGCTCTAAGGCCAACTCTGAAGAAGTTGTGGGCATTTTTACATAATTTTTGTAAATTTTGTATGGCAACCCCTTTAGAGCGTGGAGATACACTTTATTGCTCTAAGGCCAACTCTGAAGGAGTTGTGGGCATTTTTACATTATTTTTGTCAATTTTGTATGGCAACCCCCTTAGGGCGTGGAGATAGGGGGTAAGTATTTTCTGGGAATATGTTTGGGAGGACAAACTAATGGGGGTCGGTCGTACACTTAATTGCTCTAAGGCCAACTCTGAAGAAGTTGTGGGCATTTTTACATCATTTTTGTCAATTTTGTATGGCAACCCCCTTAGGGCGTGGAGATAGGGGGTAAGTATGTTCTAGGAATATGTTTGGGAGGACAAACTAATGGGGGTCGGTTGTACACGTTATTGCTCTAAGGCCAACTCTGAAGAAGTTGTGGGCATTTTCATATCATTTTTGTTAATTTTGTATGGCAACCCCCTTAGGGCGTGGAGATAGAGGGTAAGTATGTTCTAGGAATATGTTTGGGAGGGAAAACTAATGGGGGTCAGTCGTACACTTTATTGCTCTAAGGCCAACTCTGAAGAAGTTGTGGGCATTTTCATATCATTTTTGTAAATTTTGTATGGCAACCCCCTTACGGAGTGGAGATAGAGAGTAAGTATATTCTAGGAATATATTTGGGAGGGCAAACTAATGGGGGTCGGTCGTACACTTTATTCTCTAAGGCCAACTCTGAAGAAGTTGTTGGCATTTTTACATAATTTTTGTAAATTTTGTATGACAACCCCTTTAGGGCGTGGAGATAGGGGGTAAGCATGTTCTAGGAATATGTTTGGGAGGGCAAACTAATGGGGGTCGGTCGTAAACTTTATTGCTCTAAGGCCAACTCTGAAGAAGTTGTGGGCATTTTATCATTTTTGTAAATTTTGTATGGCAACCCCCTTAGGGCGTGGCATAGGTGGTGAGTATGTTCTAGGAATATGTTTGTGAGAAGAAACTAATAGGGGTCGGTCATACACTTTATTGCTCTAAGGCCTACTCTGAAGGAGTTGTGGCCATTTTTACATCATTTTTTTAAAATTTGTATGGCAACCCCCTCAGGGCGTCGAGAGAGGCGGTAAGTATATTCTAGGAATATGTTTGGGAGTAGAAATTAATGGGGGTCTGTGGTACATTTTTTTCCTCTACAGGCGACTCCGGGGAAGCTGTAGCGGTTTTTACCTTATTTTTTAAAATTTTGTATGGCAACCGTGTCAGGGGCTGGAGATAGGGAGTAAGTATGTTCCACAAAAATGTTTGGAGGGAAAAAATAATTTGGGTCGGTCTTACATTTTACCTTTGTAGGAGAACCCTGGAAGCCGTAGAAGCGATTTTAAAAATGTTTAAATTAAGCTTTGTATGGCAACGCTGTTATATGTATGAACACTTATGCTAATAAAATTTTTGGTTTGGGTGTGTTTCAATAATATCAACATGACTGATTATGTTTTTTTCTTTTTTTGTTGTTTTTATACCCTTCACATAGTAATAAGGGTATATATCAGTTTGTCATTCCGTTTGTAATTTCTTTATTATTCATTTGCGACCCCATAAAGTATATATATTCTGGATCCTTATAGATAGGGAAGTTGATATAGCCATGTCCGTCTGTCCGTCTGTCTGTGTGTCTGTCTGTCCGTCTGTTGAAATCAAGTTTCCGGAGTCAAATAAAAAGATACAGACCAGTTAATGGTGTCAAACTATTGGAAATATCCCGCTAACGATCGCTATTAAAAATCAGCAAAATCGGTTTGCTATTGACCGAGATATAAGCGAAAACCCAAAGTAACCCATTGTTTTTAGGACAAAATCCGTGCATATATCCCTATATATTTCAGTAAGTATAGTCACTCTTGCTACGAAACTTGGCACGGATACTCCTAAAGAAGGGACCTAAATAACGGGAAAAGTTTTTTCAGATAGGACCAGGGAAAGGGGTATTTTTCCTACAATTGCACAAATTTGGTGAAATATTTTATACGCTATATCTCGTAAACTATAACAGCTATTGACTTAAAATGTTCTACAAAGAGTAATTGTACCCTAAGGGCTACACTTTAAAGAAAAAAATGTTTTTAATGGGGGCAAAAAAAGGTGTAGCTCCCATACAAATTAACGATTTTTATGAAATATTCGATACGCTATATCTCGGAAACTATAACAGATATCGAAATTAAATGTTTTACAAAAAGTAATTGTACGCTAAGGGCTACACTTTAAAGAAAAAAATTTTTTTAATGGGGGCAAAAAAAGGTGTAGCTCCCATACAAATTAATGATTTGTATGAAATTTTCGATACGATATATCTCGGAAACTATAACAGATATCGAAATGAAATGTTCAACATAAAGTAATTGGGCAATAAGGGCTACGCTTTACAGAAAAAATTTTTTGGGTGGGGGCAAAAAAAGGGGTAGCTCCCATACAAATTAACGATTTTTAAGAAATATTCGATACGCTATATCTCGGAAACTATAGCAAATATCGAAATGAAATGTTCTACAAAAAGTAATTGGGCCATAAGGACTACGCCTTAAATAAATAATTTTTTGAGTGGGGGCAAAACAAGGGGTAGCTCCCATACAAATTAACGATTTTTATGAAATATTCGATACGCTATATCTCGGAAACTATAACAGATATCGAAATCAAATGCTCTACAAAAAGTAATTGTACGCTAAGGGCTACACTTTAAAGAAAAAACTTTTTGGGTGGAAGCAAAAAAAAGGGGTAGTTCCGATACAAATTAACGACTTTTATGAAATATTCGATATGCTATATATCGGAAACTATAACAGATATCGAAATAAAACGTTCTACAAAAAGTAATTGGGCAACAAGACCTACGCTTCAAAGAAAAAATTTTTTGAGTGGGGGCAAAACAGGGGGTAGCTCCCATACAAATTAACGATTTTTATGAAATATTCTATACGCTATATTTAGGAAACTATAACAGATATCGAAATCAAATGTTCTACAAAAAGTTATTCGACAACATAGCCTACGATTTGAAGAAAAAATTTTTTGGGTGGAGGATGGACAAAGGGGATCTCCCATACAAATTAACAATTTTTATGAAATTTTCGATACGCTACATCTGTGAAACTATAACAGCTATCGACTTTGAATAGTCTACAAAAAGTAATAATCAAATAACTCATACATTTTGGAAAAAAAAGTTGGAGAGGAGCAGGGAACATCCCATAAAAATTAACAACTTTTATTAACCTTTTAATATAAATAATGTCAAAACCTTGCATTACTGTCGACCTCAAACGTTCCTCATCTATTTCTATTATCCATACGAACGTTAAAATTTTGTAAAGTTTTCTATGGACTTTAAAACTCACACAAGGATTTTTATTACATTATTTGCAGTACAAAATTACTCGGCTGGGTATATTTAAAGACGTGAAGGGTATATAAGATTCGGCACAGCCGAATATAACGCTCTTACTTGTTTTGTTATACCCTTCACATAAGTGATAAGGGTATATATAAGTTTGTCATTCCGTTTGTAATTCCTTTATTATCCATTTGGGACCCCATAAAGTGTATATATTCTGGATCCTTATAGATAGGGAAGCCGATTTAGCGATGTCCGTCTGACCGTCTGTCCGTGTTATGGTTGAAATCAACTTTCTGAAGCCCCCCGATATCGCTTAGATCCGAATGTGGTCTCAAACTGTCACAGATAGTCGCGAGAAAATCGGTATTGAAATTTGACATAATCGCCCGATAAATGACCGAGATATAAGAAAAAAACACGACTACCTCGGTTTTTTGAGTCTACAACAACAAAGAACATACTTTTACATGTAATAATAAAAAAACAACAAAAAAAGAAAAAAACATAATCAGTCATGTTGATATTATTGAAACACACCCAAACTAAAAATTTTATTAGTATAAGTGTTCATACATATAACAGCGTTGCCATACAAAGCTTCATTTAAACATTTTTAAAATCGCTTCTACGGCTTCCAGGGTTCTCCTACAAAAGAAAAATGTAAGACCGACCCAAATTATTTTTTCCCTCCAAACATTTTTGTGGAACATACTTACTCCCTATCTCCAGCCCCTGACATGGTTGCCATACAAAATTTTAAAAAATAAGGTAAAAACCGCTACAACTTCCCCGGAGTCGCCCGTAGAGCAAAAAAATGTATCACAGACCCCCATTAGTTTTTCCTCCCAAACATGTTTCTAGAATATACTTACCCTCTATCTAAATGCACTAAGGGGGTTGCCATACAAAATTGACAAAAATGATAAAATGCCCACAACTTCTTCAGAGTTGGCCTTAGAGCAATAAAGTGTACGACCGACCCCCATTAGCTTGCCTTCCCAAACATATTTCTGGAATATGCTTACCCTCTATCTCCACGCCCTAAGGGGGTTGCCATACAAAATTTACAAAAATGGTATGAAAATGCCCACAATTTCTTTAGAGTTGGCCTTAGAGCCTATTTAAAAATTAGAAATATTTCATAAGTAAACAAATGGTTAAAAATAAAAAAAGTTTGGGATTGCGAAAGGTCAATGTGAAGGGTATATAAGATTCGGCACAGTCGAATATAGCGCTCTTACTTGTTGTTTTTATATTATTAAATGTAAAAGTATGTTCTTTGTTGTTGTTGTAGGCTCAAAAAACCGAGGTAGTCGTGGTTTTTTGCTTATATCTCGGTCATTTATCGGGCGATTTTGCTGAATTTCAATACCGATTTTCTCGCGACTATCTGTGACAGTTTGATACCACATTCGGGTCTATGCGATATCGGGGGGCTTCAGGAAGTTGATTTTAACCATAACACGGACAGACGGACAGACGGACATCGCTAAATCGGCTTCCCTATCTATAAGGATCCAGAATATATATACTTTATGGGGTGCCAAATGGATAATAAAGGAATTACAAACGGAATGACAAACTTATATATACCCTTATCACTTATGTGAAGGGTATAAAAGAAGAAAAAAACAGAATCAGTCATGTTGATATTATTGAAACACACCCAAACCAAAAATTTTATTAGTATAAGTGTTACTACATATAACAGCGTTGCCATACAAAGCTTAATTTAAACATTTTTAAAATCGCTCCTACGGCTTCCAGGGTTCTCCTACAAAGGTAAAATGTAAGACCGACCCAAATTATTTTTTCCATCCAAACATTTTTGTGGAACATACTTACTCTCTATCTCCAGCCCCTGACATGGTTGCCATACAAAATTTTAAAAAATAAGGTAAAAACCGCTACAACTTCCCCGGAGTCGCCCGTAGAGGAAAAAAATGTATCACAGACCCCCATTAGTTTTTCCTCCCAAACGTATTCCTAGAGCATACTTACCCCCTATCTCCACGCCCTAAGAGGGTTGCCATACAAAATTTACAAAAATTATATAAAAACGCTCACAACTTCTTTAGAGTTGGCCTTAGAGCAATAAAGTGTACGAACGACCCCTATTAGTTTGCCCTCCCAAACATATTCCTAGAGCATACTTACCCCCTATTTCCACGCCCTAATGGGGTTGCCATACAAAATTTACAAAAATGATAAAATGCCCACAACTTCTTCAGAGTTGGCTTTAGAGCAATAAAGTGTACGACCGACCCCCGTTAGTTTGCCCTCCCAAACATATTCCTAGAACATACTTACCCCCTATCTCCACGCCCTAATGGGGTTGCCATACAAAACTTACAAAAATGATAAAATGCCCACAACTTCTTCAGAGTTGGCCTTAGAGCAATAAAGTGTAGGACCAACCCCTATTAGTTTCTTCTCCCAAACATATTCTTAGAACATACTTACCCCCTATCTCCACGCCCTAATGGGGTTGCCATACAAAATTTACAAAAATGATAAAATGCCCACAACTTCTTCAGAGTTGGCCTTAGAGCAATATAGTGTACGACCGACCCCTATTAGTTTGCCCTCCCAAACATATTCCTAGAACATACTTACCGCCTATCTCCACGCCCTAATGGGGTTGCCATACAAAATTTACAAAAATGACAAAAAGCCCACAACTTGTTCAGAGTTGGCCTTAGAGCAATAAAGTGTACGACCGACCCCCATTAGGTTGCTCTCTTAAACATATTTTTAGAACATACTTACCCCCTATCACCATGCCCTAATGGGGTTGCCATACAAAATTTACAAAAATTATGTAAAAATGCCCACAGCTTCTTTAGAGTTGGCCTTAGAGCAATAAAGTGTACGACCGACCCCTATTAGTTTGCCCTCCCAAACATATTCCTAGAACATACTTACCACCTATCTCCACGCCCTAAGGGGGTTGCCATACAAAATTTACAAAAATGATGTAAAAATGCCCACAACTTCTTCAGAGTTGGCCTTAGAGCAATAAAGTGTACGACCGACCCCTATTAGTTTCTTCTCTCAAACATATTCCTAGAACATACTTACCCCCTATCTCCACGCCCTAATGGGGTTGCCATACAAAATTTACAAAAATTATTAAATGCCCACAACTTCTTCAGAGTTGGCCTTAGAGCATTAAAGTGTACGACCGACCCCCATTAGTTTGCCCTCCCAAACATATTCCTAGAACATACTTACCCCCTATCTCCACGCCCTAATGGGGTTGCCATACAAAATTTACAAAAGTTATGTAAAAATGCCCACAACTTTTTTAGTGTTGGCCTTAGAGCAATAAAGTGTACGACCGACCCCTATTAGCTTGCCCTCCCAAACATATTCCTAAAACATACTTACCACCTATCTCCACGCCCTAAGGGGGTTGTCATACAAAATTTACAAAAATGATGTAAAAATGCCCACAACTTGTTCAGAGTTGGCCTTAGAGCAATAAAGTGTACGACCGACCCCTATTAGTTTCTTCTCTCAAACATACTCCTAGAACATACTTACCCCCTATCTCCACGCCCTAATGGGGTTGCCATACAAAATTTACAAAAATGATATAATGCTCACAACTTCTTCAGAGTTGGCCCTAGAGCAATAAAGTGTACTACCGACCCCCATTAGTTTGCCCTCCCAAACATATTCCTAGAATAAACTTACCCTCTATCTCCATGCCCTAAGCGGGTTGCCATACAAAATTTACAAAAATGATATGAAAATGCCCACAACTTCTTTAGAGTTGGCCTTAGAGCCTATTTAAAAATTAGAAATATTTCATAAGTAAAAAAATGGTTAAAAATAAAAAAAGTTTGGGATTGCGAAAGGTCAATGTGAAGGGTATATAAGATTCGGCACAACCGAATATAGCGCTCTTACTTGTTGTTTTTATATTATTACATGTAAAAGTATGTTCTTTGTTGTTGTTGTAGGCTCAAAAAACCGAGGTAGTCGTGGTTTTTTGCTTATATCTCGGTCATTTATCGGGCGATTTTGCTGAATTTCAATACCGATTTTCTCGCGACTATCTGTGACAGTTTGATACCACATTCGGGTCTATGCGATATCGGGGGGCTTCAGAAAGTTTTAACCATAACACGCACAGACGGGCAGACGGATATCGCTAAATCGGCTTCCCTATCTATAAGGATCCAGAATATATATACTTTATGGGGTGCCAAATGGATAATAAAGGAATTACAAACGGAATGACAAACTTATATATACCCTTATCACTTATGTGAAGGGTATAAAAAAAGAAAAAAACAGAATCAGTCATGTTGATATTATTGAAACACACCCAAACCAAAAATTTTATTAGTATAAGTGTTACTACATATAACAGCGTTGCCATACAAAGCTTAATTTAAACATTTTTAAAATCGCTTCTACGGCTTCCAGGGTTCTCCTACGAAGGTAAAATGTAAGACCGACCCAAATTATTTTTTCCCTCCAAACATTTTTGTGGAACATACTTACTCCCTATCTCCATCCCCTAACATGGTTGCCATACAAAATTTTAAAAAATAAGGTAAAAACCGCTACAGCTTCCCCGGAATCGCCTGTAGAGGAAAAAAATGTACCACAGACCCCCATTAATTTCTACTCCCAAACATATTCCTAGAATATACTTACCCCCTCTCTCGACGCCCTGAGGGGGTTGCCATACAAAATTTAAAAAAATGATATGAAAATGCCCACAACTTCTTCAGAGTTGGCCTTAGAGCAATAGAGTGTACGACCGACCCCCATTAGCTTGTCCTCCCAAACATATTCCTAGAACATACTTACCCCCTATCTCCACGCCCTAAGGGGGTTGCCATACAAAATTTACAAAAATGATGTAAAAATGCCCACAACTTCTTCAGAGTTGGCCTTAGAGCAATAAAGTGTACGACCGACCCCCATTAGTTTGCCCTCCCAAACATATTCCTAGAACATACTTACCCCCTATCTCCACGCCCTAAGGGGGTTGCCATACAAAATTTACAAAAAAGATATGAAAATGCCCACAACTCCTTCAGAGTTGGCCTTAGAGCAATAAAGTGTAGGACCGACCCCTATTAGTTTCTTCTCCCAAACATATTCCTAGAACATACTTACCACCTATCTCCACGCCCTAAGGGGGTTGCCATACAAAATTTATACAAATGATAAAATGCTCACAACTTCTTCAGAGTTGGCCTTACAGCAATAAAATGTACGACCGACCCCCATTAGTTTGCCCTCCCAAACATATTCCTTAAATTTACTTACCCCCTATCTCCACGCCCTAAGGGGGTTGCCATACAAAACTTACAAAAAGGATGTGAAAATGTCCACAACTCCTTCAGAGTTGCCATTAGAGCAATAAAGTGTACGACCGACCCCTATTAGTTTCTTCTCCCAAACATATTCCTAGAACATACTTACCACCTATCTCCACGCCCTAAGGGAGTTGCCATACAAAATTTACAAAAATGATAAAATGCTCACAACTTCTTCAGAGTTGGCCTTAGAGCAATAAAGTGTACGACCGACCCCCATTACTTTGCAATCCCAAACATGTTCCTAGAATATACCTACCCTCTATCTCCACGCCCTAAGGGGGTTGCCATACAAAATTTGCAAAAATGATGTTAAAATGCCCACAACTTCTTCAGAGTTGGCCCTAGCGCAATAAAGTGTAGGACCGACCCCTATTAGTTTCTTCTCCCAAACATATTCCTTGGAAATACTTACCCCCCATCTCCACGCCCTAATGGGGTTGCCATACAAAATTTACAAAAATGATAAAATGCCCACAACTTCTTCAGAGTTGGCCTTAGAGCAATAAAGTGTACGACCGACCCCCATTAGTTTGCCCTCCCAAACATATTCCTAGAACATACTTACCGCCTATCTCCACGCCCTAATGGGGTTGCCATACAAAATTTACAAAAATGATAAAATGCCCACAACTTCTTCAGAGTTGGCCTTAGAGCAATAAAATGTACGACCGACCCCCATTAGTTTGCCCTCCCAAACATATTCCTAGAACATACTTACCCCCTATCTCCACGCCCTAATGGGGTTGCCATACAAAATTTACAAAAGTTATGTAAAAATGCCCACAACTTTTTTAGTGTTGGCCTTAGAGCAATAAAGTGTACGACCGACCCCTATTAGTTTCTTCTCTCAAACATATTCCTAAAACATACTTACCACCTATCTCCACGCCCTAAGGGAGTTGCCATACAAAATTTACAAAAATGATAAAATGCTCACAACTTCTTTAGAGTTG
Source organism: Melanophora roralis (assembly GCA_963583895.1). NCBI lineage: Eukaryota > Metazoa > Arthropoda > Insecta > Diptera > Rhinophoridae > Melanophora > Melanophora roralis. The sequence continues at coordinate 67,113,471 of OY757190.1, read as the reverse complement.
GCCTTAGAGCCTATTCAAAAATTAGAAATATTTCATAAGTAAAAAAATGGTTAAAAATAAAAAAAGTTTGCGATTGCGAAAGGTCAATGTGAAGGGTATATAAGCGCTCTTACTTGTTGTTTTTATATTATTACATGTAAAAGTATGTTCTTTGTTGTTGTTGTAGGCTCAAAAAACTGAGGTAGTCGTGTTTTTTTGCTTATATCTCGGTCATTTATCGGGCGATTTTGCTGAATTTCAATACCGATTTTCTCGCGACTATCTGTGACAGTTTGATACCACATTCGGGTCTATGCGATATCGGGGGGCTTCAGAAAGTTTTAACCATAACACGGACAGACGGGCAGAGGGACAGACGGACATCGCTAAATCGGCTTCCCTATCTATAAGGATCCAGAATATATATACTTTATGGGGTGCCAAATGGATAATAAAGGAAATACAAACGGAATGACAAGCTTATATATACCCTTATCACTTATGTGAAGGGTATAAAAAAAGAAAAAAACAAAATCAGTCATGTTGATATTATTGAAACACACCCAAACCAAAAATTTTATTAGTATAAGTGTTACTACATATAACAGCGTTGCCATACAAAGCTTAATTTAAACATTTTTAAAATCGCTCCTACGGCTTCCAGGGTTCTCCTACAACGGTAAAATGTAAGACCGACCCAAATTATTTTTTCCATCCAAACATTTTTGAGGAACATACTTACTCTCTATCTCCAGCCCCTGACATGGTTGCCATACAAAATTTTAAAAAATAAGGTAAAAACCGCTACAACTTCCCCGGAGTCGCCCGTAGAGGAAAAAAATGCATCACAGACCCCCATTAGTTTTTCCTCCCAAACGTATTCCTAGAGCATACTTACCCCCTATCTCCACGCCCTAAGAGGGTTGCCATACAAAATTTACGAAAATTATATAAAAACGCCCACAACTTCTTAAGAGTTGTCCTTAGAGCAATAAAGTGTACGACCGACCCCTATTAGTTTGCCCTCCCAAACATATTCCTAGAGCATACTTACCCCCTATCTCCACGCCCTAATGGGGTTGCCATACAAAATTTACAAAAATGATAAAATGCCCACAACTTCTTCAGAGTTGGCTTTAGAGCAATAAAGTGTACGACCGACCCCCATTAGTTTGCCCTCCCAAACATATTCCTAGAATATACTTACCCCCTATCTCCACGCACTAATGGGGTTGCCATACAAAATTTACAAAAATGATAAAATGCCCACAACTTCTTCAGAGTTGGCCTTAGAGCAATAAAGTGTAGTCCCGACCTCTATTAGTTTCTTCTCCCAAACATATTCTTAGAACATACTTACCCCCTATCTCCACGCCCTAATGGGGTTGCCATACAAAATTTACAAAAATTATGTAAAAATGCCCACAACTTCTTTAGAGTTGGCCTTAGAGCAATAAAGTGTACGACCGACCCCTATTAGTTTGCCCTTCCAAACATATTCCTAGAACATACTTACCACCTATCTCCACGCCCTAAGGGGGTTGCCATACAAAATTTACAAAAATGATGTAAAAATGCCCACAACTTCTTCAGAGTTGGCCTTAGAGCAATAAAGTGTACGACCGACCCCTATTAGTTTCTTCTCTCAAACATATTCCTAGAACATACTTACCCCCTATCTCCACGCCCTAAGGGGGTTGCCATACAAAATTTACAAAAATTATTAAATGCCCACAACTTCTTCAGAGTTGGCCTTAGAGCAATAAAGTGTACGACCGACCCCCATAAGTTTGCAATCCCAAACATGTTCCTAGAATATACCTACCCTCTATCTCCACGCCCTAAGGGGGTTGCCATACAAAATTTGCAAAAATGATGTCAAAATGCCCACAACTTCTTCAGAGTTGGCCCAAGAGCAATAAAGTTTAGGACCGACCCCTATTAGTTTCTTCTCCCAAACATATTCCTAGAACATACTTACCCCCTATCTCCACGCCCTAATGGGGTTGCCATACAAAATTTACAAAAATGATAAAATGCCCACAACTTCTTCAGAGTTGGCCTTAGAGCAATAAAGTGTACGACCGACCCCCATTAGTTTGCCCTCCCAAAAATATTCCTAGAACATACTTACCACCTATCTCCACGCCCTAAGGAGGTTGCCATACAAAATTTACAAAAATGATGTAAAAATGCCCACAACTTCTTCAGAGTTGGCCTTAGAGCAATAAAGTGTACGACCGACCCCTATTAGTTTCTTCTCTCAAACATATTCCTAGAACATACTTACCCCCTATCTCCACGCCCTAATGGGGTTGCCATACAAAATTTAAAAAAGTTATTAAATGCCCACAACTTCTTCAGAGTTGGCCTTAGAGCATTAAAGTGTACGACCGACCCCCATTAGTTTGCCCTCCCAAACATATTCCTAGAACATACTTACCCCCTATCTCCACGCCCTAATGGGGTTGGCATACAAAATTTACAAAAGTTATGTAAAAATGCCCACAACTTTTTTAGTGTTGGCCTTAGAGCAATAAAGTGTACGACCGACCCCTATTAGCTTGCCCTCCCAAACATATTCCTAAAACATACTTACCACCTATCTCCACGCCCTAAGGGGGTTGTCATACAAAATTTACAAAAATGATGTAAAAATGCCCACAACTTGTTCAGAGTTGGCCTTAGAGCAATAAAGTGTACGACCGACCCCTATTAGTTTCTTCTCTCAAACATACTCCTAGAACATACTTACCCCCTATCTCTACGCCCTAATGGGGTTGCAATACAAAATTTACAAAAATGATAAAATGCTCACAACTTCTTCAGAGTTGGCCCTAGAGCAATAAAGTGTACTACCGACCCCCATTAGTTTGCCCTCCCAAACATATTCCTAGAATATACTTACCCTCTATCTCCACGCCCTAAGCGGGTTGCCATACAAAATTTACAAAAATGATATGAAAATGCCCACAACTTCTTTAGAGTTGGCCTTAGAGCCTATTTAAAAATTAGAAATATTTCATAAGTAAAAAAATGGTTAAAAATAAAAAAAGTTTGGGATTGCGAAAGGTCAATGTGAAGGGTATATAAGATTCGGCACAACCGAATATAGCGCTCTTACTTGTTGTTTTTATATTATTACATGTAAAAGTATGTTCTATGTTGTTGTTGTAGGCTCAAAAAACCGAGGTAGTCGTGGTTTTTTGCTTATATCTCGGTCATTTATCAGGCGATTTTGCTGAATTTCAATACCGATTTTCTCGCGACTATCTGTGACAGTTTGATACCACATTCGGGTCTATGCGATATCGGGGGGCTTCAGAAAGTTTCAACCATAACACGCACAGACGGGCAGACGGATATCGCTAAATCGGCTTCCCTATCTATAAGGATCCAGAATATATATACTTTATGGGGTGCCAAATGGATAATAAAGGAATTACAAACGGAATGACAAACTTATATATACCCTTATCACTTATGTGAAGGGTATAAAAAAAGAAAAAAACAGAATCAGTCATGTTGATATTATTGAAACACACCCAAAAAAAAATTTTATTAGTATAAGTGTTACTTCATATAACAGCGTTGCCATACAAAGCTTAATTTAAACATTTTTAAAATCGCTTCTACGGCTTCCAGGGTTCTCCTACGAAGGTAAAATGTAAGACCGACCCAAATTATTTTTTCCCTCCAAACATTTTTGTGGAACATACTTACTCCCTATCTCCATCCCCTAACATGGTTGCCATACAAAATTTTAAAAAATAAGGTAAAAACCGCTACAGCTTCCCCGGAATCGCCTGTAGAGGAAAAAAATGTACCACAGACCCCCATTAATTTCTACTCCCAAACATATTCCTAGAATATACTTACCCCCTCTCTCGACGCCCTGAGGGGGTTGCCATACAAAATTTAAAAAAATGATATGAAAATGCCCACAACTTCTTCAGAGTTGGCCTTAGAGCAATAGAGTGTACGACCGACCCCCATTAGCTTGTCCTCCCAAACATATTCCTAGAACATACTTACCCCCTATCTCCACGCCCTAAGGGGGTTGCCATACAAAATTTACAAAAATGATGTACAAATGCCCACAACTTCTTCAGAGTTGGCCTTAGAGCAATAAAGTGTACGACCGACCCCCATTAGTTTGCCCTCCCAAACATATTCCTAGAACATACTTACCCCCTATCTCCACGCCCTAAGGGGGTTGCCATACAAAATTTACAAAAAAGATATGAAAATGCCCACAACTCCTTCAGAGTTGGCCTTAGAGCAATAAAGTGTAGGACCGACCCATATTAGTTTCTTCTCCCAAACATATTCCTAGAACATACTTACCACCTATCTCCACGCCCTAAGGGGGTTGCCATACAAAATTTATAAAAATGATAAAATGCTCACAACTTCTTCAGAGTTGGCCTTACAGCAATAAAATGTACGACCGACCCCCATTAGTTTGCCCTCCCAAACATATTCCTTAAATTTACTTACCCCCTATCTCCACGCCCTAAGGGGGTTGCCATACAAAACTTACAAAAAGGATATGAAAATGTCCACAACTCCTTCAGAGTTGCCATTAGAGCAATAAAGTGTACGACCGACCCCTATTAGTTTCTTCTCCCAAACATATTCCTAGAACATACTTACCACCTATCTCCACGTCCTAAGGGAGTTGCCATACAAAATTTACAAAAATGATAAAATGCTCACAACTTCTTCAGAGTTGGCCTTAGAGCAATAAAGTGTACGACCGACCCCCATTACTTTGCAATCCCAAACATGTTCCTAGAATATACCTACCCTCTATCTCCACGCCCTAAGGGGGTTGCCATACAAAATTTGCAAAAATGATGTTAAAATGCCCACAACTTCTTCAGAGTTGGCCCTAGAGCAATAAAGTGTAGGACCGACCCCTATTAGTTTCTTCTCCCAAACATATTCCTTGGAAATACTTACCCCCCATCACCACGCCCTAATGGGGTTGCCATACAAAATTTACAAAAATGATAAAATGCCCACAACTTCTTCAGAGTTGGCCTTAGAGCAATAAAATGTACGACCGACCCCCATTAGTTTGCCCTCCCAAACATATTCCTAGAACATACTTACCCCCTATCTCCACGCCCTAATGGGGTTGCCATACAAAATTTACAAAAGTTATGTAAAAATGCCCACAACTTTTTTAGTGTTGGCCTTAGAGCAATAAAGTGTACGACCGACCCCTATTAGTTTCTTCTCTCAAACATATTCCTAAAACATACTTACCACCTATCTCCACGCCCTAAGGGAGTTGCCATACAAAATTTACAAAAACGATAAAATGCTCACAACTTCTTTAGAGTTGGCCTAAGAGCCTATTCAAAAATTAGAAATATTTCATAAGTAAAAATATGGTTAAAAATAAAAAAAGTTTGCGATTGCGAAAGGTCAATGTGAAGGGTATATAAGATTCGGCACAGCCGAATATAGCGCTCTTACTTGTTGTTTTTATATTATTACATGTAAAAGTATGTTCTTTGTTGTTGTTGTAGGCTCAAAAAACTGAGGTAGTCGTGGTTTTTTGCTTATATCTCGGTCATTTATCGGGCGATTTTGCTGAATTTCAATACCGATTTTCTCGCGACTATCTGTGACAGTTTGATACCACATTCGGGTCTATGCGATATCGGGGGGCTTCAGAAAGTTGATTTTAACCATAACACGGACAGACGGGCAGACGGACAGACGGACATCGCTAAATCGGCTTCCCTATCTATAAGGATCCGGAATATATATACTTTATGGGGTGCCAAATGGATAATAAAGGAAATACAAACGGAATGACAAGCTTATATATACCCTTATCACTTATGTGAAGGGTATAAAAAAAGAAAAAAACAGAATCAGTCATGTTGATATTATTGAAACACACCCAAACCAAAAATTTTATTAGTATAAGTGTTACTACATATAACAGCGTTGCCATACAAAGCTTAATTTAAACATTTTTAAAATCGCTCCTACGGCTTCCAGGGTTCTCCTACAACGGTAAAATGTAAGACCGACCCAAATTATTTTTTCCATCCAAACATTTTTGTGGAACATACTTACTCTCTATCTCCAGCCCCTGATATGGTTGCCATACAAAATTTTAAAAAATAAGGTAAAAACCGCTACAACTTCCCCGGAGTCGCCCGTAGAGGAAAAAAATGCATCACAGACCCCCATTAGTTTTTCCTCCCAAACGTATTCCTAGAGCATACTTACCCCCTATCTCCACGCCCTAAGAGGGTTGCCATACAAAATTTACGAAAATTATATAAAAACGCCCACAACTTCTTAAGAGTTGTCCTTGGAGCAATAAAGTGTACGACAGACCCCTATTAGTTTGCCCTCCCAAACATATTCCTAGAGCATACTTACCCCCTATCACCACGCCCTAATGGGGTTGCCATACAAAATTTACAAAAATGATAAAATGCCCACAACTTCTTCAGAGTATGCTTTAGAGCAATAAAGTGTACGACCGACCCCCATTAGTTTGCCCTCCCAAACATATTCCTAGAACATACTTACTGCCTATCTCCATGCCCTAAAGGGGTTGCCATACAAAATTTACAAAAATGATAAAATGCCCACAACTTCTTCAGAGTTGGCCTTAGAGCAATAAAGTGTACGACCGACCCCTATTAGTTTCTTCTCTCAAACATACTCCTAGAACATACTTACCCCCTATCTCCACGCCCTAATGGGGTTGCCATACAAAATTTACAAAAACGATAAAATGCCCACAACTTCTTCAGAGTTGGCCTTAGAGCAATAAAGTGTAGTCCCGACCTCTATTAGTTTCTTCTCCCAAACATATTCTTAGAACATACTTACCCCCTATCTCCACGCCCTAATGGGGTTGCCATACAAAATTTACAAAAATTATGTAAAAATGCCCACAACTTCTTTAGAGTTGGCCTTAGAGCAATAAAGTGTACGACCGACCCCTATTAGTTTGCCCTCCCAAACATATTCCTAGAACATACTTACCACCTATCTCCACGCCCTAAGGGGGTTGCCATACAAAATTTACAAAAATGATGTAAAAATGCCCACAACTTCTTCAGAGTTGGCCTTAGAGCAATAAAGTGTACGACCGACCCCTATTAGTTTCTTCTCCCAAACATATTCCTAGAACATACTTACCCCCTATCTCCACGCCCTAATGGGGTTGCCATACAAAATTTACAAAAATGATAAAATGCCCACAACTTCTTCAGAGTTGGCCTTAGAGCAATAAAGTGTACGACCGACCCCCATTAGTTTGCCCTCCCAAACATATTCCTAGAACATACTTACTGCCTATCTCCATGCCCTAAAGGGGTTGCCATACAAAATTTACAAAAATGATAAAATGCCCACAACTTCTTCAGAGTTGGCCTTAGAGCAATAAAGTGTACGACCGACCCCTATTAGTTTCTTCTCTCAAACATACTCCTAGAACATACTTACCCCCTATCTCCACGCCCTAATGGGGTTGCCATACAAAATTTACAAAAGTTATGTAAAAATGCCCACAACTTTTTTAGTGTTGGCCTTAGAGCAATAAAGTGTACGACCGACCCCTATTAGCTTGCCCTCCCAAACATATTCCTAAAACATACTTACCACCTATCTCCACGCCCTAAGGGGGTTGTCATACAAAATTTACAAAAATGATGTAAAAATGCCCACAACTTGTTCAGAGTTGGCCTTAGAGCAATAAAGTGTACGACCGACCCCTATTAGTTTCTTCTCTCAAACATACTCCTAGAACATACTTACCCCCTATCTCCACGCCCTAATGGGGTTGCCATACAAAATTTACAAAAATGATATAATGCTCACAACTTCTTCAGAGTTGGCCCTAGAGCAATAAAGTGTACTACCGACCCCCATTAGTTTGCCCTCCCAAACATATTCCTAGAATATACTTACCCTCTATCTCCACGCCCTAACCGGGTTGCCATACAAAATTTACAAAAATGATATGAAAATGCCCACAACTTCTTTAGAGTTGGCCTTAGAGCCTATTTAAAAATTAGAAATATTTCATAAGTAAAAAAATTGTTAAAAATTAAAAAAAGTTTGGGATTGCGAAAGGTCAATGTGAAGGGTATATAAGATTCGGCACAACCGAATATAGCGCTCTTACTTGTTGTTTTTATATTATTACATGTAAAAGTATGTTCTTTGTTGTTGTTGTAGGCTCAAAAAACCGAGGTAGTCGTGGTTTTTTGCTTATATCTCGGTCATTTATCGGGCGATTTTGCTGAATTTCAATACCGATTTTCTCGCGACTATCTGTGACAGTTTGATACCACATTCGGGTCTATGCGATATCGGGGGGCTTCAGAAAGTTTTAACCATAACACGGACAGACGGGCAGACGGATATCGCTAAATCGGCTTCCCTATCTATAAGGATCCAGAATATATATACTTTATGGGGTGCCAAATGGATAATAAAGGAGTTACAAACGGAATGACAAACTTATATATACCCTTATCACTTATGTGAAGGGTATAAAAAAAGAAAAAAACAGAATCAGTCATGTTGATATTATTGAAACACACCCAAACCAAAAATTTTATTAGTATAAGTGTTACTTCATATAACAGCGTTGCCATATAAAGCTTAATTTAGACATTTTTAAAATCGCTTCTACGGCTTCCAGGGTTCTCCTACGAAGGTAAAATGTAAGACCGACCCAAATTATTTTTTCCCTCCAAACATTTTTGTGGAACATACTTACTCCCTATCTCCATCCCCTGACATGGTTGCCATACAAAATTTTAAAAAATAAGGTAAAAACCGCTACAGCTTCCCCGGAATCGCCTGTAGAGGAAAAAAATGTACCACAGACCCCCATTAATTTCTACTCCCAAACATATTCCTAGAATATACTTACCCCCTCTCTCGACGCCCTGAGGGGGTTGCCATACAAAATTTAAAAAAATGATATGAAAATGCCCACAACTTCTTCAGAGTTGGCCTTAGAGCAATAGAGTGTACGACCGACCCCCATTAGCTTGTCCTCCCAAACATATTCCTAGAACATACTTACCCCCTAGCACCACGCCCTAAGGGGGTTGCCATACAAAATTTACAAAAATGATGTAAAAATGCCCACAACTTCTTCAGAGTTGGCCTTAGAGCAATAAAGTGTACGACCGACCCCCATTAGTTTGCCCTCCCAAACATATTCCTAGAACATACTTACCGCCTATCTCCACGCCCTAATGGGGTTGCCATACAAAATTTACAAAAATGATAAAATGCCCACAACTTCTTCAGAGTTGGCCCTAGAGCAATAAAGTGTAGGACCGACCCCTATTAGTTTCTTCTTCCAAACATATTCCTTGAAAATACTTACCCCCCATCTCCACGCCCTAATGGGGTTGCCATACAAAATTTACAAAAATGATAAAATGCCCACAACTTCTTCAGAGTTGGCCTTAGAGCAATAAAATGTACGACCGACCCCCATTAGTTTGCTCTCCCAAACATATTCCTAGAATATACCTACCCTCTATCTCCACGCCCTAAGGGGGTTGCCATACAAAATTTGCAAAAATGATGTTAAAATGCCCACAACTTCTTCAGAGTTGGCCCTAGAGCAATAAAGTGTAGGACCGACCCCTATTAGTTTCTTCTTCCAAACATATTCCTTGAAAATACTTACCCCCCATCTCCACGCCTTAAGGAGTTGCCATACAAAATTTACAAAAATGATAAAATGCTCACAACTTCTTTAGAGTTGGCCTTAGAGCCTATTTAAAAATTAGAAATATTTCATAAGTAAAAAAATGGTTAAAAATAAAAAAAGTTTGCGATTGCGAAAGGTCAATGTGAAGGGTATATAAGATTCGGCAAAGCCGAATATAGCGCTCTTACTTGTTGTTTTTATATTATTACATGTAAAAGTATGTTCTTTGTTGTTGTTGTAGGCTCAAAAAACTGAGGTAGTCGTGGTTTTTTGCTTATATCTCGGTCATTTATCGGGCGATTTTGCTGAATTTCAATACCGATTTTCTCGCGACTATCTGTGACAGTTTGATACCACATTCGGGTCTATGCGATATCGGGGGGCTTCAGAAAGTTGATTTTAACCATAACACGGGCAGACGGACAGACGGACATCGCTAAATCGGCTTCCCTATCTATAAGGATCCAGAATATATATACTTTATGGGGTGCCAAATGGATAATAAAGGAAATACAAACGGAATGACAAGCTTATATATACCCTTATCACTTATGTGAAGGGTATAAAAAAAGAAAAAAACAGAATCAGTCATGTTGATATTATTGAAACACACCCAAACCAAAAATTTTATTAGTATAAGTGTTACTACATATAACAGCGTTGCCATACAAAGCTTAATTTAAACATTATTAAAATCGCTCCTACGGCTTCCAGGGTTCTCCTACAACGGTAAAATGTAAGACCGACCCAAATTATTTTTTCCATCCAAACATTTTTGTGGAACATACTTACTCTCTATCTCCAGCCCCTGACATGGTTGCCATACAAAATTTTCAAAAATAAGGTAAAAACCGCTACAACTTCCCCGGAGTCGCCCGTAGAGGAAAAAAATGTATCACAGACCCCCATTAGTTTTTCCTCCCAAACGTATTCCTAGAGCATACTTACCCCCTATCTCCACGCCCTAAGAGGGTTGCCATACAAAATTTACGAAAATTATATAAAAACGCCCACAACTTCTTAAGAGTTGTCCTTAGAGCAATAAAGTGTACGACCGACCCCTATTAGTTTGCCCTCCCAAACATATTCCTAGAGCATACTTACCCCCTATCTCCACGCCCTAATGGGGTTGCCATACAAAATTTACAAAAATGCTAAAATGCCCACAACTTCTTCAGAGTTGGCTTTAGAGCAATAAAGTGTACGACCGACCCCCATTAGTTTGCCCTCCCAAACATATTCCTAGAATATACTTACCCCCTATCTCCACGCCCTAATGGGGTTGCCATACAAAATTTACAAAAATGATAAAATTTTTTTTTCTTTTTTTTTTTCATATATTTATTATTGAATCTTCGCCTGTGGCGAACTAACAATAAGTGTTCAAATCTTAAAACTAGGTAGTTAATATAAGTCCAGCCAGTGCCAGACTAAAATTTAAGTTCTCATATTAATTATCAAGCTTCATATAAGCGCAATAGTATCCCTCCTTTTCAGGCGGGTGTGCCCACTATGTTGCAGGATGTTTCGGGCGAGCGGATTTGGGTGAGCTTCCAGCTTATTTAAATACTTGTCCACATAGTTCAGGATTTCGCATTTAACTAGTGGAACTTGTAGATCCTTGTGGATGTTGCTGTTTTTAACATACCAAGGAGCATCAGTTATCATTCTTAGGATTTTGTTTTGCCTGCGTTGAATTTTTTTCTATGTTGGATGCGGAAGCAGTGCCCCATAATTGTATACCGTAGCACCAAATTGGTTTCAAAATCGATTTGTAGAGTAGAAGTTTACAATCAAGACGAAGCACAGAGTTTCTGCCGATTAGCCAATGAATTTGTGTAGCTTTAAGTTTCATTTGCGTCAACTTCGCATCTATATGAGGCTTCCATGTGAGGCGGCGGTCTAGGTGAATACCAAGATATTTTGTCTCGTTTCGTTGAGGCACCATATGGTTGTTAATAAGAATTGGAGAGCACGTTTCTTTGCGTAAAGTAAAAGTTACGTGGGTACATTTTTGTTCATTTATTTTTATTCCCCATAACTTTGCCCATTTTTCAACTTGGGTTACGTGTTGCTGCAATTGGTTTGAAGCCTCTTTAGGGTCTTTATGAATACTAAGAAAAGCAGTATCATCAGCAAATGTCGACGTGTGTGTAAAACTATTGGTTGGCATATCTGCTGTGTAAAGCAAGTACAGAACTGGACCTAGTATACTCCCTTGAGGTACACCAGCCCCTATTGTTTGAGAAGAACTTATTTGGTTTCCCTCTTTGATTTTAAACTGTCGACCGGTTATGTACTTTTCTAGTAGGTTGAAAATATTAGCTGGAAGGTTTAGCTTTAGTTTGTTTAATAGGCCTTCGTGCCATACTTTATCGAAAGCTTGAGAGACATCTATAAAAAGCGCGGAGCAGTACTGTTTTTCCTCGAAAGTTTTTCTTATAACCTGCACCAGTCTGTGAGTTTGTTCTATTGTGCTATGTTGACTTCTAAAGCCAAATTGGTGATCTGGAATGCAATTGTTTTCATTCAAGATCGGAGTAAGCTTGTTTTTAAGCAGCTTTTCAAACAGTTTTGACAAAGTTGGTAACAAACTTATAGGCCTATAAGACTCCACCTTAGAAGGATCTTTACCAGGCTTAGGAATCATCTTAACTAAGGCAACTTTCCATATTGGTGGAAAATGTTCAAGCCGTATTATGGCATTAAAAATAAAAAGAATTATTCTTTTTGCTGTAAAAGGTAGCTCAATGAGCATTTTGTTGCTTATTAAATCAACGCCAGGAGCTTTTTTATCATTAAGGTTAGAAATAGCTTCTACCACATCTGAATATCGGAAACGTATTTCTATAGGACGTCTAGAAACAACAGGCGGTAATTCCCTCACGTCAGTGCATGTATTAGGAGTGAACACGTTTCTTAAATGGCTTGCGAGCAGATTGCATTTTTCTTCATCATTTCTAGCCCAGGATCCTCTTAGATTGCGCAGTGGTGGTTTTGCGATTACGGGTCTTTTGAGACGACTGGCTGATCGCCATAGAGAATAATTTGTTTGAGGGGTTGCGTCTAGACCTTCCAAATACTTCTTAATTGATGCAATTCTGTGTACCTCCAGCAAGTTTTTTAAGCGATTTGTACACTCTTTTAGCTTCGTTTTAAGTTGGGGAGATCTATGCTGTTGCCATTCTCTTCGCGCTCTCCTTTTTTCATATAAAAGCTCCTCAACATCGACAGAAAAAATTTTGTTGTATTTGACCTGACGGTATGTTGAAGAAGCATGTTCAACGGCTTCTTTAATGTTTTCATTTAGGATATTTAGGCAATCATCGATTTCTTGGGGAGTTTTTAGTGGTATGTGTTCCGAGCAGTGAGAGCTGATATATTTTTTATATTTTAACCAATTTACTCTTTTTGATAAGAAAAAATCACTAGTTGCTATTTGGTGAGGACTGCAAATAGTGATAATTGTGGGTGAGTGGTCAGAAGATAAATCCAAGGAGGCTACAGCTTCAATAAGGTCCGGGGATATACCTTTTGCCACGCCAAAATCTATTACGTCTGGAATTTTATTATTGTCCGTTGGCCAATAGGTTGGTTGTCCGGTAGAAATAACACAAAGACCCATTTCCGACACTGAGTCATACAAGACCCGACCTCTGGGACTAATTAAGCGGGAACCCCAGTATGTGTGCTTAGCGTTATAGTCTCCAGCAGCTATGAAGCGGGGACCTAATGATTTGTAGAAACTGTTGTACTGATCCTTCGTTATGGAGAACCTTGGTGGACAGTAAACTGATGAAATAACAAGGTTATGGAAAAATTCATCAATGCAGACGTTCGTAGCTTGGATATAACATTCCGAGAGGCCACCCAACCATTGGTGTTTAATTCTTGATTTGATTAGAATAGCCGAGCCACCACATGATCTATCCCTAGGATCCTTTGAATCGTAAAAAGAATAACCACTAATTTTAAAAGTGCTTCTAGATGTCATATGAGTCTCAGAAATACACATAACATCGATTTTTTGGTTCATCAAGAAATATTCGAGCTCGTTTTTGTGTTGGCGGATGCCGTTTGCGTTCCAGAAACAAACCCTGAGGCAGTTCATGGTCTTTTAAGCATAGCCTGCAGAAAAGCAGACTGCATTTTTTGCATTTCTTGCATCATGTTGGCCATTTGCGCCATAATCTGCGTAAATTGTGTGACCATATTGTCAATTACGGCTTCCAGGCGGCTAACATTAGGCCCGGTTGGATCGCTAGTTGGCACTTCTTGTTGTGTTGTAGGCTGGGTAGACTTACGTGAATTAGGCTGGTTAGACTTTAATGCGGCGGCGTAAGAAACTTGATTTGTAGTTGGTGGTGCCAATGGAGGCATATTTGTAGTTGGTATATTTAAAGGCTGGGGAGGGGCAGGAACTATTTTCGGCTTAGTTGATCGCTTAACTGAATTAAAAACAGGACAACCTCTATAGTTGGCAGTGTGGTTTCCCCCGCAGTTGCTGCATTTCTTTATCCTAGGATCATCTTTTGGCTTGTCGCACTTGGTCGTATCGTGCAGATCCCCACACACAACACAAACAGTAGGCAACTTACAATAAGTTTTAGTGTGGCCATATTCCTGGCAGTTTAAGCACTGTACGGGCCCAGATCGCTTATGTGGCACTTCCACAGTGACTCGTCGGTGCATAATATATTTTAAATCGTAGATGGGGTGAGTTTCACTTTTTTTCAATTTGATATCACCAGGCTCAAGCTCCACTCGGAATAATGGTTGGGGGTGTTTTTCCCTATTTCTCATATTCGATACCGTCCTAACCATAAACCCTTTTTTTAGCAAACTGGTCTTGATCTCTTCTGGGTCAACGTTAGAATCAATGCCTTTAATAACTACCTGAAGGCCTTTTGCGGTCTTGAGTTGGTAGGTATAGAAGTTTTTTCTGAGTTTTTCGAGCTCCGAAACCGTGGCGCGGTAGGCGTTTTCATGGTTCACTTGAATTTTTGTCTCAAATATGTTACCGCGTTTAACGTTTGAAACATAAAAGTTATTTTCCCCAATCAAACCGACTAAAAACTTGACGAGATCATTTGAGTTTTTTTCCCTCAAATAAATGGGAGGTGGCTTAAAGGACTTTTTTTCACTAACAGGGGCTTCATTATCCTCTTGCAAAATTGCAAAACGATTTTGCGATGAGGTTGGCCTTTCATCGTCTTTTAAAATTTTTGCAGGTTGAGATGCTTCTGCCGATTTAGGGCTCCTTCCCCTTTTAAGAACTGTTACGTACCTGTCCATTCCTACCTGGATCTTAGGAGCACACGCAGAAATTGGGCCCGTAGCGCCTTTAGCAGCTGTTGGTGCGACACCAGAACTTGATAAAGAAGACCGCGATGAAGATGGCACCTCGGTATTTTTTTTATAATTTTTAAACAGAGATTGGGCTAAATTTGTCCCTTGTTCAGTACATTTATTCAAATTAGGCACACTTGCACTTAAATTATTTGTATTTGTTTTCGGTTTTGCACTTAAATAGTTTCTATTATATTCAGGGTCTCTAATGTTTTCATTGCTAACGCTTGCTGAGCTTAACACAATGTAAGCATTTCGGCTATTAGGCCCACTGTCACAACGATTACTGTTACTCATTAACCGTTTGGTTTTTTTGTTTTGTTTAGTTTGTTTTTATTTTCGATTCTCACTTATGTCTTGTAGGTATGTATATTAACAATTTTTTTTTTGTAACTTATTACAAATATCACCTATTACAAATATACACTCGCGTAGACACGTCCGTACACTACGAGATTAAGAGAGCAACTGAAAATGATAAAATGCCCACAACTTCTTCAGAGTTGGCCTTAGAGCAATAAAGTGTAGTCCGGACCTCTATTAGTTTCTTCTCCCAAACATATTCTTAGAACATACTTACCCCCTATCTCCACGCCCTAATGGGGTTGCCATACAAAATTTACAAAAATTATGTAAAAATGCCCACAACTTCTTTAGAGTTGGCCTTAGTTGGCCCTATTAGTTTGCCCTCCCAAACATATTCCTAGAACATACTTACCACCTATCTCCACACCCTAAGGGGGTTGCCATACAAAATTTACAAAAATGATAAAATGCCCACAACTTCTTCAGAGTTGGCCTTAGAGCAATAAAGTGTACGACCGACCCCCATTAGTTTGCCCTCCCAAACATATTCCTAGAACATACTTACTGCCTATATCCATGCCCTAAAGGGGTTGCCATACAAAATTTACAAAAATGATAAAATGCCCACAACTTCTTCAGAGTTGGCCTTAGAGCAATAAAGTGTACGACGGACCCCCATTAGTTTGCCCTCCCAAACATATTCCTAGAACATACTTACCCCCTATCTCTACGCCCTAATGGGGTTGCCATACAAATTTACAAAAGTTATGTAAAAACACCCACAACTTTTTTAGTGTCGGCCTTAGAGCAATAAAGTGTACGACCGACCCCTATTAGCTTGCCCTCCCAAACATATTCCTAAAACATACTTACTACCTATCTCCACGCCCTAAGGGGGTTGCCATACAAAATTTACAAAAATGATGTAAAAATGCCCACAACTTCTTCAGAGTTGGCCTTAGAGCAATAAAGTGTACGACCGACCCCTATTAGTTTCTTCTCTCAAACATATTCCTAGAACATACTTACCCCCTATCTCCACGCCCCAATGGGGTTGCCATACAAAATTTACAAAAATGATAACATGCCCACAACTTCTTCAGAGTTGGCCCTAGAGCAATAAAGTGTACTACCGACCCCCATTAGTTTGCCCTTCCAAACATATTACTAAAACATACTTACCCCCTATCTCCACGCCCTAATGGGGTTGCCATACAAAATTTACAAAAATTATAAAATGCTCACAACTTCTTCAGAGTTGGCCTTAGAGCAACACAGTGTACGACCGACCCCCATTAGTTTGCCCTCCCAAACATATTCCTAGAACATACTTAACCCCTATCTCCACGCCCTAATGGGGTTGCCATACAAAATTTACAAAAATGATAAAATGCCCACAACTTCTTCAGAGTTGGCCTTAGAGCAATAAAGTGTACCACCGACCCCCATTAGTTTGCCCTCCCAAACATATTCCTAGAACATACTTACCCTCTATCTCAACGCCCTAATGGGGGTTGCCATACAAAATTTACAAAAATGATATGAAAATGCCCACAACTTCTTTAGAGTTGGCCTTAGAGCAATAAAATGTACGACCGACCCCCATTAGTTTGCCCTCCCAAACATATTCCTAGAACATACTTACCCCCTATCTCCACGCCCTAATGGGGTTGCCATACAAAATTTACAAAAGTTATGTAAAAATGCCCACAACTTTTTTAGTGTTGGCCTTAGAGCAATAAAGTGTACGACCGACCCCCATTAGTTTGCCCTCCCAAACATATTCCTAGAACATACTTAACCCCTATCTCCACGCCCTAATGGGGTTGCCATACAAAATTTACAAAAATGATAAAAATGCCCACAACTTCTTCAGAGTTGGCCTTAGAGCAATAAAGTGTACGACCGACCCCCATTAGTTTGCCCTCCCAAACATATTCCTAGAACATACTTAACCCCTATCTCCACGCCCTAATGGGGTTGCCATACAAAATTTACAAAAATGATAAAATGCCCACAACTTCTTCAGAGTTGGCCTTAGAGCAATAAAATGTACGACCGACCCCCATTAGTTTGCCCTCCCAAACATATTCCTAGAACATACTTACCCCCTATCTCCACGCCCTAATAGGGTTGCCATACAAAATTTACAAAAGTTATGTAAAAATGCCCACAACTTTTTTAGTGTTGGCCTTAGAGCAATAAAGTGTACGACCGACCCCTATTAGTTTCTTCTCTCAAACATATTCCTAAAACATACTTACCACCTATCTCCACGCCCTAAGGGAGTTGCCATACAAAATTTACAAAAACGATAAAATGCTCACAACTTCTTTAGAGTTGGCCTAGGAGCCTATTCAAAAATTAGAAATATTTAATAAGTAAAAAAATGGTTAAAAATAAAAAAAGTTTGTGATTGCGAAAGGTCAATGTGAAGGGTATATAAGATTCGGCACAACCGAATATAGCGCCCTTACTTGTTGTTTTTATATCATTACATGTAAAAGTATGTTCTTTGTTAATGTTGTAGGCTCAAAAAACCGAGGTAGTCGTGGTTTTTTGCTTATATCTCGGTCATTTATCGGGCGATTTTGCTGAATTTCAATACCGATTTTCTCGCGACTATCTGTGACAGTTTGATACCACATTCGGGTCTATGCGATATCGGGGGGCTTCAGAAAGTTGATTTTAACCATAACACGGACAGACGGACAGACGGACATCGCTAAATCGGCTTCCCTATCTATAAGGATCCAGAATATATATACTTTATGGGGTGCCAAATGGATAATAAAGGAAATACAAACGGAATGACAAGCTTATATATACCCTTATCACTTATGTGAAGGGTATAAAAAAAGAAAAAAACAGAATCAGTCATGTTGATATTATTGAAACACACCCAAACCAAAAATTTTATTAGTATAAGTGTTACTACATATAACAGCGTTGCCATACAAAGCTTAATTTAAACATTATTAAAATCGCTCCTACGGCTTCCAGGGTTCTCCTACAACGGTAAAATGTAAGACCGACCCAAATTATTTTTTCCATCCAAACATTTTTGTGGAACATACTTACTCTCTATCTCCAGCCCCTGACATGGTTGCCATACAAAATTTTCAAAAATAAGGTAAAAACCGCTACAACTTCCCCGGAGTCGCCCGTAGAGGAAAAAAATGTATCACAGACCCCCATTAATTTCTACTCCCAAACATATTCCTAGAATATACTTACCCCCTCTCTCGACGCCCTGAGGGGGTTGCCATACAAAATTTAAAAAAATGATATGAAAATGCCCACAACTTCTTCAGAGTTGGCCTTAGAGCAATAAAGTGTACGACCGACCCCCATTAGCTTGTCCTCCCAAACATATTCCTAAAACATACTTACCCCCTATCTCCACGCCCTAAGGGGGTTGCCATACAAAATTTACAAAAATGATGTAAAAATGCCCACAACTTCTTCAGAGTTGGCCTTAGCGCAATAAAGTGTACGACCGACCCCAATTAGTTTGCCCTCCCAAACATATTCCTAAAACATACTTACCCCCTATCTCCACGCCCTAAGGGGGTTGCCATACAAAATTTACAAAAATGATGTAAAAATGCCCACAACTTCTTCAGAGTTGGCCTTAGCGCAATAAAGTGTACGACCGACCCCCATTAGCTTGTCCTCCCAAACATATTCCTAAAACATACTTACCCCCTATCTCCACGCCCTAAGGGGGTTGCCATACAAAATTTACAAAAATGATGTAAAAATGCCCACAACTTCTTCAGAGTTGGCCTTAGAGCAATAAAGTGTACGACCGACCCCCATTAGCTTGTCCTCCCAAACATATTCCTAAAACATACTTACCCCCTATCTCCACGCCCTAAGGGGTTTGCCATACAAAATTTACAAAAAGGATATGAAAATGCCCACAACTCCTTCAGAGTTGGCCTTAGAGCAATAAAGTGTACGACCGACCCTATCAGTTTCTTCTCCCAAACATATTCCTAGAACATACTTACCCCCTATCTCCACGCCCTAAGGGGGTTGCCATACAAAATTGACAAAAGTGATGTAAAAATGCCCACAACTCCTTCAGAGTTGGCCTTAGAGCAATAAAGTGTATGACCGACCCCTATTAGTTTCTTCTCACAAAACATATTCCTAGAACATACTTACCACATATCTCCACGCCCTAAGGGGGTTGCCATACAAAATTTACAAAAATCATAAAATGCCCACAACTTCTTCAGAGTTGGCCTAAGAGCAATAAAGTGTACAACCGTCCCCTATTAGTTTCTTCTCCCAAACATATTCCTGGAACATACTTACCACCTATCTCCACGCCCTAAGGGGGTTGCCATACAAAATTTACAAAAATGATAAAATAATCACAACTCCTTCAGAGATGCCCTTAGAGCAATAAAGTATCCGACCGACCCCCATTAGTTTGCCCTCCCAAACATATTCCTAGAACATACTTACCCCCTATCTCCACGCCCTAAGGGGGTTGCCATACAAAATTTACAAAAAGGATATGAAAATGCCCACAACTCCTTCAGAGTTGGCCTTAGAGCAATAAAGTGTAGGACCGACCCCTATTAGTTTCTTCCCCCAAACATATTCCTAGAACATACTTACCACCTATCTCCACGCCCTAAGGGGGTTGCCATACAAAATTTACAAAAATGATAAAATGCTCACAACTTCTTCAGAGTTGGCCTTAGAGCAATAAAGTGTACGACCGACCCCCATTAGTTTGCCCTCCCAAACATATTCCTAAAATTTACTTACCCCCTACCTCCACGCCCTAAGGGGGCTGCCATACAAAATTTACAAAAAGGATATGAAAATGCCCACAACTCCTTCAGAGTTGCCATTAGAGCAATAAACTGTACGACAGACCCCTATTAGTTTCTTCTCTCAAACATATTCCTCGAACATACTTACCCCCTATCTCCACGCCCCAATGGGGTTGCCATACAAAATTTACAAAAATGATAAAATGCCCACAACTTCTTCAGAGTTGGCCCTAGAGCAATTAAGTGTACCACCGAACCCCATTAGTTTGCCCTCCCAAACATATTCCTAGAACATACTTACCCCCTATCTCCACGCCCTAAGGGGGTTGCCATACAAAATTTACAAAAAGGATATGAAAATGCCCACAACTCCTTCAGAGTTGGCCTTAGAGCAATAAAGTGTAGGACCGACCCCTATTAGTTTCTTCCCCCAAACATATTACTAAAACATACTTACCCCCTATCTCCACGCCCTTATGGGGTTGCCATACAAAATTTACAAAAATTATAAAATGCCCACAGCTTCTTCAGAGTTGGCCTTAGAGCAACAAAGTGTACGACCGACCCCCATTAGTTTGCCCTCCCAAACATATTCCTTGAACATACTTACCCCCTATCTCCACGCCCTAAGGGAGTTGCCATACAAAATTTACAAAAAGGATATGAAAATGCCCACAAGTCCTTCAGAGTTGCCATTAGAGCAATAAACTGTACGACAGACCCCTATTAGTTTCTTCTCTCAAACATATTCCTCGAACATACTTACCCCCTATCTCCACGCCCTAAGGGGTTTGCCATACAAAATTTACAAAAAGGATATGAAAATGCCCACAACTCCTTCAGATTTGGCCTTAGAGCAATAAAGTGTACGACCGACCCTATTAGTTTCTTCTCCCAAACATATTCCTAGAACATACTTACCCCCTATCTCCACGCCCTAAGGGGGCTGCCATACAAAATTGACAAAAATGATGTAAAAATGCCCACAACTCCTTCAGAGTTGGCCTTAGAGCAATAAAGTGTATGACCGACCCCTATTAGTTTGCCCTCCCAAACATATTCCTAGAACATACTTACCCCCTATCTCCACGCCCTAAGGGGGTTGCCATACAAAATTTACAAAAAGGATATGAAAATGCCCACAACTCCTTCAGAGTTGGCCTTAGAGCAATAAAGTTTACGACCGACCCTATTAGTTTCTTCTCCCAAACATATTCCTAGAACATACTTACCCCCTATCTCCACGCCCTAAGGGGGTTGCCATACAAAATTTACAAAAAGGATATGAAAATGCCCACAACTCCTTCAGAGTTGGCCTTAGAGCAATAAAGTGTAGGACCGACCCCTATTAGTTTCTTCCCCCAAACATATTCCTAGAACATACTTACCACCTATCTCCACGCCCTAAGGGGGTTGCCATACAAAATTTACAAAAAGGATATGAAAATGCCCACAACTCCTTCAGAGTTGGCCTTAGAGCAATAAAGTGTACGACCGACCCTATTAGTTTCTTCTCCCAAACATATTCCTAGAACATACTTACCCCCTATCTCCACGCCCTAAGGGGGTTGCCATACAAAATTGACAAAAGTGATGTAAAAATGCCCACAACTCCTTCAGAGTTGGCCTTAGAGCAATAAAGTGTATGACCGACCCCTATTAGTTTCTTCTCACAAAACATATTCCTAGAACATACTTACCACATATCTCCACGCCCTAAGGGGGTTGCCATACAAAATTTACAAAAATCATAAAATGCCCACAACTTCTTCAGAGTTGGCCTAAGAGCAATAAAGTGTACAAGCGACCCCTATTAGTTTCTTCTCCCAAACATATTCCTAGAACATACTTACCACCTATCTCCACGCCCTAAGGGGGTTGCCATACAAAATTTACAAAAATGATAAAATGCTCACAACTTCTTCAGAGATGCCCTTAGAGCAATAAAGTATCCGACCGACCCCCATTAGTTTGCCCTCCCAAACATATTCCTAGAACATACTTACCCCCTATCTCCACGCCCTAAGGGGGTTGCCATACAAAATTTACAAAAAGGATATGAAAATGCCCACAACTCCTTCAGAGTTGGCCTTAGAGCAATAAAGTGTAGGACCGACCCCTATTAGTTTCTTCCCCCAAACATATTCCTAGAACATACTTACCACCTATCTCCACGCCCTAAGGGGGTTGCCATACAAAATTTACAAAAAGGATATGAAAATGCCCACAACTCCTTCAGAGTTGGCCTTAGAGCAATAAAGTGTACGACCGACCCTATTAGTTTCTTCTCCCAAACATATTCCTAGAACATACTTACCCCCTATCTCCACGCCCTAAGGGGGTTGCCATACAAAATTGACAAAAGTGATGTAAAAATGCCCACAACTCCTTCAGAGTTGGCCTTAGAGCAATAAAGTGTATGACCGACCCCTATTAGTTTCTTCTCACAAAACATATTCCTAGAACATACTTACCACATATCTCCACGCCCTAAGGGGGTTGCCATACAAAATTTACAAAAATCATAAAATGCCCACAACTTCTTCAGAGTTGGCCTAAGAGCAATAAAGTGTACAACCGACCCCTATTAGTTTCTTCTCCCAAACATATTCCTAGAACATACTTACCACCTATCTCCACGCCCTAAGGGGGTTGCCATACAAAATTTACAAAAATGATAAAATGCTCACAACTTCTTCAGAGATGCCCTTAGAGCAATAAAGTGTACGACCGACCCCCATTAGTTTGCCCTCCCAAACATATTCCTAGAACATACTTACCCCCTATCTCCACGCCCTAAGGGGGTTGCCATACAAAATTTACAAAAAGGATATGAAAATGCCCACAACTCCTTCAGAGTTGGCCTTAGAGCAATAAAGTGTAGGACCGACCCCTATTAGTTTCTTCCCCCACACATATTCCTAGAACATACTTACCACCTATCTCCACGCCCTAAGGGGGTTGCCATACAAAATTTACAAAAATGATAAAATGCTCACAACTTCTTCAGAGTTGGCCTTAGAGCAACAAAGTGTACGACCGACCCCCATTAGTTTGCCCTCCCAAACATATTCCTAAAATTTACTTACCCCCTATCTCCACGCCCTAAGGGGGCTGCCATACAAAATTTACAAAAAGGATATGAAAATGCCCACAACTCCTTCAGAGTTGCCATTAGAGCAATAAACTGTACGACAGACCCCTATTAGTTTCTTCTCTCAAACATATTCCTCGAACATACTTACCCCCTATCTCCACGCCCCAATGGGGTTGCCATACAAAATTTACAAAAATGATAAAATGCCCACAACTTCTTCAGAGTTGGCCCTAAAGCAATTAAGTGTACTACCGAACCCCAATAATTTGCCCTCCCAAACATATTACTAAAACATACTTACCCCCTATCTCCACGCCCTAAGGGGGTTGCCATACAAAATTTACAAAAAGGATATGAAAATGCCCACAACTCCTTCAGAGTTGGCCTTAGAGCAATAAAGTGTAGGACCGACCCCCATTAGTTTGCCCTCCCAAACATATTCCTAAAATTTACTTACCCCCTATCTCCACGCCCTAAGGGGGCTGCCATACAAAATTTACAAAAAGGATATGAAAATGCCCACAACTCCTTCAGAGTTGCCATTAGAGCAATAAACTGTACGACAGACCCCTATTAGTTTCTTCTCTCAAACATATTCCTCGAACATACTTACCCCCTATCTCCACGCCCCAATGGGGTTGCCATACAAAATTTACAAAAATGATGAAATGCCCACAACTTCTTCAGAGTTGGCCCTAAAGCAATTAAGTGTACTACCGAACCCCATTAGTTTGCCCTCCCAAACATATTCCTAGAACATACTTACCCCCTATCTCCACGCCCTAAGGGGGTTGCCATACAAAATTTACAAAAAGGATATGAAAATGCCCACAACTCCTTCAGAGTTGGCCTTAGAGCAATAAAGTGTAGGACCGACCCCTATTAGTTTCTTCCCCCAAACATATTACTAAAACATACTTACCCCCTATCTCCACGCCCTTATGGGATTGCCATACAAAATTTACAAAAATTATAAAATGCCCACAGCTTCTTCAGAGTTGGCCTTAGAGCAACAAAGTGTACGACCGACCCCCATTAGTTTGCCCTCCCAAACATATTCCTTGAACATACTTACCCCCTATCTCCACGCCCTAAGGGAGTTGCCATACAAAATTTACAAAAAGGATATGAAAATGCCCACAACTCCTTCAGAGTTGCCATTAGAGCAATAAACTGTACGACAGACCCCTATTAGTTTCTTCTCTCAAACATATTCCTCGAACATACTTACCCCCTATCTCCACGCCCTAAGGGGTTTGCCATACAAAATTTACAAAAAGGATATGAAAATGCCCACAACTCCTTCAGAGTTGGCCTTAGAGCAATAAAGTGTACGACAGACCCCTATTAGTTTCTTCTCTCAAACATATTCCTCGAACATACTTACCCCCTATCTCCACGCCCTAAGGGGTTTGCCATACAAAATTTACAAAAAGGATATGAAAATGCCCACAACTCCTTCAGAGTTGGCCTTAGAGCAATAAAGTGAACGACCGACCCTATTAGTTTCTTCTCACAAACATATTCCTAGAACATACTTACCACCTATCTCCACGCTCTAAGGGGGTTGCCATACAAAATTTACAAAAATGATAAAATGCCCACAACTTCTTCAGAGTTGGCCTTACAGCAATAAAGTGTAACCCCGACCCCTATTAGTTTCTTCTCCCAAACATATTCCTAGAACATACTTACCACCTATCTCCACGCCCTAAGGGGGTTGCCATACAAAATTTACAAAAAGGATATGAAAATGCCCACAACTTCTTTAGAGTTGGCCTTAGAGCCTATTTAAAAATTAGAAATATTTCATAAGTAAAAAAATGGTTAAAAATAAAAAAAGTTTGGGATTGCGAAAGGTCAATGTGAAGGGTATATAAGATTCGGCACAGCCGAATATAGCGCTCTTACTTGTTGTTTTTATATTATTACATGTAAAAGTATGTTCTTTGTTGTTGTTGTAGGCTCAAAAAACCGAGGTAGTCGTGGTTTTTTGCTTATATCTCGGTCATTTATCGGGCGATTTTGCTGAATTTCAATACCGATTTTTTGCGACTATCTGTAACAGTTTGATACCACATTCGGGTCTATGCGATATCGGGGGGCTTCAGAAAGTTTATTTTAACCATAACATGGACAGACGGACATCGCTAAATCGGCTTCCCTATCTATAAGGATCCAGAATATATATACTTTATGGGGTGCCAAATGAATAATAATAAAATTACAAACGGAATGACAAACTTATATATACCCTTATCACTTATGTGAAGGGTATAAAAAAAGAAAAAAACAGAATCAGTCATGTTGATATTATTGAAACACACCCAAACCAAAAATTTTATTAGTATAAGTGTTACTACATATAACAGCGTTGCCATACAAAGCTTAATTTAAACATTTTTAAAATCGCTTCTACGGCTTCCAGGGTTCTCCTACAAAGGTAAAATGTAAGACCGACCCAAATTATTTTTTCCCTCCAAACATTTTTGTGGAACATACTTACTCCCTATCTCCAGCCCCTGACACGGTTGCCATACAAAATTTTAAAAAATAAGGTAAAAACCGCTACAGCTTCCCCGGAGTCGCCTGTAGAGGAAAAAAATGTACCACAGACCCCCATTAATTTCTACTCCCAAACATATTCCTAGAATATACTTACCGCCTCTCTCGACGCCCTGAGGGGGTTGCCATACAAATTTTTAAAAAATGATATGAAAATGCCCACAACTTCTTCAGAGTTGGCCTTAGAGCAATAAAGTGTACGACCGAACCCCATTAGCTTGTCCTCCCAAACATATTCCTAGAACATACTTACCCCCTATCTCCACGCCCTAAGGGGGTTGCCATACAAAATTTACAAAAATGATGTAAAAATGCAAACAACTTCTTCAGAGTTGGCCTTAGAGCAATAAAGTGTACGACCGACCCCCATTAGTTTGCCCTCCCAAACATATTCCTAGAACATACTTACCCCCTATCTCCACGCCCTAAGGGGGTTGCCATACAAAATTTACAAAAAGGATATGAAAATGCCCACAACTCCTTCAGAGTTGGCCTTAGAGCAATAAAGTGTAGGACCGACCCCTATTAGTTTCTTCCCCCAAACATATTCCTAGAACATACTTACCACCTATCTCCACGCCCTAAGGGGGTTGCCATACAAAATTTACAAAAATGATAAAATGCTCACAACTTCTTCAGAGTTGGCCTTAGAGCAATAAAGTGTACGACCGACCCCCATTAGTTTGCCCTCCCAAACATATTCCTAAAATTTACTTACCCCCTATCTCCACGCCCTAAGGGGGCTGCC
Organism: Melanophora roralis; assembly: GCA_963583895.1. NCBI lineage: Eukaryota > Metazoa > Arthropoda > Insecta > Diptera > Rhinophoridae > Melanophora > Melanophora roralis. Next base: position 67,086,907 of record OY757190.1, on the reverse strand, counting down.
ATACAAAATTTACAAAAAGGATATGAAAATGCCCACAACTCCTTCAGAGTCGCCATTAGAGCAATAAACTGTACGACAGACCCCTATTAGTTTCTTCTCTCAAACATATTCCTCGAACATACTTACCCCCTATCTCCACGCCCCAATGGGGTTGCCATACAAAATTTACAAAAATGATAAAATGCCCACAACTTCTTCAGAGTTGGCCCTAGAGCAATTAAGTGTACTACCGAACCCCATTAGTTTGCCCTCCCAAACATATTACTAAAACATACTTACCCCCTATCTCCACGCCCTAAGGGGGTTGCCATACAAAATTTACAAAAAGGATATGAAAATGCCCACAACTCCTTCAGAGTTGGCCTTAGAGCAATAAAGTGTAGGACCGACCCCCATTAGTTTGCCCTCCCAAACATATTCCTAAAATTTACTTACCCCCTATCTCCACGCCCTAAGGGGGCTGCCATACAAAATTTACAAAAAGGATATGAAAATGCCCACAACTCCTTCAGAGTTGCCATTAGAGCAATAAACTGTACGACAGACCCCTATTCGTTTCTTCTCTCAAACATATTCCTCGAACATACTTACCCCCTATCTCCACGCCCCAATGGGGTTGCCATACAAAATTTACAAAAATGATAAAATGCCCACAACTTCTTCAGAGTTGGCCCTAGAGCAATTAAGTGTACCACCGAACCCCATTAGTTTGCCATCCCAAACATATTCCTAGAACATACTTACCCCCTATCTCCACGCCCTAAGGGGGTTGCCATACAAAATTTACAAAAAGGATATGAAAATGCCCACAACTCCTTCAGAGTTGGCCTTAGAGCAATAAAGTGTAGGACCGACCCCTATTAGTTTCTTCCCCCAAACATATTACTAAAACATACTTACCCCCTATCTCCACGCCCTTATGGGGTTGCCATACAAAATTTACAAAAATTATAAAATGCCCACAGCTTCTTCAGAGTTGGCCTTAGAGCAACAAAGTGTACGACCGACCCCCATTAGTTTGCCCTCCCAAACATATTCCTTGAACATACTTACCCCCTATCTCCACGCCCTAAGGGAGTTGCCATACAAAATTTACAAAAAGGATATGAAAATGCCCACAACTCCTTCAGAGTTGCCATTAGAGCAATAAACTGTACGACAGACCCCTATTAGTTTCTTCTCTCAAACATATTCCTCGAACATACTTACCCCCTATCTCCACGCCCTAAGGGGTTTGCCATACAAAATTTACAAAAAGGATATGAAAATGCCCACAACTCCTTCAGAGTTGGCCTTAGAGCAATAAAGTGTACGACCGACCCTATTAGTTTCTTCTCCCAAACATATTCCTAGAACATACTTACCCCCTATCTCCACGCCCTAAGGGGGTTGCCATACAAAATTGACAAAAATGATGTAAAAATGCCCACAACTCCTTCAGAGTTGGCCTTAGAGCAATAAAGTGTATGACCGACCCCTATTAGTTTCTTCTCACAAACATATTCCTAGAACATACTTACCACCTATCTCCACGCTCTAAGGGGGTTGCCATACAAAATTTACAAAAATGATAAAATGCCCACAACTTCTTCAGAGTTGGCCTTACAGCAATAAAGTGTAACCCCGACCCCTATTAGTTTCTTCTCCCAAACATATTCCTAGAACATACTTACCACCTATCTCCACGCCCTAAGGGGGATGCCATACAAAATTTACAAAAAGGATATGAAAATGCCCACAACTTCTTTAGAGTTGGCCTTAGAGCCTATTTAAAAATTAGAAATATTTCATAAGTAAAAAAATGGTTAAAAATAAAAAAAGTTTGGGATTGCGAAAGGTCAATGTGAAGGGTATATAAGATTCGGCACAGCCGAATATAGCGCTCTTACTTGTTGTTTTTATATTATTACATGTAAAAGTATGTTCTTTGTTGTTGTTGTAGGCTCAAAAAACCGAGGTAGTCGTGGTTTTTTGCTTATATCTCGGTCATTTATCGGGCGATTTTGCTGAATTTCAATACCGATTTTTTGCGACTATCTGTAACAGTTTGATACCACATTCGGGTCTATGCGATATCGGGGGGCTTCAGAAAGTTTATTTTAACCATAACATGGACAGACGGACATCGCTAAATCGGCTTCCCTATCTATAAGGATCCAGAATATATATACTTTATGGGGTGCCAAATGAATAATAATAAAATTACAAACGGAATGACAAACTTATATATACCCTTATCACTTATGTGAAGGGTATAAAAAAAGAAAAAAACAGAATCAGTCATGTTGATATTATTGAAACACACCCAAACCAAAAATTTTATTAGTATAAGTGTTACTACATATAACAGCGTTGCCATACAAAGCTTAATTTAAACATTTTTAAAATCGCTTCTACGGCTTCCAGGGTTCTCCTACAAAGGTAAAATGTAAGACCGACCCAAATTATTTTTTCCCTCCAAACATTTTTGTGGAACATACTTACTCCCTATCTCCAGCCCCTGACACGGTTGCCATACAAAATTTTAAAAAATAAGGTAAAAACCGCTACAGCTTCCCCGGAGTCGCCTGTAGAGGAAAAAAATGTACCACAGACCCCCATTAATTTCTACTCCCAAACATATTCCTAGAATATACTTACCGCCTCTCTCGACGCCCTGAGGGGGTTGCCATACAAATTTTAAAAAAATGATATGAAAATGCCCACAACTTCTTCAGAGTTGGCCTTAGAGCAATAAAGTGTACGACCGACCCCCATTAACTTGTCCTCCCAAACATATTCCTAGAACATACTTACCCCCTATCTCCACGCCCTAAGGGGGTTGCCATACAAAATTTACAAAAATGATGTAAAAATGCCCACAACTTCTTCAGAGTTGGCCTTAGAGCAATAAAGTGTACGACCGACCCCCATTAGTTTGCCCTCCCAAACATATTCCTAGAACATACTTACCCCCTATCACCACGCCCTAAGGGGTTTGCCATACAAAATTTACAAAAAGGATATGAAAATGCCCACAACTCCTTCAGAGTTGGCCTTAGAGCAATAAAATGTACGACCGACCCTATAAGTTTCTTCTCCCAAACATATTCCTAGAACATACTTACCCCCTATCTCCACGCCCTAAGGGGGTTGCCATACAAAATTGACAAAAATGATGTAAAAATGCCCACAACTCCTTCAGAGTTGGCCTTAGAGCAATAAAGTGTATGACCGACCCCTATTAGTTTCTTCTCACAAACATATTCCTAGAACATACTTACCACCTATCTCCACGCCCTAAGGGGGTTGCCATACAAAATTTACAAAAATGATAAAATGCCCACAACTTCTTCAGTGTTGGCCTTACAGCAATAAAGTGTAACCACGACCCCTATTAGTTTCTTCTCCCAAACATATTCCTAGAACATACTTACCACCTATCTCCACGCCCTAAGGGGGTTGCCATACAAAATTTACAAAAATGATAAAATGCTCACAACTTCTTCAGAGTTGCCCTTAGAGCAATAAAGTATCCGACCAACCCCCATTAGTTTGCCCTCCCAAACATATTCCTAGAACATACTTACCCCCTATCTCCACGCCCTAAGGGGGTTGCCATACAAAATTTACAAAAAGGATATGAAAATGCCCACAACTCCTTCAGAGTTGGCCTTAGAGCAATAAAGTGTAGGACCGACCCCTATTAGTTTCTTCTCCCAAACATATTCCTAGAACATATTTACCACCTATCTCCACGCCCTAAGGGGGTTGCCATACTAAATTTACAAAAATGATAAAATGCTCACAACTTCTTCAGAGTTGGCCTTAGAGCAATAAAGTGTACGACCGACCCCCATTTGTTTGCACTCCCAAACATATTCCTAAAATTTACTTACCCCCTATCTCCACGCCCTAAGGGGGTTGCCACACAAAATTTACAAAAAGGATATGAAAATGCCCACAACTCCTTCAGAGTTGCCAATAGAGCAATAAAGTGTACGACCGACCCCTATTAGTTTCTTCTCCCAAACATATTCCTAGAACATACTTACCACCTATCTCCACGCCCTAAGGGAGTTGCCATACAAAATTTACAAAAATGATAAAATGCTCACAACTTCTTCAGAGTTTGCCTTAGAGAAATAAAATGTACGACCGACCCCCATTAGTTTGCCCTCTCAAACATATTCTTAGAACATTCTTACCCCCTATCTCCACGCTCTAAGGGGGTTGCCATACAAAATTTACAAAAATGATAAAATGCTCACAACTTCTTCAGAGTTGGCCTTAGAGCAATAAAGTGTACGACAGACCCCAATTAGTTTGCCCTCCCAAACATATTCCTTGAACATACTTACCCCCTATCTCCACGCCCTAAAGGGGTTGCCATACAAAATTTACAAGAAATTATATGAAAATGCCCACAACTTCTTTAGAGTTGGCCTTAGGGCAATAAAGTGTACGACCGACCCTATAAGTTTCTTCTCCCAAACATATTCCTAGAACATACTTACCCCCTATCTCCACGCCCTAAGGGGGTTGCCATACAAAATTGACAAAAATGATGTAAAAATGCCCACAACTCCTTCAGAGTTGGCCTTAGAGCAATAAAGTGTATGACCGACCCCTATTAGTTTCTTCTCACAAACATATTCCTAGAACATACTTACCACCTATCTCCACGCCCTAAGGGGGTTGCCATACAAAATTTAAAAAAATGATAAAATGCCCACAACTTCTTCAGAGTTGACCTTACAGCAATAAAGTGTAACCACGACCCCTATTAGTTTCTTCTCCCAAACATATTCCTAGAACATACTTACCACCTATCTCCACGCCCTAAGGGGGTTGCCATACAAAATTTACAAAAATGATAAAATGCTCACAACTTCTTCAGAGTTGCCCTTAGAGCAATAAAGTATCCGACCAACCCCCATTAGTTTGCCCTCCCAAACATATTCCTAGAACATACTTACCCTCTATCTCCACGCCCTAAGGGGGTTGCCATACAAAATTTACAAAAAGGATATGAAAATGCCCACAACTCCTTCAGAGTTGGCCTTAGAGCAATAAAGTGTAGGACCGACCCCTATTAGTTTCTTCTCCCAAACATATTCCTAGAACATATTTACCACCTATCTCCACGCCCTAAGGGGGTTGCCATACTAAATTTACAAAAATGATAAAATGCTCACAACTTCTTCAGAGTTGGCCTTAGAGCAATAAAGTGTACGACCGACCCCCATTTGTTTGCCCTCTCAAACATATTCCTAAAATTTACTTACCCCGTATCTCCACGCCCTAAGGGGGTTGCCATACAAAATTTACAAAAAGGATATGAAAATGCCCACAACTTCTTCAGAGTTGCCAATAGAGCAATAAAGTGTACGACCGACCCCTATTAGTTTCTTCTCCCAAACATATTCCTAGAACATACTTACCACCTATCTCCACGCCCTAAGGGAGTTGCCATACAAAATTTACAAAAATGATAAAATGCTCACAACTTCTTCAGAGTTGGCCTTTGAGCAATAAAGTGTACGACAGACCCCCATTAGTTTGCCCTCCCAAACATATTCCTAGAACATACTTACCCCCTATCACCACGTTCTAAAGGGGTTGCTATACAAAATTTACAAAAATTATGTAAAAATTCCCACAACTTCTTTAGAGTTGGCCTTAGCGCAATAAAGTGTACGACCGACCCCCATTAGTTTGCCCTCCCAAACATATTCCTAGAACATACTTACCCCCTATCTCCACGCCCTAAAGGGGTTGCCATACAAAATTTACAAGAAATTATATGAAAATGCCCACAACTTCTTTAGAGTTGGCCTTAGGACAATAAAGTGTACGACCGACCCCCATTAGTTTGCCCTCCCAAACATATTCCTAGAATATACCTACCCCCTATCTCCACGCCCTGAGGGGGTTGCCATACAAAATTTACAAGAAATGATATGAAAATGCCCACAACTTCTTTAGAGTTGGCCTTAGAGCAATAAAGTGTAAGACCGACCCCTATTAGTTTCTTCTCCAAAACATATTCCTAGAACATACTTACCCCCTATCTCCACGCCCTAAGGGGGTTGCCATACAAAATTTACAAAAATGATAAAATGCTCACAACTTCTTCAGAGTTGGCCTTTGAGCAATAAAGTGTACGACAGACCCCCATTAGTTTGCCCTCCCAAACATATTCCTAGAACATACTTACCCCCTATCTCCACGCCCTAAGGGGGTTGCCATACAAAATTTACAAAAATGATAAAATGCTCACAACTTCTTCAGAGTTGGCCTTTGAGCAATAAAGTGTACGACAGACCCCCATTAGTTTGCCCTCCCAAACATATTCCTAGAACATACTTACCCCCTATCTCCACGCCCTAAGGGGGTTGCCATACAAAATTTACAAAAAGGATATGAAAATGCCCACAACTTCTTCAGAGTTGGCCTTAGAGCAATAAAGTATCCGACCAACCCCCATTAGTTTGCCCTCCCAAACATATTCCTAGAACATACTTACCCTCTATCTCCACGCCCTAAGGGGGTTGCCATACAAAATTTACAAAAAGGATATGAAAATGCCCACAACTCCTTCAGAGTTGGCCTTAGAGCAATAAAGTGTAGGACCGACCCCTATTAGTTTCTTCTCCCAAACATATTCCTAGAACATATTTACCACCTATCTCCACGCCCTAAGGGGGTTGCCATACAAAATTTAAAAAAATGATAAAATGCCCACAACTTCTTCAGAGTTGACCTTACAGCAATAAAGTGTAACCACGACCCCTATTAGTTTCTTCTCCCAAACATATTCCTAGAACATACTTACCACCTATCTCCACGCCCTAAGGGGGTTGCCATACAAAATTTACAAAAATGATAAAATGCTCACAACTTCTTCAGAGTTGCCCTTAGAGCAATAAAGTATCCGACCAACCCCCATTAGTTTGCCCTCCCAAACATATTCCTAGAACATACTTACCCTCTATCTCCACGCCCTAAGGGGGTTGCCATACAAAATTTACAAAAAGGATATGAAAATGCCCACAACTCCTTCAGAGTTGGCCTTAGAGCAATAAAGTGTAGGACCGACCCCTATTAGTTTCTTCTCCCAAACATATTCCTAGAACATATTTACCACCTATCTCCACGCCCTAAGGGGGTTGCCATACTAAATTTACAAAAATGATAAAATGCTCACAACTTCTTCAGAGTTGGCCTTAGAGCAATAAAGTGTACGACCGACCCCCATTTGTTTGCCCTCTCAAACATATTCCTAAAATTTACTTACCCCGTATCTCCACGCCCTAAGGGGGTTGCCATACAAAATTTACAAAAAGGATATGAAAATGCCCACAACTTCTTCAGAGTTGCCAATAGAGCAATAAAGTGTACGACCGACCCCTATTAGTTTCTTCTCCCAAACATATTCCTAGAACATACTTACCACCTATCTCCACGCCCTAAGGGAGTTGCCATACAAAATTTACAAAAATGATAAAATGCTCACAACTTCTTCAGAGTTGGCCTTTGAGCAATAAAGTGTACGACAGACCCCCATTAGTTTGCCCTCCCAAACATATTCCTAGAACATACTTACCCCCTATCTCCACGTTCTAAAGGGGTTGCTATACAAAATTTACAAAAATTATGTAAAAATTCCCACAACTTCTTTAGAGTTGGCCTTAGCGCAATAAAGTGTACGACCGACCCCCATTAGTTTGCCCTCCCAAACATATTCCTAGAACATACTTACCCCCTATCTCCACGTTCTAAAGGGGTTGCTATACAAAATTTACAAAAATTATGTAAAAATTCCCACAACTTCTTCAGAGTTGGCCTTTGAGCAATAAAGTGTACGACCGACCCCCATTAGTTTGCCCTCCCAAACATATTCCTAGAATATACCTACCCCCTATCTCCACGCCCTGAGGGGGTTGCCATACAAAATTTACAAGAAATGATATGAAAATGCCCACAACTTCTTTAGAGTTGGCCTTAGAGCAATAAAGTGTAAGACCGACCCCTATTAGTTTCTTCTCCAAAACATATTCCTAGAACATACTTACCCCCTATCTCCACGCCCTAAGGGGGTTGCCATACAAAATTTACAAAAATGATAAAATGCTCACAACTTCTTCAGAGTTGGCCTTTGAGCAATAAAGTGTACGACAGACCCCCATTAGTTTGCCCTCCCAAACATATTCCTAGAACATACTTACCCCCTATCTCCACGTTCTAAAGGGGTTGCTATACAAAATTTACAAAAATTATGTAAAAATTCCCACAACTTCTTTAGAGTTGGCCTTAGCGCAATAAAGTGTACGACCGACCCCCATTAGTTTGCCCTCCCAAACATATTCCTAGAACATACTTACCCCCTATCTCCACGTTCTAAAGGGGTTGCTATACAAAATTTACAAAAATTATGTAAAAATTCCCACAACTTCTTTAGAGTTGGCCTTAGCGCAATAAAGTGTACGACCGACCCCCATTTGTTTGCACTCCCAAACATATTCCTAAAATTTACTTACCCCCTATCTCCACGCCCTAAGGGGGTTGCCACACAAAATTTACAAAAAGGATATGAAAATGCCCACAACTTCTTCAGAGTTGCCCTTAGAGCAATAAAGTATCCGACCAACCCCCATTAGTTTGCCCTCCCAAACATATTCCTAGAACATACTTACCCTCTATCTCCACGCCCTAAGGGGGTTGCCATACAAAATTTACAAAAAGGATATGAAAATGCCCACAACTCCTTCAGAGTTGGCCTTAGAGCAATAAAGTGTAGGACCGACCCCTATTAGTTTCTTCTCCCAAACATATTCCTAGAACATATTTACCACCTATCTCCACGCCCTAAGGGGGTTGCCATACTAAATTTACAAAAATGATAAAATGCTCACAACTTCTTCAGAGTTGGCCTTAGAGCAATAAAGTGTACGACCGACCCCCATTTGTTTGCCCTCTCAAACATATTCCTAAAATTTACTTACCCCGTATCTCCACGCCCTAAGGGGGTTGCCATACAAAATTTACAAAAAGGATATGAAAATGCCCACAACTTCTTCAGAGTTGCCAATAGAGCAATAAAGTGTACGACCGACCCCTATTAGTTTCTTCTCCCAAACATATTCCTAGAACATACTTACCACCTATCTCCACGCCCTAAGGGAGTTGCCATACAAAATTTACAAAAATGATAAAATGCTCACAACTTCTTCAGAGTTGGCCTTTGAGCAATAAAGTGTACGACAGACCCCCATTAGTTTGCCCTCCCAAACATATTCCTAGAACATACTTACCCCCTATCTCCACGTTCTAAAGGGGTTGCTATACAAAATTTACAAAAATTATGTAAAAATTCCCACAACTTCTTTAGAGTTGGCCTTAGCGCAATAAAGTGTACGACCGACCCCCATTAGTTTGCCCTCCCAAACATATTCCTAGAATATACCTACCCCCTATCTCCACGCCCTGAGGGGGTTGCCATACAAAATTTACAAGAAATGATATGAAAATGCCCACAACTTCTTTAGAGTTGGCCTTAGAGCAATAAAGTGTAAGACCGACCCCTATTAGTTTCTTCTCCAAAACATATTCCTAGAACATACTTACCCCCTATCTCCACGCCCTAAGGGGGTTGCCATACAAAATTTACAAAAATGATAAAATGCTCACAACTTCTTCAGAGTTGGCCTTTGAGCAATAAAGTGTACGACAGACCCCCATTAGTTTGCCCTCCCAAACATATTCCTAGAACATACTTACCCCCTATCTCCACGTTCTAAAGGGGTTGCTATACAAAATTTACAAAAATTATGTAAAAATTCCCACAACTTCTTTAGAGTTGGCCTTAGCGCAATAAAGTGTACGACCGACCCCCATTAGTTTGCCCTCCCAAACATATTCCTAGAACATACTTACCCCCTATCTCCACGCCCTAAGGGGATTGCCATACAAAAATTACAAAAATGATATGAAAATGCCCACAACTTCTTTAGAGTTGGCCTTAGAGCCTATTTAAAACTTAGAAATATTTCATAAGTAAAAAAATGGTTAAATATAAAAAGTTTGGGATTGCGAAAGGTCAATGTGAAGGGTATATAAGATTCGGCACAGCCGAATATAGCGCTCTTACTTGTTATTTATTTAAATTGTATTAAAATGTTGATTTCTTCATAAATCATATCTATGAAGAATCTTATCAAAATAAATATTTGGATAAATTATAAGGAAATGCCAGTATACATTGAGTTTTTATACCTTCAGTTTTAATAAATATTTTAAAAGTTATTAAATTGTAATATATAGATATACATCTGTATATTCATAAAAGTTTATGTACAAATATTTATATACATACATACATTTTTAATTTTAAATTTCTACGATTGTTTACTTTAAACCGCGCTCTTTTTCTTTGTGATGCATGCAAAACACATTTCTTTCAAAATAACGTGAAATAACATAGTGTCTTTTTAAAAGACATCATGCTTTTTTCATGTTGTTGTGTGCCTTCGCATGTCATACCGAAAATGTAAAAAAAGCAGAAGACAACATGGTACTTGCATGATGTCATACTTGCTGCTATGTTCTTCATGTTAACATATGCATGGCTTTAGTTTTTAGTTTACTTTTATTGCTCCAGGAAATTACAAAGTAGATTAAGTCTGTATCACAATATAGTTTTTACCCTGTTTAACCCCTTCAGAATCCAAAATTTCCCAAAAACTCTCACACACGGACCCGTTTATTTTTTTGAGCGAAATAGTATCTAGTTTAAATTGTGTCACTATCGTGTATAGTTTATGGGATATAAACATACTGTTTTTTGGCTCATTTTTAACCCACAGCAGGTATGATAAATAATAAAATTAATTACGTACCAACAAGCTTCTCAATTGGTACTTGTTTCAACCAACTACTTTTCTAATTCCTATTAAAAATATAAATTTTTTTTTTTTTTGCATATTTTTTATTATTGAATCTTCGCTTTAGCGAACTAACAATAAGTTTTCAAATCTTAAGACTAAGGAAATAATATTAGTCCAGCTAGTGCCAGACTAAAATTTACGTTCTCATAATATAAATAGTTATCTTCATCTAAGCGCAATAGTATCCCTCCTTTTTAGACGGGAGTGTCCACTATGTTGCAAGATACTTCGAGCGAGCGGGTTTGGATGTGTTTCCAGCTTATTTAAATACTTGTCCACATATTTCAGGATTTCGAATTTAACAAGTGGAACTTCTAGATCCTTATGGATGTTGCTGTTTTTGACATACCATGGAGCACCAGTTATCATTCTTAGGATTTTATTTTGACGGCGTTGTATTTTTTCTATGTTAGAGGCGGAAGCAGTGCCCCATAATTTTATACCGTAGGACCAAATTGATTTTAAAATTGAGTTGTATAGTAGAAGTTTACAATCCAGATGAAGCACAGAGTTTCTACCCATAAGCCAGTGGATTTGTGCAGCTTTAAGTTTCATTTGCGTCAGCTTTGCATCTATATGAGGCTTCCATGTGAGGTGGCGATCCAGGTGAATACCAAGATATTTTGTCTCGGATCGTTGAGGCACCAAATGGTTGCTAATAGTGATTGGAGGGCACGTTCCTTTGCGTAAGGTAAAAGTTATGTGAGTACATTTTTGTTCATTTATTTTTATTCCCCATAACCTTGCCCATTTCTCAACTTGGCTAACGTGTTGTTGCAGTTGACTCGAAGCCTCTTTAGGGTCTTTATCAATACTGAGAAAAGCAGTATCATCAGCAAATGTGGACGTGTGCGTAAAACAGTTGGTTGGCATATCTGCTGTGTAAATCAAGTACAAAATTGGACCTAGTATACTCCCTTGAGGAACACCAGCCTCTATTGGTTGGGAACAACTTATTTGGTTTCCCTCTTTGATCATAAATTGTCTACCGGTTAAGTATTTTTCTAGCAGGCTTGAAATATTATGCTTGAGAGACATCGATAAAAAGCGCGGAGCAGTACTTCTTTTCCTCAAAGGCTTTTCTTATAACCTGCACCAGTCTGTGAGTTTGTTCGATTGTACTATGTTGACTTCTAAAACCAAATTGGTGATCTGGGATGCAGTTGTTGTCATTCAGGATCGGACTCAGCGTGTTTTTAAGCAGCTTTTCGAATAGTTTCGCCAAAGTTGGTAACAAACTTATAGGCCTATAAGACTCCACCTTCGAAGGATCTTTACCAGGCTTGGGAATCATCTTCACTAAGGCAACTTTCCATACTGGCGGAAAGTGTTCAAGCCGAATTATGGCATTAAAAACAAAAAGAATAATTCTTTTACCTGTAAAGGGTAGCTCTAAAAGCATTTTGTTGCTTATTTTATCAACGCCAGGAGCTTTTTTGTCATTTAGGTTGGCGATTGCCTCTATAACATCTGAAAATTGGAAACGTATTTCTATAGGACGTCTTGCTACAACAGGCGGTAATTCTCTCACGTCAGTGCAATAGTTAGGAGTGAAGACGTTCCTTAAATGGCTTGCGAACAGATCGCATTTTTCTTCGTCATTTCTAGCCCAGGATCCTCTCAGGTTACGCAGTGGTGGTTTTGCGATTACGGATCTTTTAAGACGTCTGGCTGTTCGCCATAGAGAATAGTTTGTTTGAGGAGTCGCGTCTAGACCTTCCAGGTATTCCTTCAATGATGACATTCTATGTACTTCCAGCATGTTTTTTAATCGGCTTGTACATTCCTTCAGCTTATTCTTAAGTAGGGGCGATCTATACTTTTGCCATTCTCTTCGGGCTCTCCTTTTTTCAGATAAGAGCTTTTCAACATCGCTTGAGTAAATTTTGTTGTATCTGGCCTGACCGTAGGTAGAAGAAGCATTTTCAACGGCTTTTTTAATATTTTCATTGAGGCTACTCAGACACTCATCGATTTCTTCGGAAGTTTTTAAAGATTGGTGTTCCGAACAATGCGTGCTGACAAATTTTTTGTATTTTAACCAGTTTATTCTTTTTGACAGAAAAATATCACTAGTTGCAATTTGGTGAGGACTGCAAATAGTTAAAATTGTGGGTGAGTGATCAGAAGATAAATCCAAGGAGGGTTGAGCCTCAATAAGCTCAGGGGGTATGCCTTTTGCTACGCCAAAATCTATTACGTCTGGTATTTTATTGTGGTCAGTTGGCCAATATGTTGGTTGCCCAGTTGAAATAACATCAAGTCTCATTTCCGATACAGAACCATACAAGACACGACCTCTGGGACTTATTAGGCGGGAGCCCCAGTATGTGTGTTTAGCGTTGTAGTCCTCAGCAGCTATAAAGTGAGGACCTAAAGATTTGTAAAAACTGTTGTACTAATCCTTCGTTATGGAGAATCTGGGTGGACAATAAACTGACGAAATAACGAGATTATGGTAAAATTCATCGATGCAGACGTTTGTTGCTTGTATATAACTTTCGGAGAACCACCACATGACCTATCTCTGGGATCTTTTGAATCATAAAAAGTATAGCCACTTGTTTTGAAACTGCTTCTAGATGTCATATGAGTTTCGGAAATCAACATGACATCGATTTTTTGGTGTGTTAAAAAGTATTCGAGCTCATTTTTGTGTTGGAGGATGCTGCGTTCCAGAAACAAACCCTAAGGCAGTTCATGGTCTTTTAAGCATGGCCTGCAGAAGAGCAGACTGCATTTTCTGCATCTCCTGCATCATGCTAGCCATTTGCGCCATTACCTGCGTAAATTTTTTGACCATATTGTCAATGACGGCTTCCAGGCGGCTAAAATTGGGACCAGTTGGCTCACTTGTTGGCACTTGTTGTTGTGTTGTAGGCTCGGTAGACTTACGGGCATTAGGCTGGTTAGACTTTAATGCAGCGGCGTAAGAAACTTGATTTGTACTTGGTTGTGCTAACGGAGGCATATTTGTAGTTGGTATATCTAAAGGCTGGGGAGGGGCAGGAACTATTTTCGGCTTAGTTGAGCGCATAACCGAATTAAAAACAGGGCAACCTCTATAGTTGGCAGTGTGGTTTCCCCCGCAGTTGCTGCATTTCTTCATCCTAGGATCATCTTTTGGCTTGTCGCACTTGGTCGTATCGTGCAGATCCCCACACACAACACAAACAGTAGGCAGCTTACAATAACCTTTAGTGTGGCCATACTCCTGGCAGTTCAAGCACTGTACGGGCCCAGATCGCTTATGTGGCACTTCCACAGTAACTCGTCGGTGCATAATATATTTTAAATCATAGATGGGGTGAGTTTCACTTTTTTTCGATTTGATATCACCAGGCTGAAGCTCCACTCTGAATAATGGTTGGGGTGTTTTTCCCTGTTTCTCATATTGGATACCCTCCTAACCATAAACCCTTTGCTTTATAAACTGGTCTTGACCTCTTCTGGGTCAACATCAGAATCAATGCCTTTAATGACTACCTGAAGGCCTTTTGCGGTCTTGAGTTGGTAGGTATAGAAGTTTTTGTTAAGTTTTTCGAGCTCCGAAACCGTAGCGTGTTACCGCGTTTAACGTTTGAAACATAAAAGTTATTTTCCCCAATCAAACCGACTAAAAACTTTACGAGATCATTTGAGTTTTTTTCCCTCAAATAAATGGGAGGTGGCTTAAAGGACTTTCTTTCACCAACGGGGGCCTCATTATCCTCTTGTAAAATTGCAAAACGATTTTGCGATGAGGTTGGCCTTTCATCGTCTTTTAAAATTTTTGCAGGTTGAGATGCTTCTGCCGATTTAGGGCTTCTTCCTCTTTTAAGAACTGTCACATAGCGGTCCATCCCTACCTGGATCTTAGGTGCCGGTGCAGAAATTAAGCTTGATGCGGCTTTAGTAGCTGCAGGTTCAATTCCAGAATTTGATAATGGTGACCGCGACAAAGATGGTACCTCAGAATTTTTTTTATAATTATTAAATAAAGGTTGGGCTAAATACATCCCTTGTTCAGTACATTTATGTGACTTAGGCGCACTTGAACTAAGATTGCTTGTACTCATTTTTGGTCTCGCATTTAAATAATTTCTATTAAAATCAGGGTCTCTTATGTTCTCATTGCTAACACTGCTTAACACAATGTAAGCATTTCGGCTATCAGGCCCACTGTCACTACGATTACTGTCATTAACAGTTCGCTTTTTTTTTATTTAGATTGTTGTTGGTCTTTAAATATACCTAGCCGAGTTATTTTGTACTGCAAATAATATAATAAAAAACCTTGTGTGAGTTTTAAAGCCCATAGAAAAAATAACAAAATTTTAACGTTCGTATGAATAATAGAAATAGATGAAAAAGGTTTGAGGTCGGGAGTTTTAAAAGTTTTCGACATTATTCATATTTAAAGGTCAATAAAACTTATTAAATGTTCTAGTCCCCCTGCTCTTCTCCAACTTTTTCTCCAAAATGTATGAATTATTTGATTATTACTTTTTGTAGAATATTCGAAGTCGATAGCTGTAATAGTTTTCCAGAAGTAGCGTATCGAAAATTTTATACAAATTGTTAATTTGTATGGGAGCTACCCCTTCTTCACCCCCCCATCCGAAAATTTTTTCTTTAGAGCGTAGCCCTTGATGTCCAATCACTTTTTGTAGAACATTTGATTTCGATATCTGTTATAGTTTCCGAGATATAGCATATCGAAAATTTAACAAAAATTGTTAATATGTATGCTACCCCTTTTTCTGCCCCCACTCAAAAAATTTTTTCTTAAGAGCGTAGCCCTTGATGTCCAATCACTTTCTGTAGAACACTTGGTTTTGATATCTGTTATAGTTTCCGAGTTATAACGTATCGAAAATTTCATACAAATCGTTAATTTGTATGGGAGCTACCCCTTTTTTTGCCCCCACTCAACAAATTTTTTCTTTAAAACGTAGGCCTTCTTGCCCAATTACTTTTTGTAGAACATTTTATTTCGATATCTATTATGGTTTCCGAGATATAGCGTATCGAATATTTTATAATAATTGTCGATTTGTATGGGAGCTACCCCTTTTTTTGCCCCTACTCAAAAAAAATTTTTTTTTATTTATTTATTTATTTATTTTTGTAGAACATTTTATTTCGATATCTTTTATAGTTTCCGAGATATAGCGTATCGAATATTTTATATTAATTGTCGATTTGTATGGGAGCTACCCCTTTTTTTGCCCCCACTCAAAAAATTTTTTCTCTAAAGCGTAGGCATTCTTGCCCAATTACTCTTTGTGGAACATTTGATTTCGATATCTCTTATAGTTTCCGAGATATAGCGTATCGAATATTTTATAATAATTGTCGATTTGTATGGGAGCTACCCCTTTTTTTGCCCCCACTCAAAATTTTTTTCTTTAAAATGTAGGCATTCTTGCCCGATTACTTTTTGTAGAACATATCATTTCGATATCTGTTATAGTTTCCGAGATATAGCGTATCGAATATTTTATAATAATTTTTGATTTGTATGGGAGCTACCCCTTTTTTTGCCCCCACTCAAAAACTTTTTTCTTTAAAACGTAGGCCTTCTTGCCTTATTACTTTTTGTAGAACATTTTATTTTGATATCTGTTATAGTTTCCGAGATATAGCGCATAAAATATTTCACCAAATTTGTGCAATTGTAGGAAAAATACCCCTTCCCCTGGTCCTATCTGAAAAACTTTTTCCATTATTTAGGCCCCTTCTTTAGGAGTATCCGTGCCAAGTGTGGCAAGAGTGACTATACTTACTGAGATATATAGGGATATATGCACGGATTTTGTCCTAAAAAAAATGGGTTACTCTGGGTTTTCTCTAATATCTCGGTCAATAGTGAACCAATTTTGCTTATTTTAAATAGCGATTGTTAGCGGGATATTTAAATAGTTTGACACCATTAACTGGTCTGTATCTTTTTATTTGACTCCGGAAACTTGATTTCGACAGACGGACATCGCTAAATCGGCTTCCCTATCTATAAGGATCCAGAATATATATACTTTATGGGGTCGCAAATGAATAATAAAGAAATTACAAACGGAATGACAAAGTGATATATACCCTTATCACTATGTGAAGGGTATAATAAGTACATATTATAGAGGGTGGCTGATGACAGCAACTACCAGAGTCAACCAGGGTGGAGGCCTTTTGAATTACTCCATATGTATTAAGGAAATTCATGAAGTTTTGAAAAAAATTGAATTCAAATAGCCTTACTACGGTGACACATGTGCGGCATCTTATCAAAAGGCTATTTTTTTTTTTGTAGCAGATTTTATCAGTCACCCTATGCAAATAAGGTGCATAAATTAACGTGATCAAAGTAATTAATAATTAGATGGCATATCGAATATAGTTTGAAGCTGGTAATCATAAAAATAATTTGTTTTGACCCCATTATATTACATATTTGCCACGTCACAGCAGATGCATTGTTTCCTAATCTCACACTTTTACATTTAATGGACAGATTTTTTTTGTGCGGTCTTAAGCAGAAAGCTGCCCAAAAATCAACTGAAGCCACGTTTATCGCAACCCAATAAAAAGTTGGGCATTGCAATTAAAACAAATCGATACATAATGCAATAGATTTCAAGCTTTTTTTTTTTGCATTACCAATCGCATTCCAAATACATTAAAAGAAAAAGCCAGTTATATCAGTAGTTTTACAACTTAAGGAAACTAAATATTAAATTACTTTAACATTATGACTTGTAAAAAGAATCAAATCGGTAATGCAGTTAACAACTACTTTTTCCAAAATTCTTATTTTAATACTCGATTACATTTGAAGATTCTTTTTGCTGGGAAAGCTATGTCTGTCAAAGTTTACAATAAATCACGTAGATATTATGGGCACATATATAAAAAAGTTAAAAAAATTATACTCATAATAAGCCTTTTTTGAGCCACGTTTTTTCACAAAAAGTTGGTTTGGAAAATTTTCAAATAGTACTAAATTGGCGAAAGGCGTACCATCGTACTTTTGAGGCTTGAATTGTACCAAAAATAGTACGATCGTACCAACTTTATCATCCCTGTCCCGAAGAGCCTGAATTTCCCGAAATTCTGTCTCGGTTGGTGGAACTATACTTTGGAAGAAGTACCCGCAATCCAAATTTAATGCCCCTTTCTTTACCTATCTTGTAGATTGTACGATTATGAATTAGTCAATCACCAACGCTGCACGTTTATTCATATTTACAAGTATTGAAAGTACCGATGCAGGAATGCGGTTAATGAAAGCTTTACTACAGTGGTCTTCACAAAGAGAAACGCACTTAAAATGAGAGTATTATTGTCAGCGTTGCCATTATTTTTTTTATAAGAACTGCAAATTTGGAAAAAACAAATCTGCATTTTAAGTAAAAAAACAGAACATAACAAATTATATATAAAAACATAGCACAACATATCGCGCTCATTCAGTAATACAGTACTAACTGCAAAATGTAAAAATAAAAACCAAAATAATTCATTTTTATAAAAAAATTAAAGTATTGTTTTTACTATATTTGTTTTTGTGTATCAGTGTTTTGTAAGCTTATTTTTTTTTTTATTTCAAGGCAAAATATAAAATTATTAATATTTTGTTTTATTATAACGATATTTTTTAGCTAATTCTAAGCTGATGATATGTGAAGCTTTGATTTGGCTATCTGTATTGGTAGAGTTATTTGAGCATCTATTTTGGATACAAAGATTTTTGAGTCGAAAATCTTCTTTTAGTTTTTTTATTAATTGATTTCTCTCATTTCCTGAAACAGAATGAAACTCAATATGCATTGTATGCCGCTTAAGGTGCGATGCAAACATATTCTTTAGTAACTGGTTGCATACAAGGCACTCAGCCTCTTTGAATATGTTTAAAGAAAACAAAAAAGATTTTCCCACTTAATATCCCACATAATTATTATAAATATTTTTTTCTAAAATGCTGTAAAAAATTTATATGTATGTATGTCCGTTGGTTTTTACCTGAATTATGAAAAATTTTTTAAATTGCATAAATTTATGTAGCTTGCTATCAATTTCTTACTGTAATTATCAAAAAAATTTTAGCTCTACCTATATTGCACACATAAAGAGCTTCAAATTATTTTTGGATAATTACACACTAATTGGCAACGCTGCAGTGCAGAAAAAACATTTTTAGCTCTCTCTGAAAAATAAAAACATGCGACATACACCTACTCTGTTTGAAAGCTAACAAGCATGGTGAAATTATTGTACCAGGTGGTGTTACGAGCACAGCTGATCTACTTTTTTCATGCATAAATCGAGGCTGGGTAGTCAAAGTTGCTTACATTTACATATGATTTTTTGACAACCGAGCCAACGAAAACTACAACAAAAACGAAAATTTTATTCACCAAATTTTGTTGTTGTAAAATCAACACCACCTGATAAATTATTGCGCCATGCTAACAAGCTACTAATCAGTGATGCCAGGAGATTTTTTCAGAAATCCCTACACTTATGGGGGAAAAATCCCTTTTTTCCCTACACCCACTTTTTATTTCCCTACACTACTTTTTTCAATTTTTAAACAAATTAAGTTTAATTTTTATTGTACATTTTCAATTTAGCTACATAAATACAGGGGCCAAATCGTCGCATTCGATTCGAATCGAAATTTCAAAATTCTTATTAGAATTCCTATACTTAAAGCGTTGACAACTCGATCGATCGAGTGAAATTTCGATTCGAATCGAATGCGACGATTTGGCCCCAGGTTCGTTTTTATAATAACATAAACACGAATAAGAATAACATTTAAAACAACAAGAATACTACAAGAATAACATAAAAACAACAAAAAAATTACAAATACTACATAAAAAAAATTAGCACGTGGCAAACTAAGTCAAATTTTTATTATTTTTGCGAAATTTGGAAAAATCAAATATATTTTTTGATTTGCAGACTTTGGACCAAAATGCGTCAATGTCTAATTTAGACAATATTTGCTTTTCATACTCAAAAAAACTATATTCCAAAGTTAACAATTCTTGTGTTAGTAAGTATGTATAAGTCAAATTTATACTTATCGCGCAAAAATATAAATTGATATACATTTCTGATATTATTTCCAATGGCTACTTCAGGATTTAAAAATTCCATTTCTTTGAAGATTGACTTATCATTTAGAGGCAGTCTTCTTTGCATTTCTTCAAGTGCAGTAATGTAGAATTGTAGACAATCAGATTTTATGTGTTGAGCACTGGTTTTTGAAATCGTTTTCCACAATTCTTCACATTCACTGCGGACATAAAAGTTATCTATTGGCAAGGAAGCATGAGGTGACCTTATGGCACAATAAGTTTTCAGGCATTCTATTTTTATTAAATTTTGACAACAATGCAACTTTAACTGGGTCATGAAAAATTAAATAGCAATTTCTATGTGTTGTTTTCACAATTATTTGTACTAGCAAATAATAATCAGCTGCTGTTACGATACCACCTATGTATGTACATATGTACATATACATATACACCTTGAACAAGTGTTTACTTGTCATTATTAATAAAAATGCCACTCATATTTAATTACTTCATATTATAGAGGTATTCACCCTTATTGTGGTAGGAGTTGGCGTTGGTGTTTTTAGTTTTTTTGTACCGTCTAACAAATACGCCAATGTTAAATGAATAGCACCCTTGTCGTTTTTGTGTCGAATTCGATAACATTCGACACGACAACGCCAAACACAATAAGGCTGATTATCAGATTTCTAATGACACAGTTAAAGAAAAGCATAAATTTTTGTAAGATTTAAAGTTTACATTTGGAAAGCATATAATTTTTAGTTGTGAACCAAAATTTGCAATTGAAAAAATCCCTATAAATCGACCAAAGTAAGAAATCTTTCCCTTTTTCCCTACATGTAATATTTTTGAAAAAAATCCCTACAAAAAGGGAAAAATCTCTACACTTGGCATCACTGCTACTAATTGAAATTTTTTATTTTTCATATGTTTGTTGTTTTGATTATGATTACCGTTTGCAATGATGAAAACAAAGCGTATGGATTTTTTATTTGTGAAAGATTGTGTAATGTTAATAATTTATTATGTTTTCTTAAGTTTACGATCGAAAAATAAAATAAAAATAGCTCGACATGAATTATAAAAGCAATATCAGTAAACAAAATACGATATTTATTTAAAAATACAATTTAATCAGGATTAGTTATTCAGTTGCTGTTTGCAGATTTTAAGAAGCATTTTGGTAGGAAAACAATTTATTTTGAAAAACCCTGGTTGTAATATTCACGAAGAGACAGCGATGCCAACTTAGCTATTTTAGAGCTAAATTTAGCTCTTTTTAAATGCTTCTAACTCGAAAATTTTCCCTTTAGCTCTTTTTTAAAAAAAGGAGCTAACACAGCTCTTTTTAACTGTGGAAACGGCACGTTTGGCACTTTTTGCATTTTATAGTAAACTTTTCCATTTTTACCCTATTGTTTTGTCTTTGTGGCAATAACGGAGCATACAAAACTATTCACTGATTTATTTCATTTATTATAAAGCCTGACAAATGAAAACATACCGACAAATGACTTCGATTATATAGCTGCAGAATTTAAATCTTAAATAAATAACAACTGTTATCTAGGATAACTTTGAGAAAGCATGCGAAGATTCTAATATAACTGAATCAGAAAAACATATCCTTGAACGTAATTTAATACAGTTCATAAAAACTCTAATTTATGAAATTATGGCAAAGCTTTCAACAAATTTTAAGATGTTGGAATAAATTTCGGCATTTAGGGTAAAAAATGTTGTTTTGCAGGATTCAGAAAAAACTTATTGTGTTATAAAAGTTATTGAAGATGATTTTAAAGAAATTGAAGAGCTGTAAAATTGACTCAAAAATTTAAAATTGTACCAGTGGAAAAATTTAGATAGAATCAAATAATTTTGGATCGAATTGCATCATTGTTTCTTCGTATCCATATTCTACTGCTAAAGTGGAAAAAACATTCAGTGCTATAATTTTTTTAAAAATGAACTAAGAATTCGCATGGCTTTAAGTACGGTTAATAGTTTAATTTATATAAAATATGGTTTACAAAGGTGTTTAAATTTCGAGTTACCAGCAAGCGTATTTGTAAAAATAAATTCAATTGAAACATAAAAAAATATTATATAAAAACAAATCTATGGCCGGAAGAAGAAAATGTTACTCTTTTTGAAAATGATTGTTCTTTTTTGACTTAACTTATTTATATGTAAATGTGTATGGTTATATTGTTAATGTTGATAAACATTTGTATGATTTGCTGCTGTAAAATAAGTTTATTTAATAAATACATTCATCGATTTGAAACGGAAAATCTTACAATTTTAAATTAAGCTCCTTTTAGCTCTTTTTGACTACTCGGCTGGCTCTTTTTGCCTCTGAATTGTTGGCATCACTGCGAAGAGAGTAAGTAAAAACCCGAAAATCTTCGTTAGCTGGGTAATATGGGTGAAGACCACTGCTTTAGGGCAAAGCTAAAGTATTAAGCTGGAGGTCCATACCATACGTTGTATGCGCTGTACGTTCTCTCCGTCTGTCAAAAAAGTAGAACCAGTGTATTTGTATGTGGCAAGAAACATAACAAATTGCATAGAACGGATCTGCGCAAGTAACGTATAAAGTAGGTTTACTTTCTACTTTTTCATACGTCGCATGCGAAATGAGAAAATGACAGATGGTTTTGTTATCCAGTGATGACAAATTTTAAATGATATCAAAAAACATGTGTGTGTGGTAGATTATATTTTTGGTATATTTTCTGTTAAAAACAGTATGTTATGAAAGAAAATGCTTTTATTATAAATTTTGCAAATAATTTTAAGAATAAATTTTCTTAAAAATAAGTTTTCAATACAAATATTTTGTAGCCAAAGTTAATATTGTTTTTATCGACTACTTTTATATTTTAAGTGTCATCTCTGCTGTGTTTTTATTTATGTAAGTGTAATGAAGAAAATCTGATTTCTCTTGGTTAAGGGTTTTTAATTTTTTGAAAGTTGCCGCAAAAATACCACTGACTTCCCGCTCTAGATGTAAGGGATGGACCGAAAACCTTGTAACACAAAAGATTATACGTATTAACCCAATAAATTCCATAAGTTCGGTAAAAAAACATAATTTCACTTTTCATTTTGCTTTAGTTTGTTTTTATTTTACACAGTTTTTTTACAAAACAGCTGATCAAAACAAATAACTTTTCGCACAAAACGTATTGCATGTAACTTGGCGAAAACAAACGTATAAAACGTACAGAAATATGATACGCATAGAACGGAGCCACGCATATAACGTATGGTATGGACCTCCAGCTTTAGAGTATGTGACTTCAACTTACTTCCACTTACATAAGAAAATAAAAAAGAGTTAAATGTTTTTCTTTAAAATCCATGTGCTGACTGGTGAAACAGGATATTTGTTTAAACGAGGCACATAGGGGTATTTTGCCAATCTAGCCGGACATTAAGCCAAAATGGAAATTTAAGAAATGTAAAAATTTAAGTGCGCAGCTCGACAGATAACAAAATTCTGTATCGGAAAGTGAATTTTCAAATCATTTGCTTGTAATTTGTCGTTTTGAGGTTTGTTTTGAGAGGCTTACTATATATTTTTTTGCAGCTTAACAAAAAAAAGATTTTACATTGATTTTTTTTCTCTACGAAAGATTATATAAACAGCTACCTTATTCAATTTTTTTTTTTATTTTTTATTTTAAGTTTTATTTTAAAAAAATTCTTTCGAAATTAAAAAAAGAGTGAAGTAAACAAAAATACTTTTTGATTAAAAAAAAAACGAAAGGTTTTTTAAAATGATGGCAGTCCTCATCCAAAAAATATTTTTCATCCCAACAAAGCTTAAAATCTCCACTTTTAGACAAAAAAAAGAAAACGTTGCGCGTTTTTGCGCCATTTTTTTGGCGAATTTTTCAAAATTTCACTTTTTTTCTCATCTTGTGTGTTTATATATGAGTAAGGAACTTTTTTGTGGGTCATAAAACGTTTTGATAATTAATTGTTTTTTATTTAAATTATTACAGGTAAATTGAAATTAATTTTTAACAAGTTAAATTGGGTTTTACACTGACATTGCATGTATAAAAAGGATATGCGAGGCAGTAGTTTTTACCCGCCCCTAAACTGGTAATACCTGTGCGACAGCTTTCTTAATAACGTTATTTTTTGGTGTATATATATTGTGGTTATTGCCCAAAATTGTTTTCAGAACACTTTTAAAACTATGAGAGTAAAATGGAAAAAGTTTATACAAGATTAGAGTTATTACAAATAGGATATGAATGCAAAGATAAATCTGTTGAGGAGAAATTGCGATTTTTAGAAAGAAAATTGTGTGAACTTTCAAAATGTCAAGGATATGGCAACATATCAGCGGTTTCATATAGTTTCAGAAAATTTTTTAATAAACAATGCACAGGGTTTTAATACATGGATCAATTGCCTATTGGGCTGTTATTAGAAGAAGCGTCTGAGGCACGAAACAAACATTTTCGGATTTACAGGCGGAATTTTGCAAGAAAGTTTTCAAGAGTTCAGTGTAACGTAGATATTATTAATAGACTTTGGCTCAGTTTTAACCCACTGATGACTAGCATAAGACAAACTCCAAAAAAGAAATCACTGCCCTTTACGAAAGAAGCAGTTTCTTTAGTTCTTCCCCCTGTACTTGATTTTGAAGAGAATTCAGATTTAGAAGAGGTCTTGGAAGGAACAGACGAAGTAGAACAGTAGCACTCCTGTTCTCAGTGGAAAACGATATTTTTCTAAATAAATTAGTCTTTTTTTTCATACTCTAAATTAATTGTTACTTCTGTAAATAAGTTATTGTTATATATAAATCACTTATTTTTAGATAAATTTAATGCATTAAATTACAAAAAAAGCGACAAACAAGCTTAAAAATACTTTTTTTGTGAAAATTAGCAAAATATATTTAAAATTTTTTTTGTACAGGGCCGTTTCTGGGGGTGGGGGTTGGGGGCATTTCTGCCCCTACCCATTAAAGCTTAAAAATTTTACTTTTATACTATTTGGGCGTAAGTTTTCCAATATTTTTATTTTATACATAATTTTTGCAAATTTTACTTTATGTCGCCGCCCACGAAAGGGGAGAGGACGACACTGACCAAGTGTAGATTATTTTAGATTTCTCTAGCGTTTAAAGTTGCATTTGCATTTTAATAGTATTAAAAACTTAAACAAAATTTTAATTTTTCAGAGGTAGTATTAGTTCTTCTAAGGGAAACTTTTTCCCCCTTGGTTCGATTTTTATTATATTTTAATCCTCAAATGCCTATGACTATAATACATGTTTCTTTCAAGTTTCATCAATCTAGGATAACTCAGTAATTTTTAAGAAGCTTTATTGTAAAAAATAAAAAGTAATGTCCGGCTAGAATGGCAAAATTCCCCTATGTGCGGGGTTGGAATATTTGAGCCAAGTACAAAGTGAATAAATGACAAGGGGTTGGTTGGTTGGTTAAATGCATAATTGCAGTTAGAATCAATAATAGAATAATTACATTTTAGGAATAATTTGATTTGTAAAACTTAATAATCAAGAGAAACTGCAAAAACAAACTGTAGTTTAAATTTCTCTAACTTTTTTATATATACATATTTTGAATTGAGCCCACTTATTTGAAGTTTTTTATAATTGAAAAGTGACCTTTTATTTTTAAAACAACTTAAAACAAGGCGAATTCATAGTTACAAGGTGAACGCAGGGCGTAAATTTCGTATCAATAATGTCAAACACAAATATGGCATCATTAAAAAAAAACACAAATTATTTGCAGAAGAAAAACGTGAATTAAACTAATTTTACACGGTTTTTTTTGCACAAATCACAAGAACGCATCATTTGGTTTTACTGTTTGTTAATTAAAAACACTTTTTTAAATTTTTAGTTTAAAAATCTAACCGACGCACAGTGAGCTATCCCATACAAGTTAGCCGGCAAAAATTATTTTTAAATTTAAAATAGATGAATTTGGTGTAAAACGGGTCCATGAAAAATTTTGACAGGATCAAGGACCAATAAGACCTCCCGAGGGGTCCTTGAGAGCCTTAGAGCCTATTTTTAGGGGCCAATGGCGTAAGAATTTTCTTTACCTTATTTTTCGATATTTCTCCAATGAATTGTGATGTTATAGATGATTCGCCAAATGGAGGTGACAGTACAGTGCTAGAACACATAATACTGAGAGGATGGGGGAGGTCAAGAACGCAAAAAATCAACAAAATAAATGATCAGAAATATAAAATTTTATTAACTTTTGTAACACAATAGAAAAAACAGAATTGAAAAAACTTGTTTAAATTCTTATTATTCAATTTCAACAAAAACTAAGGACTTAAAATTAATATAGGACTGCTCATTCAATTTCATAATAAATGAGTCATACATTTATGAGTTAAACCTAACTTCTACTCTACTATTCATCAGAATCAGATTCGCTTAACTTTTTTTGTTTCTTCAGTTTCACTTGCTCCTGCAAGCTCTAACCGTAAATCTTTATGGGCATCAAGACTAGGCTCAACTAAAAATCTTATGACTTGCGGTGGGAGCGATGAAAAGTTTTGAAGGGTTTTTGTCGATAAGAATTGATCAGGAGATCTGATGTTATCAACAACATTTTAAGCAAATCTCTGTTTGTATTGATTCTTGAAGATTTGCGTGTGTGCGCCAACCAGTATCGCCTACAATCCTTGTTGCGAGCTTTCTGAGCTTCTTCAGATAACTGACCGATGGGTACAATGAAATTTTTTATAACATCAACCGCATGGCATAATATCTTGTGCATGCTAACAGGCATAGGGTACCAATCGTAAAATTTTAAATATTTGTCTCTAGTTTCTTGGATGAATCCTTGAAACTCATGCAGATTAATTTCAAATCCTGATGACAAGACACTTAAAATAATATAAAAATTTTTATTGCGTAAAAATTCAAATTCCTGGAACAACATTTCTTCTGTTTCTTTTGAAGACAAGAATTTTATGGGTCGGCAAAGACGAGTAGGCGAAGGGCTAGAATTTTTCCATAAAACATTGGTTGGAGTGTTTGTTGCTCGTAGCTGTATCGGTACAAAGGATAAGACAAATAAAGAAGAATCTGAGCAACCTTCTGCTTTAAACTTTTGTTTATAATTACTGTGGTTAGAGCTACCATCTCCTCCCCATTTACAAATAAGAGTTAATGAGTCCAACTTCGTAGTTGTTAAAACTGATTCTTGAGCTTTTAGAAGCCCAATTGTTGTAAGGTGAACAATATCTTGCACATTGAGGTAAGCACAAGTTTCGTCGACATAAATATAGCTTTCTGGCGGAAAGCAGTCTTGCTTAGCTTTTCTCAAGACATACTTGGAAGGATACAAAAATGGCCTGCAGCGAGCGCTTGCTTACGCAAAATCAAATAACTGCTCTCAGAAAGTTTTGCATCGATGTACAAGGCAAGAGCCTCTTCACCAGTGTACATACGTTGCAAATTTCCCTTTTCAATGTTTTTGAGCATCAAAGCATTTTCTGAGTTTACGGAAACACTTTGAATTATGTTTGCCACTGCACGAAAACCACTTACCGCTTTGACATTTGAGCTGCGTAGCACAATTCTGAATCAGAGCGTGACTCTAGCAAATCTCGCACTTTGTAACGCTTTGCACTTTCCTGACAGGCATCAAAACTTTTGATAGGTCTTCCACGTTTGGATGTCGATGGTTGTTCCTCCAACATATCAACATTAGAGCTTTTGCCGCAATTAAATTCCACAACAAAAACCTTTTGAAGCCATGAAACATTCTTTTTCAAAAATCTAAAAAAGTTGAGCCGTTTGAAGCTGATAAACATATTTTAGATAAGCTTTTTTCACCTCTCCTTACGAGTACCTGCTGCAACCCACATTTTTTCAATATTCGAACAAAGCGCAGAAATTTTGTTTCTAACCTTTTTCTTTTCTTCATCATCAGCATCAAAAATATTTATTTTATCAAATATTGTCGAACATAATTTATGAAAACGTTAATTTTTAGAAGCGGCCATCCACATTTCAAACACCTCAGAGTTCGAAAATGTTATTTTTCTTTGATCCATTTTCTAATTATTAAATATTGTTTTTTTTTTTAATTTATGTAATTTCAAAACTTAATGCTTATTATTTGTTTTGCAAAGTGCACGTTTTATAAAAAAATTAAAACAAAAGTAATAAACAAAGGGCTTACCAATTGTTTTTGTTTTTTTGCGTTACTTTTTACATTTACTCATATTCAGAAATAAAAGTATTTTTGTTGTTGGTATCCAATGCAAAACGCAATGCAATTACATACATACATATATATAAGAACATGGAACAATAAAAAAAATATAAGCAAGAAAATGAAACAATAAATACAAAAATAATTGTAAAAAAAGAACCTAAATTGAGTTTTCTCTATCGATATTTAATAAGATTCAGGGCAGTAAAAGAGAGGAGAAGGTAATTTGGGCTGAATTCCAAAACGCAGTTTGCTTTGCGTTACAAATTTTCAACTTCTTCCCTTATACACTCCTTACAATTTTGACAACGTTTTTTGCTTCCAGGCCATTAATATAGCTGTAAACACTCATTTGAAAGTAGAAGATATTATCAAAATCCTCATCTTTGCTTTCAGGAAAAACTTGAAATTTTGTGATGCAAAGCAAACTGCGTTTTTGAATTCAGCCTTGCTTTGTCTTACACTTGACCTGAAATATTGCCTTTGACTTAAAATATTACATTGATGCGAAGTCGTGCGAAGTATAAATCATTCAAGCTCTAAGAGAACATAATGTAGAGAGTGATTGAGCGAAGTTTCAAGTTTATGTCTCTTCATGTCACCAATGAGATGGTCCAACTTATATAAAATATTATGCTAATTTTTATCGAGAAACCCCCTAATTTGAGACAACTTTATAGGCACTTTTCTAAAGATATGATACTTGTTCTTTTTTTATTAAAACGAGCATATCTTTTTAAGAAAAATATGTTCCACCCAAAATTCTAGAGCAGCGTTTGTACTAAAAATGAGAAAAATTTAAATAAGATGTCTTTAATGCGCATGGAATTGAAAAAAATTGTTTTTGAAACTTTACATTTGACCTACAAAATTATGGCTATTAGACGGTTCAAAACACCTATGGCTACATTTGTTTATCTAATTGGACAATTCTTATTATGTCTGAATAATTAAAACACAAAAAATTGATTTTGATTTTTTACCGGCTAGACCCTGGAAATAGCTCACTGTGCGACGCTTAATTTTTTTAAATCAAGAAGAAGCACATAGACAAACTTTTAATTTTTTGTGAGGAAAATTGCATAAGAAAAAAATAGTCAGCTGATCTGGCGAGACCACCTTCTCTATGAATTCGCCTTGATTTAATAAAATATAAGTTAAATGAACACTGCCCAAGATAATTTAAATATTATAGTAAAGCAGTGGTCTTCACCCATATTACCCAGCTAACGAAGATTTTCGGGTTTTTACTTACTCTTTTCGTGAATATTACAACCAGGGTTTTCCAAAATAAATTGTTTTCCTACCAAAATGCTTCTTAAAATCTGCAAACAGCAACTGAATAACTAATCCTGATTAAATTGTATTTTTAAATAAATATCGTATTTTGTTTACTGATAGTGCTTTTATAATTCATGTCGAGCTATTTTTATTTTATTTTTCGAACGTAAACTTAAGAAAACATAATAAATTATTAACATTACACAATCTTTCACAAATAAAAAATCCATACGCTTTGTTTTCATCATTGCAAACGGTAATCATAATCAAAACAACAAGCATATGAAAAATAAAAAATTTCAATTAGTAGCAGTGATGCCAAGTGTAGGGATTTTTTTCAAAAATATTACATGTAGGGAAAAAGGGAAAGATTTCTTACTTTGGTCGATTTATAGGGATTTTTTCAATTGCAAATTTTGGTTCACAACTAAAAATTATATGCTTTCCAAATGTAAACTTTAAATCTTACAAAAATTTATGCTTTTCTTTAACTGTGTCATTAGAAATCTGATAATCAGCCTTATTGTGTTTGGCGTTGTCGTGTCGAATGTTATCGAATTCGACACAAAAACGACAAGGGTGCTATTCATTTAACATTGGCGTATTTGTTAGACGGTACAAAAAAACTAAAAACGACTACGCCAACTCCTACCACAATAAGGGTGAATACCTCTATAATATGAAGTAATTAAATATGAGTGGCATTTTTATTAATAATGACAAGTAAACACTTGTTCAAGGTGTATATGTATATGTACATATGTACATACATAGGTGGTATCGTAACAGCAGCTGATTATTATTTGCTGGTACAAATAATTGTCAAAACAACACATAGAAATTGCTATTTAATTTTTCATGACCCAGTTAAAGTTGCATTGTTGTCAAAATTTAATAAAAAAAGAATGCCTGAAAACTTATTGTGCCATAAGGTCACCTCATGCTTCCTTGCCAATAGATAACTTTTATGTCCGCAGTGAATGTGAAGAATTGTGGAAAACGATTTCAAAAACCAGTGCTCAACACATAAAATCTGATTGTCTACAATTCTACATTACTGCACTTGAAGAAATGCAAAGAAGACTGCCTCTAAATGATAAGTCAATCTTCAAAGAAATGGAATTTTTAAATCCTGAAGTAGCCATTGGAAATAATATCAGAAATGTATATCAATTTATATTTTTGCGCGATAAGTATAAATTTGACTTATACATACTTACTAACACAAGAATTGTTAACTTTGGAATATAGTTTTTTTGAGTATGAAAAGCAAATATTGTCTAAATTAGACATTGACGCATTTTGGTCCAAAGTCTGCAAATCAAAAAATATATTTGATTTTTCCAAATTTCGCAAAAATAATAAAAATTTGACTTAGTTTGCCACGTGCTAATTTTTTTTATGTAGTATTTGTAATTTTTTTGTTGTTTTTATGTTATTCTTGTAGTATTCTTGTTGTTTTAAATGTTATTCTTATTCGTGTTTATGTTATTATAAAAACGAACCTGGGGCCAAATCGTCGCATTCGATTCGAATCGAAATTTCACTCGATCGATCGAGTTGTCAACGCTTTAAGTATAGGAATTCTAATAAGAATTTTGAAATTTCGATTCGAATCGAATGCGACGATTTGGCCCCTGTATTTATGTAGCTAAATTGAAAATGTACAATAAAAATTAAACTTAATTTGTTTAAAAATTGAAAAAAGTAGTGTAGGGAAATAAAAAGTGGGTGTAGGGAAAAAAGGGATTTTTCCCCCATAAGTGTAGGGATTTCTGAAAAAATCTCCTGGCATCACTGATTAGTAGCTTGTTAGCTTTCAAACAGAGTAGGTGCAAGGCATATCGATACAAGGTAGCCGCAATAAAAAAATTAAGAGAGTCGTGCTCTTACTCTTAATTTTTTTTACATGGAGTTTGACACTAAACTCGAAAAATTTTTCAATTTTGGTGTCAAACTTCATATAAAAAAAAATAAAGAGTAAGAGAACGACTCTCTTAATTTTTTTAATGAGACCACCTTATATGAATATGCCTTGAGTAGGTGTATGTCGCATGTTTTTATTTTTCAGAGAGAGCTAAAAATTTTTTTTCTGCACTGCAGCGTTGCCAATTAGTGTGTAATTATCCAAAAATAATTTGAAGCTCTTTATGTGTGCAATATAGGTAGAGCTAAAATTTTTTTGATAATTACAGTAAGAAATTGATAGCAAGCTACATAAATTTATGCAATTTAAAAAATTTTTCATAATTCAGGTAAAAACCAACGGACATACATATAAATTTTTTACAGCATTTTAGAAAAAAATATTTATAATAATTATGTGGGATATTAAGTGGGAAAATCTTTTTTGTTTTCTTTAAACATATTCAAAGAGGCTGAGTGCCTTGTATGCAACCAGCTACTAAAGAATATGTTTGCATCGCACCTTAAGCGGCATACAATGCATATTGAGTTTCATTAGGTGTGTTCATTTACAGAAAATTATCACTTATTTTCGATAATTATTACTAGTAAGTGTTCACGTACACAAAAAATTAGCAGCTAGAGAGCCAAAAAAGAGCGTAAAATGTTTAGAAACAAAAATGTTTTTGATAATTTCTGCTAGTAAAAATTTTACTATCAGAAATTATTCAAACAGTCTTTCTGTCATTATGCTTTGAAAAAAAATTCAAGTTTTAAATTTTTATAAGTTTACAATAACAAAATACATTTCCTGCAAGTTTTGACTGTAAAAGTGTTCATTTACTTTTTAATATTTTTGAGAGCAATTTTGAAAATATTTCTTTTTACTCTCTCGTTGCTAGTAATTACTGGAAAGTTATTGAACACAACTATTCTGTTTCAGGAAATGAGAGAAATCAATTAATAAAAAAACTAAAAGAAGATTTTCGACTCAAAAATCTTTGTATCCAAAATAGATGCTCAAATAACTCTACCAATACAGATAGCCAAATCAAAGCTTCACATATCATCAGCTTAGAATTAGCTAAAAAATATCGTTATAATAAAACAAAATATTAATAATTTTATATTTTGCCTTGAAATAAAAAAAAACATAAGCTTACAAAACACTGATACACAAAAACAATACTTTAATTTTTTTATAAAAATGAATTATTTTGGTTTTTATTTTTACATTTTTCAGTTAGTACTGTATTACTGAATGAGCGCGATATATTGTGCTATGTTTTTATTTTTTTTTTATATATAATTTGTTATGTTCTGTTTTTTTCACTTAAAATGCAGATTTGTTTTTTCCAAATTTGCAGTTCTTATAAAAAAAAATAATGGCAACGCTGACAATAATACTCTCATTTTAAGTGCGTTTCTCTTTGTGAAGACCACTGCCAAGGCATATCCATACAAGGTAGCCGCAATAAAAAAACAAGTAAGAGCGCTATATTCGGCTGTGCCGAATCTTATATACCCTTCACATTGGTCTTTAAATATACCCAGCCGAGTAATTTTGTACTGCAAATAATATAATAAAAAACCTTGTGCGAGTTTTAAAGCCCATAGAAAAAATAACAAAATTTTAACGTTCGTTTGAATAATAGAAATAGATGAAGAAGATTTGAGGTCGAGAGTTTTAAAAGTTTTCGACATAATTCATATTTAAAGGTTAATAAAACTTATTAAATGTTCTAGTCCCGCTGCTCTTCTCCAACTTTTTTTCCGAAATGTATGAATTATTTGATTATTACTTTTTGTAGAATATTCGAAGTCGATAGCTGTAATAGTTTTCCAGAAGAAGTGTATGGAAAAATTTTATAAAAATTGTTAATTTGTATGGGAGCTACCCTTCTTCACCCCCATCCGAAATTGTTTTTCTTTAAAGCGTAGGCCTTGTGTTCCAATTTATTTTTGTAGAACATTTGATGTGGATATCTGTTATAGTTTCCGAGATATAGCGTATCGAATATTTCATAAAAATTGTTAATTTGTATGGGAGCTACCCCTTTTTTTGCCCCCACTCAATAAAATTTTTCTTTAAAGCGTAGGCAATCTTGCCCATTTACCTTTTGTAGAACATTTCATTTCGATATCTGTTATAGTTTCCGAGATATAGCGTATCGAGTATTTTATAATAATTGTCGATTTGTATGGGATCTACCAATTTTTTTGCCCCCTCTCGAAAATTTTTTTCTTTAAAGCGTAGCCCTTGGCGTGCAATTACTTTTTGTACAACATTTCATTTCGATATCTGTTATAGTTTCCGAGATATAGCGTATCGAATATTTCATAATAATTGTCGATTTGTATGGGAGCTACCCCTTTTTTTGCCCCCACTCAAAAATTTTTTTCTTTAAAGCGTAGCCCTTGGCGTGCAATTACTTTTTGTAGATTATTTCATTTCAATATCTGTTATAGTTTCCGAGATATAGCGTATCGAATATTTGATAATAATTGTCGATTTGTATGGGAGCTACCCCTTTTTTTGCTCCTACTCGAAAATTTTTTTCTTTAAAGCGTAGCCCTTGGCGTGCAATTACTTTTTGTAGAACATTTCATTTCGATATCTGTTATAGTTTCCGAGATATGGCGTATCGAATATTTAATAATAATTGTAGATTTGTATGGGAGCTACCCCTTTTTTTGCCCCCACTCGAAAATTTTTTTCTTTTAAGCGTAGCCCTTGGCGTGCAATTACTTAATTCATTTCGATATCTGTTATAGTTTCCGAGATATAGCGTATCGAATATTTGATAATAATTGTCGATTTGTATGGGAGCTTCCCCTTTTTTTGCCCCCATCCAAAAAATTTTTTCTTTAAGGCGTAGCCCTTAGCGTGCGATTACTTTTTGTGGAACATTTCATTTCGATATCTGTTATAGTTTCCGAGATATAGCTTATCGAATATTTTATAATAATTGTCGATTTGTATGGGAGCTACCCCTTTTTTTGCCCCCACCCAAAAAATTTTTTCTTTAAAGCGTAGCCCTAAGCGTGCAATTACTTTTTGTGGAACATTTCATTTCGATATCTATTATAGTTTCCGAGATATAGCTTATCGAATATTTTATAATAATTGTCAATTTGTATGGGAGCTACCCCTTTTTTTGCCCCCAACCAAACATTTTTTCTTTAAGACGTAGACCTTAGCGTGCAATTACTTTTTGTAGAACATTTCATTTCGATATCTGTTATAGTTTCCGAGATATAGTTTATCGAATATTTTATATTAATTGTCGATTTGTATGGGAGCTACCCCTTTTTTTGCCCCCACCCAAAAAATTTTTTTCTTTAAAGCGTAGCCCTTAGCGTGCAATTACTTTTTGTAGAACATTTCATTTCGATATCTGTTATAGTTTCCGAGATATAGCGTATCGAATATTTGATAATAATTGTCGATTTGTATGGGAGCTACCCCTTTTTTTGCCCCCAACCAAAAAATTGTTTCTTGAAAGCGTAGCCCTTGTGGCCCAATTACTTTTTGTAGAACATTTCATTTCGATATCTGTTATAGTTTCCGGGATATAGCGTATCGAATATTTGATAATAATTGTCGATTTGTATGGGAGCTACCCCATTTTTTGCCCCCACCCAAAAAATTTTTCCTTTAAGGCGTAGTCCTTAGCGTGCAATTACTTTTTGTGGAACATTTCATTTCGATATCTGTTATAGTTTCCGAGATATAGCGCATAAAATATTTCACCAAATTTGTGCAATTGTAGGAAAAATACCCCTTCCCCTGGTCCTATCTGAAAAAATTTTTTCCATTATTTAGGTCCCTTCTTTGGGAGTATCCGTGCCAAGTTTTGTGGCATGAGTGACTATACTTACTGAGATATATAGGGATATATGCACGGATTTTGTCCTAAAAAAAATGGGTTGCTCTGGGTTTTCGCTTATATCTCGATCAATAGTAAACCGATTTTGCTGATTTTAAATAGCGATTGTCTCCAGGATATTTGTAATAGTTTGACACCATTAACTGGTCTGTATCTTTTTATTTGACTCCGGAAACTTGATTTCAACAGACGGACAGACGGACATCGCTAAATCGGCTTCCCTATCTATAAGGATCCAGAATATATATACTTTATGGGGTCGCAAATGAATAATAAAGAAATTACAAACGGAATGACAAAGTGATATATACCCTATCACTATGTGAAGGGTATAATTAAGAGAGTCGTTCTCTTACTTTTAATTTTTTTTACATGGAGTTTGACACTAAACTCGAAAAATTTTTCAATTTTGGTGTCAAACTTCATATAAAAAAAATAAAGAGTAAGAGAAAGGCTATCTTAATTTTTTTAATGCGACCACCTTATATGGATATGCCTTGACCACTGCCCTAAAGCACTCTTTGTTGCGGGAGCACTTTTCCCTGCAAACGATGCCACAGGCCCGAAAAAAATTTTGGCGTGGACGCAGGACAAATTTGTGTTCAGGAGGAGAAAAAATATTTGCCAGCCTCAAAACTCCCTCATATTTAATAAAAAGGAGGGGCCATTAAGAATTTGGAGGAACCACTCTCCAGCCCAACTCCTGGTTCAAGTTTTAGTTTAATTTTTTTTGTTTAGTTGTTTTTCGTTTTGTTAATTTTAGTTTTCTTTTGTTTCTTTTTGTTAGTTTTTTTTGTTAATTTTTTTCGCTGTTTTTTTTTAAATTGTAACTAATTTTGGTCCACCTGGGTTACGCGGATGGCCTGCCGCAGTGGAACCAAGTTGAGGCACATTTATGATGGCTAGAGTTGGCGGCTGAGCAAAACCGCAAGTAATCCATTAAGCTCATTTTTTTGTATTTTAGAATCTTCACCTGAAAAGAGAAAATAAATTAATATAAAAGAAAATATTATGTAAGGGAACAATACTTTACCCTTTTACCAAATTATTTTTGTTGAAAAAAAAACCTGAAAATAATAATAAAAATTTAGTATAAAATATATCAAAAGCACTTACCTCGTGTGTCTTGTTTATCATTTGTTTCTTTATTCTTGTACATATTTTTCGTTCTTGCACTTTAGTCAGCATTGTATGTGTATGTACGGTTGTATTGTTGAGTACGTTCATGAATGAAAGGTACTTAAAACTCATGTTGGCAATGTCATAATTTTGCGTAAATTACAGGGCATTGTTTTTGTTTTCCGTTGTTTTTGTTTTCCGCTGTTTGTAAAAATAAATAAAATAAGTGTATTTTGAAAATAGTATTGAATGAAATAGAACTGTACTAATTTTTATGAGCGCCTGGTAAAAGATTTGGACATGGTTTAAGAATATTCTGGACAAGACTAAAGGGCAAAGTTGGTACAATAGCAGATTATAAAAATATAGTTGGATTTTGAAGTTAAGGAAAAAATGGAGAATAAACGGATTTTTAAGTACATTTCTAGAAAAAAATATTATATAAGTGAGGGCATTGGCAAAATAAAATAAGTTGTAGTTGTAAATTTGGAAGATTTGCCGCAATAATGGAAAGTAGTTGCAGTATAAAAAGCCTACAGAAAGGAAAATCGAGATAGTTGGTTTTGAACAGTTTTTGGAGATAGTGCGTGAGAAAGTGAGTTTAAACTTGAAATTGAAAAATCAAGAAAGTTTATAAAACTCTATGTGATGGCAAAGTTACCAAGCCATAAACTTAAATTTATAAAAAGAGAAATAATTGTGCATAATTTTGAATATAGAAAAAATTAGTAAATTGTGCAACAAGTGGAAAAAAACAGTGCTTGATATAAGCAAAATTTTATTGTAGAAATACATGCATAATACGAAAATTTAAAGAAAAAAATATAGACAGAAATTAAAAAGAGAAATTGTAGAAATAAAACTGTAGGCTTGTAACAAGTCAGTTAAAAATAAAATAAAAAGGAAAAATAAACAGAATAATAATAGAAAAAACAGTGCACGCACAAAACAAGAAAACTTTTAAATTAAAAATTAGCGTCGGGAAAAAAAAAGACAAAAAGTTTATTATTATAACGAAAGAAAACATATATATATATATGTATAAATTGCTGGCAAAAGATTTGTCCTGAGGGAAGAAGTGGAGGTCAGCCAAGAAATCATCCTGCCAGAGACGAAGATAGCCAGTGGAAGAGTAAAGAACAGATCAGCAGCGGAGAAGAACCTGAAAGAAAAGAAAGATAAGAAATTATATTTTGTATTTTATTTTGTTAAACCATTTATTTTATGTTAATTTATAATACATATAAATATATTTAGAAAATAAGTTTTATTGCGGAAATTATTAATTTTAAATTTTTAAAGTAGCAAGTGATAGTGTGAAAAGAATGTGTGATATTGTGAGTGTAGTGTAGATTTTTTGTGTGTTTATAGTTATAAGAATATTGCTATAAAATAACAAAAAAAGTAAAATATAACTATTAGGGGCTCAATTTGAGTATTGCGAGTGTTTCGGTTTTTGTTGAGAACGTTTGTTTGTTGTATTTCCGGTCATTTCGTGATTAGGGAGCTCCTTCATACGTAGGACAGGAAATAGGTTTTTGTTGAGTGTATATCCGGTGAGAAATTTGAGCTCTTAATAATAAATGAAAAAGAGGAAATAATTAATATATTTGTATCGAGTTAAGAGTTAATTTGTTTTGTACATATTGAGAGAAAAGAATTGTAAAAATAATAAATTTTTGGTTGTTTAGTTTTAAGAGAAAGTATTAATAAAATTATTATGTATAAGTGAAAAATTTGAAAGAAAATGATGGCTTAAGTTTTTAATCTATGGCAATGAGGGATAGGTAAGTGAACAGGAGTGTTGAGCGGTATAGGGTTGTAGGAGATTGTGCTGAGGAACATAAGCTACAACAAGGCAGGGAGAGCGAATTAAGGAGACGAACATCCATCTCCCTATTCATGTGTTTAGTGTCGTGTAGTCGTTTTGTATAGTAGTTATTTTGTAAGAAGTTACTTAAATTTTTCTTATTGTTCTGCCGCCTGACACAGGGTTGAGAACCACCCCGAGATAGCTCTCCGAGTTGGCTGGTGGCATCGTCAGGCATAGGGTAAGTAACAATAAGAAATGGCGCCCAATTCAAAAAAAATGCAGATAGAGGAATCTGCGCCATTAAGAAATGGCGCCCAAACAAAAAAATGCAGATAGAGGAATCTGCGCCACTAAGAAATGGCGCCCAATTAAAAAAATGCAGATAGAGGAATCTGCGCCATTAAGAAATGGCGGCCAAACTAAAATTCCAGGTAGAAGCATCTATGCAATTATAAATGGCGCTCGAATTCAAATTCCAATATGGGAATTTGCACCATTAAAATGGCGCACACAGTGAGATAAATGGCGGGTTTTTTTTTTGCGCCAGCGAAACAGCGCTCAGCCGGTATGAAGCGGGATTTTTTTTTGCCATTAACTCTATCTGAAATGAAACATGCATTAATATCCAGGCATGTAATAATAACCCACTAATAAAATGCAATAGCCCAATTAGAAAATCGTTTTTTTTACTATTTTTATTTGTAGCCTCTAGAATGTGATCATTTAATAGAGCAGTACGAATAAAAATTTGTTTGAAAAATGACTTTCAAGATCATAATACATACTCACGGAAATCGCCAACAGTATCTTGACAAAAAGTGTTTTTGTTTTAAATGTACTGTGACATTTCTGTTGTTTTGATTGTTGGAAGTAAAGTTTTTTTTTGTTTTTAAGTTGGTCCTTGCGAATATGTGTTAATGATACGTAGCCCATTGTGATGTGAAGTCCATGAGTGTTGTTGTACGTAACATTACGCGTAGTCTATCGTAATCTCGTCCTGTATCGAAACCAGGCCGATGTACGATAATCCGCAGACCATTATATTGATTCCTATTTTACAGTAAATTGAATTACACTAAGCACAGAATTAGTTGTTAAATATGTAAAACCGCCGCAACCGTCACAACTATCCTTCATTGCCAGAACTAGAAAATTAGAAATAAGAACAAGTTTTTTTTTAGAAATATTTATTATAAAAAAATTTTTAAACATTTTGATATTTTTTTTATATTTTTATTTTTAATCTGGTTATTTACAAAAACTTTATTTAAATTTTTACATCTATCTATTTATTTATACACATTTTGATCTATTGAATTTTTATTTGTTTACATATACATACATTTATTTTAATATTGCTTATTTATTTTTATATACATATATATATTTTATTTATTTGTGGCTTTAAGTATTGTTTTTTTTATTTATTTTTTTTATACATTAATATATATTTTTTCACATATTTTTATTTATCTATTTGTTTAGTCTTTACCATTTTATTTTTTTTGCATGTTATTTTTAAAATAAGACCTATAAGTCTGCTGATTTTATTTTATGTTAAATTAGTTTTTTTTGATTTGATTTGTTTTATTTTTATACGTTTTTTTTATTTTTTGATTTAATATTTTGTCTACTTATATATTTTTTTTTAATTGTTTTTACATTTATTACTGAATTGCATGTTGATATATATTTTTTTTAAATTTTATTTTTATACTTTTGTTAATTTTTTTTGTGCAGAAGTGCCTGTTTTTTTTGTGCAGAAGTGCCTGTTTTTATTATAATTTTTGAATATTTTTTTTTGTTGCTCACTTTTAATTCATAAAATATAAATTTTTCGAAAGAGTATGAACATCGAAACTCGTTTTCAAGCTTTAAATAAAAAGAACCCCGTTCAAATTGAAACTAGTTTAAATAGATCGATTTCCCAAAATAAATCCAAAGTTGTTAAGGCAAATCTTCCAACTAGTAAAATGTCAAATCCTAGAGAGTCTAACGTTGCCCAAATAATTGATATGTCTCAGACAATAGGTACAAGAGCTCAGGGAGAGAATATGGACCCGAATATAGCCAGTGTCTCAGGATATGAATTACCTGTTGAAATTTCAGCACCGATTAGGGATAGTGTAGTAAATGAGGTTCTAGATGCTCAGAGTTCTGTAGAGAATCAAGTCCGAAAGATTGTAGAGGGTGAAATGTCAGAAGTTCGAAAAAGCATCGCAGAACTGACAAAGATAGTAGGTGATCTGGCAAAAGTTACTGCTCAAAACGAAGTGAGAGAAGTAAGTAATCAGGAAAGTGCTAACAGTAATTCGTCCGAAAGAGGTGGAGTAATTAATGTGAGAATTCCATCAGATAATACATCACAAAGCAATGTGACATTAAACAATGAAAATGTAGTGTTACAAAGTCAGTCCGTTTTTCGTCAACAGAATACCCAAAGCCTAGAACATGCTAGAATACGAGTTGATAAGCTGGGGATAGTGTTCGATGGCAGTCCTACACATTTGAATATTGAAGATTTTGTTTTTCGCTTGGAACATCTTCAAGCTCACTATCAAATACCGTGGACTGAAGTGCTAAGAGATTTTCATTTGTTAGTAGCTGGTACAGCAAGAGAGTGGTACTGGTTATTTTTGAAAACCCATGGAGTGTGTGATTGGCCAGGTCTTCGCCATGCTATATTGAACCAATATAGGATCACTCGGTCAAACTTTGAAATAATGCGAGATCTCGTGGATCGCAAGCAACAGTACGGTGAGACAGTGGATAATTATTTCCAGGTTATGAGTCAATTAAGATCGCGTCTCATACAGCCAATCCCCGAATATGATCTCATTAAAATAATCAAAAGAAATATCAGAGAAAGTATTGGTCGAATTGTGTATCCCATATCTGTGTCGCCAGTCGAACAATTACGAGTCGAGTGTAACGAGGCTGAGAAAAATTTTCCCAGGAGAGATGTTCGAAACATGCAGCCATCGATGCGACCTGTAAGACATGTAAATGAAATTGTTTACGAAGACGAGGAGGAAAATGAATGCATTGCACCAGACGACAACTATGAGGAAATTTCTGCCCTCAATGTAATCAACAAACAAAGAAAGCAACAATTTATATGCTGGAACTGCAAACAACCAGGACATGGCTTTATGGATTGTACAGTGTTGGAAAGATCTATTTTTTGTTACAGATGTGGACGACCAAATGTAGTAACACCCAGATGTCCAAACTGCCAATCGGGAAACCGCTTAAAGAGCATGGGAGCGAAGGGGGACCCACGCTCAGCCGGAAGTCTACCCCACAGCAATTAAATAACTATAATATCGTTACGAATACACAAAGCAATGATAATATGAATAAAGTTGAAAATTACCCAAAATTAAGGCATTATTTATCTAGGGACGAAAGGCAAATTAATTATGAAAAAGTAAGAGCACGAATTTTTAACACTAAGAATAACCGAAAAAGAATTTCAAATCGAATACTTAAAGTTAGACAGAAATTTAGGGAAAAGCGTAAGGCGAGAAGATTAATGGTTGAATCAGTACATAGAGCAAGCCAAGATAAAGATTGTAGAAGTTACGCCGAAGTGTCAATTAAAGGAAAAGTTATGAGAGGATTACTTGACACAGGAGCGTCAGTTAGTATTTTGGGGAAAAACTGCCGCGAAATAGTTCAAGATTTAGACCTTAGTATCCACCCAATATTGACCAATGTGAAAACTGCCAGTGGTCAATATAACAGAATACTAGGCAAAGTAAAAGTATTCATACGGTACAAAGATCAAGATAATGAAATGTTTTTGTATCTCTGTCCCGATTTGGAACAATCACTTTATTTAGGAATAGATTTTTGGAGGGTATTTAATTTAGCTCCGGATATTATAAGTGTGAGTGAGATGAATATGGAGAAAATTATCAAAGATTTTAAGCCATTAGATAATGAGTATAAAATGAAACCACATATATTGAATGCTGAACAAAAACTGATTTTGGATAAAGTCATAAGAGAATTTGATAGCTTTGAGGAAAAAGGTTTGGGGATAACACAGCTGGAAAAGCATAGTATTAAGTTGATAGAAGGTGCTGAACCCATTAAAGACCGATATTACCCTATTTCACCCGCAGTGCAAGAAATAACTTACAATGAAATAGATAACATGTTAAAGTTGAATGTAATCGAAATTAGTGAAAGCCCGTGGTCAAATAGAACTACTGTGGGGAGAAAACCAGGTAAAAACAGATTTTGTTTAGATGCTCGTAAGCTTAACAAACTTACAATTAAGGACGGATATCCTCTTCAAAATATAGATGGAATACTAAGTAGAATTGACGAGACCCATTTCATAAGTAGTGTCGATCTCAAATACGCCTTTTGGCAAATTGAATTAGATGAGGAGAGTAAGGCTTATACAGCTTTTACGGTAGCAGGTAGACCACTATATCAATTCAACGTAATGCCCTTCGGGCTATGTAACGCCGCACAACGACTGTGTCGCTTAATGGACAAAGTCGTTCCAAATAAGTTGCGAGACAACGTTTTTATTTATTTAGACGATTTGTTGGTTATATCGAGTACGTTTGAGGAGCACATAAGAATATTAAGTGAAGTAGCAGAAGCCTTAAGAAAAGCTAATTTGACAATAGGTCTTAAGAAGTCTCAGTTTTGTTTTCAGGAATTGAAATACTTAGGATTCATTATAGGTGGGGGTAGCCTCAAAACGGACCCAGATGAAGTCAAGGCTATTCGCGAGATAAAGTTGCCTAGAAGCGTTAGAGAGGTTAGAAGTTTTCTTGGTACCGCCGGATGGTACAGGCGCTTTATAAAAGACTTTGCCACAATATTAGCACCACTAACTGACACTTTAAAAAAGAGTACCAAGTTTAAACTGACTCCCGAGGCCACAGAAGCTTTTGAGAAGCTTAAGAAAGCTTTAACTTCCGCCCCAGTGCTACGACATGCGGATTTTTCAAAACGTTTTTACATCCAATGCGACGCCTCTGATTATGGTGTTGGTGCCGTATTATATCAGCTAAATGACAAAAATGAAAAGCACCCAATCGCATT
Organism: Melanophora roralis; assembly: GCA_963583895.1. Taxonomy (NCBI): domain Eukaryota; kingdom Metazoa; phylum Arthropoda; class Insecta; order Diptera; family Rhinophoridae; genus Melanophora; species Melanophora roralis. Next base: position 67,043,587 of record OY757190.1, on the reverse strand, counting down.
TTACTCTCAGAAACTTAGTTCGTGCCAAAAGAACTACACAGTTACGGAGAAAGAGTGTTTAGCAGCAGTTATGGCAGTCCGTAAATTTAGACCTTATGTGGAGATGATGCCCTTTACTATCATCACCGACCATGCCAGTCTAAAATGGCTGATGACCCTAAAGGATCTAAGTGGAAGACTTGCCAGATGGTCACTTCAGCTGCAGGCTTTTGACTTCCAAATAGAGCACAGAAAAGGATCTGAGAATAAAGTAGCTGATATGCTGTCACGAATACCACAAAACCATATGGATGAAATTCAAACGGAGGATCTGTTGGACTTTGAAACAAATGAATTCGAATCAGAGGAATATTTGGAACTTATAAAGCAAGTCGAAGAAAACCAAAATAAATTACCTGATTTCAAGGTAACAGAAGGAAAAGTTTTCAAAAGAACAAGCTGTAACCGAGACCTAGATAGTTCAAGTGAATGGAAATTATGGATACCGCCTAGCCTGACACATTTGATTATAGAAAAGTATCACACAACACCTACTGTAGCGCATGGTGGAATGACGAAGACTCTAGAAAGAGTTAAACGATTTTTCTATTGGCCGAAAATGACTATTCAAATAAGAGAATTTGTCCGAAATTGTCAAACATGTAAAGAAACGAAGCCAGCAAATATAAATCTAATGCCTGAAATCGGTAAGGAGGTGGTGACTGAAAGACCTTTTCAGAAGTTGTACATTGACTTCTTAGGTAAATACCCTAGGTCTAAAAATGGCAATTGCTATGTATTTATTGTAATGGATCACTTCACAAAATTTATATTTTTGAAGGCCATGAGAGAAGCAACAACAGCTAACGTAGTAAAATTTTTGACGCAAGAAATATTTTATAAATTCGGTGTACCCGAAACCATTCATAGTGATAATGGTTCACAGTTCATAGCTAAAGGTTTTCAGGATTTAGTTGAAGCATATAGTATCAAACACATAAAAACCGCAGTCTGTTCGCCACAATCAAACGCTTCAGAAAGGGTTAACCAATCCGTGCTTGCAGCCATTAGAGCCTATTTAAAAGAGGACCATAGAGACTGGGATCTCTATTTGCCCGAAATTGAATGCGCCCTAAGAACATCAGTTCATTCTGTAACCGGTTATACACCTTTTTGTGCGTTATTCGATTACCAAATGTTCACCAATGGTGCCGATTACAGATTAGCGCGTAAATTTCAATCTCTTGTAGATCACGAAATAGAAAATTTATCCAATAACGAGAAGTTAGAATTGATAAGAGATAAAATTAAGAAAAATATGCATAGCGCATATGAAAGGAGTGCTGCTAGGTATAATGAAAGGGCCCGAAAAGTAAAACTAGTACCTGGACAAGAAGTATTTCGACGAAACACTATTTTGAGTGATTTCGGTAAAAATAGAAACGCTAAATTTTGCCGTAAATTTCTCAAGTGTCGAATTGTTAGACCAATAGGTAGTAATATGTATGAAGTAGAGGACATGCAAGGTAGACCCCTTGGTATAGTTCATGTGAAAGATATCAAAATTTGAATATCACTGGCAAATGTTTAAATCTGTGATAAAATCTAGAACAAGTGCAATATTAGGATAAGGATTATATTTTTTTAATTATTTTTAAAATAAATGTTTGTTTTGTCCTAATTTTACACCAAGTACCTGATTTTACACTAGATTTATAAGCCATTTGTTATATTATATGTATATACATATACCGAAAGTGCAATTTTAGATATAGTAATTTATTTTTTTTATAATTCAAATTTTTATTTGCACTCCCAGCTAATATTCACTAACGAACAGCAAAATGTATATGCATTAAAATAAATAGTCTCCCAAAAAGACTATCACATGAAGAAAAAACTATATCAATAGGTTAAAACATTGCCACAATTAGAGATAGACGTAAAAAGACGAAACCATACCGAAAACATTTTTTTAATTAAACTGTTTTTTCTATATACCCCATAACTTTATAGTACCCTCAAACTTGACGATCCTACAAACTATATTTGAATAAAAGTAAGTTTCGTACTTACAGTAGTAGTTTCTGGTATATTTATCCAGTCCCCTTATGTTTGATTTCTACAATCGTTGTGTTAACTGATGTATTTGTTGTCCATGAAATTATTTAGTAGATTATTCCAAGTTGATATCTACAGTTGTTACATTTGTACATATAGTACTCGCAGATAAGTGTTGCTAAAATTTTATGTATCCCCTGTAAAATAAAATGCTGTAACAAAGTAACATTCTTATTTAAATTCATATTTTTTTTGTACTTCCCGTAAGTCCCACTGAACTGTGCATATCATATGACCAGGTGTAGAACATATTGTAAACACATACAGCATACATAAGAGGTAAATTTTGATGTCCCGGCTAAGTCCAGTTGAGACTCTTATCAGGGTGTGGGAGTTCCCCACGTTGGTCTAGACCACATATGCCGTCAGCGAGACCGGTGTTTTGTTGCGGGAGCACTTTTCCCTGCAAACGATGCCACAGGCCCGAAAAAAATTTTGGCGTGGACGCAGGACAAATTTGTGTTCGGGAGGAGAAAAAATATTTGCCAGCCTCAAAACTCCCTCATCTTATATATAAAAGAACAATTTTTTTTTTGTTAGTGACACCGCTTATAACTCAAGAACGGCTGGACCGATTTTAATGAAACTTGACAAAAGGTCATACCCGATATCTGGGAATGCGTTTTAGGCTTATTTGTTTTTGGAAATTCGGACTGGGCGTGGCACCTCCCATACAAATTGAACAGTTTTTTTCATATATCTCAATACCTATTATAGCTGAAGTCTCCAAATTTGGTACAACTAAATTATTTATTGATGTTCATAATTGAGTTGTGTATGGGCGAAAACAAATAAATGGGCGTGGCACCTCCCATACAACGAAAATAGTTTTTTGTATATATTTCAGCAACTGTAACAGCTGAAGTCTCCGAACTTCGTACGTATGTTTATTGTGCTAATATGCATAATTAAGTTTTTAATGGGAGGGAAAAAATAAATAGGCGTGGCACCTCCCATACAACGAAAATAGTTTTTTTGTATATATTTCAACAACTGTAACAGCTGAAGTCTCCGAACTTCGTACGTATGTTTATAGTGCTAATATGCATAATCAAGTTTTTTATGGGCGGGAAAAAATAAATAGGCGTGGCACCTCCCATACAACGAAAATAGTTTTTTGTATATATTTCAACAACTGTACTAGCTGAAGTCTCCGAAATTGGTACGTATGTAAATAGTGCTAATATGCATAATTAAGTTTTTTATGGGCGGGAAAAAATAAATAGGCGTGGCACCTGCCATACAACCAAAATAGTTTTTTGTATATATTTCAACAACTGTAACAGCTGAAGTCTCCGAACTTCGTACGTATGTTTATAGTGCTAATATGCATAATCAAGTTTTTTATGGGCGGGAAAAAATAAATAGGCGTGGCACCTCCCATACAACGAAAATAGTTTTTTGTATATATTTCAACAACTGTACTAGCTGAAGTCTCCGAAATTGGTACGTATGTAAATAGTGCTAATATGCATAATTAAGTTTTTTATGGGCGGGAAAAAATAAATAGGCGTGGCACCTGCCATACAACGAAAATAGTTTTTTGTATATATCTCAACAACTGTAACAGCTAAAATCTCCGAACTTCGTACGTATGTTTATAGTGGTAATATGCATAATGGAGCTTTTTATGGGCGGAAAAAAATAAATAGGCGTGGCACCTCCCATACAACGAAAATAGTTTTTTGTATATATTTCAACAACTGTAACAGCTGAAGTCTCCAAACTTCGTACGGATGCTTTTAGTGCTAATATGCATAATTGAACTTTTTATGGGCGGGAAAAAATAAATAGGCGTGGCACCTCCCACACAACGAAAATAGTTTTTTGTATATATCTCAACAACTGTAACAGCTGAAGTCTCCGAACTTCGTACGTATGTTTATAGCGCTAATATGCATAATTGAGCTTTTTATGGGCGGGAAAAAATAAATAGGCGTGGCACCTCCCATACAGAGAAAATAGTTCTTTGTATATATTTCAACAACTGTAACAGCTTAAGTCTTCAAACTTTGTACGGATGTTAATAGTGCTAATATGCATAATTGAGCTTTGTATGGGCGGGAAAAAATAAATAGGAGTGGTACCTCCTATACAACGAAAATAGTTTTTTGTATATATTTCTACAACAGTAACAGTTGAACTCTCAAAACTTTGTAAAGATGTTTATAATGGTAATATGCATAATTCAGCTTTGTAAGGTTAAAGTCTCAAAATTTTGTGCAGGTGCTTACAATGTTGATGCTTACAATTAAGCTGAGTTTGGGCGTAAAGATAACAATAGGGGTGGCACTAGGCTTGCCAGATTCAGATTAACGAAAAGCTGGACATTTCGTTAAAAAAAGCTGGATTAAGAAAAAAAACTGGACATTTCGATGAAATTGTTTTTTATTTATTTTTTTTATTATTTTAATATTTTATTTTATATAATATAAACAATTTTTTAATTCAGTTTCTTTAAAACAAAAAGGAATAAAGACTGTTTTATTTCTTATTTTCGTGATAAAAAGAGCTTAACAAATTAATAAAAAAAATGTTATACATAAATAATAAATTATCTTTAAATAAGCCAATAAGAATTAACAAAAAAAATATTTTTTAAATTACTTTGTCTGGCACATATATTTTGTATTTGAGCTAACGGACTTTACTAACTCTAAACCTTTTAACGCTTGTAAACAATTTTGAAAATCGTAAAAGAAGAGAATTTTTAAAATCTTTGCAAGATTCATTTAAATCTGTTCTACTTAATATTTCCGCTCTAATAAGGTCAAATGACATTCGGTTTCTTTCTTTTTTATAGAAATACTAAAATACTTTTTCACAAAATGCGTTGCTTACTGGTATTGAAAGCACGAAACAAATGAGTTTCCGAAAAAAACTGTGTTGTCGCTTTTATATGGAAAAACGAAAATAAAAATATAAAACTATTGCAAATGCATAATTAAAAAGTTACATTAAGGAAATTTATATACATATATATATATATATATATATATATATATATATATATATAGAAGAGAAAAATATATGATCAATTTACTAAAAAAAATTTTAGCTGGACAAATTTTATTTTAGCTTGAAACTGGACAGGTACTCAAAAAGCTGGACAATCCAGCCAAAACAAGCCCGTCTGGCAACCCTAGGTGGCACCCACCTCCTTTACTAGAAAGGATCTCTTACATATATATGTCAATAAATGTAACAGCTGAAATCTCCAAATTTAATATGGGTATTTATTATGCTTATATGCATAACTAAGATTAGTATAGGCAGTAAGTGAACTATGGGTGTGGAACCTCTAATAGCATGGAAATATTTATATGTGTATCTCATTAACTGTGACAGCTAAGGTCTCCAAACTTTTTGGTGTGGCACCTCCCGTACAATTTGATGTTTTTTACATGTTCTTCAATAATTCTTAAAGCTAGAGTCTCAAAATTGTCTATGGATGTTTATGTTTGCTAATATACATAATTGTGGTGAGTATACTTAAGAGGAAAGGGAATAATGGTCATGGCATCTCCCGTACAACAAAAATACTTTCTTATATAAGTCTCAATAACTGTAAAAAACTCCAAAAAACGTGTTCATATTTTTCTTAAACCAGTTGAACGCAATTTAAATTATTAGTTTAATAGTAACAAAAATAACTTAAAAATTACCAATAAAATGTTTATTCCTTTTTACCCCTTAGGATCAAAATTATCAAAATTTTATAATCATATTTTTTCAAGACCTGTCGAACGCAATATCAAAATATAATTTGAGCCCCTTTTTATCTTTTTCAGTTCCGAAGGTACAAAATGGATATAAGCAGTTTTTAAATATGGTTTTTACTCTGTGTTGCCCCTAATGGTCAAATATTTCAAAAAAAAGTACGAAAAATGCATTCATAACTTTGAAACCTCTCGAGCGTAAATAAAATTACAGTTCTATCTTTTTTTAGCTCAGAAGCTACAAGATTAACCAATACATATTTGAAGTCCTGCCCTTTGCATTTAGTTTATGCAATGATGAATCTGTCTGTCAGTTAGCGAATCATTAACACAATTTTTTTCTATACATTGTTTTGTAAGCACAACAAACATTTAATAAAATAAAAAAAAAATATTTACAAGTGGCGGATAAGGCCACAAAAAAATGAAGCCATTATAAAGGTAGAAGCTATAGCTAACCTTAATGATAAAAAAGCTCCTGGCGTTGATACAATAAGCAACAAAATGCTTATTGAGCTGCCTTTAACAGCAAAAAGAATAATTCTTTTTATTTTTAATGCCATAATACGGCTTGAACATTTTCCACCAATATGGAAAGTTGCCTTAGTTAAGATGATTCCTAAGCCTGGTAAAGATCCTTCTAAGGTGGAGTCTTATAGGCCTATAAGTTTGTTACCCACTTTGTCAAAACTGTTTGAAAAGCTGCTTAAAAACAAGCTTACTCCGATCCTGAATGAAAACAACTGCATTCCAGATCACCAATTTGGCTTTAGAAGTCAACATAGCACAATAGAACAAACTCACAGACTGGTGCAGGTTATAAGAAAAACTTTCGAGGAAAAAAAGTACTGCTCCGCGCTTTTTATAGATGTCTCTCAAGCTTTCGATAAAGTATGGCACGAAGGCCTGTTAAACAAACTAAAGCTAAACCTTCCAGCTAATATTTTCAACCTACTAGAAAAGTACATAACCGGTCGACGGTTTAAAATCAAAGAGGGAAACCAAATAAGTTCTTCTCAAACAATAGGGGCTGGTGTACCTCAAGGGAGTATACTAGGTCCAGTTCTGTACTTGCTTTACACAGCAGATATGCCAACCAATAGTTTTACACACACGTCGACATTTGCTGATGATACTGCTTTTCTTAGTATTCATAAAGACCCTAAAGAGGCTTCAAACCAATTGCAGCAACACGTAACCCAAGTTGAAAAATGGGCAAAGTTATGGGGAATAAAAATAAATGAACAAAAATGTACCCACGTAACTTTTACTTTACGCAAAGAAACGTGCTCTCCAATTCTTATTAACAACCATATGGTGCCTCAACGAACCGAGACAAAATATCTTGGTATTCACCTAGACCGCCGCCTCACATGGAAGCCTCATATAGATGCGAAGTTGACGCAAATGAAACTTAAAGCTACACAAATTCATTGGCTAATCGGCAGAAACTCTGTGCTTCGTCTTGATTGTAAACTTCTACTCTACAAATCGATTTTGAAACCAATTTGGTGCTACGGTATACAATTATGGGGCACTGCTTCCGCATCCAACATAGAAAAAATTCAACGCAGGCAAAACAAAATCCTAAGAATGATAACTGGTGCTCCTTGGTATGTTAAAAACAGCAACATCCACAAGGATCTACTAGTTCCACTAGTTAAATGCGAAATCCTGAACTATGTGGACAAGTATTTAAATAAGCTGGAAGCTCACCCAAATCCGCTCGCCCGAAACATCCTGCAACATAGTGGGCACACCCGCCTGAAAAGGAGGGATACTATTGCGCTTATATGAAGCTTGATAATTAATATGAGAACTTAAATTTTAGTCTGGCACTGGCTAGACTTATATTAACTACCTAGTTTTAAGATTTGAACACTTATTGTTAGTTCGCCACAGGCGAAGATTCAATAATAAATATATGAAACAAAAAAAAAAAAAAAAAAAATTATAAACTGAACTGTTCGTGAAGTTTTTCTTGGTAATAGCTTCCCATCATGAAAGATGCGATAGGCTCAGCTATTCTATTCACGCTTTATCAGCAATTTTCAGTAATTATCAAAGAAGCAAACAAAACATGTTTATAACGTTATTGACGCGCTACTAAGGATAATATTTTGTGAATTGTGTGTGTTTAGGCAAAACATTCGTTTGCTGATTATATATATTGTTAGGCAATACGTGTTCGGAGATACTCAATGCTGGATATATATGCACACATTCTTATTTAGTTAGTTGAAAAATTTCGACCAGACCAGAAAGATGATATTAAAAGTGCTGAGATCCCTGATCCCGAAACAGATCAAGAACTACATGATGTTGTAATTACATATATGATTCATGGACCGTGTGGCCCCATCAACCCCCCATCTCCGTGCATGTTCGACGGCAAGTGTTCCAAACAATATCCACGAAAGTTGACGGCGGAAAATATCACTGGCAATGACGGTTATCCACTGTATCGGCGTTGATGGCCCAATGACAACGGTAAAACTATTACAAAGAAAGTAAAAGGAAACGATTTTGTGATTGACACCAGTTGGGCTCTGCCACTTCTTTCCAAATCATTTAAGACACATTGCAAATATGTCACGAAAGGCAGCGATATGGCTCTTTTTAGCATCCAATTGCAACGACGAAATTACGCGTTATCAAGTTGGGCGATATGTGAATTGCAATGAGGCGGTTTGGCGTATTTCTCATGTCCTATTCATCCCACTGTTGCACATTTAGCAGTGCATCTGGAGAATGGCCAACGAGTATATTTCACTGCGGCAAATATTGTTCAACGTGCTGAAATACCTCCAGCGACAACATTGAGAAGTTTCTTTGCTGTTTGTCAAAGCGATCCGTTTGTACGAACTTTACTTTACTCGGAGATGCCACGGTATTACACTTGGAACGCTTCTTCAAAAAATTTTAACGTCAAAAGAAAGGCACTATGGTTCCTGGGCATCCGGATTTGCGTTCAAGTGATGCTCTTGGTTGCATTTATACAGTTCATCCGAAGAATGATGAATGTTTTTATTTGCGGTTGTTGCTGGTAAATGTTCGTGGTCCAACATCATTTGCAGCATTTCGTAATGTTTATGGTATAGTCTGCCCAACATTTTGTGATGCATGTCAAGAACTCAATTTGTTTGAAAATGATACTCATTGGGATACGACAATCGCTGAGGCAATTATTTCCGCATATCCAAGCCAGATACGAACATTATTTGATTTCATCATTTCGACATGCTTCCCGTCAAATCCAAGTGACCTGCGAAACAAATACAAGGACAATATGTCAAAAGACATTTTACATCAATATCGTGTCTGCTCGAGAAATCCAAGTCTTGAAGTCAATGAAGACATGTGTTACCTTTTTTGCGGCAGTTTATTAGTCAGGTTAGGACTGCTAGCACCAGAACATGAAATGAATGAGCTACTAAATTGACAATTGAAGCGTGAACTTGAATACGATCGACATGAGTTGAGCCAATTAGTTCAAACCAATGTTTCCATTTTAAACCTCCAATAGAAGGAAGTCCATGATATAACTTCGAAGGCAATTAATGATGGAAATGATGTTTCTTTTTTTGGATGCCCCCGTTGGAACTGGGAAGACATTCGTCATGTCATTGATTTTAGCCACTGTTCGTGCGAGATCCAACATTGTTGCAGCGGAAGCTTCATCTGGAATAGCGGCCACATTGTAAGAAAAATGATGCACAGCTCACTCAGCGTTACAGTTGCCATTAAACCTTGAAAATATGGAGCAACCGACATGTAACATTGCGAAAAACTCCGCTATGTCCAAAGTTTTAGTAGCATGTAAAATCATCATCTGGGACGAATGCACAATGGCACACAAACTCGCAATAGAAGCTCTTAAAAGAACACACACTGCGCAGTGACTCAAGATGTTTTGGAGGTGCAATGATTTTACTGTCTGGTGATTTCCGCCAAACACTGCCAGTCGTTCCAAGATCGACGGCAGCTAATCAAAAAAATGTTTGCGTTAAATCCTCAAGTCTGTGGCGTTTTCCAAAGATACTGCAGATGACAGAAAACGTGAGAGTTATATTGCTCAACGATTTATCAGCTCAAGATTTCTCCAACCAATTGTTGACTATCGATAATGGATGATTTAAACTATATAGTTCAGAATAAAATCGTTGGTACTCTGCATTCTTTTAAATCTATTGATTGTGTAACAAATGAAGATGAAGCCACCAACTATCCAACTAAAGTTTTAAACTCCTTGGATGTGCCTGGCTTACCACCGCACAACTTACAACTGAAGGTTGGCTCCGTAGTTATCGTGCTTCGAAATTCAAACCAACCAAAACTTTGCAATGGAACGCGTTTCGTAATAACAAAACTTATATGCCATGTTATTCACGCAATTATACTTAGAGGAAAATTTAAAGGGAAAGAAGTTCTCATACCGATAATTCCGATGATACCAACCGATATGCCTTTTGAGTTTAAGCAAATTTAATTTCTTATTCGTCTTACATTCGCAATGACGATTAACAAATCACAAGGACAATCCTTGAGTATTTGTGATCTTAGAAAACACATGTTTTTCTCATGGCCAAATATACGTTGCATTTTCACGTGTGGGCAAACCATCTGCTTTATTTGTACTTGCGCCTAATAACACAACCAAAAGTTTGGTGTATCACAAGGTACTGCACTGAAGGAAATTAACCTAAAAATATCCCATGCACGAAAATACATAGCTTTCTTAACAGCTTTTACCTAAAACGCCTTATTTTTGTTATCTTTTTGAACTTTTGTTTTCTATATGAATATATTCCAATGAACTTTTTGACTAAATAAACTTTATACGCTTTTAAAAAAATCCATATATTCAATAATTGTTAGGTGGTACGAAGTTCACCGGGTCAGCTAGTATTTAATAAAAAGGAGGGGCCATTAAGAATTTGAGGAACCACTCTCCAGCCCAACTCCTGGTTCAAGTTTTAGTTTAATTTTTTTTGTTTTGTTTAGTTGTTTTTCGTTTTGTTAATTTTAGTTTTCTTTTGTTTCTTTTTGTTAGTTTTTTTTTATTTGTTTTTTTTTTGTTAATTTTTTTCGCTGTTTTTTTTTTAAATTGTAACTAATTTTGGTCCACCTGGGTTACGCGGATGGCCTGCCGCAGTGGAACCAAGTTGAGGCACATTTATGATGGCTAGAGTTGGCGGCTGAGCAAAACCGCAAGTAATCCATTAAGCTCATTTTTTTGTATTTTAGAATCTTCACCTGAAAAGAGAAAATAAATTAATATAAAAGAAAATATTATGTAAGGGAACAATACTTTACCCTTTTACCAAATTATTTTTGTTGAAAAAAAACCTGAAAATAAAATAAAAATTTAGTATAAAATATATCAAAAGCACTTACCTCGTGTGTCTTGTTTATCATTTGGTTCTTTATTCTTGTACATATTTTTCGTTCTTGCACTTTAGTCAGCGTTGTATGTGTATGTACGGTTGTATTGTTGAGTACGTTCATGAATGAAAGGTACTTAAAACTCATGTTGGCAATGTCATAATTTTGCGTAAATTACAGGGCGTTGTTTTTGTTTTCCGTTGTTTTTGTTTTCCGCTGTTTGTAAAAATAAATAAAATAAGTGTATTTTGAAAATAGAACTGTACTAATTTTTATGAGCGCCTGGTAAAAGATTTGGACATGGTTTAAGAATATTCTGGACAAGACTAAAGGGCAAAGTTGGTACAGTAGCAGATTATAAAAATATATGTAAATGGATTTTGAAGTTAAGGAAAAAATGGAGAATAAACGGATTTTTAAGTACATTTCTAGAAAAAAATATTATATAAGTGAGGGCATTGGCAAAATAAAATAAGTCGTAGTTGTAAATTTGGAAGATTTGCCGCAATAATGGAGAGTAGTTGCAGTATAAAAAGCCTACAGAAAGGAAAATCGTGATAGTTGGTTTTGAAAAGTTTTTGGAGATAGTGCGTGAGAAAGTGGGCTTAAACTTGAAATTGAAAAATCAAGAAAGTTTATAAAACTCTATGTGATGGCAAAGTTACCAAGCCATAAACTTAAATTTATAAAAAGAGAAATAATTGTGCATAATTTTGAATATAGAAAAAATTAGTAAATTGTGCAACAAGTGGAAAAAAACAGTGCTTGATATAAGCAATATTTTATTGTAGAAATACATGCATAATACGAAAATTTAAAGAAAAAAATATAGATAGAAATTAAAAAGAGAAATTGTAGAAATAAAACTGTAGGCTTGTAACAAGTCAGTTAAAAATAAAATAAAAAGGAAAAATAAACAGAATAATAATAGAAAAAAACAGTGCACGCACAAAATAAGAAAACTTTTAAATTAAAAATTAGCGTCGGGAAAAAAAAAGACAAAAAGTTTATTATTATAACGAAAGAAAACATATATATATATATGTATAAATTGCTGGCAAAAGATTTGTCCTGAGGGAAGAAGTGGAGGTCAGCCAAGAAATCATCCTGCCAGAGACGAAGATAGCCAGTGGAAGAGTAAAGAACAGATCAGCAGCGGAGAAGAACCTGAAAGAAAAGAAAGATAAGAAATTATATTTTGTATTTTATTTTGTTAAACCATTTATTTTATGTTAATTTATAATACATATAAATATATTTAGAAAATAAGTTTTATTGCGGAAATTATTAATTTTAAATTTTTAAAGTAGCAAGTGATAGTGTGAAAAGAATGTGTGATATTGTGAGTGTAGTGTAGATTTTTTGTGTGTTTATAGTTATAAGAATATTGCTATAAAATAACAAAAAAAAAGTAAAATATAACTATTAGGGGCTAAATTTGAGTATTGCGAGTGTTTCGGTTTTTGTTGAGAACGTTTGTTTGTTGTATTTCCGGTCATTTCGTGATTAGGGAGCTCCTTCATACGTAGGACAGGAAATAGGTTTTTGTTGAGTGTATATCCGGTGAGAAATTTGAGCTCTTAATAATAAATGAAAAAGAGAAAAGAGGAAATAATTAATATATTTGTATCGAGTTAAGAGTTAATTTGTTTTGTACATATTGAGAGAAAAGAATTGTAAAAATAATAAATTTTTGGTTGTTTAGTTCTAAGAGAAAGTATTATTAAAATTATTATGTATAAGTGAAAAATTTGAAAGAAAATGATGGCTTAAGTTTTTAATCTATGGCAATGAGGGATAGGTAAGTGAACAGGAAGTGTTGAGCGGTATAGGGTTGTAGGAGATTGTGCTGAGGAACATAAGCTACAACAAGGCAGGGAGGGCGAATTAAGGAGACGAACATCCATCTCCCTATTCATGTGTTTAGTGTCGTGTAGTCGTTTATAACTACTATTATTTTGTAAGAAGTTACCTAAATTTTTCTTATTGTTCTGCCGCCTGACACAGGGTTGAGAACCACCCCGAGATAGCTCTCCGAGTTGGCTGGTGGCATCGTCAGGCATAGGGTAAGTAACATCTTTAGATTTTTTGTGCAGCATAAAATGTAAAAAATAATTTTAAGAATATTTTAGGTCATTTACATGAATATTTTTATGCAATAAAATGTTTAATTAATAAAAGTTTATACTTTTGCTTTTATAAAAGTGAAGAGTAAGATCAAATATGAATGTGGTATTTAAGGGGTACCGTGAATAATTAAACAATCAGCAGTTAGCTCTATGTACATACATACATATGTAGGTTAAGTAGGTAAGGGAAAATGAGGACATTTAATAGGGATAGAAATTTTAAAATGTTGATTTTTCATTTAAAATCAGATAACAGCCTCGCACGTTTAAAAAAACATCCAGCGTCATAATTTTTCCCTCAGGGGTGGGGTATGCATATGTACATATGTAACTACATACGTACTTTCATTAATCTTTCTGGTGAATAAAAGTTGAATTTGTAGTTACAATTAAAAATTAAGTAAGTAAAATATTATTACAAGAAAATTTTAAAATAATAAAAATGTGTAGGAATATAAGAAAAACATTCTCCCTAATCATTGTCAAAGTGTAATTCTGTTTCATTGTGCAAAATTAAATAAAATTGATGACAAGAAAAAACAATGAATCTGAAAATTGACAAAACAAAGAACTTTGTATTCATATATGTACATACAAACATATGAACATATATAGGTACATACACACATATTTATTTTCTAAAGAAGAATTGGTCCGTCTAAGTAAATATAACATTGAAGAAAAATATAGTTGGGCAAGCTCGACCATACAATACCCTACACCACATTTGTATTAGTGCTTAATGAAAAAATTGGCTGATAATATTTGTACTCAGTAAAAGAGTTGGTGGCATAAAAAATAACATGTGTGCAAAATTTTCAAAAAAATAAACATATGTATATTCAAGCTATATATAACACAAAATGCTTATTCCGGGAGAAAAACTGGTATTGGAGGACCCTAATTAATGTGCAAAATTTTGTCAAAAAAAAAATAACATTCAAGTCAGTTATAGCTCAAAATACTTATTCCGGGAGGACATTTGTATGGGGGCTCTGTTCAAGAGAACTTATCTGTACTAAGTCTTATCAAAATATCTTCCAATTTGCGACCTATAGCGTGTTTGATGATGGAAGTGGGTCTCACACCATTACTTTTTGGCATTACAAACATATGCACAAGCTCATACAACCCCTACCACGTATGCGCGGTAGATATAAAAAATCATACACACATATCTAGGTACACGCAGGGTGTCCTCCGGCAAGGAAAACTTCTTGGTTTGTTTTTAATTTTTGAATAAATGAAAGGGAATGGATCTTATATTAATAAAAATTTTATTTAATGTCGGCAATTACACTGTGTGTAATTTTTTAAGTTTTACAAATCTTTAATATTTTTTACTGATTTTTTATTTTTTTTTAAGTTTTTTTTTATTTTTTTTATTAGTTTTCTTTTTTATGTTTATCAACACACTAAACTACAAAAAGGGAACATTTTTTAATTTTGACATCTTAGCTTTTTCCAAAGTTTGCTATTCTTACATATTTTGAACATAAAAACTCAAAAAAAAGGGGTGACAATCTTAACTTTTTGTATGTATGTATGTATGTATGTATGTATGTATGTATGTATGTATGTATGTATGTATGTATGTATGTATGTATGTTTGTATGTGTGTAAAAACATAATTTTAAATTTAAAAAAGCAATTCCCCAGTCCAATCCAGATTGACATCATTGGGGTTATTTACATACATACATACATACTTGTTTTTTATGTTGGTTGCTGTTCAATCAAAATTATTGTTGAGTTGTTTGGTTAGAGCCTAAAATATTGTTTTGTAATATTAACAAGATGATTAATTGCATCAACATCCAAATTGGTTAAACAGCAAATTTTATTTCAACAAAAAATGTTGTTAACCTAAAATTAGTGATATTTTTTTCTGTGTAAAACCTATAAATAGCAAAGCGTTTGTTTTGCATTTTTTGCGGTTTCTTGTATTTTTTTTAATAACAACGTGTTTCAAAGCTTTTAAAAGTACTGATGATAGTGTGTTCGCATTAATTGGCACGTTGACGTGTACTTAATTGCCACCTCAAGACGAGAGTTTTCTTGTGCCTTCAAAAACATTTTTTCAAAATCAACAGCATCTTTGAATATGCAATACATTTGTAAAATAAAATATATAAAACCTTTGTTTCATCATGGCAGCCAATATTTTTATTCATTAAATAAAGTGTAAAGTTTTAAACGTTCAAAGGGATTAAGATTGAGTAATATTCGAGGCAGTTACACCCTAACGTAATTACTACTGAAGGACATCTGTGCCAAATTTTATCATAATATTTCAAAAATGCGACCTGTACTTTGTTCTCAAGAAAAGCCGGTTAGCACGTTTTTTTTACGTGAGGTAAAAGCAACGTGGGCGCATTTTTGCTTATTTTTTTATATTTTACTACAAATAACATATAAAGCAAAAAATGGCTGGAACAAAAAAAGTATTAGGACACAAAAATTATTTCATGTAATTTCTATTAGAATCACAGAGAAAAAAGTTTTTTTTTAAATGTTTCTTTCATTTCGCGTCATGCCCTAATTGCACTCTAAGTATGCCTTGAAGTTTTCTTTTATATTTGAAAAGGTTTCTCATAAGTATATTATATTTACTTATGTCTACCAACACATTTTTAGGCTTAGAAGTTTTAATCTATGTTCATTCTGTCGTTTGACGATGTCCTAAATGTAAGCATAATCCAATTTCATTGTCGGCTTCGATTAACTGTTTGAAAGGAAATTTGTTGGTTGGTGTGCCAGAGATCGACATTCCTTAAATGATTCCGGCAAAATATATACATATAAAGGACGCAACTTTATTTGAGGATTTGCCTCCGTTTGTTTAATCACCGCACGAAGTTAAGCATACGTGCCTTTATACTTTACTAGCTAAGCCCCGGTGTGCTTCGCTACCCCAATCATAGTAAAATTATTCAAATATGTTAACACAAAAGAATTTATATTATTTTAAATTTATTGGTTGCCCCACATAAGTTGCAATAAATAATAAGTCAGCCCTACTATTTACTTAGCTCATAAAAATTGGAAATTTACCAGGCTTACAGTTTTGGATATTCAGAAAGTTTTAATAAGCAAAAATTATTTATAAACTTCTATATATAATCTTAGCCCCTTGCTTCCAGACTTTAAGTAACTCGCTGTAAAAATTTCAAAAAAATCGATCCACTGGTGTTGACAGCTATAAATTACAAACATACATACATATGTATTTACATACATACATACATACATTCATACATACATACATACATACATACATACATACATTCATACATACATACATACATACATACATACATACATACATACATACATACATACATACATACATACATACATACATACATG